>VDFB02000002.1:22247142-22354642 GCA_007258455.2 Sequoia sempervirens | reverse complement strand
ATGACTCAAATGAAATAAAAATTGAAAAGAACCTAGAGTTCTTCGTTTGATGTTGAATCCAACTGCACGACAACCCTTCTTCCTCTTTCGAAAACAAACTTCCTCTACAATTCCTTCTCAAATTCCTTTCAGCTAACTTCTGAATCAATTTTCCTATTCTTTTCTTACAGAACAATTATAACAGAGAAGCACAAAAAAAAAATCTTTTCTCTTTTCCCAACCCAAAACCAAAAACCATTGTGTGTAAAACTCCCTCACAATAAAATAAATAAAAATAAATAAATCTCTTCTTTTTTTCTCAAAAATCCAAAACATCCATTGGTTCTTTTTCTTGCTTTTAAAAGCTCACACTTATCTCACAGATTTAATTAAAAATTCATTATTTTCACATGATATTATCCTCACAAGATATTCTCTTCTGATTTTCTAATTTTAATATTTTGAAAAAGATAATTTATAATTATCACCAACATTATTTATTTAAATTAATTACTTACACCTTTTAATTTATTAAATAAATTTTAATTTACAATATTTAAATTCAAAATTACAATTACTCACAATTAATCATATCCACAAAATATCATTAATTTATTCCATATAAAGTAAAAATAAATTAAATAACAACTAACCATAATTAAAATAAATAAACAACAACAACCAATACAGAGACAAGGACAAAGCCAAAACCATGACACAACAAGACTCACAATGAGGTGATGGACTTGGGATGGGGACACTTCCTTATCAACTCCCTTTTTCAATATCGTACCCATTGGGTTAATTTAATGCTTGCCCTGTCCTATCAAAATAGGTGGAATCGAGACTTTATTCCTGCAATTATTGCATAAAAACAAACGTCAAGTAACATGCAAATCTCCATTGTAGACACACTGTGAAAGGAAATCGTGGGGTAGCAGGGTGCTCGCAAATGAGTGATGCTACTATGTCCTTTCACCAAGACTCACTAGCAACACATCAGAAGACATAGCAACATAGAATCACAACATCGACACATATAATATTAAAGAAAACCATAACATAACCAAATAATCTACCCACCACATAATGTATCATAAATCATCATAATAATGTCAAGTGCAGCAAACTAGCCAAACTATGAATCCACAAACAACCAAGTCGGTGAACTAATCACCATCACAACCCAAGTATCAAACCAACACATAAGATTATCAAAGAGTATCAACAACATGAGGGGTATTACATCCTTGCCACCTAGAGCATGGCTTACTCCTAGAAGCCAGTAAATAAATATGGGTAAGCCTCTCTAATATGGGACGCATCGTCCCATGTCACCGAAGTCTTATCATTTGGGTCCCACTGAACCTGCACCTGATCAATATCTCTGCCCCTGAGGGTGAGTCTCCGATGCTATAGCATGACCATGGGCTTGAGAGCTAGTTGCTTGTCCTCAAACGTTAGAGCATTCCAATCAAGTATGTGAGTAACATCAGGATAATATGGTCTAAGGATTGAAACATGAAAAAAATCATGAATCCGTGACAAACTAGGTGGCAAGGCTAGGTAGTAGGCAACAGGTCCAATCCTTTCTAACACCTCAAATGGCCCTACAAAGTGGGGTGAAAGCTGAGAACCCTTTCCATAATGAATAGGGCTCTTCCACGGACGTACTCGAAGAAACACCCGATCACCAACTACAAACTGCCAATCAACTCTATGTGCATCAACATACTTCTTCTGCCTATCATGAGCTGCTACAAGATTCTCTCAGATGTGAGCTACCTGCCATTCCATATCTCGAAGAATTTTGGGTTCAAAGAGAACCCTGTCCTCTAACCGATCCCAACTCAAAGAGGTACAATAAGGACAACTATACAAAGCTTGAAAAGGAGCCATACCGATCGAACTATGGTAACCATTGTTATAGGAAAATTTGACCAAGTGCAAATAATCTTCCCAATGTTGTTGTTGGTCCATGACATACATGTAGAGCATATCCTCAAGCACCTAATTGACTCTCTCAGTTTGACCATCTGTCTCAAGATGGTAGGTAGAACTAAAGTTCAATTGAGTCCCTAAGGATTGCTACAAAGATGTCCATAGCGTAGATGTGAATACTGGATCTCTGTCAAAAATGATTCTTCGTGGTATCCCATGCAATCAAATAATGTCTTCCATGAACACTTTGGCCACCAAAGAAGTAGTATAGGAAGATTAAATAGGAGAGAAATGGGCTACCTTGGTCAGTTTGTCCACAGTGACCATGATAGCATTGTGCCGCCTGGAAGACATAGGCAAGCCGACAATGAAATCTATAGAGATAATGTCCCACTTCCATTCTGGAACAAGATTAGGCTACAACAAACCTATCAGATGATGATGCTCAGCCTTAACCCTCTGAAATTCTAGACATCTAGCCACAAAATCGACAATATCATGCTTCAATCTTGCCCAAAAATATAGTGAGTGCAGATCTGCATACATTTTCTTAACTCTAGGATGTGCCGAATAAGGTGCCCGATGGGCTTTAGTCAAGATTAGGGTGCGAAGACCCTCCGCAGGAGGTACATACATTTGGCCCGCATAACACAAGACACCATCAGAATCCAGTGAGTATCCAACATATTTTCCTTCTAGAGTTTTGCCTAACTTGATTTCAGATTTCACCTCTTGATACCAATTGTTTGAGGAGAGAGCGGTGAGGATTTGACTCCTCAAATCAGCCTTGAGAGCCACTATAGAAATCTCATGTCTACGTTGGCTCAAAGCATCTTCCACCACATTCTCTTTTCCCTGGATATACTTTACTTCAAAATCATATTCACACAAGAATTCCAAGGTAAAAGCACAAAGCTGTGTCACTTTATAAAGGAAACGACTAACGCTGATCCAATTTTTAAACTTGAATCACTAAAAAGTGGCATATATGTTTTGAATTTTGAAATGATGTAAATTAGTAAAATGTGTATTTTTTTAGTATATTTTATGTTTGTATTTTTTGAAAAAAATTAAAAAATTATTTTAAACCAGTTTTTAACAAAAAAAAGCTATAATTTAGTTGTTGATAAAATGCTGAAAAATGAAGTTGTATGGGACGTCAAACTTTTTATGGTAAATTTTTTTTTTCTTTCAAAATTTTTGTATGTATTTATAACTTAAAATTTTAGTGCATGGATATATATATATTTTTTTTTTTTTGCAATTTTGATAAATACATATTTTTAAATAAATATTAAAATGTGCATGAATCAAAAAACAACTATTTTCATTGGACATCAAATTTCATATTACATATTTATCTAAAATAGAAAAAAAATTTATACCATCTTAAAATAGATTCTTTTATCTAGTGCATCATATTTTTTCATATTTTTTTAATAAGTTTTTATATTTTTCCTTGGCATAGTAACCAACCTAATATTTTGTGTTGGTAACCTACTTTTAGTAAAAATAAAAATTAAATATAAAAAATAATTAAACTATTAAAATAAATATATTTTTGAAAACTACACTTATGGGTCTACAAAAGGGTAGTTTTATATTTTTTTAAAAAATGTTATTTAGATTAGCAAGAGTTATTGCAACTTCATGTTTTTCAAATAATTTTATTTTTTTGGTAAATTAGACTCAAAGTGGTGCTCCATATATTTTTAGCCAACAATTTTAGTTGAAAAAGTTGTGGAAGCATCTAACTTAGCTATAATGAATCTTACTAGATCATATGTTTTATCAGAATTGATTTTTAGTTAGAAATACTTAAATTCAGTTGTGCTGATAAGTTGGCTGAAAGTGTGACACAACTTTATTCTTTTACCCTCCATCCACCTTCTCTATCTTGCATTCAGGTTTGGTTGTGTGAAGATGTATTGTAGACTACGATGATCTGTATGCAACTCGAACCAATGCCCTAAATGGAAATGTCTCCATCTTACCAGAGCATGAACCATAGCGGCTAACTCAAGATCATGTGTTGGGTAGTTCAATTCATGATCCTTAAGTTTTCAGGATTTGTACATAGTCACTTGCCCTTCTTGCATCAAAATGGCCCCTAAGCCTTCCAAGGAAGCATCTGTACATACAACAAACTCCCCCGTAGGATCTTGTACTGCCAAAATTGGTGCACTGGTCAGCTTTTCCTTAAGAGTTTGGAATGCTAACTGACATTGATCTAACCAAAGAAATTTCTCCCCCTTCCTTTGGAGAGAGGTAATGGAATGCACAATCCTAGAAAAGCCTTGGACGAACCACTGATAATAGCCTACTAGTCCCATGAAACTGCAAATTTCTGAGACATTCGTGGGTGCGGGCCAATCCACAATGGCCTAAATCTTTGCCGAATCCACAGAAATTCCCTCACCTGAAATGACATGACCCAAATATTGAACTTCAGTCTTATAGAGTTCACACTTTGCCAGGTTGGCATACAACTGATTGTCCCTTAAGCACTGTAGCATCTGTCTTAGATGTTCCTCATGTTCCTCCATAGATTTGGAATAAACCAGAATGTTGTTGAGAAAAACAAGGATGAATCTATCCAAATACGTTTGGAAAACCCCATTCATTAAACTCATGAAGACTAAAGGTGCATTTTTCAACCCGAACGACATCACAGTGAACTCGTAATGTCCGTATCGAGTGCGAAATGCTATTTTATGAATATCTGGTTCCACAATCTACAACTGAGGATACCCTGATTTGAGATTAATCTTAGAAAATATCTTCACTCCTTTTATTTGATTGAAAAAATCATCAATTCTGGGTAGGGGATATCAGTTCTTCATCGTTACTTTGTTCAAGTGCCTATAATCAATACACAGATGGAGAGAACCATCCTTCTTTACGAATATTACGGGTGCTCCCTAAGGGGAAACACTTGGGCGGATAAAACCCTTAGCCAACAACTCTTCCAATTGTAGATGAAGTTCTTGAAGCTCCTGCATTGTCATTTGGTATGGAGCCCAATATAGACTCAGCTCCAGGTACTAGATCAATTTTGAAATCTATATCCCGCTTAGGTGGCATACCTGGTATCTCGCTTTAAAAAACATCAGAAAACCCCTTAAGGAGTGGGTAATCATCTAATGACACCCCTCGACTATCCTCTGTCTCAAGATCACTCACTGCTACTGCAAAAAGCTGACAACCTTGTCGGAAAAACCTCTTTAGTTGCATGACAGAGGTCATTCGCAATGAAATGGGCCTCTGAATACCCATGATCTCCACCTCCTTTCTAGAATCATCGATGCATCACATTGCTTTACGGCGATAGTCTATCATGGAATGATGTGCACTCAACCAATCCATTCCCAAGACGACATCATAAGAGCCAAGTGGTAGGATCTGAAGATCCACCTTAGTTGTCAATTCCCCTATATCCAGACTACAACCCTGAACAAGCTTCTCTACTACAACCTTTGACCCTGAGGCCAATTCAACCTGCCATTTTATGCCTTGCCTAGATGCCACCAATCTACATCGCTCTACTACAGAAGGAGATATAAAAGAGTCAGATGCACCAGAATCAAAGAGTATGGAAATACTAGTTTCATGCAACACACCTGATGTCTCAATCATAGTGCCATGATATTCTACTTGATGATTCTCCACTGCCGCAAAAACCTGATGTGCTCTACCCGCATCGCCCACTGTCGGCTCAAAAGCAACTGGTCTTTGGCTCAAACCTAAAGTACTCCTTTGTGGACACTGCCTGACAATATGTCCCTACTGCCCACATGAGAAACCACCTGTGCCTCGCCCAAATCCTCTAACACCAAACGGTGCACTCGATTGCTGAAAACTGCCTCGTGAAGGTGTCGTCTATGTGCTTTGTGTAGGCTACACAAAACAATCTGGTCTATTACTCTACCAACTTTGGTTCTTCCTGTTATGAGATCTATCTCCCTGCTAAGACTATGATTTGTTTTTTTTGGGCTGTGATTGCTGCTACTACTACAGACCACCCTTAGAGGGTGCTTGAAAATTCCTAGAAGACCCTACAGCTTGAGGCTGACCACCTCTAGAACCAAAACCTGATGCTGGAACACTACCAATCTGAACTCCAGTGTGTCATCCCAATGCCATTGCCAAATTTTCTTCTACTAGACGGGCCTTCTCAACCACTACCTCCATTGTCTTCGGCTTGAAGACTCTAACTGCACCACTGATTTGGGCGTTTAAGCCCCGAACAAAATGTTGAACCAACATTCCCTCATCATGACTAATTCCTGCATATTGTTTCAATTCATAGAATCGCTGCTCATATTGTTCAACAAACATCGACATCTACCTAAGGTCATGAAACTCATCTGTCCTGCATTGCCTCCAACGATCTGAAAGGAAGTGAGCCCTGAACCTGTCCAAAAATAGCTCCCATGTGACCATGATGATATCCAAATGTAACTTTTTCTCTTCTAGCCACCACCAAGTGGACGCGAAGCCTCGTAGATGCATGATTGCACACTGATCTTTGGTATTTCTACCATAGGGGTGCATTGCGAAGCATCAATCCAAATCGATTAACCATGTTTCCGCTTCCATACCTCCTCCAGAACCATCTAATGTAGGCAAGTGTGCTCTCATCAAATCACTCATATGACTAGCTATCACTGCATCTTGATCTACCTTTACTTCCCTTCGCCTTGGCGACCTTTCTCTTTCTCTCTCGACCCACTATTCCTCCCCGGCCTGGGTCCCAACTGATCAAGAATCTCCCCCAGAAGGTGCTGCAACTATCCATCAAAACCAGGCTATTCTGGGTTCTGACCACCACTTGACGGATTGTTTTGAGGACTTTATCGTTCCTCCTGCTTTGTACTATGGGAACTCAGTGGTGATGGACTTTGGAAGTTGGCTCCACGGCCACCACCTTGACCTCTTCCTCAGCCATGACCTCTACCTCGAGGCATGATCCTGCACAACAATTAGAGTTATGTAAGATCAAGAGTTAATGAAAAGTTTTCCTAACGAACAGAAACTACCTAGAGAACCCAGCATTAGCAACCTTGGCTCTGATACCAAGTTGTAATGCCCCATCATGCAAACCCCAAAGGAAAAAGTAAAAATGCAATATTTTTTTTTTAAAGAACATAAGGAATGTACTTAAGTATTCCAACATAACAATGTTCTAAGTTGCACAACTAAATCCCTTGGGGTACACGAGGTGACATTACCAAACTAACCCATAACAAAGATAATAGATGAACATTAAGCTACCAATTACATAATCCATACATTCACATATCATCATTTAAAAGCATTCATTAATGATAACCGAAATGATAAGAATAATCCATATAAAACCATACATGCAAATATAATAAATTAATCATGAAGATATAAAATACATATTTCCACAGATACAACATAACATTAACAGTATTTACATATGGTAATTCAAGAATGATTACATGGTATGGTAATTTATTACATTAGTTTGATAGTACATCTCGTTGAACACATATACAAAATTACATCAAATTATTCCCAACACATGTGGGAAGATACATCAATAAATAAAATACATCTGGAGTACAAATATACATCTGGTAAATAACGAATCCTAGATAAAATTGCCTCCACAAAACTCTGCACTGAATGGTACAACTACATCATAAGGGGACCCAATCAGGTGCGTAGCACGTTCCACCCAACCACCCCCATGCTGGGAGTAAACAAGTAAGGATCCCCAACCAAACACATCCAAATAGTAAACACAAGACTAACTCTAGACAAGATAACATAATATCAAAAGACCACTCACAAAACTAATCAACGATAAATCACCAAAAGACATAACAATAGACCACTTCCAGAGGATTTCAATAAAACAACTCAAATGGAATGCTAGAGGAGAGTGCCATCACATGGCCTTACATGGATTATCTAGACAACCTATCACAAGGTGCCGCCTCCATCTATGGTTCTCCTCACAGCCTATCTCAAGGCGTCGCTCCATAGGGTTACTCATGTGGAATCGTTAACCTCTTGTGAGGATGAGGCAACAATCATGCCAACCACGGCCTTCTCGGCCCACCTTTAGTCTATGATAGCACTAACAGGTGAAGGAGGCATGCATATTTATCTTGATTAATGTTTAACTACCCATCCTCTAATTAATTACTTAGGATATCACTGATTACTCTAAATCTACGTGGGTTACCCTGACATCCCCTTTGTGGGCCGACCCCCACTTAGAGCCACTCTCCATAGACACCCAAAACATAAAATCTAACACCAATGAGTTGTACCACAAGAAAACAAAACCAACAAATGGAACATCCATGAGGCAAAACCATCTCACCAAAATCATATGAAACACATCCATAAAACGGTACAATCCATGTGTAAACTCAGATCACAATCATAGCGTAACATAAGGAAAAATATCAATTTACAAGATCAAATATAAACATCAATTTTCCCACCTTTGGAAGTTCCTAACCAACAACTCAAGCTCCTATCGAAGGATAAACTAACACAAGGGTTTTCCCACATGACACAAATCCAATAAAGAGAAAACCACAATTGAGTCAACGAATAATTTCAAGAGTAAAACAACGCCTTACATTTCAATACACAATAATTTAACCAAATAAATCAATTACTCGAGAATATTCAACTTAATTAATCTCACAAGTTTATTTCTAATTTTCACGATTACACCATAACATTGCAACTTTTTTTAAAAAAAATTATCAAATAAATTCATAATCGCAGCTTATAAAAAAATTCCTTTATATATATATATAAATATATATACATATATATGCTTTTATGCGTATATACATATATACATATCTATGTATATATAAAATAAAACATATATTAAAATTTATACATTCAAAAACCATATCATAAAAATAATACCTCTATACATCACTGTATATACAACAGTAAACATATATATATATTAATATTAATATTAACATTAATATATATATATATAAATATATTTATATATAATATATTGATATTTCATAAAAATCAAATCAAAATATACATTGAATTCCAAAAAAAACATTTACACAGAATTCCATACGCAGTTCAAATAATATGAAAGTGTGGAGGCCGTGGCCTGTGGTACCATGTACCATAGTGTGGGAAGCCGCAACCACCACACAACTACGTACAACAGCCCTCAGCTGCTGTGTGCAGCCGGTGGTGGTTGCGTACAACCTTCCACTGGGCCGTGGGTGGTACGGCTTCGACTGACCATCCACCCCAAAAAAAATATAATTTTTTATTTATTAAAATTTCATTCAAAACCAAAAGCTATATGCATATTTTTTCTTAATATATATATTTTAAAAAACACAGAACGCGAATTTCAATAAGAATGTGTGTATATATATATATAAACAAGGACATAATATGAAATATGTATATGTGTATATATCTACACACACATATATATATATTTTCATATATATATATATATTCATATATATATATATATATATTTTCATATATATATATATATATATTTTCATATATATATATATATACACTATATTTACCCAAATGATACAAAATAAATAACCAAATAGGATGAAAACCAGTTCAATTCATTTTTCTTCAATCAGAGAATAAATATGGGTATACAATTTTAAATACCCTAATAAATTGATTTTTTATCAACTCACAAATTTCACAACTAAATTTTTATTAACGAAATTCTTAAGGTTTCCCTACAGTTTTCTACAAAAGATTCAAAAGTTTACAAACAATTTTTTTGAATCACATAACCCTCTTTGAAAAACAAAGAAATTGATTTTCAAATATGGTAGCCAAGATTCTTGTTTACAAAACAATGACTCAAATGAAATAAAAATTGAAAATAACCTAGAGTCCTTCGTTTGATGTTGAATCCAACTGTACGACAACCCTTCTTCCTCTTTTGAAAATGAAATTCCTCTACAATTCTTTCTCAAATTCCTTTCAGCTAACTTCTGAATCAATTTTCCTATTCTTTTCTTACAGAACAATTTTAACAAAGAAGCACAAAAAAAACTATCTTTTTTCTTTTCCCAACCCAAAACCAAAAACCATTGTGTGTAAAACTCCCTCACAATAAAATAAATAAAGCTCTTCTTTTTTTCTCAAAAATCTAGAACATCCATTGGTTCTTTTTCTTTCTTTTAAAAGCTCACACTTATCTCACAGATTTAATTAAAAATTCATTATTTTCACATGATATTATCCTCACAGGATATTCTCTTCTGATTTTCTAATTTTAATATCTTGAAAAAGATAATTTATAATTATCACCAACATTATTTATTTAAATTAATTACTTACACCTTTTAATTTATTAAATAAATTTTAATTTACAATATTTAAATTCAAAATTACAATTACTCACAATTAATCATATCCACAAAATATCATTAATTTATTCCATATAAAGTAAATAAATTAAATAACAACTAACCATAATTAAAATAAATAAACAACAACAACCAATACAGAGACAAGGACAAAGCCAAAACCATGACACAACAAGACTCACAATGAGGTAACATACTTGGGACGGGGACACTTCCTTATCAACTTCCTTTTTCAACATTGTACCTGTTGGGTTAATTTAATGCTCGCCTTGTCCTGCTGAAATAGGTGGAATCAAGACTTTATTCCTACAATTCCTGCATACAAACAAACGTCAAGTAACATGTAAATCTCCATTGCAGACACACTGTGAAAGGAACTTGTGGGGTAGCAGGGCGCTCGTAAATGAGTGATGCTACTATGTCCTTTCACCAAGACTCACTAGCAACACATTAGAAGACATAGCAACATAGAATCACAACATCGACACATATAATATTAAAGAAAACCATAGCATAACCAAATAATCTAACCACCACATAATGTATCATAAATCATCATAATAATGTCAAGTGCAGCAAACCAACCAAACTATGAATCCACACACAACCAAGTAAGTAAACTAATCACCATCACAACCCAAGTATCAAACCAACACATAAAAGTATCAAAGAGTATCAGCAACATGAGGGGTATTACATACACACATATATATACATATATATAGATATATATACACACACACATATAAATATATATCAAAACAAAAAAAACTGCACAACAACAAACTAATTGGCAAAAAAAAACAACCCTGGCTAGCCATCAACAATTGACAATTGTGGGATTTGACATGTGGGTGATTGTTGGCTATATTGTTCCATTTATGGCTTGGGTTCTATGTGAATGGTTGCAAAATAGTTAATTTGGTGTGTTTTTGGCGAATCTTCAAATCAAGATTTCTTCTATTTTGTGGGTTTTGGCATTTGCGTGACTATTGGCAATATTGTTTCATTTATGGCTTTCGTTTTGTGTCAATGGTTGCAAAATAGTTAATCTGCTGTGTTTTTGGTGAATCTTTACATCTGGGTTACCATTGAAACCAATATTGATTCATTTAGGGTTTGCCTTTTTCTTGGTAAAGGTTTTGAGTCTGTCTGTTACTGGGAGCTTTTTGTGTTTTGTGGGTTTTCCATGTGGGCCACTATTGGAAGCCGTGCTTTTGTGTGCGATAGTTGCAACCCAATGAAATAGTTAATGTTATACAAGTTGCATTTTTTTTAGGTTATATTGTTTCCTTTTTGATAGGGTTCTCTTGAAAAGAGAGTATATAGTTTCTCTGCAACAATATTGTTTGATTTATGGTTCGGCTTTTGCGCGGATGTTTTTTGTATAAATTTGTCACTATAATTTTTAGTGTTTTGTGCATTTGGCCATCTAGGTGATTGTTGATAACAATATTGTTTTGTTTACGTATTTTGTTTTCTAGCCATGGTTGGAATGCAATAAAATAGTTAATGTTATGTAGTTCATGTTGGTTTACATAAGACATTGTTCATTGTTGTTGTCTGCCTTATGCTATATTGTTGCATTTATTGCTTACATTTACCACAAAAACCCTTTTCTTGTTCTTTCTTATTCTAGTCAGGCTATGTATACATATGTATGTTTGTGAAACAAATGCCTATGCAATTATCAAAAACGTATTGTTGGGTGTCATTCTCTAGGTTTATGTTGTTCAAGGTAGTTGCGAGTGAGGATGACAAGATTTTGTGAAGGTGCAAGTGCATTCATCAACAGTGGAATCTATGTGAAGGTGGTTGAATGTTATCTTGTGTTTTTAATGCAATAAAATAGTTAATGTTATGTATTTCATATTACTTTGCATAAGGCATTGCTCACTGTTGTCATCTGCCTTACGCTATATTGTTTGATTTATGGCTTACATTTACCACAACAGCCCTTGTATTGTTCTTCCTCATTCTAGTCAACCTATGTATACATACGTATGTTTGTGAAATGAATGTCTATGCAATTATTGAAAACGTATTGTTGGGTGTCATTCTATGGGTTTATGGTGTTGTTGAAGGTAGCTATGAGTGAGGATAGCAAGCTTCTATGAAGGTGCAAGTGCGTTCATTGGCTGTAGAATCTATGTGAAGGTGGTTGGATGTTATCTTGTGTTTTTTGCATGGATTGATGGTTGCAAAAGGTGCAGAGATGTATCTATCTGAAATTAGATGCAGACAATATTCATTTTTGCTGCTTAATATACTTGTTCTTTTCATAGGTTAATGACGATTTCTATTTGATCTATGGTTCCTATCCAGTGGAAATGGTGAATAACAACAATAATTTTATTTTGTTCCAAACATATCCACAAAATGGTCACCATAAACAGAAACCCACAAAGATTCACAGAAACAAACACAAGTTAAAATATACTCATTTCTTAACACAACCCTATGAAAAATTAAAAAAATATAGCCTTCTCAACAATGCATTCTTGCAAAATAACAATGACAAACCATATACATAAATATAATCAACAACAAGAAATTGAAATATATATAAATATATGTATATATGTACACATATATACGTATATATACTCACATATATATTAATATTAAAATACACCGAATATAGCCTAAGGCAGAGAACAATAATCAATAATACCTAATGTAACCAAACATAGAATCAACGATATTAATTATTTTATTTTGTTCCAACCATAACTAGAAAACAAAAACCATAAATCAAACAACATTACTTTCAACAGCCACAATATAGCCCGAGCTCTACAATAACAATCGACAAAAACTCCATAACCTCTACAATTTTATTTTGTTGCAAACATACCCACAAAACGCAAACATTAAACACAAACCCTACGAAAATTGATAGTAACAAACCCATACAAAAAACACTCCTTTCTCAATACAACCTCCTCGAAAATTGAAACAATATAGCCTTTTCAACAACACCTTCTCCAAAATGAAAGAATATAGCTTAAGCAAGAGAACTATAATCGACAATGGCCAATGGAAGCTAACACAAATCAGATATGATTGAATATTTTATTCCATTGCAACCATAAGCACAAAACATAAGCAATAAACCAAACAATATTGGTTTAAAGACCGACCCATATGAAGAAACCCACAAAACACAAAAAATGGTAGATGGGAACCCATGCAAAACCATAAACACAAAATGTGAACCTTAAACCAAACAATACTTGTTTTCAGAAACAATATAGTTTTTTCTCAACAACCCCTTATCAAAATTAGAAGCAATCAACAATACCTTATGGGAAATCTAATGAAACAATATGGAAAACAATTTTTCCATATGCACCTCTTGCCGCTTGTTTCAAACAAACCTCTTTCTGCCAACTTTCTCTAGGCTGCCTTGTTTCTCCAAGCCTATAAAACATACGCAGATAATGGAAACCATAAACACAAACCTCAAAAATATCACAATATCAAATCCATGCAAAACCATGCACACAAAACGCAAACCATAAATCAAACAAGGTATTTGAAACAATCAACAATACCTTATGGAAAATCAAGCAATATAGCCTGGCACAGACCGTGAACCACAAATCAAACTGTAATGCCCCGTCGTGTGAACCCCAAAGGACAATTAACAATAATTACTGCACAATTTTTTTTTTATAAAGTTAACATAACATACAAGTAATACACATTAAGTCATGACATCAATTTCGTTTAAGTAGATTCACTAACACATACATCCCTTGGGGTACACGAGGAGTCATTATGAGACTTAGTTCCATACATCAATGATAAGGAATGAAAACCAAATTTAATCCATGACAAAGCATACATATGAAACCATCAATAAGAACCATTCAATTAAATAAATACAACACTTTGAATAACATATGATATGGAACTGTATCCACACAAGGTTTAACATTACATTACAATACAATGTTTGAGGGGTACAAGGATACAAAAGTGTTTCCAAATATGAACGGAAACCATACACTCAAGTTGACATGATACAAAAGAACAGATGGATACACAATATCCTGATTGGCTCCAATATGGATACAACTCTGGAGTCACCGCAACAACACCAATTCGCACCTCTTGATCCTCGACCGGGGACCCAATGGGGTGCTTAGCATGTTCCACCCAACCACGTGGGTCCGAAGACCCACCCCCCGTGCTAAGGAGTTGAAAAGAAGAGAACTCAACCAAGAACATCCAATAGGGAACCACAAGACTCAACGCCAAACAAAGGTATCAAAAAACAAGGATTACAATGCCATAATCAACAACATTCATGAGTCAATAAGATCAGATAAAGCTACGAAACTCATCACATTTAACCCAAGCACTAATAATTAAGCAAGTCACCAAAGAACATTCCTAAATCATTTTCACAAGAATCTGAAACAACATAAAGATTACAATATCTAGAGGCGACAAGAAGCAAGAATAAGGGTGTCTAGTGGAGAGTGTCATCGCATAGCTCTCATGGGATTCTCCTGGCCCTTCCTCCAACTGAGGCGCCGACACCCATCTATGGATCTCCTGGCCCTTCCTCCTAACTAAGGCGCCGTCACCATAGGGTAGCTAATGCGGAGCCAGTAATCTCTCATGAAGACGAGACTACAACTTTGCCAACCACGGCCTTCTCAGTCTATCACTAGTCTATGGTAGCCCTAATGCATAGACGAGGAATCCAATTTTAATTATCTTGTGTGTTTTACTACCCATCCCCCTAAATTCTATTATTTAGGTTATCACTTGTTTGATTACTCTTTCGTGGGTTATCCTGAGCCCTTCCTCCTTCCGAGGCACCAGCGCCCATGAAGAGCCACTCTCCCTAAGACCCCTAACATAAACCAACTGGGCAAGGGTTGTACCGTAACTGAAAAACAAATAATCTCAAGACCAAACTACGCGAGGCATTAACCATCCCGCTATAAACACATAATCAACATCTCAACAATTCATGTACAACCCTTTTAAAATCATGATATCAAAACACTTGCCACATCAAGGGCACATCAAAAGAGAACATCAGCTGACAATAATCTCAAGCCTCTGGAAACCAAAAGAACTACAATCCACATATGAGGGTAAAATGAAGCAACAAGAGTTTGTCAATGATATGGGCTTCAAGCCAACTTCAACACCAGCCCAATGAATAAAAGCTCGTCAAATCAAAATAAACCAAAAAGGTCATACTCATCAAAACATCCAAGTCTTCAAGATATTCAAAAGGATCCCAACCAAAATCAACTCAAGGAAAAGTCACGTCAAGATAAAACACCAAATCATATAATAACCAACACGAACAAGCAACTACAACACCCATGAATTTCACTTTTCGAAACAACCTGCTTGGGTTATTGCTTAATTGTTATTGTTGTTTCTTACACTATAGCTTGCCAATCAACTACAACTAAAATTTAATGAAACATTATTATCCTGAGTTCAATTATTCAAAATATCGATTTAATAGTAATAATCTCAATAGATAGAAATATTAAATTATAATATGACAATAATATTATGTGGAATTATACTTTAAACTATTAGCACCAACTTAGCTTGGTAAAAGACCATCTTTAACATATCAATTAAAATAATCCTCATACATCCACCAATTATACAAATACCTACATAAAGATAAATTAACACTTCTACCCTTATACAATAACAATCTTTTAATCTAAGGTCAATTAGATATGGATATTATCTTTGATTTTCCAATTAAATTTCTTTAATTATAAATCATTATTTCTCCTTAATAGAGATATCATACTTCACTATCAATAAAATATATTATCTATGATAAAACTCCATATAATAAGGAAGATAAGGATTCATTGATTTATCTATGTTTAGACCTTCAGATTTGAACTGATAAAATTAAAATCTATATACATTCATTTGTTCAAACCTGACTTTGAGCTTGAGAGTGAGCAGACTAAATTGCAACTCCTATATTTATTAGTGAATAGATAAAGTTTACATTGAGAAGATACATCCCAAATTCAAGTAACATGAGATTCAGATTTAGACCAACCAAGAAAATAATAATGGTTGAAGTGGCAAAACTTTCCAGAGCATTGTCATGCACAAAGGTTAAGGAGATGAATAAAAGCATGATAATGTTGGCAGATGCACTAGATCCTTATTCAATCCAGAATAGTTGGCCAAAGTAAAGCATAACAACAACAATGATTCAAAGCTATGAAAATAAATTAAATTATTAATGAATCAGGAATAAGAATTGGGAGGCGCTGGCTTAGATTAAATGTGTCCTAACATGGCACGGCAATATTGAGCCCTTTGTTGGATTTTGAACAGAATACAAATCTCTTAAAGTGCTATTGATTAGAGCAATGTAAAAATTGTAAGAGCTTTTAAAACAACAACTAATACCCTATCTAGACAACAGTAACACAATGAAATTGGAAGCAGCAAATGCATGGCGCATGAAAGGAGACTACAACATGACAGTCAGCTAGAGGATTCACACTAAACAAACTCGATTGGAGAGGAATCTAATGCATATTCTACTATCTATGCAAATTCTCTCAAGATAATGGAAGACAAATGCAAGTATGCGGCTGAGATAGTTTGACAAATGAAATCAGAGAGATTAATTTAATTTACTACACCTTTGCAAATATAAAAGTTGCAGCTATGATGGGTCGCCAATGGTTTTCAGGGAGGCTACTTAATTCTGTACATGCCTCAACTCGAAACGCTGAAACAGTGACATATTGCCAAGTTTATTAGAAAGTGATTGTTGGAATTTTGAAAGATTGCCATCTTCTTGCTTTATTAAAATTATTTTCAAGTGCTGCAACGGCGATAGATTATCAGTAGAATCAAGCAGGTTATTTAAAATTTCCTATTATGTTCCAGTGAGCGGCTGAGACAGCATGACAATGGATACAGAGCGATTATTTTAACCTCATCAACATTCTATTTTCAAGTGTTGCAGCAGTGAGAGGTTCTGATAGAATCAGGGAGGATAATGAAGTCTATACACCTTACCATGTTCAAGTGCTCAAAAGAGAAATCGAACTCCATAAGAAACCAACACTGTGTGCTTCCAAATCAATCTCTATAAGTATTTCAATGGTTGGAAGCAGCGACATAGAGAGAGGTGGAAGTGATGGCGCGCATGGCGCAACCACACAAGGCTAAATGATTAACTCTCAAGCAACCTACAGTAAGATGGAAGAAGTGCAGGATAAGGGGTGATCATGCAGCCTCTGTTGATACACAAACCCTCCTTACGTAAGGAATTGAATAAAAAAAAAATGATGAATTCTACCTCTTTGGGAATCAAATGCAACCATTGAATTGGAAGCAAAAGAAAACAACAAATTCTAAGTTTAAACACAACCATATCAATCAAATTCCATTCATAATGTTCTTCCATCGATTATCAACTAGAAAGTAAAATGATCGAATTCCAGGCATAAGGTATGCGTTGAATACTAGCTAGCATAAGTATATTGTATATTCTATATATATGGAATACCAACCATACTGAAGCCACCGAAAGGAAATACAAAGAGAGATCGATATAATTAAATCGAATGTACACAGGAAAGAGCAACAAGAAGCAACCAAAGGCAGAGGGAGAGGTTGCACCATTGAAGGTAAACATAGAGCTAAGTACCAACAACCCACACAAGAGATCACAACATAGAACACTAGCATTTTGAATGCTTCCAAAACAGAGGGACGCCATTATAAGTTTCAAGCTTTAAAAATCTAATTCAAACAATGGGGCAACGATGCAAGAAACAAGAAGAGAAGGTGCTAAGTATGAGTATCGATTGCCATGAAGATTTAAGAAAACTAAGCATCGAAATTTTGTATGAATAAACCCAATGCTATGAAGGAAATCGTATACTGCAACAAAATCAATTGACTACAATGCAGCAACATAGGGGAGGTTGGAGGGCGCGCTGTGAAATATTGGATGGCAAGAGAAAACTTAGAGCAAAAGCAAACGGTGCCAATAGTATTGATTCCATCGAATATGAGTTGAGTATTGAAATCATAGCATGTCGAACTAGGGACAAGGAAGAAAATCAAACTCCATATAGAGGAAATTTGATAAGAGATTACCATGAAGGAATTCAATGGACGCATTCAGCAAAATGAGACCAAAGAGTTCAGCAAGGTCATGCATTGGAGTGCCCAACCAATTATACCACTCAAAAACAAACCATAAGCAAAGGGCGAAGAACAAAGCCAGACAATAAAAGAGAATAGACACATAGTGCAAGAATCGAAGCAAATACGAGGGCGAACTAACTTGGAGTCCAACACAAGTTGAAATGAAGATTGGTGCCCAGATCAAACTTCTGCAACACACCACGTCTCTCCAACTCCTAATCCACTTCGATAGTCATCCCCCTTCTTTTCTTTTTAATTTTCTTATAAAATCATGAAATACTTTGGTTTTCGAAACTTAAAATTCCATCAAAATAGCAAATTTCCATTTCTTTTTCTAGCTTTCTGCTTTCTCTGTTTTTTCTTTTTTTCTTTTTTTATTTATTTTTTATCTTTTCTTTTCTTTATTATTTTCTTTCCAACTTTTCTTGTTTTAAAACACTTCAGTTTTAAAACCTTATCTTTTTTATCTATTATCGTTTTGATTTAACTGTAGTTTCAAAACTTATCACCTTATCTCTTTTCTATCTTTTATTTTGTTTTAAATCATATTATTTTCTCCTATTTGACAATTAACCCATGAGATAACCAAATCAAATATTAATTTAATTATTGAATTAAATCCGTACACATAATATTTATGACCTTGACTTATTATTTATAATTTTACTTCTGATTTTATTCCCATTATTTCAACTTCAAATTTAATTAAATTAATATTAATTTCACTTGAACTATCATAGATAAGTTAAATAAGGAGAACACAATTAAACACTTACACAAAATCTTGAAAGGTCGCAATGGAGGGCACTACACAAACAATATCACCAAGGGTTTCTTCGACATGCACGACTTCCCACTTGCTTCAAACACACATTCTCACCAAATTTCTTGCACAAAAATGGGAAAAATATTATCATAGGCGACACTTTTTCTTTTGCATTTCCAACAATTTTCCCTTGCAAAAAACACAAAATAACCTCCACCCACCTTCGCAAAAGCTGCAAAAAGCTTAATCTAGCTTGCACCTTCATAGAAGCTTACCCTCATCACCCATGACTCTCATATTAGGTATAGCAACAAAAAGATACCAAACAATGCCTTATTCAAAATTTCCCAAACATTCATTTTGTTCCCCAAGGCATTAAATGACAGTTGTTATTACGACGATCCCCAATACATACAAAGCATACAACAATTAATGTTGATGCAAACCAACGTTTAATTTCCACAACCTTCTCTATCCATGTGGGTTGAAAAATGCCACCCTATTCCCAAAGCAACCAACAACCACCTCTGCCACCTTTTCACAGCCATCGAAAGGCCAAAAATATGGGATGCTGACGAAAATTCTGACCAAAGTTATAACCCACCCGACACCTTTTTCCCAATCGTTGGAAGCCTAAAAAATAGCAAGGTTGACAAAACTTCTGAGCAAAGTTGACACAAATAGCCTATTGGCTAAATATATTATAATATTATATAATAATAATATAATGTATTATAATATATATTATAAAATAACATATATATAATGTTATATAATATATTGTATTGTAATATATAATATCATATTATATTATACTAGCAATTGCACCTTGGTGTGCAATGGGTACGTCGAAGAGGTGTGGAAGGTCAATTAGGTAAAATTTTGGGTTATTTTTTTGCATACATTTGTGTAGTACATGAGGTGAATTGGTCTAGGTCATTTAGAAAACAATTTTGTTTATGAAAAAATGGTCTTAAATGAATTAGTGGTAGCTTTAAATCAACTATGCATCCATTAACAAGGATTCAAACTTGAGTGAAATAAAACCTCTAAGATAATTAGGCTCCATTACCAACAAATGAAAGATGGGTTCTTGTGAATCACTATTCATGAAACACATGTCACATAAATTACATATGATGGCATGTGGGATTCACTTTCTAAGATAGATCAAGTTGACAAAATAGTTAGCAACTTAGTAGTGATGACTAGTTTCTGAGATAAATCTTTTTGAACACCTTTTTTTTCAATGATGACCATATGAAAAGCATATGATGGCATGTAGGATTCACTTCCATTGCAATATTTCATGGCTTTATAGAGAGGTATTATAAAAGCCATAAAGTCCTTCCCTTCTTTGAGAGGTAGAAAAAGGCCTTTCTAGTCCAACACAAACTTGATGACAGCCTATTTGACAAGTCATTTAGGAAAGGAGAAAATTATTGTACAATAGTTGATGCCCTCACGTCATTAAAATAAAGGTTTTCATAGGTAGCACCGATTGTTCCCAACAAAGAGGCTAGAGAGCTACAACAGATAGGGTATAAACTGTTATTGGGAGCTTTATTGGCTAGCAACTTGTAAAATTACAAAAGAATTGGAGCACAATAGCGGTGAATATGATTTGGCAAGCAATCATCATTAGATGATATAAACAACTTACATTCTTCTGCACACTTAGAATTGCTATCTAGGGGGGAAAGCAGTAGCATCACTAAAGCCTGGGTAGCTCCTGCAAGCTGAAAGACCTGAATATGATCTGAAGGAGGCATTGGCTTTGCAACCATGTTCAATAAATATTTTACTTAGTCCCAAACCATATCTTGTAGCACATTTGGTCTATCACTTTTTCCACATAGCAAACAGATAATGCTCACTAAATCATTAACAAGCCTCCAGGAAAGTGGAAGTGATATGCTTATCATTTGACCAACCAAATGAAGCATTGCATCATCAATAACACTATAGTCTGCCAAAGTGTGATCCTGTTGCAATTGCTTTCCACAGTAGATGAGACATTGTTCATATGTGGGTAACCCATTTCTCGACAAGATTATCCTATGAATAGAGTGAACTGTATCACTCAAGCTAGCATGGAGGACTATAGTGTGTGCATCTAGAATGGTCCTAACAAAGAACTGTAACTTTGATTATGAGGAACTAACATCACAATCCATCTCTTTTACTAAAGAAACATTGTTTGAGGACTCATTTAAATCAAAACAATCTTGGGAACTTGAGAAACTTGAAGTTCCAACATAGAGACCATATGTATGGCCAACATTAGAAACTTCTAGGGTTTCAGTTAAACATTTGGTCAATGAATTTTTCATATCTTCATCATTCTCTTTCTCCTTCACAAGCATATGAATGTATTTTTCATCATATTCAAATTCCCTTGTGTCTGCACATCCTTCCAACTATAATATCTGAAAAAATCCCTCCTTCCATGACGCTTTGATGGATGTCCATACCCTATTCCATAGCTCCCATTAAATGCACATCCTTGTAACACAATTGGCATCCTTGATGAACACATCAAATGTTCATGCATGATAAAATATTTGACATTCATGCATGAAAGACTTATGACACCCAATTTAAAATGGCTTAATTAATGGTTTTAGTGAAAAATATATAACAAACACAAAAATTGTAGAAATACAAAATATTACAACAAAAATTGCAGAGATACAAAATATGTATTCATGATAGAGAGATTGGCGGGGTTGCTAAGTAGCATATTGGTTGAGATCACTGATGTGTGATCTTGATCTTCAAAAGTAGTGCTTCCAAAATCAATCAACTTCATTTCACTTGACTTAGGTAGCCTCATTAAGTTATCCTTTGTTGATCTCTTTGTACCCTTCTAAAATAAAAGATAGTAAAAAGCTATTTCTTCGCAGAAATAGGATTAAGTAAAAAATTATATAGTCCATATTAGAGGGCAAGAGTATGTCATCATATAATCCTCAATTTTATTTCCAAGCACCATAAATGGAAAATTTTCTGGGTCAGATGGGCTTTCTTGTCAAAAAAATTCAATGGAAGGTCACGGTCAGTAGTAACAAAAGTCAACAAAACCTCAAAATGAATAGAAAAGTTAAATTATTAGATAATTTAGTCAAATTACCTGAATTAAAAACTCTTCGCGCCAGTTGTTAAGGTTATCAAATGATTTCATAGCATTAACGTCATATACAAGAACACAACAATCAACACCATGGTAAAAGCCAACACTAAGGCTTTGAAATCTCTCTTGGCCAGTAGTATCCCATATCTGCCTTGAAAGAACATTTATAGAAAAAACAAGGAAGATCATTCTGTATAAGATATATTCAAAGCTGAGCCGAACAAAAGAAAATCCTCAGACAAGATAGAAACCTAGTATCTAAAGGCCACTAGTTAATTGAATCCTAATTCATTGACCAAACACATTCACGAATGGTATTGTTATTATGCAACTAAGTTAGTGTTAATGATGAGAATCGATGAAAGGACATTCCCCGAGTAGAGAATTCCATGGGAGTTTCTCCCTCTTCCTCATTAGTCGAAAACTTTATAGTGTCATCTTTGGTTGTGGAAGATGAAATTTTACGCACATCATTAGATGTTCATAAAAATTCCACTTCAGAAACCTCTCTCTGCGACATTATGTCAAATAGTTTACGTACCTTTTCTATGCTTCCACATCTTGCATACATGTCTACTAGAGCATTACCAACTATAATATTTGAAAAATAATCTAGAAGCTTTGATGGTTGCCCATACCCTATTCCAAAGCTCCCATTTTGGCACAGACAGGGAGGATACAGGCGAAGGTTGTGGAATTTGGCTATACACCTGCCAATTACATTTGCTTGAAAGTTTCTAAAGCCTTTTCAAAAATCCATTTTGTACATATCCTGCAATCATTACCTCTCTCTCCCTCGATGGTGCTGTGCAAAAGTAAATGAGAAAGTGACAGAAATAGCAAAAAAGAAACAGTGCAAATGGTTTTAATATCTTGCATCTCATCTCCTAATGTTTGCACCTTTGATTTGAAAGTCACTCGAGCTTTGGTCAATGAGTGTACAAAAAAAAATCAAGTGCCAGCAGGAAGCAACAGGTCTGACTAGTAGTTGTGCAACTCCAAAGCTTCCATAAAGTCGTGTTTAATACAACTAAAGTAGTAAAAGCATCAAATAGAGGAAACCATTTTAATCGTCTCCAAGGAAATATGAATCATTGATAGCCAATCTTAGCTTGCTCTTCTTCAAATTGGATACACCTACGCCGTAAAATATATATAATATAATATAATATATTGTATTGTAATTTAATTATTATTATATTATATTATAATACAACCAACTCCCTCAATTCAAATATTTTTTTTAATTATCCACTTTAATATCATATTGTCTAATTTTGATTTTTGTGACCAATTATTTAGTTGTGTTTTTTTACCCGATGATCAACTTAGTCACTTGTTTAGTCATTTGTAGTTGTGTTGCAAAAAATGGGTAGAATTTAGTCATCTTTAGTTGTTGTGACTAGATTTTTTAGTCACATAGTCATTTATTTGCCAAATTCTACTAGTGGTGGGAGATAAGATTTTACACAACATGATTGATTCAAGAGCTAGTACCATGGCCATGCCTAAGCAATTGATCAAAGCCCTGAAACTCAAGTATGAGCCTCTTGAGAAAGGGATCATGTAGTTAGACATTAAGAAGGTCCTGACCATTGGCCCCATCAAGGATCTTTCTTTGACCCTTTTCTCATGTCTAAGGAAAACTCTCATACAAGAAGTAGTCGTAAGAGACATCCCCCCAATTTTTGTGATGTGTCTTTTAAGGGACTTCACAACAAAGCTTGGAAGATATCTAGTGCTTGATTGGTCTCATCTGATATTGTGGGTGAAGCATGTGGCGAAGATGAAAATTTTGTTAGAATCTTTGCACCTAGAACATATAGCAGACAACACAATCTTGTGCTTTGAAGCAACGAATACCTCCTCAAAAAAGAAGATGTATTATGTAGAGATATTAAAAGATGAGGATGACACAAGTGATCAAACCCCAAAAGAGTAGGTCTTGATCAACTAGTTTATCGATTTTGACCCATTTGAGAAATTCCATGCTACTAGGTTAGGAAACTATGTAATTTTTGATAATGACCAAGTCCTCCTGAAATTGGTAAAGGAACGTGAGGAACCTAACAAACCAAGTGAAAATAGTTTATGGAAACTATTTTTTGATGGCACTAAATGCAAAATCAGTTATGGAGTAGTCATTTGACTTATATCTCTAGCTAGATTAGAGACCCTCAAAGCTTTTTGCTTCCAATTCCCAAGTTCAAATAACGATGTAGAGTACAAGGCTTTGGTCGATGGTTTGATTCTCACAGAGTGGATGCACGTGAAGAGAGTACAAGTGTTTGAAGATTTGGAGTTAGTCGTGAGCCAAGTCCGCGAACAAGTAGCCATGGAAAATGTAAGAATGAGGTCTTACAGATAGAATATGGGATATGATTGAGAGCTTTGAAGCTTTTAACATACAGGTTATCCCACTACCCTAAAATCGTATCGTAGATTTGATGGCTTCAATTGTCTCATAGTTTGAGCCAACCTTCGAATCAACAAGAAAAGAGAGTGTAGTTCATATCGTAGTCTAACTGGGTAGGTGCATGAAGTTGGGTACCAATTTTCTGGCCACTTTTGAAATTTTTTTTACAAAACGTGCTCGCATTATTTCATGTTAAAAACAAAGAAAAAAGTGAAATTGCTTGCCTTGGAATACCAACCCAAAGGCTTGGAGAGCATTCCCAACAAGGCCAAAGACGTGTTTTTGCAAATTCTATAATTTTTGACATAATCAAGTTCGTGCTCACCATCAAGATTACATCCAGTTCAATATCGACAAAATCAAAAACATGGGTAATGTTAGGTTCTCTCTTAGCTATCCAATGATGTAGTTTTTTCACTTTTTGACAATGTTAAGCCTTTTATCTATAATTTCTTTTGTTTGTATGTCTTTTTTTTGCAAAAAAGCAGTGTTTGGTGTATTTTTTGTTGTAAATTAACTGTTCATCAAAATTTCAAATAAATTACATTTTTAGAAACTAGACTCCATTCTACAAATTTACAAAAAAAAAGAAAATAAAAATCAATTATTTTCAAAAAAATTTAGGGGAGCACAGCGAAAATTCTGTTTTTCAGGAAGTGCCCACTTAGAAAATTAGTAAAAAATCAAATATTCATTAAAAAATTATCAGAATTTTTTTGCATCAACTAGATCCTATTAGCTAACTTCTGACCATAGCAATTTTAAAAATACTACAAAAAAGTTCACCATGCTCAGGTCGTACAAGAGTTGCTATGTTATGTTTTTCTGATAAAAACAAAACCAATTTGTGTACATCCCTCTTTTGAACCCCTTAATCTCAACCATTTTCAAAATAAATTAGTAGTTTAGAAAGTAGACTCGAAGCAATTCAATCTTTATTTTTGTTCCATCTCAAAATTTTGAGTGTAACTATCCTCAATTTCACGTCCAAGGTCAACATTTTCTGATTTCAAAAAAAAAGTGGCCACTTAAGCCCCCTTTTTGGGAACCATCTTGGTGCACTTACCCAACTGTCAATACCCAAAAATGATCAAAATTGGTAGGTTTTAGAGGATGAAATTTAGATTGTTTCTTTTCTACAGAAGTTAGGGAAAGCTTCTAATCATCCATAATCCGAGGCTAGAGGGGCTATCAAAGGACAACTAATCCAATTAAAGGAAATATTCTTTTGCGAGGCTTGATTTTTATCAAAAATATCTTCGATTGCGAGGATGTGAGAAATAGAAAACAAAGATTCACCACCAACAGAGGATACTATGAAGATCTCAATGTTGGGAACGATAGGAAGTTAAAAGTCAAAAGAGATGTCTCGCAAGCAGACAATGGAAGACTAAAAAGACTATGTGCTAAATATGCCAAAATTTTGGCCTGGACTTACGAAGATCTTAAAGGATAGGGCCTTGGCATCATTTATCATACCATCAACTTAGCCAAAGGCTTGAAGCCTATCCAATGGAACAAAGGTCAATGAACCCAAAGGTCGAGGCTCTGAAGGAACAAGAGCTTGCAAAATTAATCGAATCAAGAATAATATACCCAAACAAACATTCCAGCTTGGTATCCAACCTTATACTAGTGCAGAAAAGGAATGGTGATAGTCAACTCTGTGTGGATTTTTGAGACTTGAGCAAAGCTTCGTTAAAAGATCACTACCCTTTTCCCTCCATGGAGCAAATATAGACCATGGCCAGATAAAAAAGTTCTTGCTACTCGATGGTTTTTTGGGGTATGATCAAGTTTACGTAAAAGAGGAGGACAAACACAAAACAAAATTCATTACTAAGTGGGGAACATTCACATATGCAAGATGCCCTTCAGACTCTCCAATGCGGGCACTACTTTTCAAAGAGCGATGGATATCGCCTTTAAGGGATTGATCAATCAAATCATCCTAATATATTTGGATGACTTGACTATTTTTTCAAAATCAAAGGATGATCACTTTGATCATCTAGAAATGGTCTCCCAGAAGTGTCAACAGTTCAAGATTTCCCTCAATCCCAAGAAATAGATTTTTGGAGTGCTACAAGGCAAGCTGCTTGGTTTTGTGGTTTCAAAAGAAGGAATAGCCATAGATCTCAAAAGGGTGAAATCTATAATTGATCTACCTTTCCAATCAACCAGAAGGGGTTGCAATCTTTCTAGGAAAAATCAACTTTGTCAGTTGGTTTATTTTGAATTTCGTGGGCATCACGAGACCTATCACACTAATGTTGAAGAAGAATTTAGTGTTTAAATGGACTCTTGAAGGCAAACTTTCTTTCAAACAAATAAAGGAAGCCATCTCCATAGCCCCAGTGTTAGCTAACCAGAAATTCTCCAAGGATTTCCTACTCCATGTCTATTGTGGCCAACATAGTATAGCTTCAGTGCTCACTTAGAAGGATGAGGAGGCAAGCAAAGAACATCCCATCACATTTCATTCCAAAAATATCAAAGGATATGAAACTAGGTATAATTTTTTTTTTAAATAGGCCTTTGCTATTGTTAAAAGTCTAAAAAAATTTTGACACTTGGTATCGGCTAACAGAATCACCATCCTTGTCGCACATCCCAGTTTTTGGGAATACATCACTGAAGGTGAGATAACTCAAAAGAGGGCCAACTAGATCACCAAGATCCTAGAATATGATGTAGACATTTTACTGACCAAGATGATTCATAGAAGAGGTCTTTGTGAATACCTCGTGCAGGAATTAAGCTCCTAGGTGGAAGATAAGACCAACTAGGTCTATACAAATTAGTTTGAGTTTGGTGAGTCATGGGTAGTTGATCACACATGATTTATGCAAAGGGGGTAGTACTTGGAAACCAACATCCCACCTCACAAAAGACTCTACTATCAACTACAAGGCACTAGGTATGTACTAATTGAAGGGGTTTTATTTAAAAGAAATTATGATGGCATCCTTCTTCGTTGCTTAGATAAGCCATGAAAAGAAAGGGTTTTAGATGAATTTTGCAGCAGTCCCAAGGGAAAACACTTCTCTACAAAGAATACTACTTTAAAAATAATGTGAGTAGGCTATTATTAAGCTTCCATTTTTTTTGAGGCCCATCACCTAGTGTGGAAATGTACTCAATGCCAATATTTCATTGGAAAGCAAAAGAAATCCAACATGCCATTGAGCCTGATCATGACTAATGAACCTTTTGCAGAATGGGGTTTGGATTTTATCAGGATAATTGATCCCATATCTATTGTAGGCCATAAGTGGATACTTATGGTGACCAATTATTTCACGAGATGGATAGAGACTATTTCCTTGAAAAATGCTATAGAAACATAAATTATTAATTTTCTTGAGGAGTTAGTGGCAAGGTTTGGTTCACCTAAAACCATCATATTCAATAATGCATGAGACTTTGTAGGGTCTAGGATGTCATACTTCGCTCTCAAGCATGGGGTCTACCTCAAGAATTCATCAAATTATTATCCACAAGGAAACGTATTAGCAAAATTGACCAACAAGAATTTGATTAGGTTAATAAAGCGCATCGGGTTTGAACACTAGAAGGAATGGTACAAGTATCTGTGAGATGCTTTATGGTCCTATAGAATTACACCTAAGTAGATCCTAAAAGCCTCACATTATGAATTAGTGTATGGAGAGGAGGTGGTTTTACCTGTTTCCATAGAAATTGCGACATTACAATTGTTGAAAGCTTTAGAAGTTGAAGAGGATGGTGAAATAGAGGTGAGATTGGTGGAACTTTTGAGCCTCGAGGAAAAAAGAGAAAATATGTATGATTCCATGATTGGGTGCCAATAGATAGCTAAACGATGGTTTGATAAAAAAACCTCCAACCCAGATTTCTGGGAGGGAAGTCTTGTGCTAAAATATGATGAATGCATTGCAAAACTAGGGCAACATGCTAAATTTGACTCACTATGGAGGACCCCTTTTTGCTTTCATGCATGTAAAGAAAGAAATGTGTATTAGCTAGAGGATATGAATGAAAATGTTCTGGATATATTGGTAAATGGTATTCATCTAAAATTATTCCATTGAAGCATGCATAAGTTCATTAAATTTTTGTAGTTGTACCATATGTAATTTTTTTGTAAAATACATTAATTTTGTGAATAATTTAGCCATAAGAGTAAACACAAGACTAGAAGAAAGTATTATATTTTTTTATTATCGAGCCTGAGGCTCTGAGAGAAGCTTGAAGCCTTCTTGTTCAAACCCAAAAAGAGATACATATTCAAAAAGGATAAATAAGGTGACAAAAAAATGGTAGTTGAACTAAAGCCTCTATCTGTCGTGATAGTCAAAATGTTGCTTCTTTAGGTTTTCTTCAACAAGGAAGAAATAGGGGTTAATAACACATGTGAGCATGACATGGACCTCAATCCTTGGAACTCAAAGGGATTCTTCCAATCGAGCCCACGAATGCACTCCACATTATACTCCCTCAAGAGAAATGAGGCCATAGGTTGGGACAATGTGTGATGCCTCTCGAGGTCCATAGTTCAAAAGTCTATGAGAAAGGGTAGTGTTGATGGTGTTTTTATGCACTTCTCAACACAGGCAGTGCGTAGGTGCACTACCTCTCTTGAAAGACAATCTTCCACAATCAGATTGCAGAACACTATCCCAAGGTCTCTCGGATGTCAGGTCATGACAGTGCTTAGATACCTCAGTAGTTGATGTGATTTGCTGGAATCACAAGGCGGCCTTACGGGAATACAAAGTGTGGATGTGAAACATGAAGTAGGATCTTCAAAAAGGGAGTTCTTAGCATGAAAGCATTCAGGTGTTGGCTGCAGGTTCAAATAGCAATCTCGAACTCCATTTAGTTGTTAGATTCAGCTTTATAAGGTATAATGAACCTTGGTGTTGTTCAATTCCTAAAGAAAGTGAAAAAGAGCGAAGGAGAAGAAAAGTTCCTAAGCCTAAAGCTTGCTGCGAACAGTGATAATGGAGTCCCTGCAATGGACAATTCCTTCAAACAATCTCCCACTTAACCAGGAATTTCACAATATCATGGGAGTTGTGCCATCTTCTAAGGGCTGCAGATTTGTATCCTTGATTCAACACATACATGTATGAATTAAAGATAAGTGTTTGAGGCAGCTTAAATCAGGTCTAGGCTAACTTTGCAAAGCTATCTACCTTCAGCAAACAGCAAAAAGTATGGACTAAGGAGTTATCAACAAAGCAGGAATTTTCATGAACAGCCAACAGCATTCCTAAGATTATCAAAGTAACATGAACAGCTAACTAAACAAGCAAAGAGATCTAAGCTAACATCTAAGATTGGAGAAATGAATCAATTAACATGAGAGAACACAAGGAAATGCACCAAGTCAATGCTATTTCTCATATATTTCAGCAGCATGTCTTTACAACAACTCAACTCTCACTTTGCAAATGAGGGGAGTCCTCTATTTATAGTGTTTCAAAAGTTAAATGAATGGCCAAGATTCATTACAATTGTGTGGCCAAGATTCATTACAAAATAGGGTTTCACCTACCCCCAAATAGATTTACAATTTTAAAACATATTCTGTCTTTTCCCTATTTTGTCATCTAGTGGATGACACTATTTGCATTTTCGTCCTGTAGCTGATTGCTGTTCCTTTGGCTGTAGCTACCTTTCTGGGAGGTCTTTTTCTTTGGCTGGGCTGTCTGGTTGCTCCTCGGAGGCTGCGTGATCAATCTGCTTGAGGATGACGGCCTGGAGCTTGTCTATTTCGAGGATTTCGCACTTCAACGTCTGGTAGCTCCATTCTTTGGCGTTCTCTTCCAGCCGCTTCCAGTCTTCATCATACTTTGAGCTCTGATCTCTGAAAAGCTCTGATCTATCGAGGGCACGGGCAGCGAAACTTAGGAAGTCTGTCGTGATATCTCCGGCTGCCCCGTCCTTCATCCTCTCCTCAAAATAGGGCCTAACCTTCTCCGCATCTAACTGCACCGTGGGCATATCATGGCCCGTTATCAACTTCAGGTATTCGGTGCACTCTGCTCGGATTTCCTTGATCCACACAATATCCGGATCAACCCTGCTCTGGATCTGCTCCATTCTCTCTTTACGGTGGATGAGGTCCCTGCGCCATATGTCTACCAGCCAGTGATCTTCCTTCTTCAATTCTAGCTTCTCTTCCCACGAGCTTTCTGGCATTTGGAGGATGGCCTCAACCTTCGGGAAGGCAGAGTCGTAGATCGCGGGAAGTTGGTGCAGAGCTTCCTTGTGCCTTCCAAGGACCGAACCAGATCCAGGAACTTGTTGGCTATCTGCACAGCCAAGCCAATCCCTATGTTCCCGACCTTCACAACCTGCTGGAACCAGTCCTCCGTGGTCTTTTCCAGGTTCTTCCTCCTTTCCAGCTTATCTATTTGTTCCTTGGAGAGCAGCTGTGGCGCGGCCGTAGAGGTAGTGGGGAGGTCGTCGATTGAAAACCATTGTTGGATGTAGTCAGTTAGGGCAGCAACCTGCGCCTTTAGTTCATCCTTGGTGATCTTATCCTGCTTAATCAGTTGCACTACCGTAGCCACTGACTCCTCTAGATGTCCAACCTTCTGTTCCCTGGTGGCCGTCCCTAGGTCGATGGTGGCAATATTGTAGCTTACTCCGGCCTGGCCAATAGTTGGCGTTGCCACTTGTGCTGCTCGGGAGCCAGAAGCGTCCATGGTTACGCTGGAACGAACCTTAGGCTTCTTCTCCTTCTTTGGTGTGGCTAGAGATCGAGCCAAGATGGCCTCCAATCTTGACCTCGAGTCGCTTAGAACAAAAGTAGTCTTTTCGAGTTGTTTTTCCAGCCAGTCGGGCATGGAAGCCTTGTCCTTGGGCGTCTCGTGGCTGCCCTCACCCTTCTCTGTCAGAGGCAAGACCTCGGCCCCCTTTTCCAGCTCTTCTTTTTCTTTGGCAGCGTCCCCTTCCTCATCGGAGTCCGGATAGAATACGAGGCTTTTGACGGGTGTCCTCGTGGTCAATAGCTGAGTGGGATCTTCCTTTCCCGCCACCCCTTCTTCCTTTTCTTCGACAGCCTCGGTTCCGAGGCTCTTCGCAACATGGACCTCGGCCTCAGTGATGGCATGTTTGGGCTGCTCCTCCGGTGGCTGCCCCTCTTCACCCGGCTGCTGAGCCGACTCTTCCTCGATGTCCTCATCAAAAGTTTGGACAATCTCCTTGTCGCCCGAACCATCCCCTTCATCTCTGCCCTTGGAGGAGCCCGTCTCTTCTTCTTCGTAAGCAACCTTGTCAATGGTTCTATGCTCGTATTCGGGTTGCTCGTAATAGTCATCGGCCTCCTCCTCCATAGACTTTGAAGCCTCTCGCTCTTGCTCCAACTCTTTTGAAATCTTCATGGTGGCCTCCATGGCTGGTGGCCCTGTTGGCGGTTGCGAAGGCTGAGATGTTGCGAGTGCTTGGGCCAAGGCTGCTTGGAGAGCAGGATCCATTAAAAGTTGCGAGAGCTCGGGGGGAAGACTTTGCAGGTGCCGTGTAATGGCCTCGGGCACGCTAGAAAGGGGAACAGGCGATGGTATTGTTGCCAGAGGCAGGGAAGTGATAGGTGACATGGCAGCAGCAGAGGAAGGGGAAGTGGTCATGCTGGAGGAGGAATCAATGTTGATTACGGATCTGGCTGAAGGTGAAGAGGCGAGGTGAACGGAAATGTCCACCGCTTGTGGAGATGAGGCAATGGCGGCCTGAGAAGTGGGCAGCGCACCAGCCGGGGGAGGAAGGAGCAAAGGAGGCTGCGTCCCCGTCGTGACTACCGTCCTTTTGAGTTTCTTGGGAGATGAGCCTCCCATATCCTTTGTTGCCAGCTCCTTTGGGTCCGCAGACTGAGCCGTTTCTGCTCCCTTTCTCTTCTGGGACCTGGTGATGGGGGGAGACTTGGAAGTCTCACCAGCTGATGGAGAGGCGGCCACCTCTTCCGTGGCGCTTGGTTCGCTCTTGGTTGCTTCATACGTCAAAGCCACCCCGTTTTGCTTCAGCAGTGCCACCTTTCCATCGACCCATTCCCTCGTGCGAGCAATGATAGGTTGGGTGATTGTATCCAAGTCATTGACCTCTTGCTCGTCCCAGTCAATGGAGGGGATTGCCAGGTTGGCAACCGCAGGGTACCCCGGGTGCACCAAGGTGGATTCATCCTCCTCGAGTTGGTCTGGCACCGGAAATAGTTGTACCTTCCTCAAAAACTGCACCGTCATCCGCATATAATGTCTCTGGCGGACCTCCTTATCATCTTTGCAATCCGCCCAGAAATCTTCTACATGATGCTTGTGGGCGTATGCCGGCCCCAGCGCCTTCCTGACATGACCGTGTGGGTCCATTCAAGGGCGTGGCGTGTACCACTCAAAGTTATACTCTTTGAGCACCTTTTCTGAGTTGCCGGCGCATTGAGAGGTTTGCAGCCGATACTGGCCCTGGCCGAGGATCATGGGATAAGGGATCCCCGCTACGTGCTTCTGGCTGAAGACCGCCTGAATATGTTGGAGCTGCCGGGAAAGCTCCAGGAGGATGATTCGGTCATTTGGGTACCTCGGCAGTTTGTTGGTCATTCTGTGAACCCTTGGGCGTGGATGTATGTGAATTTTGGGAACTGAATAAACAAGAAGGCATACTCCTTCAGGAGGGCCCTGGCGCTGTGAGATACCCTTCTTTTGAAGTCCCTAGCTATTAATCTGATTATATGGCCTGTGAAGGCATCATTGACACGGCTATACTCCTTAAAGTAGCGGTACTGGAGCTGGGGGTACTGATCATAAGGCTTAAGCCCTCGTTTGTGCTCCCCATCTGGCGCCCTGAAGAGTCCGCTGTATTGTTTCTGACCTGCCAAGGAGTACACTAGGTATGAGGTCATATAGAATTTGTTGCTCTTCTTGACATTCATAAACTACTCGTGGAAGCAGTTGCTGATGATGCTTCCCCAATCAAATGAAGTCTTGGTTTTAACGTCCTCATTCTCTCGGATGATCTGTTCAATATAATAAGCCATCCACTCCTGGAAGTAGGCGGCTGCTGGGAGGCCCATGACTCGGCTTAGCATAGTCACCAAGTCGTGATAGTCTTCCTGAAAGTCACTGCGGAGCAGCTCTTGGGGAACTTTTGCAGTGCTGCCTCGTTTCTCCTTCAACTAGTAGACGTTGATTGACTTCTTGATGTTCAAGGGATTGGCATCCCATGCCACCTGACACTGCTCCAAAGTGGGGACTTGCATATGTGGGAATGTCAGAATGTGGAATGTTGTTCTAATTCCTTTCAGAGACATGTCGGCAAGGATATTCCCCTCCTTGTCTACGATGGTTCTGGTATCTGTTTGGTAGGCTTCTCGGCAAGCCATTACCAACTCTGGTGCTATTAGAGACGGAGGAAAGCCAGCAGCCTTAGCGATTCCGCTTTGGCGTATCAATCGTGCATTCTTAGTCTTAGGGTCGACCTTGACCCTCTGGGTGAACTCATCTATGTCCACCTGGCCTATGTTGGTGTCCGAGATCTCTTTCCAGTCAGTCGAGACTTTAGACTGGAGCGGTTCACCTTGGAATTGAAATTTCATCTGGTCTTTGTCTTCTTTCCCACGAATGGCTCTTCCAGGTTTCTTACCCTTGTCCTTTTCTGTAGAGGCCCCTGAAGTTCCTGTGGCTGATTCCATATATCCTGCAGGCAAAGGGCGAAGTTAGCACAAGAAAACACCGAAAACGTTAATGTTAGTCCGTATCGAGCATATCATCTAAACAATTATTTCAATACATCATCAATTTAACCCTTAGGTGATATCGATTTCATATCAGAGCATTTGACCAATCCGGGCCCGGAGGGCCGGACTTCCCTGGCAGGAATGCTGTTAGGAAGGGAAAACACGAGCAAAAGCTCTCGAAGACATCCGTTGGTCAGATTTTAATGTTCTAAGAGATCCATGATGAAGAATGGCCTAATTTAGGACGTGGGTCAAAGTTAGATTTCCAATTTGGATTAATCTGGATCGATTTGAGGAGCTCCGGAGGTTACAGGCTGGAAGGCAGCTGGGCGACGGGAGCAGGCGGCGGCAGGCACCAGACGGAAGTCCGGAGGCGGAATCCCGGAAGCCGGAGCCCGGAGGCAGAAAGGACGGCCGCGCTTAGGTTTACCTTCTAGTTTATATCGGACGGCATTCAGGTCATCGGGACCCGGAGGACAGGAGGATGCTAGCCGATGGCCGCCGTGCAAGTTTTGATCGTTTCGAACGGCGGCGGCGAGCAGACTACCGGAGCCCGGAAGGCGGGATGGCACGAGGAAGAGGCCGCCGCTATTACTTGATGATGATTTGCACAACGGCGGCGAAGAGGCAACCGGGGTCCGAGACACGGGGCGCCGTTGGTGGATGGCCGCCAGAGAACACCATGAACGATCGAGCGACAACGGCGGCGAAGGATGGGCCAGACACCGGAAGGCGGGCCGACGCGCCCCGACGGCCGCCGTATGATGTTTGCAGTAGTGATAACGGCGGCGGCGGAAGGGGCGACGGGGCCCGGGGTCAGAAAGGCAGGGCAGGACGGCCGCCGCGAGGATTTTTGCGGTGACCTGAGCAGCGGCGGCGTTGGGGAGACCGGAACCCGGAAGGCGGAAGGATCCGCGGAGGAGGCCGCCGTGATCAAAATAAAGCTAGGGCAACGGCGGCGGCCAAAGCCATCCCGGATCCCGAAGGTCGGGAGGCCGGCAGGGTTCCGCCGGGAGTAGCGGCGGAACCGTCACGGAGTTCCGGGGACGGAACTCCGGACAGCCGGGCCCGAAGGGTTCGGGGGACGTGAAAACAGGAGAGCCGGAAAACCTTCATTTTAAAACAGCGAAAAGTCAAGGGCGGCAGCCCGGGACGGGAAACTCGGAGGCCCAGGCCCGGAAGGGCCGGCCTCCGCAGGATGGGTTCGAGGCCAGGATCCGGACGACGACGGAGGGTCTCAGGCCCGGCGGCGTTCTTCGCCCTGTGCGAAGAACACCCGCGACACAGGCAAGTTCCGGGAGGCGAAAAATGGTGATCCCGACGGGCCGCGGAAAATTCAAGGACATGGGTTTGGGGCGCAATGGAGAGGGTGTTTGTTTTATGCAATTTAATTTGTTGTTCAATTCATTTAAACCCTCAAAATGATCAAAAATAACGGGAGAGTGAACGAGGATGGCCTACCTCCAACTCGCTAAGCGGGACGATGGTGGGATGCACTGGCAGAGTTGACGGAAGGACGCTGGGGTCGACGATCGCGATGGTGAAGTTTGCAGTGGGCTCCAATTCGGTCGCTGCTCCAACTCGTTTAATTCGTAAAGTTAGCAATGAAGTCGGGGACCACGGTTTATATACCCAACCGCTCATTAATGCCGCATTTAATGCATCGTACGTCCGTGCCAAAAGTTGTTGAGATTCAAATTCGAGTCGGCGGCGGCAACGAGGGCCTCGGGATCCGGCGGGCGGGAGGCTGTGCAACAACGGCCGCCGTATGAGTTTTGGTGACCTCGGACAGCGGCGGCGACGGAGCGGCCGGGTCCCGGATGGCGGGGTACAGCGAAGAGTTCGCCGTCGCGGCATTTTTTTTTGCACTTTGTTTGAACGGCGGCGGCAACAGGGACCACAGGGCCCGGAGGGTGGGTGGCCACCGGGCGATGGCCGTCGCGGATGACAATCATGGGGCGGAAGTCCGGGCGCGGACTTCGGCCTCCCGGGGCCCGGAGGAGCGGATGCCGGTTGGGAAATCACCGAAATAGCAACGAACGGCAAACGGTCGGGCGGACTCCGGTGGAAGGATGCCGAAATGCCACCAGGCGGCAAGAGCAGGAGGAACCGAAAGGCCAGGGCCCAAAGGGGCCGGGGCGTAAAAAGGCTGAAGGTCCAAGGCACCCACAAGCCCCCGGAGGGCAGGAAAACAAAAAGGGGGAACCATGGCCGAGGTTAGAACGAAACTTTTTTAGGGCAAGATCAGCTAGACGGAACGTCAAAAAAAAGAGGGGCACGCAAAACGAGGCAGCCCCAAAAGACCGGACACGGCAAAAGAAAGAGGGTCCCCGTTCCGAACGAGGCATGTGTGCTGAGGGCACAACAAATGGCGACTCTGCTGGAGAACGCTCCGGAGCGTTCTAGGGATAAATATTCATTCAGGACCCAGAATCTCTGGTTTTGCAGACCAGGAGTGGCTTCTAAGGATGAATCAGGGAGAACGGGATCCTTAATTGGGTCAACTTACATGACATCTCGAAAGTGTGTGTGGAGTGAATTCATTCCTTTCCTAGGGATAGTAACCAGGGTTATTATTTGAACCAAGTGAGCTACGTAAGTTGCCTAACACCAAAAGTAACCTGGACATTGCCCCGCTGCCAGTCAGACGTCCATAGCCCCGGTGGAGTTGTCGCTACAATCTCAGGGATATTGCTCTACTGCCGGCCGGGCGTCCATAGCCTCGGTAGAGTTATCCGAACACTCATACGGTCGTTTATTTTCTTTTTTCAGAGTTTCTTTTCTCTTCCTTTTACTTTGATATTCCATTTCTCTTTTACCATTTAGCTTGACCAGGTAGGCATTGAAGCCTACAATGGGTTTGAGACTGTAGTGGTCATTGGAGTAGACTTAAGATTTTTCACTTACTTGGGTGTCGTGACAACCATAGCACGGTCCTTCAGAATTTATTATGTAATTTTTGCGGGATCCGAGATGTGGGTAAGAAGATCCGGCGAAGGGTCAAGTTCTGAGCGAGACTCAGACAGGGAAATCATTCGCGGAGAGCTTTGGAAAGACCAATAGTCTAGAATGAATGTTTAGCCATAGAACATGAAGAGCGGTCAGCAGAGTGAACCGTTTGTCAGGCAAGCATAGCCACTGCAAAGGAGCAGGAAACATCTTTCAAAACAAAACTGCCGGGAAGGGAAAGCAAAAAGCGACGCGAACAAAACGCAACAAACAAGAAAGCCACTAATCTAACCTATGCACAGGTATTTACAGCAAAGAGCTTGAAGGAGCTCAAGCTTGGAAGTAATGCTTGAGGTGCTGCCCGTTGACTGGCAACGGGACGTTCTCACCAGTTAAGTGCTTTAGACGGAAGGCATTATCTCCCAAAATCTCAGCTATCTGAAAGGGGCCAAGCCAGAGCTTGTCGAATTTATTGTGCCCCCCTCTCTTTTCACGGGCCTTGTCCCAGTATAGGACCAAATCTGCAATCCTAAAGGCCTTGATTTTGGCTCGGCGGTCGAACCATCTCTTTACCACGCCTTGATGTTTGGCGAAATTTTCTATTGCGCGATCTCGAACTTCCTCTAAATGTAAAAGTTCAGCTAAACGAGCTTCCCTACGATCTCCTCCTTCATAAAAATTATTGATGAATTGAAGAGTCAAAATTTTCAGGTGGATGGGAAATATTGGCTCAAGACCATAGACAAGGTGGAACGGGGAATCACCAAGGGCAGCCTTATGGTGGGTGCGATCAGCCCAAAGGGCGAAACGGAGCTGGGTATGCCAGTCCTTGGGATTCCTATCTAGCAGCCTTTTGATCATGGTAATCAAATTCTTGTTTATGGACTCGGCAAGACCATTGCCCTGAGGGTAGTAATTGGATGAAAATTTGAGGGCAATCCCATAGTCAAACGCCCAGCTAGCAAATTTTAAAGAAGCGAAGGCAGGTCCATTGTCACATACTAGAGCATACGGACAACCAAAGCGATTTAGAATGAAACTTTCTAAGAAATCAGTAACTACTTCAGTTGTACAATGCTTACAAACTATTGCCTCCGTCCATCTAGTACAATAATCAGTAGCGGTTAGAATGTACCTGTGTCCCGTAGATGATGGAGGGCTTACCAGACCGATGAAGTTGAGACCCCACTGTGCAAAAGGCCTTACCTCCAACACGGGCTGTAGTGGGACAGCAGCATTCCTCTCCCTGGTGGCAGCTGTCTGCACATATGGCATGAACGGACATGGCCATGGGCATCTTTGAAGACAATTGGCCAGTAGTACCCTGCCCTTAATATCTGATGGGCCGTAGAAGAACCCGATCCATGGCCTGTACCAAACTTATCGTGAAACTCCCTCAAAACACGTTCCGCTTCCTCCTTGCCGAGGCGTCTTAGATAAACGCCCTCATGATTCTTCTTATAGAGAATGGACCCTTGTAACATATAACCGTTTCTTTTCAATTTGAGGGCCCTCTTCTGAACTCCTTGCAAATGCGACGGACACTTATGATTAAGCAGAAAATAAACGACGTCTTGATACCACTCTCCCGGGGAGACATCTTCAAGCTGATATTGCTGCACCGTGAGTTCAGGTCCGGCCTCTGTTGCTGTTTCGGCCATTGTGCGGGTGAGTGCCTGTCCTCGTACCAATTTCATTGGTTGGATCTCCATATCATATTCTTGGAGCAGGGTGACCCACTTGGCCCTCCGTTCGCCCAACTCGTTTTGCATGAGAAGCGTTTTGACTGCTGGGTCAGGGACGATTGCAAACACCTTGTTGCGTAGAATGTAGTGTCTGAATTTCTTTACTCCCCTGACGAGAGCGTACGCCTGCTTTTCTATGTTGTGGTAACGCAATTCAGCATCCTTGAGGGGTGCACTCATGAAGGTGATCGGATGCTCATTTCCTTCGTCATCCTTTTGGGTCAACATACTGGCACACGAATGCTCCGAAACGAATGAATAAATGTAGAACAGCTTCAAATAATCTGGACTGACCAACACAGGGGCCTCAGCAATGGCTCTTTTGATCTCCTTAAAGGATTGTTTAGCCTCTGGCGTCCATTCAACTTTAGCGTCCTGCTTGAGCATGGCATTGAGAGGTTTGACTATTTCCACGAAGCCGGTAATGAATTTCCGGACGAAATTAATCTTTCCGAAGAAAGACTTTAATTCCTTCTTACTGCCCGGGGGTTGAATCTTGAGTAGTGACTCGATGCGCTTAGGATCAATGGAGATTCCCTGCTCTGAGATGATGTGCCCGAGTAGTCTGCCTTCGGTCACTCCAAAAATGCACTTCTTAGGGTTGAGAGAAACCCCAAATTCCTGGCATCTTTGAAATACTTTGCATAGGTCAGAGACATGATCACCTCGCTTCTTGGAGAATACGGTCAGATCATCCATATAGATGATTATACATTTTCCAATCAGGTCCTTGAAAGCGATATCCATGGCGCGTTGGAAAGTGGCGCCGGCGTTGATGAGCCCAAACGGCATTCTCCTGTACGCGAATGTTCCCCACTTAGTGGTGAACGCAGTCTTATGGCGATCCTCGTATTGTACCATTACTTGATTATACCCAGAGTATCCGTCGAGGAACGACATCATCTGGGAGCCGTTGACAATTTGCAGCACTTCATCCAGTGAGGGCACCGGATAGTTGTCCTTTTCTGAGGCGCGGTTGAGATTACGGAAATCCACGCATAATCTGATCTCTCCATTCTTTTTCCTGACCGGGACCAAGTTAGCCACCCATGTAGAATGCCTAATGGGAAAGATGATCCTTGCTGAAAGTAATTTTTGCACCTCCTTGTAAACAATAGGTTCTAGCAGGGCATTAATAGGGCGCTACCGCTGATGGAAGGGCCTCACCTCAGTCTTTAGAGGGATGGTATGCGTGATGACCGATGTGTCGTATGTTTTCAAGTCTTCGTAACTCCATGCCACCACGTCAGGATATCTGTGCAAGGCATCCGTGATTCCCCTCTTCTCTTCGGGCGTGCATACCTTTCCAATAAAAACATTCTTGATATCCTCGGTCGTTCTCAAGTTGTGAGCATGGCACTGGCTGCTTATAGTCTCCTTTTTTGTTTGCCGGTCTTGATCCCTGATCTGATCCAGGTCGAATACACGCTCCAGCTGAACCATCCCTCTAGGGATCGTGTTGGTTTTCAGATTGATAACCCCTTCTATGTCCAACTTAGCTTCCGGTGGATCAGCTTCATCGATTATTTGGGCAGCAAAGACGTCAGAGCTTGTGATGAACTGGAGGATATGCTTGTCGTCATTGAAGACCTGCATGTGAGTGACATTATCCGGGATCGATGGCGTAGATGTCAGCTCAACAGTGAACTTCTTAAGCCCTGACAAAGAGAGGGGCTGTAATGTGCTGGCTGCTTGAGCCAAGGCATCGGCTGTGTGATTCTGAGCATGAGGGATCACCTGTATGTTGACTGCATCTAGGCCCTCTAGGAGGTCCCACACCTTGTGTCTATAGTTGGTGAGTCTTCGATCATGGCATGAGTACAATCTCCTAACCTGCTTAACCACAAGTGCAGAATCCCCGAAGATTTGCAGTACTTTCACATTCTTCCTCAAGGCCATAAGAAGGCCAAGGACCAAGGCCTCGTATTCTGCCATGTTATTGGTGCAATAAAACTGTAATCGATGGGCAGCAAGAAATGTCTTACCCATCGGACTGATGAGCTCGATCCCCGCTCCAGCTCCCTGTCTTGATTTTGATCCATCAAACCGGAGCGTCCAACACTCGGAGAATTCCTTATTCTCGGGTTTGATTGAGCCTTCGTTCTCTTTTGGCTGGACATCGGGTCTAGTGATCTTAGGAAGGCTTTCCTGGTTGAGGCAACAACCAGCAGGTGATCCGGGCGGTGTCTCCTTTGGTGTTTCCGTCGGAGGAGTAGTGGTTTTCTTAACCTGCTCGACTACTGCTTGGCACAAGCAACAGTCGAACTCGGAGTGAGCAGCGTTGTGAACCCTACACCAATTCGGCAATAACAGGTCTTGGAAATTCATCCTAGCTCCTAGGCTGAGCTGATCTCTTGCGCACTTTCCCATAAGCTCTTGGAAGCCATCGAGCAATCCCCATTCGTCACTTTGAATCGGCTCGTCATCAGTTTCTGCCAACATTTCTTCATTTTGGGGCCTTTGCTCGAAACCCGCCGAGGGGCTGCATAATACCAGCAATACTTCATCTGTCCGTTCTTCTTGAAGCTCAAGCTCATTTTGGTAGGCGAAAGGGCGGTAATTCCCCAGGTCAGTCTCTGCAAATAGCACCTTGCTGAGATTATTGTATTTCGTGATCATATATTTCATCCAGGGTTCACGGTCAATACAAATCTGATTTGGTAGCCCCTTCCATGGCAACCACATGTGAGATAGGTCGGTGGCGGTGTATCCGTTCAGCGCCTTGGTAAACTCTCTCCCTAGAATGATTCCATAGGCATCAGGTATGTCTGCCACTTGGATGTCCACAACTTGCTGTATCTGGGGGTCTGCAGCAATTTGCATGGGAATGCGGTTTATCTCACCCACAATGATGATCTCTGTTTTGTCCAGCTAGGTGACTTTTCTCTTTGAAGGTGTGGGAGTGATGCCAAGAGCTTTGCACACAGCCAAGGGCATAACGTTGGCAGACGCGCCTGAATCGAGTAGGCAGTTGTGCAAGTTCTTCCCAAAGACCCTGATAGAAGTTAGGAACGAGGGAGTTTCTAGTCTCCCTTGGAGGATACCGACGGGCGTGTCCATTTGAGCTATTTGGCCTTTGTTCCTATCGCTGCCGGTATCCTTGGTTTGCTTAAATTGCTGGTCCTTGGGAGGCTGCCTACTAGCCCTTTCTGGCTCCTTTTCGATGTATCTATTCGCTGATTGATTCGTAGGCGCATTATTCCTTCTTCCAGCATTTTCCTGTATTTTCTGTTCTTTCCTGGGCTCTTCAAATGTTACCCTTTTGGCTGGAATCTCCTGAGCGGTGTTAGAGGACGGAGTCCCATTCAGGACCCTGAAGAAGGCGTGCCTCACGGTAGGAACCTTGAGCAATTCAAAGGCTGACAAATTGATTTTGACCTTCTTGAATTCTTCCGCCACATATTCACCCATTTGTTCGATTTCAGAGCTAAAGGCCTGGCCTATGGGAGAGCTAGGGGTTTGAATCTTTGTTTGCCTAGGCGGATTTTGGGGTTGGCTCTGGGGCTGACCTTGCGGTTGGTTTTGGGATTGGTTCCTGTTGAGATATTGGGCAGGTATGTGGGGTAACCCCAGGTTATTGTTAGCATGAGGATCAGGCGGGGTGGCGAAGTTGTTCGGCGGGGTAGAAGTGGTGAAGGGTCCACCGGCTTGCCTATTCCTAAGGAAATAGGGACTAGACCGTTGATGGAACATGTGGACCTCATCCACAAATGGCTCTTCTTCATCCATCGGACCGTTATCTACCGAATCAAAAAGTTGAGCTAAGGCCGATTCATTACTTACCTCTTGCGCTTTCTCGTCCTCGACGGGGGTGGGCTCGGCTTCGGGTTCGTTGCGGTCCCCTCGTGGAAACGGCGCCTGATTGACCACCAGACATGAGGAATCATAGGGCTCCGATGGGACAATGTCCCTGCAGTTGGCGTTGTCGACGGCATTCTGCACCTCCACCTGGAAGATTTCAGCAGCTGTTTGAAACTCAGGACAGTCCAGCTCAGAGTGCCTGCTGGTTTTGTGAAGTCGGCACCATCCGGACAAAGCTGCCTCGGCCAGATACACACCACTGGATGTTTGGTCATTGCCCGCTGGTTGATCAAATGGCGTGGGGACACCACCGTTGTTGGGCCTGGTGTTCCATGTGCGGTTCTGCCTCTGAGAAGGTCTTCTTTCTGCATTTTGATTGGAGTTCTGCCCCCTCTCATAATTCTGCCCCGAGGAGGTGCCTGCTTCCCAGTTGTCTCTATTGTCTCTATTGTCTCGAGACTCCCGACTGTCCCTGTTGAGATTGGCCTGAAAGTTACGTTGGGAGGCCTGCAGCTGATTATTCTGGTTCTTCAAATGCGTCATCTCTGTGGACATCTTCTTGATCATCTCGGTTAGTTCCTCTAGCTTGTCCTTCTCGGCCGCACCTCCAGGGGACGGAGCTGGATTTTGGAGAAAAGAAGGCGTGGCCACTGGCTGATTTTGGTAAGCTGGAGGAAAGTCCGGTCCCGACAAGTATAACGGTGCTTGGGGCTGTTGGGAGAATGCCTGCTGTTGTGGGGCTATTTGAGGATAGTTGTACTGCTGATGGGGCTGCATATACGAAGTCGTGGGAGGTGCATAATTCAACGGCTGTCCAGGATGCGACACCATAGGCAATTGTGGCACCTGGTTCATGAGAGGAGTTTGGTGAGCAAACGCCTGATTGAGCCCCTAAATTTGCATTGGGTGGGCGACGGGCCCCAAAGAGGGCAGCGGGCCGGAAATATTTTGCCCCAAGTCGGCGCTTGCCACGACGGCCTCTACATAGGTGGCCAACAGAGTAGCAGGCGACAGGCACATCCTTTTTACCAATGCTGAGGTAAGGTTGTCCAGGGCGGCGTAGTAAACTGGTAGAGCAGCCATATCATTATGGAAATATGGGTCCTGAAGCCTCATGTGAGCCCGGTGGAAGTGATCATTAAATGAACCGATAGGTTCGTTGATCTCCCTTCTAATAGACATGAACTGCTGGTAAAGGTCAGCGAGGTTGACAGGAATCTTGTACTTTTGCAGGAAGGCATTCTTCATCAGGGTACACGAGGTGATGGATCCCCTTGGCAGATTAATATACCAGTAGAAGGCCTCTTCTCCCAATGAATGCGGAAAGAGGCGACACGCCACGTCCTCGTGACCTACCTGCATTTCGGTAATCGCCGTTTCGAATATCTTGATATGCTCTTTGGCTGTCCTTTGCATGTCGCGGGGATGAAATTTCGAACAAAAGCCTTCCGGATTCTTGGGCATGTCATTGTAAACAACAAAGTGTATCGGCGACGGGTTATGCGCAAGCCAAGCCATGGGGGGAGGCGGGGGTGGCACTTGCTGCTGGAGAACAGGGATTTGGGGCTGTATTAGCAATACAACCACGATTTGAGGCTGCCCTTGAGCTATAGCTGCCTAGACTGTGCTTTGGGCTGAAAGGGCCGGGAGAGGAGCGAGCCCCTAGCTGCCGGAAGGAAGATGTGCAAATGTTGTTCGAGATGGTTGGGCGGAAGATGAAGGCCAGCCAAGTGAAGGTGGAGGTGAAATGGAGGCGGATGGAAAGGAGGAAGAGACGAAACTGCTTCCTTGCGCTCGTTTTGCCCTCGTGGGAGGCTGCAATTCTTCAAATTCTCCCTTGTTTGGTGCTGATCGTAGAATCCTTTGAAACCTTTCCGGGGAGAATGATCCGATCTGATCCAGCTTCGCTTTATCCTGCACCTTAGAATTCCAATCATTGCCCTCCTTCTAGCGCCAGTTCTGTTGATGGTGTTTTTATGCACTTCTCAACACAGGCAGTGCGTAGGTGCACTACCTCTCTTGAAAGACAATCTTCCACAATCGGATTGCAGAACACTATCCCAAGGTCTCTCAGATGTCAGGTCATGACAGTGCTTAGATACCTCAGTAGTTGATGTGATTTGCTGGAATCACAAGGCGGCCTTACGGGAATACAAAGTGTGGATGTGAAACACGAAGTAGGATCTTCAAAAAGGGAGTTCTTAGCATGAAAGCATTCAGGTGTTGGCTGCAGGTTCAAACAGCAATCTCGAACTCCATTTAGTTGTTAGATTCAGCTTTATAAGGTATAATGAACCTTGGTGTTGTTCAATTCCTAAAGAAAGTGAAAAAGAGCGAAGGAGAAGAAAAGTTCCTAAGCCTAAAGCTTGCTGCGAACAGTGATAATGGAGTCCCTGCAATTGACAATTCCTTCAAACAATCTCCCACTTAACCAAGAATTTCACAATATCATGGGAGTTGTGCCATCTTCTAAGGGCTGCAGATTTGTATCCTTCATTCACCACATACATGTATGAATTAAAGATAAGTGTTTGAGGCAGCTTAAATCAGGTCCAGGCTAACTTTGCAAAGCTATCTACCTTCAGCAAACAGCAATAAGTATGGACTAAGGAGTTATCAACAAAGCAGGAATTTTCATGAACAGCCAACAGCATTCCTAAGATTATCAAAGCAACATGAACAGCTAACTAAACAGCAAAGAGATCTAAGCTAACATCTAAGATTGGAGAAATGAATCAATTAACATGAGAGAACACAAGGAAATGCACCAAGTCAATGCTATTTCTCATATATTTCAGCAGCATGTCTTTACAACAACTCAACTCTCACTTTGCAAATGAGGGGAGTCCTCTATTTATAGTGTTTCAAAAGTTAAATGAATGGCCAAGATTCATTACAATATAGGGTTTCACCTACGCCAAATAGATTTACAATTTTAAAACATATTCTATCTTTTCCCTATTTTGTCATCTAGTGGATGACACTATTTGCATTTTCGTCCTGTAGCTGATTGTTGTTCCTTTGGCTGTAGCTACCTTTCTGGGAGGTCTTTTTCTTTAGCTGGGCTGTCTGGTTGCTCCTCGGAGGCTGCGTGATCAATCTGCTTGAGGATGACGGCCTGGAGCTTGTCTATTTCAAGGATTTCGCACTTCAACGTCTGGTAGCTCCATTCTTTGGCGTTCTCTTCCAGCCGCTTCCAGTCTTCATCATACTTTGAGCTCTGATCTCTAAAAAGCTCCGATCTATCGAGGGCACGGGCAACGAAACTTAGGAAGTCTGTCGTGATATCTTGGGCTGCCCCGTCCTTCATCCTCTCCTCAAAATAGGGCCTAACCTTCTCTGCATCTAACTGCACCGTGGGCATATCATGGCCCGTTATCAACTTCAAGTATTCGGTGCACTCTGCTCGGATTTCCTTGATCCACGCAATATCCAGATCAACCCTGCTCTGGATCTGCTCCATTCTCTCTTTACGGTGGATGAGGTCCCTGCGCCATATGTCTACCAGCCAGTGATCTTCCTTCTTCAATTCTAGCTTCTCTTCCCACGAGCTTTCTGGCATTTCGAGGATGGCCTCAACCTTCGGGAAGGCAGAGTCGTAGATCGCGGGGAAGTTGGTGCAGAACTTCCTTGTGCCTTCCAAGGATCAAACCAGATCCAGGAACTTGTTGGCTATCTGCACAGCCAAGCCAATCCCTATGTTCCCGACCTTCACAACCTGCTAGAACCAGTCCTCCGTGGTCTTTTCCAGGTTCTTCCTCCTTTCCAACTTATCTATTTGTTCCTTGGAGAGCAGCTGTGGCGCGGCCGTAGAGGTAGTGGGGAGGTCATCGATTGAAGACCATTGTTGGATGTAGTCAGTTAGGGCAGCAACCTGCGCCTTTAGTTCATCCTTGGTGATCTTATCCTGCTTAATCAGTTGCACTACCGTAGCCACTGACTCCTCTAGATGTCCAACCTTCTGTTCCCTGGTGGCCATCCCTTGGTCGATGGTGGCAATATTGTAGCTTACTCCGGCCTGGCCAATAGTTGGTGTTGCCACTTGTGCTGCTCGGGAGTCAGAAGCGTCCATGGTTACCTTGGAACGGACCTTAGGCTTCTTCTCCTTCTTTGGTGTGGCTAGAGATCGAGCCAAGATGGCCTCCAATCTTGACCTCGAGTCGCTTAGAACAGGAGTAGTCTTTTCGAGTTGTTTTTCCAGCCAGTCGGGCATGGCAGCCTTGTCCTTGGGCGTCTCGTGGCTGCCCTCACCCTTCTCTGTCAGAGGCAAGACCTCGGCCCCCTTTTCTAGCTCTTCTTTTTCTTTGGCAGCGTCCCCTTCCTCATCGGAGTCCGGATAGAATACGAGGCTTTTGACGGGTGTCCTCGTGGTCAATAGCTGAGTGGGATCTTCCTTTCCCGCCACCCCTTCTTCCTTTTCTTCAACAGCCTCGGTTCTGGGGCTCTTCGCAACATGGACCTCGGCCTCAGTGATGGCATGTTTGGGCTGCTCCTCCGGTGGCTGCCCCTCTTCACCTGGCTGCTGAGCCGACTCTTCCTCGATGTCCTCATCAAAAGTTTGGACAATCTCCTTGTCGCCCGAACCATCCCCTTCATCTCTGCCCTCGGAGGAGCCTGTCTCTTCTTCTTCGTAAGCAACCTTGTCAATGGTTCTATGCTCGTATTCGGGTTGCTCGTAATAGTCATCGGCCTCCTCCTCCATAGACTTTGAAGCCTCTCGCTCTTGCTCTTCCAACTCTTTTGAAATCTTCATGGTGGCCTCCATGGCTGGCGGCCCTGTTGGCGGTTGCGAAGGCTGAGATGTTGCGAGTGCTTGGGCCAAGGCTGCTTGGAGAGCAGGATCCATTAAAAGTTGCGAGAGCTCGGGGGGAAGACTTTGCAGGTGCCGTGTAATGGCCTCGGGCACGCTAGAAAGGGGAACAGGCGATGGTATTGTTGCCAGAGGCAGGGAAGTGATAGGTGACATGGCAGCAGCAGAGGAAGGGGAAGTGGTCATGTTGGAGGAGGAATCAATGTTGATTACGGATCCGGCTGAAGGTGAAGAGGCGAGGTGAACGGAAATGTCCACCGCTTGTGGAGATGAGGCAATGGCGGCCTGAGAAGTGGGCAGCGCACCAGCCGGGGGAGGAAGGAGCAAAGGAGGCTGCGTCCCCGTCGTGACTACCGTCCTTTTGAGTTTCTTGGGAGATGAGCCTCCCGTATCCTTTGTTGCCAGCTCCTTTGGGTCCGCAGACTGAGCCGTTTCTGCTCCCTTTCTCTTATGGGACCTGGTGATGGGGGGAGACTTGGAAGTCTCACCAGCTGATGAAGAGGCGACCACCTCTTCCGTGGTGCTTGGTTCGCTCTTAGTTGCTTCATACGTCAAAGCCACCCTGTTTTGCTTCAGCAGTGCCACCTTTCCATCGACCTATTCCCTCGTGCGAGCAATGATAGGTTGGGTGATTGTATCTAGGTCATTGACCTCTTGCTCATCCCAGTCGATGGAGGGGATTGCCAGGTTGGCAACCGCAGGGTACCCCGGGTGCACCAAGGTGGATTCATCCTCCTTGAGTTGGTCTGGCACCGGAAATAGTTGTACCTTCCTCAGAAACTGCACCGTCATCCGCATATAATGTCTCTGGCGGACCTCCTTATCATCTTTGCAATCCGCCCAGAAATCTTCTACATGATGCTTGTGGGCGTATGCCGGCCCCATTGCCTTCCTGACATGACCGTGTGGGTCCATTCGAGGGCATGGCGTGTACCACTCAAAGTTATACTCTTTGAGCTCCTTTTCTGAGTTGCCGGCGCATTGAGAGGTTTGCAGCCGATACTGGCCCTGGCCGAGGATCATGGGATAAGGGATCCCCGCTACGTGCTTCTGGCTGAAGACCGCCTAAATATGTTGGAGCTGCCGGGAAAGCTCCAGGAGGATGATTCGGTCATTTGGGTACCTCGGCAGTTTGTTTGGTCGTTCTGTGAACCCTTGGGCGTGGATGTATGTGAATTTTGGGAATTGAATAAACAAGAAGGCATACTCCTTCAGGAGGGCCTTGGCGCTATGAGATACCCTTCTTTCGAAGTCCCCGGCTATCAATCTGATTATATGGCCTGTGAAGGCATCATTGACACGGCTATACTCCTTCTTAAAGTAGCGGTACTGGAGCTGGGGGTACTGATCATAAGGCTTAAGCCCTCGTTTGTGCTCCCCATCTCGCGCCCTGAAGAGTCCGCTGTATTGTTTCTGACCTGCCAAGGAGTACACTAGGTATGAGGTCATATATAATTTGTTGCTCTTCTTGACATTCATAAACTGCTCGTGGAAGCAGTTGCTGATGATGCTTCCCCAATCAAATGAAGTCTTGGTTTTAACGTCCTCATTCCCTCGGACGATCTGTTCAATATAATAAGCCATCCACTTCTGGAAGTAGGCGGCTGCTGGGAGGCCCATGACTCAGCTTAGCATAGTCACCAAGTCGTGATAGTCTTCCTGAAAGTCGCTGCGGAACAGCTCTTGGGGAACTTTTGCAGCGCTGCCTCGTTTCTCCTTCAACCAGTAGACGTTGATTAACTTCTTGATGTTCAAGGGATTGGCATCCCATGCCGCCTGACACTGCTCCAAAGTGGGGACTTGCATATGTGGGAATGTCGGAATGTGGAATGTTGTTCTAATTCCTTTCGGAGACATGTCAGCAAGGATATTCCCCTCCTTGTCTACGATGGTTCTGGTATCTGTTTGGTAGGCTTCTCGGCAAGCCATTACCAACTCTGGTGCTATTAGAGACGGAGGAAAGCCAGCCGCCTTAGCGATTCCGCTTTGGCGTATCAATCGTGCATTCTTTGTCTTAGGGTCAACCTTGACCCTCTGGATGAACTCATCTATGTCCACCTGGCCTATGTTGGTGTCCGAGATCTCTTTCTAGTCAGTCGAGACTTTAGACTGGAGCGGTTCACCTTGGAATTGAAATTTCATCTGGTCTTTGTCTTCTTTCCCACGAATGGCTCTTCCAGGTTTCTTACCCTTGTCCTTTTCTGCAGAGGCCCCTGAAGTTCCTGTGGCCGATTCCATATATCCTGCAGGCAAAGGGTGAAGTTAGCACAAGAAAACACCGAAAACGTTAATGTTAGTCCGTCTCGAGCATATCATCTAAAGAATCATTTAAATACATCATAAATTTAACCCTTAGGTGATATCGATTTCATATCAGAGCATTTGACCAATCCGGGCCCGGAGGGCCGGACTTCCCTGGCAGGAATGCTGTTAGGAAGGGAAAACACGAGCGAAAGCTCCTGGAGACATCCGTTGGTCAGATTTTAATGTTCTAAGAGATCCATGATGAAGAATGGCCTAATTTAGGACGTGGGTCGAAGTTAGATTTCAAATTTGGATTAATCTGGATTGATTTGAGGAGCTCCGGAGGTTACAGGTTGGAAGACAGCTGGGCGACAGGAGCAAGCGGTGGCGGGCGCTGGACGGAAGTCCGGAGGCGGAATCCCGGAAGCCGGAGCCCGGAGGCAGAAAGGACGGCCGCGCTTAGGTTTACCTTCTAGTTTATATCGGATGGCATTCAGGTCACCGGGACCCGGAGGACGGGAGGATGCTAGCCGATGGCCGCCGTGCAAGTTTTGATCGTTTCGAACGGCGGCAGCGAGCAGACTACCGGAGCCCGGAAGGTGGGACGACACGAGGAAGAGGCCGCCGTTATTACTTAATGATGATTTGCACAGCGGCGGCGAAGAGGCAACCGGGGTCCGAGACACGGGGCGCCGTTGGTGGACGGCCGCCGGAGAACACCATGAACGATCGAGCGACAACGGCGGCGAAGGATGGGCCGGACACCGGAAGGCGGGCCGACGCGCCTCGACGACCGCTGTATGATGTTTGCAGTAGTGATAACGGCGGCGGCGGAAGGGGCGACGGGGCCCGGGGTCAGAAAGGCAGGGCAGGACGGCCGCCGCGAGGATTTTTGCGGTGACCTGAGCAGCGGCGGCGTCGGGGAGACCGGAACCCGGAAGGTGGAAGGATCCGCGGAGGAGGCCGCCGTGATCAAAATAAAGCTAGGGCGACAGCGGCGGCCAAAGCCATCCCGGATCCCGAAGGTCGGGAGGCCGGCAGGGTTCCGCCGGGAGCAGCGGCGAAACCATCACGGAGTTCCGGGGACGGAACTCCGGACGGCCGGGCCCGAAGGGTTCGGGGGACGTGAAAACAAGAGAGCCGAAAAACCTTCATTTTAAAATGGCAAAAAGTCAAGGGCGGTAGCCTGGGACGGGAAACCCGGAGGCCCGGGCCCGGAAGGGCTGGCCTCCGCCGGATGGGTTCGAGGCCAGGATCCGGACGGCGATGGAGGGTCTCGGGCCCGGCGACGTTCTTCGCCCTGTGCGAAGAACACCCGCGACACGGGCAAGTTCCGGGAGGTGAAAAATGGTGATCCCGACGGGCTGCGGAAAATTCAAGGACATGGGTTTGGGGCGCAACGGAGAGGGTGTTTGTTTTATGCAATTTAATTTGTTGTTCAATTCATTTAAACCCTCAAAATGATCAAAAATAACGGGAGAGCGAATGAGGATGGCCTACCTCCAACTCGCTAAGCAGGACGATGGTGGGATGCACTGGCAGAGTTGACGGAATGACGCTGGGGTCGACGATCGCGATGGTGAAGTTTGCAGTGGGCTCCAATTCGGTCGCTGCTCTAACTCGTTTAATTCACAAAGTTAACAATGAAGTCGGGGACCACGGTTTATATACCCAACTGCTCATTAATGCCGCATTTAATGCATCGTACGTCCACGCCAAAAGTTGTTGAGATTCAAATTCGAGTCGGCGGCGGCAACGAGGGCCTCGGGATCCGACGGGCGGGAGGCTGCGCAACAACGGCCGCCGTATGAGTTTTGGCGACCTCGGACAGCGGCGGCGACAGAGCGGCCGGGTCCCGGATGGCGGGGTGCAGCAAAGAGTTCGCCGTCGCAGCATTTTTTTTTGCACTTTGTTTGAACGGCGGCGGCAACAGGGACCACGGGGCCCGGAGGGCGGGCGTCCAACGGGTGATGGCCATCGCGGACGACAATCATGGGGCGGAAGTCCGGGCGCGGACTTCCGCCTCCCGGTGCCCGGAGGAGCGGATGCCGGCCGGGAAATCCCCGAAATAGCAACGAATGGCAAACGGTCGGGCGGACTCCGGAGGGTGGAAGGATGCCCCGAAAATGCCGCCGGGGCGGCAAGAGCAGGAGGGAAACCCGAAAGGGGAACCCCGGAGGCCCGGGCCCGAAGGGGCCCGGGGCCGCCCAAAAGGCCGAAAGGCCCAAGGCACCTACAAGCCCCCAGAGGGCAGGAAAACAAAAAGGGGGAACCATGGCCGATGTTAGAACAAAACTTTTTTAGGGCAAGATCGGCCAGACAGAACGTCAAAAAAAAGAGGGGCACACAAAACGAGGCGGCCCCAAAAGACCCGACACGGCAAAAGAAAGAGGGTCCCTGTTCCGAACGGGGCGTGTGTGCTGAGGGCACAACAGGTAGACAAGGCACTGCCTCCCCAAAGTCAAAGTGTCTATAGATATTCATGGCATTTGAAATGTTAGCACCAAGGATAGCTGCTTGCACGATTTTGTTGATCCCATCTAAGTATGCCACAAAAAACATGGCATGGCACATCTCAATAATCCACAGCTTGGAAATATCTAAATCCAGTAGGGAAGCCATGAACTAGGAGATCACATCACAGTTGCACCACGACTGGTTCTCATCCTTCACATAATCCTTCCCAAGCTCCCATTTGAATGCCATGATGATGAGGCAGTCATTCTTCCTTAACAAGCTGCATTTAATTCTCTCACTAGTGACTTTGCCTATGAAGGAATTTTGTAGCTTTCAACTCAAGAGCTGAATTGGGGTACCTAGGTCAGAGATGATGGCATCAAGCAAGCTATAGGCTAGCAGAGTAGAAAATGCATCAGAAGGACCTCACTAACTCAAATGCCAATTCAGTGATATTTTTGCTAAGGCCCTATCACTATTTATAGAAAAATGTGCATCAGAGAGCTCAACAAATGAAAAATCTATCTCTCATTAGGCAACAATGGAAAACATATTAAATCACTAAGAGGCAAGGGGTGAATCATATGAAATATCTCTGATCAAGCTTTGCAAAATTAATTTGGGTGTTGGGAGTAAATGCTCACATGTACCAATTGTTGCCATGTGTCCATCATCATCATCAACTCCAACCTACCTCGCTTATGCAAAAAACCATTTCTTAAAGGGCTAAACTCTGCCAAGTTAAATAAAAATGCCTTTTTGAAGTACCTTTCCATTTCTCAAAGCACGCTTTCCATTGCTAAAGGCCCGCTTCCCATTGCTCAAGGATTATTTGTACAAAAGGTCAGTAGAAGGAATGTCCTATTTACATTCTCATAGCAAGGTTGGTATTCTCGAGGGATGCAAACACACATATCTCCTCACTGGAAACACTTAGTGAGCTAGTGGTAATAGTAATGCCTTATGGAATGGACATGTGAAAATTAAATGCATCCAAAAAGCATTTTTTGCTAAGTATCAAGAACCTCAAGCAACTACTTCTCTAAAGAAGTTTTTTGCAAATTCTTCCAAGAACACAACAATGGTGAAGGAATCATCTTCTAGTTGACAGGATGGAGTCTCATCTACCAGACTAGGCTACACCAACATCTTTGGAAAGGATTCATATGCTAGTGCCCTAGCACCAGAAGACTAGAGTTTTTCTCATACTAAAACCATACAAGTAGGCAACTCCATTAAGGAGGAAGCGGTTAAAGATTTCACAAACAATATTTTTGACCCAAAGTTGCATGTAAACCCTAAAAATCTTAGGGAAGGAGCAATGCAGAGAATAATCACCCATGGGTCAACCAAGGGATTTGTGTCATGGCTTGGGTGATCCCACAATAGTGGTTTACAATTTTTGGCCAAACTAGACACTGGAATTATTATTTTTAACTAAATCTTCACATTCGGGAACTTATAGTGGCTAAACACTGAGGAATTTGAGGATGATGCAAACTAGAGTCTCATCACATTTTATTTGTAGATTCTAATTTATTTTTTTTCAAAATTTTTGGAATCAGATTGCACTTCTATTTCCATCTCCCATGAAAACTAGTTTTTTTCAAAAAACAACATTTTTGAAAAGTGACGCACACCGTATAGCGCATAACTTTTTTTCCATGAAGGATAAAATTATAATTCTTTCGAATTTAGATTTGTAACACCGATATATAGTGCTTCCACTTGGTTAGATAGTTTTTTATTGAATATTTTTTCTTTAATCAAGTTTCGAAGTCAAACCAATTACAATTCAGAAATAGCGCGACTGTATAACGTGTAACTTTTTTTGTATATATCGAAATTCAATTTTTTTGTTGTTGGATCAAGGACTTCAATATCTAGTGCACTCAAATTTTTCAAAAAAATTATTTAATAATATGCTATTTTTCCACATGTGTAGAATAGAGACCTTCATTTTTGGTGAAGAACCTATGTTTAATAAAAGTAAAAAAACAAATACATAATAAAACCAAAACATATTAAAATTATATTCATTGGATAGCTCGTTTTGAGGACTATCTAATTCCAGAAGGGTTTCTGAAGACTTCTCTATTTTCATCCTGAACCCGAGCTCTGAAGCGTAAAAAAATGGACTTTTTTGTGTCTTAGGTGGGGGATGAGGGGCAAGGGGGGTTCGAACGAACCCCTAGGGGTTCGAGGGAACTCCTTTAAGGGGGTTCACTCTTAAAGGGGTTCGATTGAACCCCCTTTCCTATGCATTTTTTTTTGTTTTTTAGTAGCCAAAATTAAAGGTGTTCGCTTGAATTAGTAGGTTCATACGAACCCCCAAAATCACTTTTTTTTCTTTGGGATCATTTTTTGCGAATTTTCCTTCCTCACTTGAATTGTAAACCACTATTGTGGCTTCACCCCTCTGGTATTGGGGTTTTCCACAATTCATATTTCCCTCTACATCCATGCCCAAAATGGTGATGCATGCACGAAAATGGTGGATAAAGAAATAGGGGTTATAAGTGGCAATAGGTTGAGGGTTATAATCAGCGTAGCAGCCATTCGTGATATGATGTGCATCCCTGAAAGCTGGGATGCTAAAATATTTGAACATGGAAGAATGGAAGAATTATGGAGGACCAGAGACAAGAAATTAAAATTTTATATAGATGAAAAAATGAGAAGTTGAATGGAAAGCAACTCGTCTTCCCTCTAGGATGTAAAAAACTCAAATCACACATGTAGACCATTTTCACAATGTTAGCTTATATTTACAGCTTTGTGGATGATGAAAAGGTATACGTATTCTAGCTAGAAGTATTTTTATTTTGTTGATGTAGAGGATGCAAAGATGCTGGAACAATTAAGAAATTATGACACTTCTTTTTGGTTTAGGTATTCTTCTTTTCTAGTGCATTTGATTTTACATGGAAACCCTAAATTTTTCAAAGGATATTTTTTTGCTCAATAAGTTTGATGCAAAGGGTTTATACCAGTTAGTTTCGGTCTGGACCCATGTGCTTTCCAAAAAATGGTATTATTATTCATTTATTGATTACTTCCTACAACCAACACTCTTAGATTTGTCTCCACACCCCCAGGATGGTTTCCTCCTAAAGCCTTAGAATGGAAGAAAAGCCACCAGCCCCTGATGGATTATTTTCTAGGAACCGAGTTTTCCTTCATCAAATTTCATGGTTTTATTAAGGAATCTTTTAGGCTCCCTAAATTTGTAATAGATAGGACCTTCACCTTAGAGGAATCTCATCAAGCAACTATTGCCGACAAGGCCTATGGCAACGAGAGGCATAAAAAGGAACTTTACCCATTTCTAGTTACCTTTGCTAAAAGTTAGGTAACACTTGCAAAAAGGGAAGAGTGGGAAGTGTTGACTAACAAATTGGCTCGCCTAGGCCTGGTTCTCATTTGTGATGCATGGAGATACAATCTAGTGGGACATCTTTTGATTGTAAAACATGAAGAGTGGGAATAATTTGAGTCAAGGAAGAACCCAATAGAAGAAAGGGAAAATGTCTACATTGACCTAGCCTTTATACCATATGTCTGACCCTCGTGGCTCAATTTCTATGTTTGGGTGGCAGAGTTCTGACAAAGCACCCTGATGGGCCTGTCCCTCAAAACACAACTAAAGAATTTGGGATGGTTGGAAAGGAAGATGGCCAAATTTTGGAAGTAAAAATAGGAAATGGGTATGTGAAAGATCATGATGGGCCAAAAAGTGGTGATATGATGGGTACGTATAGGGTATGTGGTTGACAAATTTTTTTTACACAAAATTGTTGAAACGAAAAGGGTTTTTAAAGGAGATTCTCAGCTTTCCACCAATATAAATTATGCTTTACTTTAAAATTAATAATAATTATTATTCATTTTCTATTTGAATTGACTAAAGTCCTGATTAATAGGTTGATTGAAAAACATCTATAGCTTTCAAATTATATCACATCTTTTGAATCTAAAACATGCATCACATTATATGCTTTGCATACTATAATATTAAAAAAAAAATGAATTTCATGAAGTTTTGACCAAGTTAAGGTGGTTAGGCATACAAGTTTTTTATATTTTTTAAAAGTTGTAATAAAAAATTCATAATTAATCATTTACTTGGAAAAAAATTACAAAAAATATGTATCACATAGGGACACGAGTCCTCTACATATATATAAAATATTGTAAAAAATATTATCATTTTATTGTGGTTAGGGTGGTCAAACAAATACCTACTTATTTTTTCCCTTAAATTTAAGTACGAATGCATTGAAATTTCAAATTTTCACCAAATAGATTTTTTTTTAAATAAACCTTGTAGTTTAGAAACTACATTCAATTTGCTATAGATTCTATTTTTACATCAAGTTGCCTAACTCTAATTTTTGGAATTTTTCGCCAATTAAGGGCCTATTTTTTCCATGTTGATCCTACACATACCCAAATAAAGAACCTCAACACCTTATATGGAGATGTTAAGCCATATGATGAGAAGTTTGACCAAATCCATGACACTGAGGCCGAAACTGATGATAGTAATCTTGAATCGAATCGAGAGATTGAACCAGAGCAAGTGCCACTCTACACCCAGCCTTAGGAGCCCGATGAAGGAAAAGGAAAAGCAAAGGGGTCAAAACACAAAGGTTCATAGATTAAATCTTCCACTAGCACCCTGCTAAAGGGTAAAAGGACCCAACGGTCCCAAAAGAGATCTACTATAGCTACAAAGGCCCAAGTTTTAGTGGTATCAGTCCTTAGAGAATCTAAATCCAATAGTTTGACCCCTATGAAGAAAAGACGAGTCCAAGACTTAGGCAGACCAGGAATATCAAGTAGAGGAGAAGAAGAGGTGGAATCCACCCCGCTAGGATTTTCGGCTTCGATAGCCCAAGTAAGTCTTATGCTAGCCCTTCTTTCTTCTACTATATCTTAAGTTGTTCCAACTCCCTCATCGGTTGAAAAGAATCCTCCATCCACGGGTTCCAATGTGTAATACCCCTCATACTATTTAGACTTATTATTTTCTATGCTTTGGTTTGATGCTGTGATGATACTATTATTGTTTGGTTTGGTGGTTTGATTAGTAGACTGTTGGTGATTATGCTTATTTACTTGAGGATTTGATTATTTCATATGACATTGTGGTTGGTGATGTTAGTTGATTTTTAGAATTATATTATGATGCAATGATTTAATGAATTATGTCATGAGATGAACTGTTAGTTTAGAAATGCTATTTTATCAGTTAAATTATAATTGTTAGGATATAGGTGATGAAGGACAGTGTAGCATCACTCGCTTGCAAGTGCTCTGTTACGCTACGATTCCTTCTCACAATGCAATGCTTCGATTTAATGCTTTGATTTTATATATATGTATGCACATGTACACAACTTCATTTGTATGCAGGATTTGCAGGTACAAGTCTCGATTCCACTTGCTTCGGTAGGACAGGGTGAGCACCAATAGCCCAACAGTTAAATGTTGAAATAGAGGTGACGATGAAGTCATCCCGTCCCATGATGTCAGACCATTTTGTTTGATTGGTATTGTTCATTTTTGTTATTGTCGTCATTTGTGGTTTGTGTTTTGTGTTTTGTCGTATTTTATTTAAGGTGGCATTTTATAAGTTATGATTTATTTTATTTCAATGATTGAAATAGTTGTTTATTTTAGTGTTAGATTAAGTTCTATTTAAATATTTAAATGATTTAATTATTTTTGAAAAGTCATGTGTTTCAATTAAATGATAATTAAATATTAAATGTGTTTTAATTATTTTAATCAATTATCTGGTGGAGGATAATTATTAGAATAAATTATTTAAATTGGATAGATAATGTGATGTTCAAGTAAAGTGGTAAAAATAGAAATTAAAACAATAAAACAAATAAAATAATGAAAAAGTTGTGAGAACAAATAAGAATACAGATCTGATTAAAAAGCTTGCTTTTAAAGAATTATTTTCTTTTATTTTTTGATTTTTAGAGTTTTTAGAAGAAATTGTCAATATCTTTTATTTAATTAGGAATTTTGTGAGTTTTCTCACACACAGAAGATTAGGGATACAGAACTTGCACAAGTTATTGATTATGTAATTTTGAATCTGAGGAGAAGATTTTTCAATCTTTTGTTATATTTGGAGGAGAGTTTTTGAGAGGGATTTTCAATCTGTTACTGGTGTTGTCCTGAAGAGTTTTCTAAACAAAGAATCAGATTTGAGTTCGAGGGAAAAATTCTGTAGAGGAGATTTGGAAGCACGAACAGGGAGCTCTTCGAAGTCATCAGAATCAAGTAGACATCATCAGATTTTCGAATAAGCGTTGGACTCCAAGTTCCAAATGTTTCATCTCCTTCTTCTTTTTGTTTCAAAAGAAAATAAATAAATAAGTAGCTCATCCTTGAAGTTATTCCTTTTAGAAAATAAGTTTGAATTGCAAACAAAACATAAAGTTATGCTGTGGAATCTTTGTTTGAAAATACCCAATTTCTTTATCTTTTTTTTGTTGTTTTGGAAAATATTTCTCTACCTTCCTTATAAATGAATTAGTTGTTTGTGTCAAAATCTGTATTGATCCCATAGTATTCTGTTGATATATATTTACATTTATTTATTTATATTGTATATGTATTTGTTCTGAGATAGTTATTGTATATTAGTTATATATTCTTGTATTTATATTTTTATATTGTTATAGAGGAATGTAATTTTTGTTTTGTTTATAAGCCGAATCGTACGGCGTCGAAAATTCTGTGAGAGAAATTATGTTCTTTAATATATATATATATGTATTAAATAAATCAAAATTTTTTTAAATTTTTTTTGTGAGGCCGAATTAACCAGCCGACATTGTTTTGTTTTTATTTAAATCCTTGTTGTGTTTTATGGGGTTACAGGGGGGGGGACGGCTGGGCCGTACCCTATCCCTGTCCCATGTGGCCCGTAGACTGGCCACAACAGTCCTTACGGACTGCTGTACCAGCCACAGTGGCTCTGTGGAGCCCGTGGCTTGTACCTTGTCTTTTTTTTTATGTTTATTTTTATGTTTATTTTATTTATTTTTAGTTTTAATATATGTTAAATTATTTATATATATATAGCTTATTATTTTATTAAAATTCTTTATAAGGTTATTTTAAATGAAATTTTATTTGTTATAAATAGTTTTATATGTAAAAGTTAATTGGCATGTATTATTTTATTATTATTTGTTCAGTATGGCTATATATATATATTTATATATTTTAATATATATATATTGTTTTATTTGATTATAATTATTTATTTTATTTTAAAAGGAATATTTGAATGTGTGGATTATTTTGAATAAAATTGAATAATAGGGTAAAATTATTTTATTATAAAATATTTATGGTAAATTTTATCATGAAAACTGAATGTAAGTAATAGATGAAAACAGATTGTTGTCTTGATGAAATGTGGATTATGTTGTTGTTAATTTGTGAAACCCTATAGATTGTCGGTCTATCTTGTGTGTCTTGATTATGGTTTTCCCTTATTCTGGTAGCGATGTGGGAACCTTTTGTAATTGTGTATTTAGTTTTTATTTATCGAAAACCCTTGTTCCAGAGGCTTGCTTAATTTTAATGTTCTCTTTATCTTGATTATACTTTTGGAAATTGATACTTAATGGTTTACGTTAGGAAGGGTTGAATAGTTGTTCAGACTTTTGGTTATGAGTCATCGTGAGAGGGTTAATGCCTCGCATGAGTTTGTTTTGAGTATTATGCTTTTATGTTATAGTTCAACCCTTGCCTAGTTTTGATTTGTGTTAGGGGTCATAGGGAGAGTGGCTCTTCGTGGGCGCCGACACCTCAGAAGGAGGAAGTGCTCAGGGGAACCCACGTAAGAGTAGTTAAACAAGTGATAATCTAAAAATAGAATTTAGGGGGATGGGTAGTAAAGCACACAAGATAATAAACATTGGATTCCTCATCTATGCATTAGGGCTATCATAGACTAATGATAGACTGAGTAGGCCATGGTCGGAAAGGTCGTAATCTTGTCTTCATGAGAGGTTATCGACTCCGCATGAGCTACCCTATGGTGCCGGTGCCTCAGTTAGGAGGAAGGGCTAGGAGATCCATAGATGGGTGTCGGCGCCTCAGTTGGAGGAAGGGCCAGGGGATCCCATGAGAGCTATGCAATGACACTCTCCACTTGACACCCTTGTGCTTTGTTGTAGTTGCCTCTGGATATTGTATCTTTATGTTGTTTCTGATTCTTGTGAAATTGGTTTATGACTGTTATTTAGTTACTTGTATAATTGGTGATAATTTATGTTATTGTGATGAGTTTCTTAGTTTTAATTTGTTATGTGATTTGTGAACGTTGATGGTTCATTGCATGCCTTGAGTTGTACTTGTTTTGTACCATGTTGTTGTTGAGTCGGTTTGACATTCATGGTCGGGTTCTCTTCCTCGTCACCTCTGAGCACGGGGGGTGAGTTACTTGTAATTCACATGGTTGGGTGGAACGTGCTCCGCACCCGTTGGGTTCCCCATCAGCATCTGGTCTTTACAGCATTTCCGCAGTTGGAGTTGTACCATGATTCATTTTATATCTCAGATTTCATTGTTCTTTTATCAATCCCCATGTTGGGAAATTCAATGTAATTCATTTATCAGAAGATTGTAATGTAACATTAAAATGATGATGTAATAGTTAGGATCATTTGTATCTTTATTAAGAGATTTCTTATGGATGTATTATGTGATGTTTATTATTCTCACATCATGGTTATTGGATGTAACCCTATTCATGGTTATTGTAAAATAAGTGGTTATGTTGTAATCTGTATCTTTACTTCTGTTTAGTTGTTGCGATGTAACCTCGCGTGCCCCAGAGAACTAAGTGTGTTAATGTTATGTAATGTATTATGTGATTATGGTATAATGTATTTGCATGTTTAATTTAATTGTTTTAATTTTTTTATTTTTTTTTGCATTGTGTGTGTTCTCTAGGGTTTGCACGATGGGCGTTACACAATGTCCTCATTCTGAACACACCCTCGACCATAGTTGACATTGAACCCCATGAAGAAACCCTGCACGCCGAATGTGCTTCTTTCGTGTCAACTGCAATTGATTCTTTAATCGCCCTATCAAGGGAACCCATTGAAAACACTGATATAAATAATATATTAAATTATTTTAATATATTAGTTTTTTTTATGCATATCTACATTACTTTGTAATATTTCTATTATATTTTTAATAAAGTGTTTTTAAGTGGCCTTTCCACCTTTATCTCCAAAAAAAACTCACAATAGAGTTTCCTTAAGACACATTGTATGACCTCATTCTTGTTGCATGAGGAATGGTCAGAAACCATCCACCATCTATTCCAAATTTTTCCCCTTATTCCTTGGTGTTGACACCAATGAATAGGATGTCTCTTGTGACTTCCATGCAAGGGTGCATTGGTTCTCGAATCAATAAACAATGCACAAAAATTGGATTTAAATTTTTCTCTCTTTTACTAATTTATATGACAATTTTGTATTGTAGAATTTTTGTGTATACTCTATGATTGGAACATATGTTTATTTGGTCGTGAATAGAATCTATATGAGAACTAAGAGATTCCAACAGTGACATAGGGCTCTATCTCATGTGAAGTAGTTGCATTAATATTTTTTAATATTTCAATCAATTTTTGAATTTCATAATTTTTATTTCAATTTGATGTAATATATTTACTTGTGTGCACCACAAGGAGGTCTACAAATAGTTTTTTCTTGATTTTGAGCAAGAATTCTCTCCACATGGTTTGGTGAATTAGTGTTTGGGAGTGTTGAATTTTCAACTCCATAACATAAAAAATGAATAAAAAAATGTAAAAAAAAATTCTCATTTCAACTACTAAAAACCTAAAAACCTTACCTCCTTGACCTCACGCACATCATTTTGATATTGTGTTGGCTTGCATCCACTCAAATATGCCACAAACATGCTCTTGATTTTTATCAAATGTATTAAGGTTGGCATAAATGACGTTGGGCTTAATTGAGCTTGGCCTTTGATTTTTTTTATTTTAACACAAACATAACATGAGCACATTATGGCCTTGTAGTGGTTGTCCCAACCTCAGTCATAAGTTCATAACTACACCATAACACTAGTGTGTTATAATGTGAGCGCATTATAATATGCTTATATTTTTTATCAACCAAAAAATAGTTGTGGCCAGTTTTTGGTCCCCGTATTTGTGCATACAATCATATATAAAATATTATAAAAATATTACACTCAAATATTAAAATTTTAAATAAAAAATAATATTTATATTTTGTAGAAAAATATATATCAAAGTGAAGGTTGAAAACTTACCTCAATTCAAGGGAATAGAAGGTCAAAGAAGTCTTCACATGAACTCAAAGACTTGTTGGAGAAATTGCATATGGTTAGGGTGAATTCGATTCAAATGATGAATATAGGCATTTTTCACTTTTATATTTTCATGAGTTTTAGCCAAAACTCATGCACCTAAAAATGTTTTGAGTGAAATATTTTTAGCCAAAAATTTTTGTTCCACATGGTTTGATACAAAATTGTTCTAACCAAACATATTTTAGATGTTTCAATTATTTTGTCCAAAATTATTTCATTGGCCCAAAGTGGGATACAATTCTAAACTTTCATCTAGGAACATGGTTATGTTTCTCATTATCTCCTTATCTTCTAGGATGATTTATTTTGAAGAGTAAAAGGCATAGTTAGTGTCTTTGGGCATATTCCCCTTGTTTTGGGAATTTTTATTCTATTTGATATATCCTTAGTTTTAGAGACTTACATATATGTGGAACGATGAATATACATGCATTTATGATTGCTAACTAGGTTAGATATGTTGATGGAAAAAGCTCTCCCTATGATTTGTGTTACCTATTTTGACTTCTAGATAGTTGGATGTATTAGTGGTATTTTAAGGTCATTATTATAAATATTATTGAGTATTTTATAGATAGTAGGTCCTATTCTAGAGTGATGGTATTTGGCATATGTGTAAAAATTTGGATTAAATCATGACATTCCAAGTGTGATATTGGATTTAGTTTCTTATTTTCTATACTTGGGCATGGTGGAGGATGAGAGTGTTGTGGTTAATATACTAGTCACTTGATGGATATGGTAGATTCTTGGTAGAGCTCATGAGCACATAGGAGTCAAATTTTTAACATGGTTTACCCTTGGCAATTAGTTCATTTTTTGTTGTTGTTCCTTTTTAATTTTGAAGGCATATGACAAGTGGATGAATATTGGGATTAGGTGTATTATATAGCTTACAAATCCTAGTGTCCATATTATTTAATTATTTATCATTTTATGCCTTGGCCATTATGCTTTGTGTAATTTTTAGTATTATGTGTGTAAAAGTGTATATTGTAATGAAAGATATGTAAAAGTATTTAAGACAAAGATTGTGATGTAAAATATATTATGACACATAACAACATTAATGTGGGGTTACATATAGTGGTCATATAAGAAAATTTTATATTATTAGGTAGGTATCTATTGTAATAAGTACTTCATGGGGCCATGTTTGGGATTTACATATGTCAATTTGCATAATGGAGGTCACAAATGTTTTTATAAGAGTGATTTTCTATTTTAGGATAGCTCCAATCATGTGAGGGTAGAGAGAATTTCAATCATACTATTTTAGACCTTGTTTGAGTATATGGCATTATTTTTTGGTTTTTTTTGCACCTCCTTAAGTCTATATGTAAGGTGATTTTGTAGCATTATGCTATTGGTTTTTTACCAACGAAAGAATATGCTAATATCCATTTTAAAACAAGAGACTAATAATATATTTTGGCTATTTGTTGTTAAATAATACATTGTTTAGATGCTTTGGAGGTTGAATTTTTTTAAAGGATTTTTCCAAGGTATATTTGTGTCATTCTACTTCTTGTGATTGTTTATTTTCTATTTCTCTCATTCTCTTTTTTTAAGTGTGGTTTACATGTTGAAATATTGTTGAATTTATTATAGATTTGATTATTGTGTTATTCTCTTGGAAGGGTTCATGTGAAAAATACCTATACTTAATAACTATGTTTATCTTTTGGCTTAATTATTAAAAGGTTTGTGGGTACTTTTACTTATATTTAATAGCTTGAAATGAGCTAAAATTCCCTAAAGTTTTGCTCTTTGATTATGACCTAAAATATGCAAAAAAATTACTCTTTGATTTAGAACAATATATCTCAATTCATATCCAAAAGTTATATTCAAACAACATATCTAAGCTGGGTAATTTGAATCTTCCAACATCATTATTCTACTTAATTATAGAAACAACTAAATTCCCTACCACATGGTTTTTTGTTTGCATATGACATCGAATTAAGTTTAGTAGACCATGACTTTTTAATACTTATTAATAAACTATTAATATTTGTATCATTTATTAATATCTTTAAATATTAGTATTAAAAATGTAAATATTATAATATATTTATTTTAGAGTGTTAGAAGGAAAATTTCACAATACAAATAAAAAAAACATATATTTTTAATACTATTTAACCATAAGTTTTATCAAAAACCCAAAATTGAGCATATTACCTTTAGATTCCCTCCGTAAAGGGTAAAAGATTATAATTATATGAATTTTAATTTATCAAGAAAATTAATAAAAGTTAAAATATAAATAATATTAATAAATTATTATATGTAATCATCACATCATATCATAATATTAATTAGTTTTATATTAAATATTATTATTTGAATTTAAAATTTATTAAAAAATCAGTAATTTTTTTATAAACAACATATACTAGCACTTGCACCTCAACGAGGTGCAATGGTTACGCCGATAGCGGGATATACTCTCGTACTATATTGAAGGGAAGGGGGAAAAATCGCAAGAAAATGTAAATTTTTTTTCTTAAGACTAACTATTTATATCAAAAGTCAATTGATGATGGGATGTGAGAAGATTTGAATATGAACAAATGGAACTTTATTTAAATCAGTATGCTATGCTAAATGGTTTAACAATATAATATTTTTTGTACAATGAAAGATGGCTTGCAACTTAAAAGGTTGATTGGATTAAGTACAATTGTTGCTGGTTAATATTATACCTTGTAACCGACTGCAACATAATGGAAAACTGCATGTTGTGGGAAAATATTTTTATAATACAAAAAATATTTTATGACACATGAAAATCACTAACTCAAGAGATTGATTATGTATAATATAATTGTTGGTGGTTGACGACGAGGTTCTGTGACATATGCCATTTGTCTTCAAGACCTATAGAACAAAAGAAATGGAATGGTTAGATGTGTTCATTAGGTGTCAAATTATGGCAAAAAACTTGTAGCTTGATTAAATAGTTGAAATGCATAATTATGTAAGAGGAAAATTGGAAGTTGAATATACTGAAGCCATTGATGACATTGATGCCGTTGATTGATATGTATGCTTGAGTCTTGATACCTCGACCTTGTAGTTGACTGTGCTATGGTATGTAGTAGATTTCTGCAAAAGAGAAATTTATAAAAGTGGAATTGATGCTCTAACAGTAACTGGGAGAGATGTATTTACCTTGATGAGAGTAAAAATCAAAGTTGGGGAGCTTGTACAATCGAGGGTGACAAGATTTTCCACAAACTTAGAACATTGCATAGCAATTTAGGGCCACTACCTTCTCTCAAGCAAATCTTTGCAAACAACGACCAAAGTTTTTTCACAAATTGTGCCATGCTATCAATAATGCCAACGATCTCAACCACATTGTCACCCTCCACCTAGAATGCAATCATATTGAGGTTTGTTATAGTTATACTATCCTTCATTCACATAATAATTCCAACATTGAGGAATGCAATCATAAAATGATCTCAACCACATTGTCACCCTCCACCTAGAATGCAATCATATTGAGGTTTACTATAGTTATACTATCCTTCATTCACATAATAATTCCAACATCAAGGTTCTCATATTTAAAAGGTTGATAGACATCATGTAGTCATATAAAGCATTTACCATAGTATCAATAATTTATCAAAAGTGTTCAGTTTCAATGTTAAAGATATGTTTAATAAAGTGTGGTTCTAGTGTCACTAAAACAAGTCATCATCACTTACATTATTAGGAATCCATTATCCAGAACTTAGATTAGGTAATCATGTTCATAATTCATTACATATGAAGAGGTATTTATGGTCATATTTTTAACCCACCTCATTCCATGTAAAATATTTAGGGAAGAAAATATGTCACCTTCCCCTTTTACTAAGTTGATAGGGTTTCAACTTCTATGTTTGAGCAATTTGCATGTTATCAAATCTCAATGTATATATACCCATACACTTTGATAATAATATTCACCCATGTTCATAACCTAATAAATTACCTTACCCTTCATTGGAGTCCTTCCTTATCTTTAAACATGTGGAATACAAAATAAGTACCTATAAGTGCTAAAATTCATGTATCCAAGATGGAGGGGAGGTTGTCAAGTTTATACCATGGTCATGATTCTGATAGAGTATAAATTTACATTCTTTAATTGATAATTTATTAATATTCTTAGTTTAAAGTCCAAGATAAGGTTTGAAGTCCTCTAAAGATGCATAATCAATCTCTCATTTTCTACATTCTAACACTAATAATAAGGAAATTGAAATAAGCACGAACATTTAACTTGAATTACAACCATATGTAAAATGTTATATTTGTCTCCCAATAAATTTTAATCACTGTGAACATCAATGGCATATTATTATTTCGTCATTTTATGGTAACTTTAGCTACCAAAGCCTCTTTTAACTTTCCACAACCCAAATTTATAATAGACTTGGGTATATTATGCTTGTCACTTAGCTATAGGGATGGAGATACAAAGTGAAACGTTTCAATGAGAAACATTAAAAAGAAAACATTGAAAGGATATGAAGTATAGGAAGAGAGAAATAGCTCATTTGTGGCTGATGCTTGGTTAACCCCACCTCGGCATGATGTGTTACTCACTTTTCACCATCTCCATTGGACAAATTAAATAAGATATCACTGCATCCTTGACAATAAGGAACATTAAGAACCACTTTTCCCTATATGCACCGAAATGAATCTCTGATAATTCTACCTGGATTTAACACACAACCTCCCATAACGACTCTGCATCAAGAATAAACACACCCAATAAACCTTCACTATTAAATTTTTGCCTTCCTATCCATAGTTGGCGTGATCACACTCTCAAATTTACTTCAATACCCTCAACAACACCTGAAAAAGATCACTGCAAACCCAACAATTATATACAAATTTCCTTACATCTGTCCCATTGCTTGTATGGAAAGATTTCTTCTAGCTAGAGTTTGAAGAACAATAAGATTAATTTAGACTTCAAAATTTTGGGCAGTTTGATTCACAACGGCTTTTTTGTACCCAATTATGGCATACAATGCATTTTTATTTGCCCCTAACAAATCAAACTTCAGGTGTTTCTATCACTCTTAATCCCACTTTTCAGTTGTTTCCTCCATGTATTCTTACTCACTACCTTTTGCATCACATTCTCAATCAAATTCCAGCCGACTTTTGCTGCTCACATTCTCTTTTCTTCCCAAACAAAACCCATCCTTTGTTCATTCCCATTCTTTGCCTTCTATTCTTGCGTTCCATTTGGCCTTTTCCTCTCCCATCACCATTCTCTTCCTCTGCAGCTATCTTCCCATTTCTCAACATGTCTGTGCGCTGACTTCTCCTCACTGCATTTCATGAGACCACACTTTTTTCTCCTCTTTGTTCTCCCTATCCCTTCTTTGCAGCTCTAAAAAGCTACACCTTTTCTACCTCCTCTATTCTCTCTTTCTCATGCCATCTTCTGTCTCTACATTTTTGACCAAATCTATCACTACCACACATCACACATGTTTGATGACATTTTATTTCATGATGGAAATGATTCTTCTACTCTTATACAACTATACATAGACAACCTCCTTCTGTATGTTAGGTTTTGTGAATTCTACCACGTCTATAGGCTCTTGTAGATTTCGCATTTCTGATTGCATCCATTTTCTCTAATGGTTCTTTTAATATATTATTCCAAGTAGTAACATTATGTTGATGAGCCGATTATTGGTGTTATTCAATGCTATTAAACCTCAGATAAAGAAGATTTATTTTCTCACCCATAAAATTATCGTGCTTTATGCTTGATATGACTACGACTTAGGCGAGTTCACAAATAAGTAATATCAATATCAAGGGGATTCTTTCATAATAGAAGTTAATATGTATTACATTTGAATGTCGCCTATTAGTTATATAAAGTCATCCACTTTGCAAATATCATTTCTAGTCTACTTGGTAGGGTTAGAAGTGTGAGGCAAGCCTCTTATTCAAGGGGAAATTTAGAATTATCTAATGGAAATGTTAACACAGGTATATAGAACTGCATAAGCAAGGCATGAGAACTTTTTAACCAAAAGCAATAAATAAATATGTTGTTTCAAGTGTGGATTTTTTTGGTATTAAATTTGTTTTTCACAAACACCTAACCAAGGTTTCATAAAAGTAATACTAACTTATAAAATTGATAAAAGGAAACATGTAAGTCTAATACTGGCACGTAGATTTCCCTCTACCCATAACTGACTGATGTTTATGAAAGTGCAACCATAAAAAAAAATACATAAGAGCGATGAACCTAAAAATGGTTGCAAATCAAGTTTCTTTGGGGAAATGGATTTTGAGTTACAGAGACTAAATAAAATAACGTATTCTCAAGATATACAACCCAAATTCTCTCTCAGGCATGACTTCGACGTGCACAAGGATAACAGATCATTGAAATACACCGAACTTTATTAAAATTTCAATATACATGGTCCATGATTACAAGTTTCTTCCACAAGTGTTTACAAGCCAATATAGTTATAATGATAAACATGTTTGATTGTTTCTTCGTAGCAAAGCGTCTATTCACGTGTGGTTATTGTTTACATTCTAACAAAACTTCTAAAGATAAAACTTAATACAAAATTTGGCTCAAAATAAATACCTCCACCATCGTTCTTAGGCGTAGCAAGGCATAAGCCTGTAAATGTAGCTGCAACAAATGCACCAGACCTCGCCTCCTATGAATTTTTGCACTATCCCAAGTGATTGTCGTTCCCCTAGTTCCCACGTTAAGACTACGAGTTGAGGAGAATGATGGCTGTGACGCACTCACTCTCGACAGTGATTGGATAGGGAGATTAGACTGAAAAATAAATGGCCAGCTCCCGCGCCAAGCCTTCAAACGTTGTCCCAACTCACCACCAACCCAAACATGACCTCTATCCACAGCTTAATCTCTTTTAACATAATACTCATAGGTCTTAGATGACAAATAATTCAAGGGGCCTTCTTCAACAATCTGCCTCTGCGTTCCCAGGTGATCACCATGTATTTTGTGTTGCTTTAAATCTTCCCCATTTTCTTTTTCTTTATCTTTTTTCTATTCTATCTTTAGGTACCTACGCACTTATCCCAAAATCTCCCTCCTGTCATTTGAATAATGACACATCCCCACTATACTCCCAACTACCAACGCTTGCCATTCACAGACATTGACAGCAAGTGTAATCCCCATAAGGGAGATGTGATTTTCTGCATTAATTCCTCTGAAAACAAATCAGGGTTCCAGAGCTCTTAGATTCTTGAGCTCGAAGCAAGATTTTATTTTATTTATTATTTTTGCAGTCCTTAATTGCGTGACAGGACTTTCTTTTCAGATGTTCAGATCAAAAGTCCAAAGTATACTCTGATGCTGCATACTTATTTAACGACGATGATGAAGTGGTGAAACAAAAGCCCAAGGCCGAGGCAAATGGAGGAGAATCAGGCATCTCCAAGGAAACCTTACGATCTGAAAAATTAGGAGATGACCACAGAAGAGCAGTGCCAACAATACCAAGCATAGCTTGCATGGAAAAAGAATGAGGAGATTGCTAGAAGATTGGCTGCAGAGGGTGTTGGTACAGGAGATAGATCTATTGAAAAGGCTTTAGAAACTTTCAAGCAAATGCAATTGGCAGATGACGCCAAAGGAATCAGGGAGGTTATTTACAGTTTTCTTAAAAAAAATTCCTACCATGCTCGAACACTGTGGTTGAGATAGGTTGACAATAGAATCAGAGATTATTTAAGCCTCTACTACATTCTAATTCCAAGCACTACAGGTTGTGACAAGTTGCCATACCTCAGAATACAGAGCCAGTAATTGCAGAGAAGTTGATTCCGCATTCACCTTCCCAACTGCTTGGTCGCTGCACAAAACACTAAACATGGAAGCCATCTTAAAGCTGGTTGCATTTATTAACTCAGAAAGATTTGGTGACTTTGTAAATGCCAGGGAACGCACGAAGACCAGGGGAGTGGTGTAGAACGGCGCGAACGGCTCCCAACCATACTTGGTGATGCGAAAACAGGAGGAATGCCCATGCCTGCTGACGCGGAAACAGTCAATACAAGAATCACAGTATACAATGTACTTGAGGAACCTTTAAAACCCCTAACTGCACCCACTACCGCTGGCGTCCTTCTGCCCAGGATTTGGTGAGAGCGAGCACTGAAAACGCAATCCAACCGGAATAGTCTAAGCTAGCATCAGACAATGAGACTTTTCCGGTTGAATTCTCACCTATAATAGCCTATCGGCTAATAAATAATGTATCTGATTATATATATATATATATATATATAGTTATACTTTTCAATTGTTCTTAATCATTTTGGTCTATATTCTTTTTAATTGTTCTTAATCATTTTGATTTATTTTCCTTTCAATTGTTCTTAATCATTTTGATTTATTTTTTTAAACATTACACATCATGAAGAAGTATAAATTTATACAAAACCATGAAAAAATAATTTAATAAATTCTTAAATTTAAAATTACAAATAATCAAATATCTAAAATATAAAATATTTATTGGTCTACTGAAGAGTGCACTAAAGGATGGTGGACTCAGGTGCATAGAAGGAAAAAAAGCCCTCTAAAATTTGTGTGGAACCTTTACACACTATGTTTGCTGCTAGAAAGTAAAGGGAGTGTAATCTAGATTAGGGACTGTTTAATTTTGGTTTCCTTTGGTCTTTTGCTTATTTAATATTTCGTACCAACTTTTTTTTCTTATAATTTTATTGTTTGACTATAATATTTTAATTTTTTTATTAATTATTTCGTAATTGCACAAGAATTTAAACCCTTTCAAAAATCCAATTCTATTCAGTTCATATCTTTATCTTTATTTGACCATTCATATGTTCTATTTAGAAATGCACGTAGAAGTAAAATATTTTTCTTAGACTTCAAGTTTGCCGAGAGCTACCATGTTTGGAAGCAGATAATCCTTGTTCAAAGAAATACTAAGACATTTTTAGTGAAGTCCATGAAGCCGAATCCAGTCAGCCTCCATAAAAACTTCAATACATATACCAGCAATGTAAAAGGATTTCAATTATTAGCTGATATCCAGTCAGACATTTTTATTGAATTCTGAGCAGACTTTTATTCTGGTTTCTCCCTTTCTTTCAAGCCATATCAACAAAAGTCTTAGTTAGATTTATTGGATGCCCACTGAATCTCCTTCCCTCTGCAATCTTTACTTGCTGAATATCAAACAAAAGAAAAGTTTAAATTTTGTGACCTTATTCAGGTGATATTGAATAAAATAATCAGATTGTGATACACTTTCACCAAATATATAAAGCTAAGAAATTATTAACAGGTCCAATGGCTGCAAAGTCTTATTAGCAAAGTCTTATTAGCACTTTCTCCAAATGCATAATGTAAAAGCAGTTAGTAATCAATATTTTCTTGTCTTTCTACCATTTGTCCCTTCGAAAATTTTCTTTGCTATAAACAACTTTTGATAAGGAATCAGTGTAATACATGGCAACCTGTTTTTATGTATCACTAGCAGAAATTGATAGAGCGTTAATTCTACAGGAGAAATTGAAATGACCTAAAATGAACTAAAATTGTTGGATAGCATCGAGCAGTATGTGGCTGTTCTGTAGATACCTATCAAACTTATATGGATCTGAGGTTCATATAGAGTTCAAGTGTACACTTCCAAAAAAAAACAAGAAAAAACCTAAATAGGTTCGTGTATCATTAGTTTTTTGAAGTAATAATTACTGTGTAAACTCTCACTGGGCCTCATCTATTACAGTTCTGAACATATCTAAGATGCTATCAACAACAACCACTTCAGATATTTGTCATACCTGAGGTGTATTTTTCAATTCATCGTGATATGTAGAAATCATAACAGATGGCATAAATGAACCAAATTCCTCATTCAACAGACATTTTGAGTATTGTGTAGATGTAAAGCTCATCTTATTCCATCAGTTTTTAACATGGAAGATTATGGAATATCACAAATTATCAAAATCATCTTCATTAAGGAACAGTTCATTTAGCATTCATTGCATATAGGTGATTAAGTATATTTGAGTCGAAGTAGTATTGAAATGGATGACCTTTTGAGAAGTTCCAATACTTCACCCATGTGTATCACCTAGATGCAATGAATGCTAAGTGCACAGTTCATTCCCATAAAAAATGGGTACATTCCACCTACTAGTCATGAAATATGGGTCAATGAATTTGATTCATAAACTATAAAATTGAATCTTGATATTAATATAAGACTTGACACACTGCAGAGAATTCCTCCTACTTATCAGATTCATATTTTCAGGTTTCTTAACGACAGAAAAAATAAATAAAGTTAAACCACCTTAAATAATAGTCATCGAGATTATATCATTGACCAGATTCTTTTAAAACAAAGGTTACTTCTTAGACTCCCATCAAGGCTCACAATACATTCCATTGTATAATAAGGCTGATGGCCAATATTTTATAAAGTCTGCCTGCGTAATGCATTTTATAAAGTCTACCTTGCATATTCTTTCAGAAATTTGAAATGCAAAAAAAACACAAGATGCAGCATACACAAGAACCACCCAAAAACTAAAGCCTATGAACCTTTTAAATGTTGATTAGATTTACACTAAGCCATTATCCCTTAACAGTAATGAAGGCATCTTGTAATCTAAAAATTTCAAAACTAAAGAATAATAAACTGGTAACAAAACTTAGCTCCAGCCATTTGGGGAGCATTTTCAAGAAAGGCGGTATTGATTGTATTTGGCAAAGAAGTATTTACTGGAGATGCACCCAAAGATGAACCGTGTCCTTTAGCCAGTGCACGTCTAGTCACCAAAAGTTCTGCTTTGAAAGGTTTGATCATTAGACTCTCATTTAAAAGAAATTAAGATGGAAATTACTTGTGTATTAATCAAACAGTCTTAGATATAGTCATCAAGATTATATCATTGGCCAGGTTCTTGTAAGACACAAGCTACTTCTTAGACTCCCACCAAGGCTCGTCCCTTTATATGACAACCACAATACCTTCCATTCTATTGTAAGGCTGATAGCCAATATTTTATAAATTATGCCTGCGTAATGTATTTTATAAAGTCTACCTGCATATTATTAATGTAGTTGTTGGTAGCATGTTTACTTCTAGTGATGTTGAGGCAAATTTCTGTTGAAGACTGTTGAGAAACATGTGAAAAAGTACTCTTTAAGATTCCTCTGACTATTTTGTAGGGACATGTCATCTTTCCTCTTTTCTGGTTGAGTGTCTGTCTGGCACAATAATTCTTTGGCGATCTGCGCAAGCATTAATCAGAGCATTGGATGGCAAGAGCATTTATGAATGGTCTGTGTGTGGCATCGTGTCTACAAAATGAATCTGGGTCTTCCAAAGAATAGAGAAATATAGGAGAAGCAGTATGCTAAAGTGTAGGCAAGTAAAGAGTAGCCCTTGGATCATGGAATATTGTCTCAGGGCAGATGAATATCATCATATTGATGATGAATCTGACTGTGGAGAATCCTTATATACAAAGAAAAGCGCATTGGGCATGCATAGAAAGTTTTGGCAATGGGGAAGGGAGTGGATTATTGCAAATAAGGCTTGTTTGTACAGAGGTCTTATGATGGAGGATGATGAAGCATTGGTGGGGTGTTGAAGAATTAGTTGGAGGCATCCTTTCTGAAAGATTAGAGCAGAAGTAAGGAGAATGATTTAGCCAAGGGAAGTACAAAGATTTGGTTATGATGCCTTAAGCGATGTTCAAAACTTTGATGATGGAGACTACAAGAACAGTCCAGACTATAGCTTCAGCAGTGAAAACCCAGTATGATATGGGCTTATCTCAAGGCTTTTATGTGATCTGGGATTAAAATTGTGCTTAGATTGTGTCTTGTTGGCAATAGGTTCTTCTCCGTCTGGCTTCCAGATAGATTTCCTTAATTTTCCAATTATACAGTACCCATTAGATAATAATTTTTTTCACTATAGGAACTTTTCTATTGAGAAAGATTGCTGTAAATAGAGTTTTAAATGCTTGAAAGAAGTGTTTATTAAAGGAATTCTCTTTCAATAAAAAATCGATATGGGAACAACGAAAAATGCAGGGTTCATATCGAGGCACGAAAAAGAATTTTTAACCAAAATTAATTCATGGGACTCTAATGATCAAAACTTCCTATTTTAACCTATAAATCCATAATCTTCTTTGATTATAATAAACTACTAAAATTTTAGAAATATAAATCATTTATTGTGCATATATCCTTGAAAACATTTCGAATCCACTTGCTATTCACTTTCTATTATATATCATGTGGTCGTCAATGTCTTCTTGTCCACCTTGGACTATGAACCTTCCACACTGCTTGGTATCCAAGGATTTGTACGAGAGTATATAGAATATAGGCCCCTCATTGAAAGAATATAATTCTAAAAGTTGAGACCTCTTGTGTCAGGTTGTGTCTCTGAAGCATGACATCCTCTTAAAGTGTGACCACCTGCGGTACAAAGAGATAGTTGCTTTGTAATGTTCATGTGCAATGCTTTATGTTGAACTGACATTCGCCACCCATATCTTAACCTCATGCCATTCTATCATGGCCCAAAACGAACCCATGTAAATGCAGCCAACGACTGCTAATGTTGAATCACTTGATTCTCTGCCTAACCTAGAACTTTAGAGTTTTCATGAACTTTTTGAGCTGGAGTTTCGAAGAATGAGGATGAAAAGAAGCCTGATTTGTCAGAAACATACACTGATGTTTTCAATCCAGTTTATTACATCTCTTAGTATAGGAATAATCTATTAAATGAAATAATTTGCCTTGTAATCAAATGCACCTATCTCCCAGTCCATCATTTGAGTCTATTCACCGAATGTTTTGCTTTCAAAGGTTTCATCATTAGACTCTCATTTAAAAAAAAATGGTGGTGGAATTTATTATAATCTTGACCAGGTTCTTGTAAGACACAAGCTACTTCTTAGACTCCCACAAAGGTTCATCCTTTTATGACACAACCAATACCTTTCATTCTATTGTAAGGTTTCCAATCTATTGTAAGGCTGATAGCCAATATTTTATAATTCTGCCTGCGTAGTGTCTACCTGCATATTCTTTCAGAAATTTGAAATGCAAAAAACCACAAGATGCAGCATACAGAAAACCACCCAAAAACTAAAGCCTATGAATCTTTTAAATGTTGATTAGATTTACACTAAGCCATTATCCCTTAACAGTTATGAAGGCATCTTCTAATCTAAAAAGATCAAAACTAAAGAATAATAAACTGGTAACAACACTTACCTCCAGCCATTTGAGGAGCATTTTCAAGAAAGGCGGTATTGATTGTATTTGGCAAAGAAGTATTTACTGGAGATGCAACCAAAGTTGAATCGTGTCCTTTAGCCACTGCACGTCTAGTCACCGAAAGTTCTGCTTTGAAAGGTTTTATCATTAGACTCTTGAATTTTTAAAAAATTAAGATGGAAATTACTTGTGCATTAATCAAACAGTCTTAGATATCGTCATCAAGATTATATCATTGGCCAGGTTCTTGTAAGACACAAGCTACTTCTTAGACTCCCACCAAGGCTCATCCCTTTATATGACAACCACAATACCTTCCATTCTATTGTAAGGCTGATAGCCAATATTTTATAATTCTGCCCGTGTAATGTCTACCTGTATATTCTTTCAGAAATTTGAAATGCCAAAAACTACAAGATGCAGCATACAGAACAAGCCCCAAAAGTGAAGCCTATGAACCTTTTAAATGTTGATTAGATTTACACTAAGCCATTATCCCTTAACAGTTATAAAGGCATTTTATAATCTAAAATGTTCAAAACTAAAGAATAATAATCTTGTAACAACACTTATTTCCAGCCATTTGAGGAGTATTTTCAAGAAGGGTAGCATTGATTATGTTCGGCAACAAAGTATGCATTGGAGATGCACCAAGAGATGAAACGTCTCCTTTAGCCATTGCACGTGGATGTTTGGAATTAGGGGGACGATCAGAAGTATAGATAATGTTGCTACTACTTTCATCTTCACCATCAGAACTAACCTTATGAAACGATGGATTGACATAAGGAGCAACAGTAATAAAAACAGAAGTACTTGCTATAAGCCGGCTACCAGAAAGCCTGCTGCCAACGAATCCTTGCTCAACACTGAACTGAGAGCTACCAAGAGCTACAGTCAGAGAACACAAGGAAGGAGAACAGTATCCAGACAGGGATATTATTTCAGTTTGATTAGACAAGAATTGAAGCTGCCTCCGAGGTTGATAAATTGCTGCAAAGCCCAAAGTTCCACGTGCTCCAAAAACACCCACATCTATGCCATGCCTCTTGCAGTACTGAGTTAAACACTCTAACACATCATAACCAGCTGTAACTTCCAAAAAATTAACATTCATTGCATTTTGATGATTTGTTGTATTTTTACACTTATTTTTTGATCCAATAGGGCGACCTATGCGACCCCTTGGTGGGCTGGGAGCAAAATTTTCCTCTATGTTTTGTGTATTACTATTACCTAATTCATCTGTCTTCTTCATGATGTTACCTCTACTGCCATTGTTTTCAGAGGTTCCACATGCCCAGTTTTGTTGTCCAGTTTCCATCCCAACTTTACTTACAATCTCAAATACCTGAAAAAAATCAACTGCACCCAATTAAGAAGATATTGAAATAGATAATATTATATTAATTTTGGGTTCTAAAGGTGGTGCTTTAGGAAAAGAGGTCAAAATGTTCAAACTGGAAGGCATCAGTACATATTGCAACAACAGACCATTTAGAAGAGTTTCAGTTAGAAGGAAAAATGAAGTCTATAAGAAATTTACCTCTAAATCTTGATGAAGTAACCCTGCTAAATTGGTTTGAGGTAGATTGAGATGAATTAGAATACACCCAAGTTCTGTTTGATCTGCTCTAGATTATGATATGATGTGGACTGCTAAACTAGCATGACCTTGATATGATTGCAATAATGAAATAGAAAAACAATAACATGAGGTTAACAATAATAGACTTGCTTTATGATAAAGGATAGGGGTGAGAGACAAAATCAAAGGCTAGGATAGATTGATTATGGATGGCTAAGATTGATTAAGGATTACAGCTAAGCTCAAAGAAGTAGTCATGTGACAAGTGTCACATGAGAGATAAGATGGATGGATTAGGGCATCATCTTTAGGGGAATGGCTAGGATTAAGAGGTGTAATATAAAATAAATGGATGAGATGAAAAGTTAGTTTGATTTTTGGGAAGGTGTCTAAGTTCAATGAATGTAGATAAGGAGTTAGACATGTGAAAGGGACACTTGTCACATGATGACAATTTTAGATTGTGATCCATGTGAACAAGTTTAAGGGTTAAGATTAAATGGACAAGGATAAAGATGAATGCAAAATTAGTTAAATAAATAATAATATTTATTTAATTAATGGGATCAATGGTAAAATAAATATATAAATAATAAATATTTATTTAATTAAATGTAAAGATAAAATGAAGAAAGGATGAAATTAATTAATTAAATAATAAATATTTAATTAATTAATGGCATAAAATTAGAGGTTCATATTTTAGATGACTATACACAAGTAAAATTTTATAAAACCTATCTATTGTGGCAATGAAGCTAGATGCTTCAATTGTTTGATACAACACTTAAATAGAAAATTAAGAAAAACTTGTAATGAGTTGAGTCATAATAAAGCGTCACAAAATCCAAATCAAGGTAGTAAATGACAATGTCAACCAATTTTTTTATTAATTATATTATGAGCCTATATTATTTATTTTTTATGCATCAACCTTTTTTCTAAGGGTTTAAATATTGATTTGCTGAGTTAAGTGGTTTTATAATAGTGTTATTTGTATCTTTTAGAAATAATTTTTTAAAATACATGTATTTAAAATATTTAATTTAAAATGTACACTTTAATTTAAAGTAATTTTAAATTAAAAAATATTTAACTAGTCTTCAATTTTATAGAAAAGATGTCAAGTGTAATCCTCAAATTATTGGGTGGTGCAAGTTAAATTTTGATGGGTCTCGAGGGGAAATCCAAGCATCTTTGGAATGGGGTGTATCATGAAAGATCATGAAGGATACTTGATTGGAGCCACTTGAAAAAAATTGGAGAATAGAATGAATAATGAGATGGAGGCACTTGTACTACTTTCAACTAGTTATCTAGGTATTAAAAATTTGGAAATTGAGGGAGATTCATAGATTATCATCAATGCACTAAAGAAGAAAGGGACATAAAATTGAAAAATAAATAGAATATTAATTAAATGTGGTCCATGATTAATAACTTTGAATATTTTTATCAAACATGTTTTAAGAGAGTCCAATTCCCACAAAAATACACTAGCCAACTTTAGTATTGATTACTATATACAGAGAATTTAAGGAGTGATTTCAAATTATGGAACTATATCTCATGTCCATCATTATTTCAAGACATATTTCTCCCATCAAAGGATGCTTCACACGTTGCTCCATTCGAGCATCATTAAAATGTATGGGAATTTATTATTAGAGCATCATTTAAGGATAGGAATCTATTATTAAAGCATCATTTAAGGGTAGCTTTGTATAAATTTATCTATGTTCAAAAGATATACATTTATAGATGTATACGGATGATAATATGAATTATAGTTGATTGATGTATATGGAGGATACTATTAATTATAGTTTATTTAAAAATGTATGTATTAGTCTTCTAGTATTCTATTTTAAGACACCTCAAATTTTTTGAATATGATCCACTTTGTGGAGAAACTATCTACTATTATTTTTTTCTACAAAGTTAATATATGGGTATGGCCCTCAAGATCATTTTTACCTACAAAATATATGTATTTTATTTAAAAATTATATTTTTTTCAAAGAAAATTGTTGAAAGAGTTTTGATAAGATGTGCATGTTAATTAAAAAAATTATTATATAAACATTTTGTATATATCTATGATAAATTAATTTTAGATTAAATGTTCTATGGAGATTGCTATATAAACTTTAAAACATAAAATATATGAGTAAACATATTTACCAATTTAATCTATAATTTTTTATAAAATTTAAAATATAATATTAAATTAAACAATAATCAATATTTTAGCTTAAGTTGATTATAATTCCAAAAAAAATAGTGAAACATAATATTTTATAAATTTAAAACAATTTAATATGTCATGTAAACTTATATGATTACACTTTCAATAAATTCATAAATATTTAAATGTAATAGAATGGATTTTTTTATATTTTAAACTAAATTTTAAAATTTATTATTTGTACTTAAATAAAAACAATTTATAATTATTTCCCTTTGAAAATTTTAAAGAAACTTATTTTTTTTAAATATATTAAATTTATCAATGCTTGAAACGACTTTTTGTACATTTAAGAGAACAAAATGGTCATACTACTTGTACACTTGAGATTGTATAGTGGTGGAGAACTTATACTCTTGAAAGATAGGTCACAAGTTCAAATCCTATAAAGAGTAAGATATTTTTGGACTATAAAAAGTCCTTTCCTTTTAGTCTAACAATAAATTAAAATATATATTTTTTTTTAAAGTAATATTTTATCTTTATAAGTATGCCTTTTTAAGAGCTTGAATACTATGGTCTATGAGAATAGGAGATACATCACTGATGTGGTTGTATCATGGTTATAGATATTGATAAATTAGGTTAGAGGTTTCAATATATCACATAATTTAGTTTTTAAAATTGATTTAGTATGGTGTAGGGTTTAGAGTTTAGGGTTTAGGGTTTAGGTTTAAGATTTTAGGGTTTTAGGGTTTAGGGTTCACGACATTCTAAACCTAGCTCATGTACCACTTCAATGGGCGAACAACCCAACCCTTGGAACATACTACCACCCTAGGTGGCAAAGAGCCGACATTGAGGTGCCAAACCTTCCCATCGATGTGAAATTTTAGGGAAGATCAACCTATTATCCCTAGAGTAACTATTATCCATTGAGTGATGACTCTTCCACTCAACACCATCGGATCACTAAGGCTGAATTTCATCCTTGCTCAATGGGTTGGTCTTGTAGTTAAGCTCCCTTTTGCCTTTGTAATTGATGACCGATTTCTGACCAGCCCAAGGAAACCTTTGCACACCTTTGTTACCTTTTGGGAGGCCTACACCCCATAGAAAATTTCTACCTAAAACTGTCCCTTAAATATCCATTTAATTAAATAGATCAAAGTTATTTAATTAAATCTCTAATGATCATTTTCTTCTCATTTAATTTAAATAAACTCAAATATTTAAGTTGAATGTCAAAATCATCTAATCATCATCTAAGTTAATCTAATCCTAATTAACCTAATCTAACCACCCATCACATCCTCTATCTTTTCCCACTTGCACAAATAAATTAATTTATTGATTTATTAATTCATCATTTTCCATCAACATGGCATCTTTAAGGAATATTCCCTCAAATTTGAATTCAAAAACAAGTTGACATGTACATTCAACAAGGCATTTATGAGCTCTTACATGGCTCTTACATGTCTCTTGCAAAGGTCAAACTCAACATTTATCTCTCAAATTCAAATTTGAATCTCCCCCTCTTTGGCACATTGACCAAAATGTGCTCATTCCTCAACCTATCACAAGTTGACAAGTGGCTCCTTCCTATTGGTGGATTTTTAGTTCCACATCCTCCATGTTTGGAATTATTCTATCATTCTATTTTATAAATAGAGATGATCTACATTGATTTAATCCTCCACAATCTTAGCATTTCATCTCCACAATCTCATGCACAGTCACTCTCTTCAATTGAGAGCTGATTTTTCCCACCTCATATCATCTTCAAATCAGTTTCATATCAACATATCATGGAGTTTAGCAAGGATTGGGAAAGGGATTCTTTCCATAGAAGCACCAATCCACTATGAGATAAATTTGGATTCATGTTGTTTATATGCTTATTTAGCTTTTCTTATTGTTTTAATTTCTCATTTAGCATATCTAACATGATGCAATATTTCATAGGGATATTAGATTTGTTGTGTTTTGCTTGACTTATTATTGTTAAGGCTTAACATATTGTAGATTTAGTATCCACATAATGGCGCTAGAGGGAGGGCCAAACCTTCGTTTATTTCATACATTAAATGGAAAAAAAAAATCTATGTTTTTGTTTAGTTGATATGGATTGCTGCAATAGAGAAGAATATAAAGTCCCTATCTTTTGCTAAAACTACGTTTTCCTTTATTGAACCAGTTTTCCTTTATTTGAACCATAATAATAGCTTTGTCAAAGATTAATAGACCTCTATCATTTCTTTTTCTTTCATGCATGGAAAAGGAACAATAAGCTTGTCCTCATTCATTCTGTTACTAAAATTAGGTTGCCCATAGACAGAAAACTCTCTATGTGTGTCATATCCTTTATAGTAGTTATATCTATGCAACCCCCCCCATTTCTAGCTGCCTCTATGAATCGATATCTATTTTCTTGAATGTACAACAAGAATATAGGAAGTCGAATATTTAGGCTGAGTTAGTATGTTTATTTCTAAAATGTGGTAGTTGGCATCAAAGGATGCAGTCCATTCGTGTGCCCACACATTTGAGTTCACTCTCTGCAGCTTGAAATAATCAACCGAGACCACCATTTCGTGTAAGAGAAAGTGTCAAGTGGCAAGATATATAAAGAAGCTCTCTTCAAATTATTTAAGATCGTTCCACTCAGGCGTAGTCACCATCACCTTTGTATGGAGATTTATTTTTGTTTTTCTTGCAGCGATATCTCTGTGAAGATCCTTCTTTGCACATAGATAATAACTAGCTGATTGGACGATGCAAAATCAATGAATAGAAAGTCAATGCAATAAAGGCTATGTCGCAAGATGTGTGGAAGCTCTTTCATTTAATCAATGGTTAATATTCAATCTTGGTCATAGGAATTTGTGAAATCATCTATCTTCATTCTGGGTTAATCACACAAATGTTAATTCAATTTTAGTACTTTTTTTTTTCTCTGCATGTTTTGGTGCTAAGTATCATATGTTTGGATGCATGTATCATACATTTTTTCCTCTTTTTTTTAATGATGGCTGATCTAATCTTGACTCCCATCACACATTGTTATGAGTGTGTCAAGCCCCATAAATGATAGATGTGAATAAGATATAAAGACTGAGTTTTACTACCTGTGTGACTAGTCTGCCATTACTTTCAATAAAAGCAATAAATTCAGTCAAAATATTTGAAATAGGAAGAAACAACGAATCAAGTGGAGACCCGATATGACACCACATCATAGGTCAAATATTGTTTCACGTAATAGAGCAAGTTTCATTCACACTGCTATTAGCTTTCAAAATTCTTCTTTTGTCTGTCAGGATCTTTGACTTATGTTAAAATCATGAATAGCTTTTGCATTGGAATTGGCTGCAGGTACACAGAACCTCAACTTGAGTACTCAACATACAGGGAAGCAAGTTTTGGCCATGCAATCTTAGCCATTAAAAAATTGAACTCATGCTTACTACTACTGGCATCATAATCAAGATGGAGATATTGTAGTGGGTGATTCCCATTGGTTCTACAATAGGTATTGGTACCATCTGGTGATCCTTCTCTAACTTTAGCAGCGTGTAGGAGGAGTTAGAACCTTTTTTTTTATGACTTTTCTAGAAGTATTTAACTCGCCAAATATGAGAGCCTTTGATCTTGTTGGCTTAAAGAAATCATCCACTTTTCTCCACCCCAGTAGCATAGAAAGTAGGAGCGATGAAGCCCACACCAATGTTCATCCTTTCATGTTAGAGCTAATTATGGCATCATCAAATGTATGATACGTTCCAATAGATACAAGAAAAAAGAATTGACTAGTATATGCATTTAAATCATCCATTTTTTTTCATTTACTGTGTGTCACCCCACTTGTTTGAGTTTTCCTTTCCTTTGGGTGATGAATTGTAGGTGCACTCTCTTGCTTTCTCTACTACGCGTTTTTTGAGATTTTTTTGCTGCTTTGCTGGATGGATAGCTTCCCACTCAGTGGAATGGCTTCCTGGCTAGACCGCAACTAGAGTCTCAAAATGGCCTTGTAACCTTATGAAACTAGAAGCAGCTGATATGAAATCAATGTTCTCTTAAAAAGATAAATTTTGCTTTGGTTTTATATCTTGTGCAGATTTTTCTTTAATCTCTATTAGGAAATCTAAATTGATTTGAAGGTACACACAATTTTATCCAATGTTGATTTTGTTTGCAAGAAATTTGAATCAATTGGTTGGGCTCTTCATTTGAGGTGACAATGTTTGTGGTAGTGGCTACTTCAAATTTTTTAATATTCTGACTGACATTATATTCTAACATTGTCCTTTTTGAATAAATAGATGTCCAAGTTGCTACTTTGAAGGCTTTAATATTCTAACATTATCTATTCTAACATTTTCTTTTTTTTAGATTTGTTGGAATAAATATTAAAATATGTCCTGGAATTTTTAAATGTTGGGTGAGTTTGAAAATCTTTAATTAACTATTGGATACCTCTCTATGTGGTGGGATAGAGTTGTGGTGGAGCAACCTTCAAAGCTTTTTCTACATAGCCAATCATTCGGTTTCCCAACTTGGGGTTGCATGACAAGTGTAATTTTTGATAATGCTATATGCTTCATTGATTCTTGGAAATAAATCTTATTTGTGATTGTTTTGTAATTTTTGTAGGTTGGCATTGGGAAACAATGGTAGTTGGCTCTCACATAAGAATCAAACAATAAAGAGATTTGAGTTGGAGAAGTGCTTATCAAACTTGAAAAAGCATTTTTTAATGCTTATTGAAATAGCCTAGAGCATTCGTTTGCTACTTTTATTTTCTATTTTAGAACAACTCACTTCAATTTGGGTTTAAAATCAATCACTGATTTGATTTTTTTCAAAAGTTGGGCTAAAATTGAACTTAGAAACTTATCAGAATTTTAATTTGGTCTAAAAATTGAACAAGAAAATCTAACACTTCGATTTCGGTGCTTAAAAAGAATAAAATTCTTGCTTTGAAGGTTAAAATGAACATGTGTTTTTTATGCTTTGTAATCTTTTTTACAAAATAATCTCATCTAAAAAGGCGTATGCACTTCTCTCGCACTTCACGGCGATCTTGAGAATCAAAAGTCTTTTTGATGACATTAAGTTTCACAAGAGATTTCCCACACACTTCATTTTGGGAACTAAAATTGAACAAAACACTTTGTGAGTGTGAGTAAACCTATTGCATATGTTCTCCCTTTGTTTCTTAATGAAGGTTGATCGAACTATGAATACGTTTGCTCACTTTTGTCTATCTTAGAGGGCCTACCTTGGGGAAAAAGTACTCACCCAAGGGAATGACTCAACCAGTAACACTCTAAAGCCAAGAGTATTTCTAACCGGGATATAAATGTGGGTATTGGAATAAATACCAGTATCACGTGGTTGGCTCTGACGATATGGATTTGAAAAGGGACTCTCACCATATGGGTCAATCTCCACGAATGGAAAGTCTGAACTAAAACCCTTGTTTGTAGTAACCAACCAGTCCATCCAACGATTTTATCAAAGTGGTACATAGGAACTCAGATTCCAAGAGGTTACTTTCCATGTCCGATCTCGGTTAAAATATAGATGTTAAGACTTCATTCTTAACATACCTTTACATTTTTTCCTTGGTTGCATGTAAAATAATCTCTTCTACTATGAAGGGAATGAGGCAAGCCCACCAAGAAAAACGTACCAATTGAGCTAGGATGTTATATTGCTTGTGAGTCAGTTTGAAAACACAGTGCTTTGATCAAAAACATTGGAAAACCAACATTCAACATGAGCATCAAATCTCAAACCCTTTAGGAGAAGCAAATATCCTTGAATGAATTCACATGCTATTGCTTGCCCTTGGGATTTTATCCTTAGAGGCTTCTAAGCATTTGGATTTCATCTCAATTTTCTCCTACTAAGGTCAACATTAGGAAACCTTTGCCTTGATTTCCTCGATTTCCACATAATGCATTTTGTGGGATGAAAGAAAATTAGGACATTGGACATTTAGTTGAAAACCTAATCAAGAAGTGTTTGTGATAAAAATAATCCATTAAGCAAAGATTAAATCAATTGGACCCCACATATGTGCTTGGCATCTTTTGGTCGTATGGTTTTCATGCAAACATTGACTTTTGATTTTGAATTACTTTTAGAGAAAGGCATGTTCTTCACTATCTTGGTCTCAGAAACAAGTCCTTCCTAGGTTCATTTAGGATCAAATAAAATATTTCACCCATCCCAAACATCTATAAAAAACCCATCCCACCAAACAAATTTAGAGCTTTGGAAACATCATTATCTAGAATTGGGTACATCCTTAAATCAAATCAAAGTCATTTTTTTAGTTCGGTGTGTGGGAATGCATCCTTTCTCATAAATTTAATTAAATCAGAAATCCTTTGAAAAAATTCATCCTAAGATCACATCTAACATCTTAGGGTTTACAAGTTCATTAGCCAAATCAAACCAATCAAAAGAAAACCCTAAGTCTAGCATTGATCCAAAGTCCCTAAACGTTCAACACTCATATCATTCACCCCTCTCATCATTCATCTCATCATTGGTCCTAAATACATTAGAGGTCAACAAGGTCAAAACACAAGAGGAACATGGAATATAAACTTTATCCATACATCATGAGTAATCCAAGTCAACCAAACTATCAAAGCCTTACAATGCCAATTGATTTTCAAAACTTACATTTATGCAATCCGTACATAGGATCATTATCCCCTACAAATATCGATGGTAAAACAAGTGTGAGTATGCCCATTCAAAAGCTTGGAACAAATTTCTCGATGGTAGATTTAAATCCAAGTCTAAAATTACAAATCTATCAACCCAACACTCAATGCATGAGTCTTCCACGAAACAACATCATCCCACCAAATCCCTACATGCCAAATGTGAATGCACCAAGTACAACTTTACCAAACATGAACATTTTCAATCCAAAATTGGAAAAATTTGGGATAGATATGTTTGTGAATCACACAAATGTTGTTCAAAGTCCAAACATGATGATAATGACTCCATGCAATAGTCCAAGTCAAGGTAACACCATGCAAAATCAAAGTTACCTAAATCAAGGCAATATGATTCCCAACATCAACAATGTTCAATTTCAACCTATCATGCCAAAACTAAACATCATCCCAAATCAGAACATTGTCCAAAATCAATTTTTTGATGATCCCATGCGACCACCACAAGTGTACATCCCAAATCTACTTGAACAAAATCCAAATCAAGGGAGTCAAATTCAAAATCAAGATCAAATTTCACTAGAGAAACTTGCTTCACATGCCAAACTAATTGAATTATTGAGTCAAGAGATATCTTCACTCCAAAATCAATACTCTTCCATTGGTTAATCCATGTCATCAAAGCATTGAGTTATGTCCACAACCGCATCAAGAACAATATCTCCAATGTCAAGAATTCAGATATCAAGATCAACAACATCAACAACAAACCCAATCACCACATTGAGAAGATCAATCACCACAAGGTCAATTTAAAGTACAAATCTCACAAGGTAACAAACGGAAATACACACCACTTGGGGGACCCATCAAATTGATCATGCAACAATTGGTGCAAGAAAATCTCATTAAACTCCCTGTTTATGAGGATTATCAAGATCCCTTAGTTAAATCACTAGGGTATAATGAGAAGCGCTTTTGTGGCCTCCATAAAACAAAGGGACACGCAACATCAGATTGTATTCGACTCAAAAATCTCATCAAAGACCTTATTGATCAAAAGATAATCACTATTGGGGACAATGATCAAGATCTATTCATCAATGAGCACCTTGAAGATGTTTCCATCTTGTTCAATGATCAAATTAACATACCTCAAGAGTCACTTTTCAACCATGATCAAAATCCACCAACCAACAATGATCTAATCCAAGAAATTTCAACATAATTTGACCCTATGGTTGAAGACATTCACAATCTCTCCACCATAATTGTTGAAAACAATGTTCAAGATCTCTCAAGTAAGGAGCATATGGAAGATGTTTTTACCCCATCCGATGCTCAACTCACTATACATCAAGAGCCACTTTTTAGTGATCTATTTCAAGGAGTGTTAGGATTATTTGATCCTATTGACATAATGCATGACCCATCGACCTATGATCATATTGAAAATGTCTCTACATCACCTTATGAGTTAGAGGACATATCTCAAAAATTCATTCCAAAGCATGATCAAAATCTTTCACCAAGGTCTAGCAATGGTCCTTTCCAAGACATGTTGACCCCCTTTGACCTCATGGTTACAGATACTAAAGAAATCCTCAACTCGAAACTTGATCCAAATTCACTCAAAGAACAAGAGGATATTGAGCCATTCCCCATGCCTAATGATGACATCCAAGAACCCTTTCTAAGTAATCCATCCTTTGAAACTGCCCCATGTCAAGAACTTGATCCAAAGCATGTCAAAAGTAATTCTAAAATTAATCAAGATCAAGAATTTGTATCTCCAAGATACTACAATGATCTAATGGACAGTCTCCTATCTATACAAGATGTCACAAATGATGATCATATCCACATAGTACATACTCCATCTACCCATGAGATAATTTTTGTGGATGGACACGTAGATGATCTTCATTCAGAACATGATTCCTTTACTCCTATTATTATTACACAAAAAGAGTAGGTTATTGATTCCTACAGTCAAACAGAGTTGTCAACATTAGGATCAGATATATCCAAAATCTAGACTGAAGACATCATGTATGAAGATATCCAACATTATCCACTAAAGCAAATAGGTCATATAGAACATGATATTCTGAAATTAGTAAAGCAGAAAATTCCAATAACATCATCTGCAATGGTCATTTATCAGAGAATGCATTCTAAAAAAGAGCTCTCAGAACAGGCAGAATCAAAACATGAAGGTACTACTACCACTATACTGGGGGCAACTTCATCTCAAGCAAATGTCAACATAGGGAGCACGAAGAATCCTTCTGATGAAACCAATTCCAATACCACAACCATCCATGCCATGAATCTTCGTCCACTCATCACTCCGTCCATGAATTGGGACCAACTTCGAAAGGAAGATTTGAATCAAAGTACGAAGAACGTTATCAAAGAAAAAGATGCTGAGAAGTATAATGGACAAATCAAATACAAATGGATACCAAAGAATATAAAGAAAGATTATCCCTATCAAACTCCATTAGTCAAAGAAACTATGGGGCAAAATAAAAATGGGAAAAATATCCATCAAAGAGGTCCACAAAAGCAAAATCAGGCTTCCCAAGTGACGTACAAAGTATATCAAGTAGTTGGTCCTAATTCCATGCACACTCCCGTATCCACCCATCATTGCTCATCTTCCCAAGTTTGGAGAGTCAAAGATTCCAAGCTATCAACCAATCCATCTTTTATCCCTAAACACACTCCATCCATGCCTCCATGCATGATATCCATTTCTCAAATTAACCATGTATTGGCAATGACCCTTTATCATAAGGATTTAGAAGGCACTCTATCACAATGTGCGCACAAAGACAAAGTTAACTCCGGTATCGACAAAGTAGATCAAGAATCCCAAAATCTGCATTCAAGTGCACGTATCTTAGCAAATAAACTTCTTCAAGCAGGCTATCAATGGCACATTATGACAGGGGCATCTACATTAACACCACTAGGTGGTTCAACATGAGCTTTAAATCTTTCATAGAAAAATACAAAAAATCAAAAAATATGAAAATCCAAAAAAATTAGAAAAGGATTGAAAACAGTAAAGAAAAAAATTGTCCTCTAGTGAAAACCACTTCGGTGGCACTTTGGGCAGGTACCATGATGAAAACCTAGCAAACAGGCATCATGTGTAGAATCAAGCATCTGCGTACACCAATTCAGATGGAAGCATCTCATCCCATCCGTAATAAATCCAACATTCCATCCATCTCAGCCATAATAAATCCATTCATCCATAAGCCATTTATCCAATCCATCTTTATCCATCTACATCCATGGTTCAAGTTATCTTGATCTTGATGAAAGTTTGGTGTACACTTTACACTTGCTTATGGTAGACATCTTGACATGGGTCATTTTCATTAATCCTATCCTATGCAACATTATCTGAGCTATGAAGCATTATCCAAATGAGCATTCTTTATTTGAACACCTTATCTTATCGCAAGATAATCCTTGGCATCCCTTGCGTGCTTACCATCCAAGAATCCACACATCGCATTCCATACATTACTAGACACTGGGGGAAAATATTTAGATCTCACTTCAGGAATAAATCTTGATCTATATCCTCCAACTTATGTGGTGATCCAAACAATGGAAAACATGAAATAAAATTGGTCCACCATTTGTAATCCAAAATTCAAATCACTAGCCCATGGCACATTTTGACGAGAAGACTCTCCTCATCAAGCTTCTTCTTTCATCAAACATCGATCCAAACAATCACTATCAGTCACATCTAATGCGTACTTCAGCATCACATCAAATCATTCGAACAACTTTTCTTCCAAAATCAAGCTTCATCAATCATGATCAATCAAATCCAATAAAAAAATAATCATCTCAGGACAACCTTGTGTTGCTTAACACTATCCTTGCATTGTTGTGTATCCTCAAAACCATTATCATCATCAATCCCTCATCATCTTGGGATATCCATCCTAATCCTTGTGTTGCTTAACACTATCCTTGCATTGTTGTGTATCCTCAACAATGTTATCATCATCAATCCATCGATTTGATCAATCAAACTTAGCTTGGTTTTCAAAAATCAAAAAAGCAGAGATCAACGATATCACACACATCCATATCCAAATCGTCAAAATCATGCAAAATCCAAAACATCATAAAATCAAAATCCAAAACATCAAAACATATCAAAAATCCAAAACATTCAAAAAATCAAAACATTAGAATGAACTATGTTGTCTGAGCTTAAACATAGGCAAGGCTAATCTTTGATCAGACCCGAGACATCAAAATCCAAAAACATTCAAAAACATCAAAATCCAAAAACATTCAAAAACATCAAAATCCAAAACATTCAAAAACATCAAAATCCAAAAACATTCAAAAAACACAAAACATCCAAAAACATCCAAAATCACATCAAAATCTGAAAACATTTGAAAAAATAAAAAATCAAAACATTTGTAAAATCTTGAAAATACCAAAAACAACCTCAAAACATTTTAAAAAGATCAAAAACATCCAAATATTCAAAAAAATCCATTTGTCTCATTTCGTTTTCACTCAAAATAATCAATCATCCATAATAAATTGATCGTCACCTTCATCTTTTGGCAACATAAATAGAAACAACCACAACAATCAGCAAAAGCAAACTTCAAACTTTTAAATGCAAAATCAAAATCTTGATCATTTCCAATCATGTCAGTCAACCTTATATCAATAGCCTATCAATCAACTTATCAACCCATCATCATCTTATATAATGCATGTCCTAGGATATATCATTCTGAAAATGGACATCATTTTGGATATCACTTTGGATTCTTATCCTATCAAAACACATCCCTTCGGCTGAAGGTATGAAGAACATTAGCTTTTTTGTGTACTTGATCTTTTCTTTTGATTTATCTTATTGCGCTCATTCCAATGACCTCTCGATGATTTCTAATCAAAGCGATTTAGAGAGAAAGGAATGGGAAAACGATTATTATCCTTTTGTCTGCTGTGCTTGTTGGACGTTCTTGTAAAATAACTTGGCAAATACTTGCTTTGTTAGGTACGTCCTAGCAAGGTTTCTGTATGTCAAGTGTGAACAAGAATACTCCTATCTATTTGTTAAGTCAAAGTCCATTGAACTAGGTACAACGCCTTCCTGGTTCTTCATTCCTCGATGCATCGTACTTATGTGTGTTATCAAACATAAGGTAAGTATCCCTTTTTAAAATCCCAATCCTTGATAAGTGAAACATCATCTATCATCATCATCATCTCTAATAAAGTCTCACCAAATCATGGACTTGTTGGATCCTTTTCTCATCATCTCATTTCTTCTTTCTTCTCTCCACGCTAACATAACATCACTAGTGCATCCATCATGCATCCATCTTGCATCCAAAAACTGTCAGCATGACCATATCATTCATATCATACATAATAGGAAACATCGATCATTTCACATGCATTACATTTGCATCATCATCATAATATAGATCTGTTAGTCTAAGCATCTGCATAGAACATCCATTGCATAATCATATAGGCATTATTGCATCATCCATCTCATTTGCATCATCATCATCATAACCATCCATCTTGAACCTCTTTATCACGAGATCGACCCTCAAATTGAATCTTTTCGCTCAATCTCTTGAGGGGGCAATGTACTAGTGTACTTCTTTCTGCTAGGGCATCTGAAAAAATTTAAAAAAAAATTGAATTTTGATTGTGGTAAGTCTATTCTTTGAACCAACATAGGAAGTACATTGCTTCAAAGAGGGGAAAAATGTAGACATGCAAAATTGGCATCATGCATTTGATTAGATCATATTCATTCATCAATTAAATAAATCAAGTTTATTTAATCAATCTCCTATAGGTTATTAAATAAATAAATAAATCTTCTAAAGATCTCCGTTTAATTAAATAGATCAAAATTATTTTATTAAATCTCTAATGAGCAATTTCTTCTCATTTAATTTAAATAAACTCAAATATTTAAGTTGAATGTCAAAATTATTTAATCATCATCTATGTTAATCTAATCCCAATTAACCCAATCTAACCACCCATCACATCCTCTAGCTTTTCCCACTTGCATAAATAAATCAATTTATTGATTTATTAATTCATCATTTTCCATCAACATGGTATCTTTAAGGAATATTCCCTCAAATTTGAATTCAAAAACAAGTTGACATGTACATTCAACAAGGCATTTATGAGCTCTTACATGGCTCTTACATGTCTCTTGCAAAGGTCAAACTCAACATTTATCTCTCAAATTCAAATTTGAATCTCCCCCTCTTTGGCACATTGACCAAAATGTGCTCATTCCTCAACCTATCACAAGTTGACAAGTGGCTCCTTCCTATTGGTGGATCTTTAGTCCCACATCCTCCATGTTTGGCATTCTTCTATCATTCTATTTTATAAATAGAGATGATCTCCATTGATTTAATCCTCCACAATCTTAGCATTTCATCTCTACAATCTCATGCAAAGTCACTCTCTTCAATTGAGAACTGATTTTTCCCACCTCATATCATCTTCAAAGCAGTTTCATATCAACATATCATGGAGTTTAGCAATTATTGGGAAAGGGCTTCTTTCCATAGAAGCACCAATCCATTATGAGATAAATTTGGATTCATGTTGTTTATATGCTTATTTAGCTTTTCTTACTGTTTTAATTTCTCATTTAGCATATCTAACATGATGCAATATTTCATAGGGATATTATATTTGTTGTGTTTTGCTTGACTTATTCTTGTTAAGGCTTAACATATTGTAGATTTAGTATCCACACAAATATACATGAGCCTCACTTAAATGGACAAGGTGAGATATAGGATTAGACAAGATGATGACACGTGTCTTAATCTTATAACATGAGACAACTAACTTAACAAATATTAAATGTGATGAACACTAGAATATTGAGAGGGTGGGGTGAATCAATATTCCATCAAACCATTTACAAAATATCCATCCAAGTAATAGCATAATTATAACTATAACAATTAGTGAAAGCATGGAATCAAGAAAAGATGAAAATACACATGAGCACCAATATTTTTACATGGAAAACCCAAAATGGGAAAAACCATGGTGAGGATTAGCTCACAATATATTATATCTGGATATAGAATATTACAAAGGCTCACTTCCAGGACACACTGTCCTTGAAGGCTCACTACCTAAAATAATTTATAAAGCAAAGTAAGGTTCGCTGCCAAGAGATGAACTGAGATAGAATGCACCTTCCTTGTACTGGAGTTTAGTTTTGGTGAAGTGTAGTATATAAAACACTTCATTGTAAATGTACTATCTTCCCACATATCATACATTTGCATTTTTTGACTTTCATCCCTCTTCTTATCTCACATCTTTTTTGCACACTTCTTTCTTGCTTTTCTTCTTCACAAAAATGTCTTACATATATATTGTATACCTCACTTTCACTAATTAGGTCTACCTAATTAGAGAAACCCCATATCACATCAAAACCAAGTCTATTGACATTATCCTCAAAATAATATTCATCTTTGTGCCCAACACAAGCATCTTACATATGGTACTAGTCAACATGGACCTAAGATAGATCCATAGCATTCACAACACATCTAATCTTCTTAACACCAATTCATAATTAGGTTGGCTAGAGTTAGACCTAAAACATCAAAACTCCAAATGAATATGCAGTTCATCAAACGTGTAACACAAAAACTTGTTAACACATTGAATTCTCCTTTAGATGACATCGAATAACTTATCTTCAAATCCACAAGACAAAATAATTAATCATGAGAAAATTCATAATCTCCCACATCAATGCACTGTACAAAAACTCATTGTAGTCTTTAGAACAAAAAAATCTCATTCATATCTTTTGTATGCATTCACATATTATCATAAAAATTTGAAATGAGATGAATCTTATAGTCACATATCTATGTAAAAGGTCTTATAGTGATATCTTTCTTTGAAGTAGAACCTTGACCAAAAAATTGACATACTAACCCAATATATAAGCAAAACACTATTTTCCAAACTACTCATAACTGTATCTTTCCAATGGTGTAGCCAAGTTAGCTAAAATTTGTTAGTGGATGCAAATAATGTTGAGATAGAACATAATATCAGATTCTGAATGAATCTTACAAAATAAGATAATCCAAACCAAAAAACTAGATCAAAAGACTTCCATTACCAGAGCAACTACTAAACTATACAAATATTGTACATCAATGGAAATCTTCCAATCTTCCAAATTCCATTGTTGACATCAATGAAAACCTTCCAATTTCCAAAAATTTCCCCCTTTGTCATTGATGGCAACACATGATGTGAAAACCATCAATAATTCTTCTTCTCAACTTTTCATTTCTCTCCCCCAAATTTTTTTTACAACTTTTCACATGATACCTTCTCTCCCCCTTTGAAATCAATGGAAAAGGATAAAAATATATTGAAAGATTTAACAATTTCCATTACATATTTGAATACTCCCCCTAAGGAGTACATCCAAAAATAACATCTGTGTGTAATCATCCAAAGGTGGTTGTTCCTTGAAGTCTGCTAAGAGTACCTATCCAAGAGGATTTCCCTTCTTCCCAAAGATTATTTTCTTTTGAAAAGGCTTTGCATAGATAATTAATATCAACTAGGATGTCTTTTCCTTCAACTAGTCCCAAAAGTAACATTCAAGTTCAGAATCCTATCAATCAAAGAAAGAACATAGTAGATAGGAGTGCACTTAATATTTATTAGATCTCTGAGATTTCCATATTGATCAATAGTTTCTCCTTTCTCCTTATGTAATGCAAGATATTCTTTATGCAAATTTTTAAAACCGTACCAAGTTTGATCATCTAGATCAAAAACTAGATTAAAGGTGTTGGATGTATACTTTATTTGTGTCTCAGCTGTGTCCTCAACATCCTTAAATCTTTGATTTGCATCAGGTCATATCCAACAAAATGAGAATAGAATTTTGGCCTCTTTCTCACAATCTTGAACCTCTTTAAGTCTGCCAATTGCAATGTTATGTGTAGAATTGCATCTATCTTCAATTTCCAACAATCTATTTTATTTAACCCAAGTGACCATTTCACTTATTGCTTGACTCTTCAATTCTTTGAATTTATCAGTCAATGAGTTTGTGCTTTCCATAATAGACTGTGAAGAACTAGTGACTTCTCTAGGAACTACTTAAAGATGTACCTTTTTCCATTCTTACTACTTCAGTCTCCTTAGAGTTGGCTCAATCTAAAAAATAAATGCATGAACCTTAGTAGCTTTTCTCTTTTCTCTGAAGGAAGTCATAGATTTATAGGAGATCAACTCAAAGCATTCAAGAATTTCTTGAGCTATTTCAGTGTAATTCCTAAATCTAGGTCTACTGGGATCTCGAGGGTTCTTAATTAACATTTCAATACAACCAACAACATAATCCTTTTAAATATCATATCCCAACTCATGAATCCATGTGTATCTTGGTTCAACAACCTTGATAATACAATTATCATTGGATATCAAAAATGTTATATCATCCTTATATTTTGTTACTAGTTCTCTTGGAATTCTCCTCCTATTCATACTTCTCTAGAATTTTCCAAAGAATGTAGCAAGGGAATCTCCTTGTGCATCCAAATCTCCAATGTTTCTCATTAATTCTCTAATATGATGAGCAACCAGTTTGGTATCTACCCAAACAAATTCTACTATATCAGGAACCTCTCTCATAAAGTAGAAAGTTAGACATAATATTAATGTTCCATATCTAAATGCACATTTCTTCTTTTTGATATCATTTATATTTTCCAACAGATGTTGCTAGAGTAACTCACAAAGATCATATTTTGTTCTTTTCTCAACCTTTTCTGATGCTATGTCAATTATGGATGTAGAGACACCATTATCACCAAAAATAAAGTGTGAAATAACTAAACTTGGATATTGAACTGTTGGGTTATTGATTCCAGTACCTGTGTTGTTCATTAACCCCTTTCCTTTGTCAAGTTTACATTTAGGTGTAGGTATGGAGGATAATAAACTAGTAGCATCTCTAATTGCCTCTCTAGATATCATATACGACTTGTCCAGCCATACAAGCTGATCATGAAATATCTAATACTTCTCTCATTGTTAAAGTCTATAAATTGATCCCGCACATCCAATTTCATCTCTATAAGCACATTGTATTCCAATTTTAAGGTAAAGTCTTCTCCACTTAATTCTTCAAACCATAAAATGTGTGTGTTTCCATAGGTAGACTCTTCCAATTTTCTATGAATATATATCCCAATGTCTTCAATTGGAATAACACCAAAAATTCACCCAAGGGGTTGAGTTCTAGGGTTTTAATAGGATACTTCCTAAGTTGTAGTTTTGGTCTCACTGAATTGTCTACAACTTGAGGTGTATCCATCACTTTCAACAAAATTCAATGAATAATTCAAAGGGAATAATATATAGCAGCAGTAACTTACCTCTTGTTTGCACGCCAAAGTTGAACACTGAAATTTTACGGTATGGAAATACTTTGGTTTCTTCAAGCTTTCTCTACACGCTTCTTCTCTTCTACAAATGATTTTCATCGAAAAAATTCTATTTAACATACTTAAATTTATTTCTTTGATCCCAAATGCTTCAACAATAAATGCTTCAAACTGTAAGTAGATGACCTTGAAATTAGTGTATACTTCAATCTTTTCAAGCTCTACAAAATTTATTCTTCACACATGTGCATCTAAAAATTCCTTTCACATGAAATTTGAATTCGTTCCTTTCAATAAATACATTTATGTCATGACATGACATCATATATTAGAAAGGGGATTTAAATTTTTTGATTATTTATCCCCCTTAGCCATTAGCTAGATTTAATTTTTGACGAGATTGTCTACACTAGAGAGCAACACAGATGAAACTGATACTTTTTATTCTCCTTTCTTTTTAGATTCTCCTTCCTTTCTCCAAATCCTTTCCATTTCCTTCTTAAATTTTGTTGGATCAATCTTAATGATTGGTTCATATTTTCTTACTCGTTAGTCTCTTTTCATATTTGTGCTTCTACAGTCTCTGACAAAGTGTCTTGGTTTGCTATAATTATAAGAAACAACATTCTTCTATCCACATTGTCCTTTATTCAATATATATCTACACTGGTTGGTTTTGTGTCCAAATGAATTGTAGTGATAAGAGTAGCCTTTGAATGCATGAATCATCTTTTTTAACATCTAACTTCTATATTCTATATCTTTATGTCCAATTCTTTTGCATGTAAAACACTGACTAGTGAATGATAAAGCATTTTGATTCATTCCATCATTCTGTTTTATTTTATTTCTATAATATTTTTCTCTATGTCCAAACCTATTGCATGAGCAACATATACCATTAAAAGATAAGTACCTTTGAGCATTGGGTTGTTTGATAGGAATCCTTTCAGTATTGCTTCTTTGATTCTTGATTTGTCTACCATTTCCTTGGGTCTGCTTTTGATTGTCAACTTTGTTAGTAGATTGATTTTCTCTTGAACTTTGTCCTTCTTCAAATCTAGAACCACTTTTATCCTTGGAAGGTTTTTTTCCTGCAATCAATTCATCCAGCCTTTAGAACTAGTCATGACTTTATCCTCGTGTCTTCTTACCTTTCCCAAATTTGTTCTTAGAATTATCACTTCTTGTTCAAGCTTTGTGCATTCATCCATCTTCCTTTGAATTGAACAACTTTCTAATAGTCTTCAATTCTCCTCTTTTCTTCCAGTAGTTCTTTTAGTCTAGTGATGTCCTCATCTACTTTCTTCAATTGATCATTGAATTCTCTATATCTTTCCTTTAGTTTCTTAATGCACTCATTTACTTCCTTCAGGACATCCTCAAATATTTATTTTCTTCTTTTGTTCTGTCAAGATCTTCAAGAGAAATTTCAAGCTCACCATTATCTAAGGCATAATATTCTTCAATCTCTTCCAAAGGAATAGGAAATCTCTTATCTTCCATGAATTTGAATTTCAAGATCTTCATCAAGTTGTTAGACTTCTTAAGAGGAACTTGTCTTTGATAGAAATTGATGAACATTCATAATACTGAGAGGGGGGTGAATCAGTATTCCATTAAACCATTTACACAATATCCATCCAAGTAAGAGAATAATTATAACTATTAAAATTAGTGAAATCATGGAATCAATACAATATGAAAATACACATGAACACGGGTATTTTTATGTGGAAAACCCAAAAATGGGAACAATCACGGTGAGGATTATCCCACTATATAATATATTTGGATATAGAATATTACAAAGGCTCACTACCAAGACACACTATCCTCGAAGGCTCACACCCTGAAATAATTTATAAAACAAAGTAAGGCTCACTACCAAGAGATGAACTGAGATAGAATGCACCTTCCTTGTGCTAGAGTTTAGTTCTAGTGAAGCACGGTATATAAAACGCTTCCATGTAAGTGTATTATCTACTCACATATCATACATTCACATTTTCTGACTTTCATCGCTCTTCTTCTCTCACATATTTTTTGCACACTTCTTTCTTTCTTTTCTTCTTCACAAAAATTTCTTACATACATATTGTATACATTCACTTTCACTAATTAGGTTGGCCTAATTAGAGGAATCCCATCTCACATCAAAACCAAGTCTATCAACAATATCCTCAAAATAATATTCATCTTTATGCCCAACACAAGCATCTTACAGATGGTACTAGTCAAAATGGACCTAAGATAGATCCATATAGCATTCACAACACATATTTAATCTTCTTAACACCAATTAATAATTAGGTCAGCCAAAGTTAGACCTAAAACATCAAAACTCCTAATGGATATGTAGTTCATCAAACGTGTAACAAATTTTTTTTTAACACATTGAATTCTCCTTTATATGACATCAAATAACTTATCTTCAACTCTGCAACATAAAATAACTAATAATGAGAAAATGTGGAATCTCCCACATCAACGGACTATACAAAAATTCACTATAGTCTTCAGAACATAACATTGTCATTCACATCTTCTGTATGCATTAACATATCATCACAAAAAATTGAGATGAGATGAATCTTGTAGTCACAAATCTATGTACAAAGTCTTGTAGTGATATATTTCTTTGAAGTAGAATCCAGACCAAAAAACTGACATACTGACCCATTATATAAGTAGAACACTATTTTCCAAACTATTGGTAATTGTATCTTTCCAACAATGTAGCCAAGTTATCTAAAATATTGTCAGTGGATGCAAATAATGTCAAGATAGAAAATAATATTAGCTTATGAATGAATCAAAAAATAAGATAATCCATACCAAAAAATTAGATCAACAGACTTCCATTATTAGAGCAACTACTGAACTATATAAGTAATGTACATCAATGAAAATCTTCCAATCTTCCAAATTCCATTGTTGACATCAATGAAAACCTTCCAATTTCCAACACAATGACTTAGGACTCAATAATTAAATTACATAAGATAAGATCTAAATGACAACTTAGACTTCTAGAAAGATTCCTAGGACCTATGTAAAATTAAAATGTGAATAGAACCTACTAATGTAATAGTTAGGTAAAACACCATATTCACACCAACTGCCTCCTTAAGTGCAACTTAGGGAGGAACTAGCCAATGTAAATGATGTAGGGATGCAAGGATGGTTTTTTACTACAAGGCCATGTTTGGTACCCATTTATAAATGATGTCTCACAAATAGAGAAAAAGAGAAAACCCCAGGGAGAGAAAGCTTGACTTCAAAAGAGAGAATGCATAAAAATAATCATGTACAATTAATGAAAGAAGTGATTAATGGAGGACTCATCAACACCCCCCAGGGACTACATCCATCACAAGGATACAACCAATGGCCCCCTATAAGAGGGAAAGAGAGACTATGTAACCCCCCCACGATGTATAATATCCTACAAAAAAGACAATTTCCTAAAGAAAACATGATCTAACATTGAAAAACATGTCAAACTTCTAAAAGAAACAAAACCAAGTATATATGTAGGAATTCTTCCCATTGTAGATAGGAATTGATAGGAATAAGCATGAAGATTTATGACAATGTCTCTAAATTTTTCTCATTGTTTCATTATCCATGGTAGATGATGATGCCACAATCAAATTAGGTACATTTCCAATCAAAGAATAAGGTGACAAATAGGAGTATGTAGAAATTTATGATGAACAAGATCCAAATACTACGATGGTTTCACAACAATATTACAATGACTATCATTAAATAGGAGAGATAACCCCTCAATTTTTTCCTTCAAATCTAAAATGTGAGACTTCATAAACAAATCTAGAATACTTATCAAGAAATTATCCCACAAAGATATATTTGAAAGATAATGGGGTAAGTGAAAAAATATTGGGGGCCAAAAAGGGGGCTTAAGTGACCACTTTTTTTCTAAAACCAAGAAATATTGACCTTGGACATGAAATTGAGGATAGTTACGTACTCAAATTTTTGAGATGCAATGAAAAAAAGGATCGCAGTGCTCCGAGTATACTTTCTAAATTACTAATTTATTTTAAAAATGGTTGAGATTAAGGGGTTCAAAAGAGGGATGCACAAAAATTGTTGTTTTTTTGTTAGAAAAACATAACATAGCAACTTTTGTGCGTACCTAGCACGGTGAACTTTCTTTTAGTATTTTTAAAATCACTTCAGTGAGAAATTGTCTAACAATATGTAGTTGATGCATGATTTTTCTGATAATTTTTTAATGAATATTTTATTTTTTACTAATTTTCAAAGTGGACACTTCCTGAAAAATAGAATTTTGGTTGTGCTACCCCTACAAATTTTGGAAACTAATTGAAATTTTATTTTATTTTTAAAAAAATTGTAGAAAGGAGTATAGTTTCTAAAAATGTAATTTATTTGCAATTTTGATGAACAGTTAATTTATAACGAAAAAATACCAAACACTGGTTTTTTCCAAAAAAGAGATACACAAACAAAAGAAATTATAGATGAAAGGCTTAACATTGTCAAAAAGTGAAAAGAATTACATCGTTGGATAGCTAAGAGGGATCATATCATTACCCAGGTGTTTGATTTGTTTGAAATTGAAACACGTGCAATCTTGATGGTGAGCATGAACCCAATTATGTGAAATAATGTAGAATTTGCAAAAACACATCTTTGGTCATTAGGAAGGCCCTCCAAGCCTTTGGGTTGGTATTCCAAGGAAAATACCAAGCCTAAGGCATGGGGATTCCCAAAGTAAGATATAACATGAGCGCATTATAACGTGCTTGTGTTATATCTTATTTTTGACATGGTTTTCTACATTTGTGTGGGACATGTCTAGCAAGACATAATGCGAGCGTGGTATAATGCACTTGTGTTATGTCTTGCTTTATGTTAAATGATACTCTATTGAATGTATGTTTATATATTTGTATGTTTGTATGTACATGTATGCTTGCATGTCAAGTATTTATGTATGTATGCATGCTTGTATGTATGTATGCATGTATGTATGCCTATATATATGCATGTATGGGTATGTGTAGGATCACGATGGGCCAAAAAGTGGCGATGTGATGGGTATGTGGCTGATGACTTTTTTTTACCCAAAATTGATGAAACAAAAGGGGTTTTTAAAGGAGATTCTCAGCTTTCCACCAATATAAATTATGCTTTACTTTGAATTTAATAAATAATTATTAGCCATTTTCTATTTGAATTACGACTAAAATCTTGATTGATAGGCTGATTGAAAAACATCTATAGCTTTCAAACGGTATCACATTTTTTTAATCCAAAACATGCATCACATTCTATGCTTCACATACTATAGTATTAAAGAAAATGAATTTCATGAAGTTTTGACCAAGTTAAGGTGGTTAGACATACGAGTTTTTTATATTTTTTTAAAGTTATAATAAAAAACTCATAATTAATTATTTGCTTGGAAAAAAATTACAAAAAAATATGCATCACATCTAGACATGAGTCCTCTACTTATATCTAAAATATTATAAAAAATATTATCATTTTATTATGGTTAGGGTGGTCAAACAAACACTTACTTATTTTTTCCCTGAAATTTAAGTACTACTGCATTGAAATTTCAAATTTTCACCAAATAGATTTCTTTTAAAAAGAATAAACCTAGTAGTTTAGAAACTACATTCAATTTTCTATAGTTTCTATTCTTACATATTTTTTAAATAATATAGATAACTTATTCAAATTTTTACGTCAAGTTACCTAACTCTATTTTTTCTAAATTTTTCACCACAAGTAAGGGCCTATTTTTTCCATGATGATCCTAAAAATACTCGTATGTATCAATGAATGCATGTATGTATTCCTATATGTATGTAAGATTGTATCTACATATGTACATGTATGCTTTTATGTATGTAGGATTGTATGTACATATGTATTATGCTTTTATGTATGTAAGTATGTATGTATTTATGTATGTCTTTAGAGGGAGGGAGAATTCTAAGAGAAATAGAGAGAGAGAGAGAGAGAGAGAGAGAGAGTTGTCTAGGTAGGGTGGGATGGAGAGAGGGAGAGAGAGACTTGAGAGAAGATAGAGGTAGAGAGTCTTGAGAGAGAGGGAGAGGGTTGGAAGGGAGGAGTCTAAGAGAGAGAGGGAGTGGGAGAGAGAGGTTGGAGTGAGAGGGACTTAGCTAGGTAGGGTGGGAAGAATAGAGGGAGAGAGAGAGATATGGGGTGGGAGAGAGAATTGAGAGAGAGGGAGAGAGAGAGAGGGGGGAGAGAGAGAGGGAGGGATAGAAAGAGATAACTATGTAGGTAGGGTGCTAGAGGGAGATACTTGAGAGTGTGAAGGGGGTGAAAGGGAGAGACTTGAGAGATAGATAGTGAGAGGGAGTGCCAGAGAGAGGGAGTGAGAGAGATAGGGAATGTGAGAGTGAGAGACCTAAGAGAGGGAGGGAGTGACCTAAGAGAGGGAGAGATAGAGGAAGGTGGAGTGAGAGGGGCTTATCTAGGTAGGGTGGGAGGGATAGATAGAGAGATGGGAGAGAGAGAGAGTTACCTAGGTAGGTTTCCAGAGGGAGAGACCTGAGAGAGAGAGGGGGGGGGAGGGAGAGACATGAGAGAGGGAGTGGGAGGGAGATACCTAAGAGAGGAAAGAGGGAGTGGGAGAGAGGAGTGATGGAGAGGCAGTGGGAGGGAGAGGGTAGATATAGACAATTAGATAGGGTAGGAGAGAGGGAGGGAGAGAGAGATGAGATATATAAATAGAGAAAAAGGGATGGGGGTTGAGGGTATAGGGTTGAGGGATTAGGGTGGAGGACCTATAGGGTTGATTGTTTAGGGTATAGAGTAGAGGGATTAGGGTTGAGGGTAGAGTGTTATGAGACTTTTTTCCGTGGAATAAAAGTAAAAAAAAAAAAATGGAGAAAGAAAATAGAATAAAAGTAACTAAGTAAATAAGTAAATAAATATAAGAACTAATGTGATAGTTCTTGAAAGAAAATGTAATAAAATGATAATTAGAGTTTTCACGGGATGTAATTATTATTTGTAAAAGGGTGTGTCGGTTGGAACTACCCTTTGTGTTGTATAAAACCCGTGAAAACTAAATGATTGAGGACAGGAAAATAAAGTGGAAATAAAGTGGAGCACATTGCGGGAATAGGGTTTCAAGGTTAGCAGGCTGTGAGTAGGACGGAGAAGGGGCACTCCTACAGTGGGTGTCCAACCTGGGGTACAAGTGCGTGCACTCAGGACGGTCCTGGCCAGGGCATGGTTTTTGTGGCATGAGTGTTGAGCATTGTTCCGGTGGAACCAGCACTCGTGTAGAGCAGCCAAGTCTGCTTTCCTCCCAGACTACTCACAGACGGAAGAGGCTAAACCAAGGACCATTCCAGCAATAGTTGGGGATTTCTCCTGCACATTTCAAAGATAAGTATTAATGCCTAATAAAGTATTTGAGCAATAAAGTTAATTTAAATATTTGAGTTTATTGAATTAATAATTTATTTATGGCATGATTGAAGATATTTGAATGCAATTGTTTATTAATTTATTCAATTAGTTTAAAACTATTGAATTGGGAATTAAATATTAGATTAAAATTTGTGCATAGAAATATTTTTTGGGATTAATCTGTGGAAGTCAATTTAAATCATTGCATTTTTATATTTGGGAATTAGTTTCATTTCATTTGGTATCAGAGCCTTTCCGGTCATCAATTAATTTTGTTGCATTATTTTTGAAAATATATATACATATATATAAAACAAAAGATTAAAAATAATAGTTGAAATTGATTCTTATATTTATTTTTTTATCAATTATTTATTATGTTCAAAAGTTAAATAAATAGATAAACTAGATTTTATAATAGTTTAAATTTATTTATCAATTATGCATTACGTTTAAAAGGTTAAAATATCTAGGTTAAAAAATATAAGGATATTTACTTTTTTCAAATTAAAATTTTAATAATAAAATTACTCATTTATTTTTAACTTTTCAATTTCTTTATTCACAATTTGTTTCATGGAATGATTCTTTTAAATTCAAGTTAGTTATAAATTTTCACGGGAAATTAATTTAAAAATGAAATAAAATTTCACTCAAACCTAATTTATTTTACTTTTTTTTGGAGTAACTTATGGTTTTCGAATTTACATCAAATTTCAAATTGGATATTTAATAATTTTTGTTTTCTTTTAATTCGTAACTGAATCTTATCATTGCATTTTTGCTACTAGATTTAATAAACTGTTTATTTATTTCCTTAATGATTAAAGCTTTCACCTTCTAATTACCATTCATAAATTTTGGGAGAGTTAGTTTGTAATTAAATATCCACTTCTTAGTATAAAGAAAATTATAGTACACTAATAAACTCTCTGTTGTGCACAAAGGAAATTAAATGTAGGGATTAAAAATAAATAAAAATTGTTAATGTTATGCTACAACAAATTTGCTACTGGAAACTCTTTATCGCTCTATAATTTACTATTTCCACGGGCTACTCACATATTATATATTATCTTTTGCATTGAATCCTCACATACTAAAATTTGTTTTACATTGCGCTAAATTTTTTATTTTTTTTACATATTATATTGGCAGCAAATTTAACCCTCTAAATTGATTCACATTTTGAAACCTTAGTTTCACCCTTTTATCTTTGGAGTTTTCTTTTGCAATTTAAAAAAGAAAAGAAAAGAAAAAACAACTTTTAAAACAATCAATATTGATTTAACTCCTTTACATAAACAGATTGACCTGCCACAATGACATCTGAGAGCAACCAAAAAGCTTATGATAATTTGGAGAGGACAAACCAAGCATTAATGCAAGAAGTTGCCACATTAGCTACCCAAATACAACAACTTAAGCAAGAAGCACTAGAACAAAAAGGACAAAAAAATGTAGAACTATCAGAAAGCAAGAAGAGTTCAAAGACAAGTAGGAAAAGAAGCAAAAGTAAATCAAAAAAATCCAAGAAACAACCAATATCATCGGAGGAAGACTCAACTTCCAGTGATAGCACTTCTCATAGTTCTGAATCTGAATCCTCTGATGATGACAATAGTAAACAAACACAAAAAGAATTAGACAACTTTGCTCGGAAGATTAAATTACCAGAGTATAGTGGCAATACTAGCACTGGAGAGGAAGCAGAACAATGGCTAACCAACTTAGAAAGATACTTTGAATTGCAAAGTACTAGTAGTTATAGTAGGACTTGGATTGCCACGTATCAACTTAAAAATAGTGCATTGAATTGGTGGCAAGATATAATTCGATCTCAAAAACTAAAAGCCAACAAAGTGAAATGGTCACAATTTAAACAATTGTTTTCACAAAAATACCTTTCTGATTTCTTCATACAAGAAAAGAGAACCGAGTTCTTTGAATTAAAACGAGGCCAATCAGTAAATGAATACAAACAAGATTTTGAAAGGCTCAATAGATTTGTACCATTCATTGAAGGACATGATCGAGTGGTTCGATTTATAAATGGTTTAAGACATGCATACCAAGCTAATGTGTGGTGTGGTAAACCCACCTCAGTAGATGAAGCAGCCCAAATTGCAGAAAAGTTTGAAACACTTGATCAAATTTCAAGGCAAGCCAGGGAAAAGCGTAAAAGAAACCATAATGAATTTGGTCAAAAGAAATTCCATTGTCGATTCACCAAGATGGATAGACCCAACCGAAATAAACCAACACCTCCTGAAATAAAATGTTGGACTTGTGGTGAGAACCATTACCAACGTTGTTGTCCTCGCAAACAAGAAGATTATAAACCCAAAAACAAGGGTACCACTACTTCGCAACCCAACATGAAGATTTATGCAGCCATTGATGCAGGTATGGTGCATTTTCAACCTCCCTAATTGAAATTAAAGGATTCATACATGGCCATCCCATTATCTTTCTCGTTGACTCCGGTAGTAGTCATAATTTTATCTCTCCTAAAGTTGTCTCCAAACTAAAAATTAAATCTAAGTTAATTGATCCCTTAGCAGTGGAAATGGCAGATGGTAGAATAGTAAAACAAACTGGAATGCTTATTGAAAACTTAGAATTTGAGTTAGATAACTTTGTAACATGTGATCATTTTCATGTATTGAATCTTGGTAAATATGATGCCATTCTTGGTATGAGTTGGTTGGAAAGAAATAATGCCCTCCTTGGTTGTGAAAACAAACAAGTCATCATAAA
>VDFB02000002.1:22182564-22247042 GCA_007258455.2 Sequoia sempervirens | reverse complement strand
AATATTTTGTAGGTGCTTGTTTCTCAAACATTATCTTCATTATAAAAAGAGGTATGTGGAGGTATTTCATGGTTTTATTCTGTCCAATATGCATGATTCCTCTTCTTTCTTGAATCAAGCCATCAACAAATATCACCAAGAGTTTCATTTGGAAGAAGTGAACCAATTTAGAAGGAAGTATCAAGAAATTTATTTTCTTAAAGATCGTCAATACCTTCAAGTACTACAAGTTTCTACTAGGCCACTCATTCGTAGGAATAGCAGATTGCTTCACCAAATTCCTGATATCAATGTTACACTCCATTCTCAGGGAATAGCAACAGGGAAAATGCAGGTGTTTTCACAAGAAATTCAAGATGAAAATTTAGTTTATTGTCCTCATACGGGTGGTGTTAATGTAGGTTCTTTTTAATGTATGGTAATCAGGATGTTTTAGTTATTAGATTTTTCTTATAGTTATAGATATAAAGTTGGGGTGTTGTTATGGACTTTTGTAATTGATCATCATGATCAGGGTATATTATGGGTTTTTATAATTGATCTTCATGATCAGGGTATCTTTGGAAAAAGTAGTATTGGAATTGTATAAAAGGTCTGGTAAAAGAACAAAGGGGTTCAAAATTAGTAAGATTATAGGTAGTGATAGCTATACAAAGTTTTTTTGTACTTTTTGAGCTACAACTGGATGTTTTCTTTCTGGTTCTTTCCTGTCGGTATGCTCTTCAAAACCATATTTTTTATTGCTTTATTTATATATATAATATATATAGTGGCTTTCCACTTTCACCTAAAATATATATAGATATTGTAGGTGCTAAAAATTAGCTCACACCCTAGAGTCACCTGCCAAAACAAAGATAATCTTGTACAAGAGAGTATGGCAATATAATAGCTTGGCTGATATATTATAATACAAATATACAAGAGCCTCGCTTAAATGGACAAGGTGAGATATAGGATTAGACAAGATGATGACATGCACGTCTTAATCTTATAACATGAGACAACTAACTTAATAAATATTAAATGACCTAGGACTCAAGAATTAAATTACATAAGATAAGATATAAATGACAACTTAGACTTCTAGAAAGATTCCTACGACCTAAGTAAAATTAAAATGTGAATAGAACTTACTGGTGGAATAGTTAGGTAAAACACCATATTCACACCAACAGCCCCCTTAAAAGCAACTTAGGGAGGAACTAACCAATGTAAATTATGCAAGGATGCAAGGATGGCCTTTGACTACAAGGCCATGTTAGGTACCCATTTACAAATGATATCTCACAAATGGAGAAAAAGAGAAAACCCCAGTGGGAGAAAATTTGTCTTCAAAAAGGAGAATGCATAAAAATAATCATGTACAATTAATGAAAGAAGTGATGAATAGAGGACTCATCAACACACCCCAAGGACTACATCCATCACAAAGATAAAATCAATAGCCCCCAATAAGAGGGAAATAGAGACTTTGTATCCCCCCACCGATGTATAATATCCTACAAAAAAAGTAAGTTCCTAAAGAAAACCTGATATGTAATGTTGAAAAATGTGTCACACTTACGAAAGAAACAAAACCAAGTATATATAGATACAAGTATTCTTCCCATTGTAGATAGGAATTTATTGTAATAAGCATGAATATTTATGAAAATGTCTCTGAATTTTTCTCATGTGTTTCCTTATCCATGGTAGATGATGATGCCACAATCAAATTAGGTACATTTCCAATCAAAGAATAAGGTGAAAAAATAGGAGTAGGTATAAATTGATGATGAAAAAGATCCAAAGACTAGCATGGTTTGACAACAATAGTGCAATGATTATCATTAAAGAGGAGAGATAAACCCTCAAATTTTCCTCCAAATCTAAAATGTGAGACTTCATAAAAAAATTTGGAATACTTATCAATGCATCATCCCACAAAGATATATCTAAAAGATAATGATTCTCCTATTGCAAATAATCACTAGAAGCTTTCAAAGAAGCAACTTTGTACTCTAATGAATAAACAAAATATGGGTAGTGTTGCTAAACATGTATTATTAGAGCCTCAATAAATGTTATGTAAAAGGAATCAATGAAGGTGAAGCATCAACAATTGTCTCTAATGAAGAAGAAGGAGAAACTAAAGAAACTTTGTCCTCAGATTTTCTAAATATTTAAGTACTCAAAATAATCAAACTCCTAAATAGTATCATAGTTATAAGGCAGCATGTCTAAAATATGAAGAGGTACAAGACATTCTAAAATACAGTCATCTAGAGGATTTCCATATATCTCCCAAATTTTAGTCTAAAGAGTATGAGAACACTCAAAATTAACAATAGTATTCGAAATTTCATCATCAAAATGTATAGAAATAACTCCAAAGATATTATCCCTTTTGTAATTCTAAAAAAAAATACTACTAGATAAATACTTTTGTGGGGAAAAAGACCATACAAATGTGGCCACAAATGAAGCCAATGGAGATGTTTTATGATGCCATCTCTTCATTATTTATAGTTTTCCCTTTTCAAGATGACAAGAGAAGGATAAAACTAAAAACCCATAATTAACTATAATAGATCTCAAAAATTACAAGACTGAAACTTGTAACATATAAAAAGGGAACCCAAAGTTTAGTGCATAAAACCTAGGATGAATTTCTTCCTTTTGAAAGGGTGCATTAAGATGCAAATCAACAAGGTGGTTAGATTGATTTTAACCATGAAGGTGAGCTAATCATACCTAGATCTACATCTTATTAAGTCTTGGAATGGATTGGAATTGATTTTCCTTGATTAACCTAATTAGACTATGTGTCCTAATATAGAAATTTCAAGATTCTAATAATTGATAGACTATAACAGATATTTGCAAGTAGCTCTAAGAAGGGAAGAGTGTTGTGTACCTATCCTAAAAATTTGGTATTAGTTAGAATAAGAGGAAAGTGGCACCCAAGGGCATATGAATCCTTATAGGGGTGTCTCGTATCTATTTTTGTAGTCCTTTGATGTTAGATCTAAGCTTTGGATTCCCACCTACAAATTTTTCAGATCACAATGGGATAATTCTATAGGAGATTTTTCATGAGTTGACAAGGTGTAGGGTTTTGAATGCAATAATGGATAAATGATCTTTAGACTTTCTTCAATCCTCTCTAAATCTAAAAATTGCACACTCAAATAGAGGGAAAGGCAAAGTTAATGATGAAAGGATAATTGATAGGAAGGAATGATGAATCAAAAAATTGTTACAACTCACCACCCTTCAATGGTTTCCTTGAAGGATTGAAGTCATGCCCGTCACATCACCTCAAGGTCTTGGATGTTTTTTACTAAAATTCTTGAATATCTTGGAGACCTACAATAAGGGTTAGCCTTCACAAATAATGATAACATGAGCATACATAAACTCACATAGGATTTGACATGATGCTTGGATCTTGAATTGCTGTGAGAAATAATTGAAATGTTTCTCTTGGCTTGCTTTGAATGTTTAACTCTTGCTCCTTATTCCTTGTTAGGTTTAAAATGATTCAATTACTAGGTATTTATATGCAATTATGCTAATTTATCAAAATTTAGATCCCAATAATTGACCTTTGCAACTTGAATTTCAAATCTTAAAATATTGACACTAACATGTTCAAATTTGGAGGGAAATAGAATAGGGGGAAAGTGGTTCCCAAGGGTGTCCTAGTCCCATTATGGTGAATAAGTGTCATTTTAGTGTAAGTTTCCTAGCCCTATTTTCTAGAATTTAAGGTGTCGGGAGAAAAGCATTAGATGAATGCATTTTTTATGCTTGCAATTTTTCAGTACATGTTGAAATGGGCCACAAAATACATAATTTAGGAAATTGGGTGCTCAATTACGTCCAATGACTTAAGGGGATAAAAACATAGAGTGAAATTGTCAAGGGTGATAATTTTTGATGTTACATTTAGTCCACACTTTAGTGAGAGTATGAACTTACACTCAGACTCACACTAAAGTAGAAAATGTATGTCATGAGGGGTTTGATTGTCTAAATTTTTAAGAGGTAGGATTTCTATAGATCTAGGGAGTGTGCAAGCCCCTGGGATCCAAGATCTCATGGAAAACCAACATGAGTATTGATGGGACCTCTAGAAAGTGCTTTGATTCCATCTCAAAATATTATGAAATTTAGTTATTCGCATCATGGAGGGCTTGGATTTTCTCCTAAAAATCATGCTTTAGGGTTTTTTGCTCCTTAACCCTCTCAAAAGGTTTAAATCTAAAATTTTCTTATTGGCATTCTAATTCACCATTGACCTTTTGTAACAGTTTATGGTTAGTTCAAGTTGTGACTTATGTTGTCAAGTTCATTCTTTTACTGACCCCTTGATCCTAGTGGTCCCAGTCGATGCCCATGGTCGTATTAAAATTATTTCCTTATTTTAATTGGGGTCAATTTCTTTCAAAATATTTGTTCTAAGTCTAAGTTCGGGTTTTAATATACGCCTAAGGTTTTAACCTTAATTGTTATTTCCCCAACCGTCGTATGCCTAGTGATGGCCCCTTCTTAAAACTAAAATTTTTGGCATGTGCAGATATTAGGTTCTATGTTGACTGTTTGATCATCATGAGCAAATCTCCATTGTTCCCCACTTCCTTGTCTCACTTTATTCCTCAATAAAATAATCACACGAGTTAGCGAGAGCATGCCACATGTCTTCTACATTGGGAGGCCTGGTACCTTTGAATGATTTGTGAGCGGTATTAAAATGAAATCATCAGTGGTTGTTGGATGATGTGGCTTCATCTTGGCTGCTCCTCTCCACTCCATTCAATTTTATTTTATATTAAAGAAATGTCATGGGCTAGTGGGCGAATTGACACTTGTTGTTGTTGGAAACACAAGGGCAGACAACTAAGAGGGGGGGTGAATCAGTTGTCATAGAAATTTAAACTTTTTAACCTTATTCTTAGATCTGATAAAAGTAAATGAAAGCATGAACCATCAACACATCAGAGACACACATAACACCAATATTTTTTATGTGGAAACCCTGTTCAGGGAAAAACCATGGTGGAGGTTAGTCCACAAGATTATACCCTGTTAAAAGTATAAAAGAAATGTGAATGGGGAATGCACATGCATTCAGGTGCACTTCCTAGAGCACACTGCTCAATTACAACAAGGATTGCTACCCAAAGGAATACACACTATCTTATAGAAACATTCGGATTACATCCGCAGGATTTTGAACTGAGAAAATAGCATCTGCTAATGCCTAATTATAGTTTCGGTTAAGCACATGAACACTTCTTCACTCTGCTCACTTTTCTTCACACTTTGCTTCTTCCTTCAAAAAATTAGGACATTATTTACACATCTATACATGCACATGCCATCAAATGAAATAAACAATCGCTTATATATATCCACAACAAGAGATTGCATCACTACATGTTGGCTTCAACAAAATAATAAAATATATGCAAACTGTCGGCCCAAAACAATAAATAATTTGCAATGTGAATTGACCAATGTCGGCCACAACATAATGAAGACCCAAAATAAAATCCTTGAACATGAAACACCTTCAAAAATTATTCCATGAAGATCCACAACACGCTACAATTACCCTGTTGGCCATGAACATGAAAAACATGAACACACAAGAGAAAATCACCAATCACGAGCACAACAATCAATGAGGATGTGCAACATAGATAGAGCATGATCTGAGAACATCCACAAACATCATGAATCACCAGAGAAGCATTTGCAACAACTGAACTTACTAGAATCACATCATTTTCATTTAGGAACACCAACTAAAGCAATAAAACAACTGTCAAAACACAACTACTCATAACTCAATCAAATCTTTATGTGGATATCTTAAACTTAACATGGGTAAACTAGATATACTTGAAAAAAAACCCTTTAAATCACAACCTATGATCATCAACATATTGAGCTTGACAACATACTGAACTTCACTTCATCACTGTCAACCTATAACTTATTTCATTACAATTTTCTCAATATCCTCGACATATACAACCTTGAATACATTAATGCCAATAGTGTTGACATCAACGAAAACCACATATCAGCAACATCCAACAATCTCCCCCTTTGGCATTGATGGCAACACATGATGTGAAAAACACCATCAACACAACTAACTCTTAGCACTTTCTCCCCCATAGATTCTAACTCTTTTCTCCTCAACTCTTTCACGTGACTCTTCTCCCCCTTTGACATCAATGAAAAAGATATGCATTATCTTTCCCTTCACAAGATTTGAACCACATATCTGAACATCTGACTACTCCCCTTGATCAGCAGCCGCCACAACATCAATCTGGATCAAGATATGACTGTGAAATGCACAGACTGATGCATGTTAATGCATCTTAGTTTTGAATAGGAGGGGTAATCACCCCTAGCTTCCCTCTAAGATACTCAAAAGTATCCTTAGGAAAAGGATTTGTAAAGATGTATGCAATTTTTTCCTTAGTAGGCACATACTTTAGTCTGACTTCCTTTTCACTCACCTTCTCTCTCAAAAAGTGAAATTTGATAGATATATGCTTGGTCTTTGAATGCAGCACCAGATTCTTATAAATGTTAATTGCACTTGAATTATCAAAGAATATAGCAATAGATTCATCATACACAACTCTAATATCTTTCAACATCTTTTTCATCCACAATACTTGAGTACAATTGTTAGCAACAACAATGTATTATGCCTCTACAGCAGATAAAGAAATTTGGCATTCTTCTTCTTACTTAACCATGAAATCAACTTCTTTCCCAAGAAAAATACACCACCACTAGTACTTTTTTTTTCATTCACATTCCTACCCAATCAGCATCAGTAAATTCACTTAAAGTAAGATCATCATCTTTAGGATACCACAGGCCAAACTCAATTGTCCCCTTCAAGTATCTAAAAATCCTCTTCACAACAGTTACATGAGATTCCTTAGGATCAACTTGAAATCTTGCAACAATTCATATGATATTCATGATGTTAGGTCTAGTTTGAGTCAAATAGAGCAGTCCGCCATTCATCAATCTATATCTAGTCTATTTTTCTTTCAGAGAATCATTATCTTGTGTCAACTTGCATCTAGTCGCCATAGGTGTACCAACTGGCTTTGAATCTTCCATACCAAACTTCTTTAACAATTCTTTCACATACTTGGATTGAGATATATAGATCCCTTTATCTAGCTAAGTAATTTGCAATCCCAAAAATAATTTCATCTCTCCAATAATTGACATCTCAAACTTACTTTGCATCTCATCAACAAACTTCATGTACAAACCATTATCTCCTCCAAAAGTGATATCATCAACATAGACTTCCAAAATCAGATCTTTATCATCATCAATCTTGAAATACAAATTACTATCAGCAGTACCTTTGTTGAATCCAAGCTTCAACAAATACTTGTCCAATCTGGCATACCATGCTCTTGGGGCTTGCTTAAGTCCACACAATGCTTTCTTCAACTGACAAACCATATCTCCCTGATTAGTCAATTGAAATCCATCAGGCTGCTCAATGTACACTTCTTCTAGTTCACCATTTAAAAATGTTGACTTGGCATCCATCTAATAAACCTTGAAGTTTTTTTAAGAAGCATAAGCAATAAATAGTCTTACAACATCAATCCTAGCAACAAGGGAAAAGGTTTCTTCAAATTCAATTCCTTCCATCTAGGATATCCTTTACACACTAGCCTTGCTTTGTCTCTAACAACTTCACCTTGCTCATTCAATTTCATTTTAAAGACCCATTTAGTTCCAATTACATTTTTTTTATATCATTCTTCTCAATCTATTGTAGTTCTTCTTTCATTGCTTCTACCTAGTGTTCATCTTTGCATGCTTCATTCACACTATCAGGCTCAGTCTTTGAAATCAAACAACATTCTTCTACAATTTTTCTCCTAGTCTAAACACCTTTGTTCTTATCACCTATGATCTGTTCTTCTGAATGATTTAGTCTTACATACCTTGGATTCTTAGGATGTTCTTTAACTTCAAGCTCTTGTGATCTCACTTTTGCACTTTCACTAGTTCCTTCCTCTTGATTTTCCTAATTCACTGGAATGATCTGAACTTGTTTTGAAGTCCTAACTTTCTTTACTTTATTTGAGCTATCATTTTGATCATCTAAATCATATCCGCAGGTTCTAGATGGTCTGACTATGTCTTCATCAACCTTGACATTTGCACTTTCAACTACTTTTCTCAATCCAAGAAAGATTCCTTCATCACTCCTAGTATCAAACTTTCCTATATCTTCATCTCTTTTGATAAAGCATTTACTCCCAAATATTTTGAAGTACCTAATAGTAGGCTTGTGACCAAACCATAGCTAAAAAGGAGTCTTACCAGTATCACCTTTCACTTGTACCCATTTGAGAGTGTAAACAATAGTACTCATAGCTTCTCTCCAATAGATATGAGAAACATTTCCTTCCAGCATCATAGTCCTAGCAGCATCTTGAATTGTCATGCTCTTCCTTTCCACAACTCCATTTTGTTGAGAGGTCCATAGAGTAGATAATTGTCTCTTTATCCCACACTCTTCACAAAAGGAATTAAACTCACTGGAAGTGAATTCACCTCCTCTATTTGATCTCATACATTTAATCTTCAAACCCGTCTCTATCTCAACCATAGCCTTAAAAATCTTGAACTTATCTAGAGCTTCAGATTTCTCCCTTAAGAAAGTAACCCACATCATTCTAGAATAAGCATCAATAAGTAGCATGAAATACCTATCTCCTTGTAAACTTCTCATTCTAGAAGGACCACACAAAACAGTATGAACAAGATCTAGCACTTCATTTGAACAATGTTATTTTCTCTAGAATAAAATTCTAGTTTGCTTCCCTAACTAGCATTCCTTGCATATGGTATTAGTAGGTTTTATCAACTTAGGAAGATCTCTCACAACCTGAGTAGAACTTATCTTTATAATATTATCAAACTTTACATGACACATTCTCTTATGCCACAACCAACTTTCATCAACTTGAGCAATCAAACAACTTTTACTAGCAGCATTCAAGTGAAATATATTACCTTTTTTTTTGTACCTAATGCAATCACATTTCTGAAACTCCCCAATATTCTACACTTTCCATCCTTGAATTGAAGATTGTATCCCTTGTCAACCATCTATCCAACACTTAAAATATTATGCTTCAAACCTTCCATATAAAGGACATCATTATTATTATGCTTACCATCAAGAGAAATGGATCCTATGCTACGGATTACACTAGCTTTGTCATCACCAAGTATTACAACACCACCATCATACTTTTCCAGGCTCACAAATTTTCTTTTATCACCTATCATGTGATGATAATATCCACTGTCAATCACCATTCATCTTTCTCTTCAACTAAAGTAGCTAGGGCTTTCTCCACATTTGAGCAATTAGCAGATTCAGTAGGGGTTGGATCATTTTCCTTGATAGAAATAAATACCCATTCATCCTCACTTACATTCCCTTTATTAGATTCATCATATTCCACACCTTCATCAGCAACATAATAACTCTTTCTTTGGAATCTAAGCTTGTTAGGTCTTGACTTAGGAACTTTTTCCAGACACCTTGATGCAAAATGGCGTATCTTACTACAAGAAAAAAAATTAATAGGAAATTTCACTTTATACTTACCTTCTCCCCTGGCTTCCCTCTTGACAATAAGTGCTTCAAGCTCATCTAGTTCTCTCTCTTCTTCTTCAATCTTTCACATTTCCTCCTCATAATTGAATACCTTTCTAGAAGAACTTTCACCTAGATCATATCTCTTCTTATCTTTTTCGGAGGTAGTAGCCTTGAATATAGATTTTATCTTAGGAAGAGCATCACCAAGTTCACTCAACTCAAAAGCAGTAAGCTTACCAATCGCCATATCTTTTGTTACATTTGTCACAATCTAGATCTCATCAATAGCAGTAACTTGGGCTTTGTATGCAATAGGCCAAGATCTAAGCACTTTAGCAACAATCTCTTATTCTTCCAATTGTTCACTAGCACATCTGATACTACACACAATTTCATTCACTCTTTGGATGAAAGAAGTAGTGTTCTCATCATCACCCATTCTCAACATTTCATATCTCCCTTTCAGGCTTTGCAACTTAGCAATCTACACATGAGTATCACCTTCATACAAAGTTTCCAACTTTTTCCAGACCTCATAAGCAATCTTCAGATCCATCACATTTGTCATCTCAGAATTAGTCAAAGCACTCAAAAAAGCTTCCTTATCCCTGATATTATATTGAACATCCTTAATCTCAGTAGCAACTTAGAAGGACCATTTTGTGGGATAACATACCTATTCTTTGTAATGTTCCAGTAGGGTTCACCAATGCATCTCATATGACACTCCATTCGAGTCTTCCATAGATAATAATTTGTTCCATCAAATCTTGGACTATCCTTCTTGTATGTCGCCATTCCGGATCACCTCAAGTTGTTGAACTTCTTCCAAGAAGGATGCTCTGATACCAATTGTTGGCAACACAAGGGCAGATAATTGAGAGGGGGGTTGAATCATTTGTCACAAAAATTTAAACTTATTAACCTTATTCTAAAATTTAATAAATAAACATGAAAGCATGAACCATCAACACATCAAAGACACACATTACACCAATATTTTTTGTGTGGAAACCCTGTTAGGGGAAAAACCATGGTGGAGGTTAGTCCACAAGATTATACCGTATTAAAAGTATAAAATAAATGTGAATGGGGAATGCACATGCATTTAGGTGCACTTCCTAGAGCACACTGCTCAATTACAACAAGGCTTACTTCCTAAAGGAATACACACTATCTTACAGAAACATTCAAATTACATCCGCAAGATTTTGAACTAGGAAAATAACATCTGCTAATGCCTAATTACAGTTTTGGTTAAGCACATGAACACTTCTTCACACTCTACTTCTGCCTTCAAATGATTAGGACATTATTCACAAATCTCATACATGTGCATTCCATCAAATTAAATAAACAATCACTTATATATATCTGCAACAAGAGATTACATCGCTACATGTCGACTTCAAAAAAATAATAAAACATATGCAAAATGTCGACCCAAAACAATAAATAAGTTTCAATGTGAATCAACCAATGTCAGACACAACATAATGAAGACCCAAAATAAAATCCTTGAACATGAAACACCTTCAAAAATTATTCCACGAAGATCCACAACATGCTACAATTACCCTATCAGCCATGAACGTGAGAAATATGAACACACAAGAGAAAATCACCAATCGCGAGCACAACGATCAATGAATATGTGCAACATAGATAGAGAATGATCTAGAAACATCCACAAACATCATGAATCACTAGAGAAGCATCCGCAACAACTAAAATTACTAGAATCACATTATCTTCATTCAGGAACACCAACCGAAGCAACAAAAGAACTATCAGAACATGACTGCTCATACCTGGATCAAATATTTATGTAGATCTCTAAAACTTAACATGGGTAAACTAGATATACTCGAAAAAAACCCTTTAATCCACAACCTCTGATCATCAACGTACTGAGCTTGGAAACATACTGAACTTCACTTCATCATTGTCAACCTACAACTTATTTCATTACAATTTTCTCAATATCCTTGACATATACATCCTTGAAGACATTAATGCCAATAGTGTTGACATCAATGACAAGCACATATCAGCAACATCCAATAGTTGCTTCATGGAGGGACCCACCTAGATTTGGAAGCGGTGAATGCTTTATGGAGCAAGGATCGACAATTGATGGTGGGTGACGTGGGTCAATCCTGACCACTCCCCACCATCCTATGAGGGGCTCACTTGTACCTTTTGCTTCTTAGTGGGGGAGTCAGTGACGATCACATGGAATGATCTAAAAGGCTATATGGACATTAGTAAGGGCTGAATATTAATAAATTTGGCCTAGAGAACATATGGGCTTAAATGGTGTCATTTTTAAATTAATTTCTTTTGGCATGTGTTCAAGATTTGAAGATTGCTTTTGATTATGACCATCAATTCTGTCAGATAATGGTACATGTAGGAAGGTGAAATTAAAATAAGGTAGGGTATAGGCTAATGGTTTGATATTAAATCATGATCACTCCCTGTCATCCTATTGAGATGAGTTGCAAGTGGATTAATTCCCACGGGTGAGTGGGAAAATTGGACACGATATGTTGTTCTTTAATGCTAAATCAGTGATTAAGTGTGTAGAAAGAGTGGATGCATATCCACTTGGGATTTTCTAATTGGAAAAAGGCATCAAGCACATGTAGTTAGCCTCTTCATAATTAATTACCATGATTGTAATTATCAATTGATTTATCTCAACATGTGATCAACGACTGATGTTTCAAAAAACAAGTAGCTGATTGTCAGCTTGCTTGCACAAGCCTTCCTCAAGCATTAATGGTAAGCACACTCAAATTGCTTAATATAATGAGGATCGACAACCATATTTTTCTTCATAGTTTGCAATCAAAAGTTGAGAAATTAAGTTTGAGTTTGTGAAGAAGATGTTGTAAGAAGAGTTATTGAGTTAACTTTTTCCCAGGTAAGTAGATCCTCATACCTACTTATTCCAATTACATATTTAAGTTGGTTTGTCTGCTCTAAATTCTTAGGGTGGTGAGGGTTTTGTAGTCTTTAATCTCCTTTTAAGCTTATAAGAATTGCAAGGGTTTGAGTTTTTTGTTCTGTAAAAATCTTTTTAAGAACAAACTGGTGAAAATTCTGCCTACAATTAAGAGTCTCCTTGTTATCGTTTTGTACTCTGTGAAAATGAGTAAGCCAAGTGAGTATTGCAAGCTAGTCAAAAGGTGTAGGACACTTAGTTTGCTTGAATATCAAGATGATTTTCTTGAGATCGAACTTGGCATACCAGGAGATCTTGCAACACTAAAGGGTAGGAGGAGTGCACGTGGTAAAACTCAAAAGGGTGGTGTCATGAGCACCTATAATTTGAGGAGTAGGGTTGCTTCAAAAGAATTGTTCAAGTTTAGAAAGAAAGAATCGGTTAAGCCTATGAGGGAAGAAAAGAAGAAGTATAAGTGGCACAAGGCTTATGATTCTTATATGGGATGACACAACTCTCCCATAGAGGTTTCGGATAGGCCTTTCAAAGATGAAAGAGATACTGACCTAGAGTATGGCCGTTACCATCTTACTTTGGTGCCACATGAGGATTCTAATGAGGGAGGGGTAGTAGCTTCTCTAGTTTTATTGTGAACATAGAGTGAGTGAGCATACTCTGATTCTGAAGAATTAGAGTAGTTCCTTAGTTCAATTTTTGTTTTTGATGACACCATTGCCACTACAATAGACTCATGATCTTCAACAGGCATATGGTTTTTTTTCTTTCATGCTAACTTGGAGAATCCTCTTTGGTCGACGTGGACAAGGTATTTTAGCACTACTATAACAGCAAACGATTCCTTTTGGAAGGTTGGTTGGTCTTATTCAATGAACTTCATGATGTTTTGTTTTTTTGCTTTTCCCCTATTTTGCAATGATTAAGTGTAACTATCTAGAGAATCTCAGAAATTAAAGTGAAATTAACTGTCAAATGCAAATATGATTGTAATTGTAATTCGGCCTAATGCTTGTCACTCCCATATCTATATAAATGGGATTTCAGGGTCAGTTACAAAGAGAGGGTGGTTGGTTGTTCTGGGATTGATCACATAAATAATTGTAAAGGATATTGAATATTTTAGTGTTAAGTCTTAGGTTTGAGTCTAATAATATGTATATGAAGCTCTGATAGTAATACTAGCATAATAGAATAAAATAGTACAAGTTCGACACCATTTTCTCTCCCATGTACTAATTTTATAAGTTATAAATAAAATAATCAAGGGTTATCTTATTTGTCTCTATTGATTTCCAATGGGTCTATGGTTTTATTTTTTCTTATTAATTCAAAGAATTGATGTAAATACTTGAATACAGTCATAGTTTTATGTTAAGTACTAGGATGCTAGTAAGAAGTGATGGTTGAGATATAATGTTGAAATACTATAATGTAGTATTCTCAAAGCTTTAAATAATGTCATGTGTGAATTTTTTGCTTTTAAATAGGAGGCATAGAGCCTATATATTTATATTAATATATAATGAAGTAGCAAAAAAATGTCTGATTGTTGGATGAAACTTGCCAATACATTTTTAGAGTTTTGTGACAAATAGTATAAAAACATTATCACCCATCCCCTGAACATATGATTAACATCCTATCTATTCCAATGAATTATTTCAGTAATTAGCATCCCCTATATGAAAATACCATCACTTTTGTATCCCATTATCCTTGTATCACAACGATCATTGATGAAATCATATAAACAACCCCATTGAAAAAAACTATTAGCAACTATATACTGAAGAACTAGCAAAATTGAATCAAAAAAACCCTAAGCATCAATCATTCCTCCATATCAACTAGTTCATTCTCGCCCTCGCTTTCCTCTAAATTAGGTATTTCTAGCACCCTGGTTCTCTTACGCCTTGAATAAACCTTCACTGTAGTACCTTTCTTTGTACCAACATCCATAATTAGCTTATCTTCATCAACAACATTTCCTTGAACTGTGGCACAGACCTTCCCCAGATTAGGGCTTGTCATGTGTGAAAATTGCTATCAAATTATGTGGGTATTAGTATTGACTTTGTTCCAAGGATGAGGCACCGGTTTAAGTGAGGTAATCATATTGCATTTTTTTGATTAATTTAGCAACAAAACATTCATTAATTCAAATTCTCTGAAATGGGTTACAAGTATATTATGTTTTACCTTTCTCGTGCTCCAAATATGAACTATTATTGAGAAGTAGCGAAATTCATTGATATATTATGTTATTTGAGCCTCTATTTGAGAATTATCTATGTGTTTCAATGTTTATGATAGAAATGGCATAAGAATATTGTAAAACATTTTTCTTTGCCTCATCTTTTTGATCTTTGGTTTCTTTTTAATTTCAGCTTCTGAAATGTCTGGGTTTATATAAGGTTGGTTGGAAAGACGAGCAATACGCCATGTGGTGGCTATACGACTCTCATATCATTTTTCTTTTTGAAGGAGGGCCTGGAACATGCGTCAATTTTGTGGAAGTTTCCTCCAAAAGGTTTTTCGGAAATCATAAGATCTCTGCCCACGTGATGTGTCATCTCTTTGAGGACTGTTCTTGATGATATCTTTTGGGGTGTCTATTAGAGCTTGATGCCCTTTATTTTCTAGGATTTTGTGAATGGAAGTTTGGAGTCGGTGCCTCAAGGTGATGTAATAGGTCAATGGACTTCCTTTTGTTTCTAGAATGTTCTTAGGATCTTTGATCATCTACAAGCATGCATCTTTGCTCAATATCTAAAAGACAAATGTAGTAGCTGAGAATTAATGAGCAAAGATTTTTCTGACCTAACCAAGGATCCAGGATTAGATTGCAAGCTATCAAGTTATGACATCTAGCAGTAATTACTTCTATGTTGAGGTGGTGCTTTCTTCTTCTAATGGCTATAAAACTAGAGAAACAACACAATATAGGGTTGGATTCCACGTAGCAATTTCTTGAAAAGAAAAGTTTCTTTAGTTTTCTTAGGATTTTTAGAATTATTTTCAAAAACAAGTTGTACAACTACTTTATTCTAGCATGTTATATCTATTAAGGATTAAACAATTGTCAGATTGGCATCCAACCTCTGTTTCAAAGTTCATTTGATAATTAAAGCATGAACTATTGAGCAGAATTTATTGAGACTATGCATGTATGGCCTTTTTCAAGCTTTCTTTCTTTGTATTGTCATTTTGAATGAAACATTGTGTTTTGCAAGTTGAATCTAGATAGTTTAAGTAGTGTATTTCTATGTTGTATGCTTGTATTGCAAAATAGTAACTTAGGAAAACTAGACTATGTTGAATTGAACTTCTTTGTTTTTCTAAAAGTTGTTATTTTATTGTACTATGTTGTATTAGGAGATAGAGTTCATGTGATTTTTGAGATATTGTTCTGATAATTGTAAGAATTTTTTATGTTTGATTAGACCTTAATGAGCACTACCTATGGAAATATTTGAAAGTCTACATTGTCCTTAAAGTTAGCCTTTGTTGTTCATTTTGTTTCCAACAATGAAGGGTAGTGGCATTCTGTGTCCATTTATATCACTCATAGGAATGATTCGGGTTCAAATTGTTGTAAAATCTTTGGCACATCGCCTTTTATGCTTTACATTTACATTTCCTTCTCCCTTTATCTCAAAACCCCCAAAGAAGAGTCTGCTTTCTCTAAAAATCCTAGAGGTATTTAGTGACATGCAATTTGTCCCCCACTCATTGAATTTCCCATAAGACTGTCAGAGAGGCACAAGCTTTGATGATCAAAAGTTCTTTTTTGGCACACCCAGTGGGACAAAAAGTTTTCCAAACAACTGATTAGAAGTTAGAAATATTTCTTGAATCAAGCTAAGAAAGGAAACTAGAAGTTTCATGCCCAGAGTCCAAACAAAAGCATCTTCGAGAGGTCACTTCTAGTACTTTCAATTACCCACCTCGACCCCTAGGAGGAGAAGACTTATAGGTTATGTATCACCTATAATGAGAAATAAAGTAAGAAGTAAGAGCCCAATATCTAGAGCTTTATCTATTCCACCTAGAGGATTAAATTTCCAAATTAGAATACATGTATATCTGATCCACATAAACCTTTTCTCTATGGCTCAAGTACCTCCCCCTTCTCCTAGGAACTTCGTAACATGGGATAGTGTAGTCCACTATAGCCACCCACACCCCCAGATGTATGGCCTGCCATACCCACTAATGCCCTCAAGGCTATTCCTAAATTCTTTGAGAATATTTTAAAACCCCTTCCGAACATCTACAAGATATAGCGAAGGTATGTAGGGTACATATTATAGCAGAGGAAAATATCATCCTAAGGCCATTGGCCACCTCTTTCAAAGGAAAATCCCAAGCCTAGTATCGATCTTTGGCTTCGAGTTCTATCATCTCTTGGGACCAACTCGAAGAGGGTCTGTTTGAATGCTTCTCAGAGAAGGGAGACCATTCCTCATTGCTACAACAATTGATCACCATCAAGAGAGCTCCTCATGAGGCCATGAGCAACTTCAACACCTAATTCCATAAGACCTAGCAAAGGATTCACATGATTGCTTGACTTCAGACTGCCATGGAATTCATGTTCTATCTAAAGGCTTTTAACCCTGACATCATAATCATGATAACTTCCATGAGAGGAGATATCTTGCCTAACGCTTATGAGGTGGCAATGTGAATGGAAAATAGTCTCATCAATGTTGGGAAGCTCCCACCATGACCCCCTATGCCTATGTTCACAAAACTTATTGGAACATCTCGAGAAGAAGCTTCTCGAAGCACTTCCACTACACAATCAACGATGGGTGTGCCACAATCTATGTATGTGTATCATGCTACGGAAAGTAGTACGTCGGGCTCCAACTCAGTAATAGAAAATATCAATGACATAAAGAGTCTCATGAAGCCTTTTTCTAATGAGTTGGCTATCATCAAATGGCAGCAAGCGATGCCCCCAAAGCCAAGTACTCAAACCTACAGCGGAAATAGGACACCCTATCAAAATAACACATACTGGGGGTTTTCTCAAGGAGGCCAATAGATGACACCAACGAACTAGATCGTTTCAGTCACCATGTTGCTTTAAACAATAAAGGATAGCCAGAGTAGAGAAATGATCCCAAGCTAGAACAATTTGGCCGAAGAAGAGAATGTATGGTGTTTCCTATGTAATGATAGCCATATGCCCAAAAATTTCCCAAGGAGGAACATGCAACTAAAGATAGTGGAACAAAGAGGGAAAGGTGTACTTCTGAATGTAGATGAATATAGGTCTTCCAAAATGGAGAATGCTCATTTTAGAGCACATATGCAAGGGATGTCCCTAGAGCAGGAGCTAGGGATTACACCCAACCAAGCGTTGTTCTCATGAATGGAGGAAGAAGACATAGTGTTCACGAATGAAGCTCTCATGACTAGCATTCCACGAGTGCAGTCAGACTACAACACAAGGTTCAAAAGAAGGGTCACCGACGAATACATGCAACAACCTCTTCCACAACCTCAACTGCAACAACCGCTGTCACAAGAGAATCAATTTTTACCAACTATCATCTGACCCATCTCGCAATCACATAATCTACCACGGACTATGAAAAGGGTGAGTGAAATGCCAAGCCTAGTGATGTTAGAAAATTTTCTTCTAAAAACAAGAGAAATACCATCATTTAAGCCCAAGGCCCAAGTGGTTGAGATGCTTAATGTGGTCAAGAAATTCAAGAAGGTGATTGCCAATGTGTCATTGTGGGACGTCAAATCTATTCCCGAATAAAAAAATCTGCTTCAAGAAGCATTGAAAAAAGAAGAGCAAATGCCTCAAACAAGAGTGGCTCCTATATGTGATCAAAGGAGATAAAAGGTACCCATGTCAGAAACTCAAGTGTCAAAAGTTGTAGCATATGCAAAAAACATGGGAGATGCAAAGGAAAAGGAGGTAAGTAGGCCAAATCCCACGCCTTTCTTTTTAACACTTATTATGGGAGATAAGATTTTAAATAACAATATGATCAATTTGTGAGCCAATATGACCATCATGTGAAAACAATTGGTGGATTCCTTGAAGCTTAAGTATGCGCCTCTTGAAAAGGGAATCATGCAACTGGACAAGAAGAGGGTTCTGATCATTGGCCAGATAAAAGACTTTTCCCTGACTCTTTTCTCCTGTCCAAGCCAAACAGTCACACAAGAAGTAGTAGTGATAGACATTCCACCAGTCTTTGGAATGTGTCTATCAAGATATTTCACCACCAAGCTTCATGGATACCTAGCACTTGACTGGACCCACCTCATATTGAGAACTAAGCACAGGGAAAAAATGAAGATTCTTTCTGAATCTTTACATCCCAAACATATTGTGGATAATGTAGTCTTATGCTTTGAAGCTGTACATACTTCCATCTCTCAATAGAAGAAATATTGTGTAGAAATGCTAGAAGACGAAGAAGATACAAGTGAGTGGACTCTCGAAGAAGAAGTGTTGCTCAACCAATTCATTGATTCTAATCCATTCGACAATTTCCATGCAATAGGATTAGGCACCTATGTAATTTTTGATGGAGATCAAACTTTTCTAAAATTTGTGAAGGATTGGGAGAAATCCGATGACCCATCTAATAATCATCTATGGACCCTATATTTTTATGGAGCCAAGTGTAAAGCTAGCTTCAGGGCGGGCATCTAATTACTATCCTCGATGGGATCCGAAACCCTCAAAGCTTATCATTTTTTGTTTTCAAGCTTGAATAATGATGTTGAATATGAAGCTTTGGTCCATGGCCTAATCCTTGCTAAAAAAATGGGTGTAAAGAGAGTACAAGTTTTCAAAGATTCAGAGCTAGTGGTGAGCTAGGTCCACAACCAAGCAACTGCAAAGAACACCAGAATGAATTCATATAGACATTGGATTTGGGATTTGATTGAGAGCTTCAAAGCTTTCAACATACAAGTTATTCCCCAATCTCAAAATAGTGTCTTTGATTGAATGGCATCTGTTGGGTTACAATTTGAACCAATTTCTAACTCCACCAAGCAAAATGCAGTGCAAGTTGTCGTCCAACCCTCAATTCCCGACAATGATGAAAATTGGTAGGTTTTCGATGATGACACTCAAATTGCTACCTCCGTACAAAAGGGAGGAATGGACCTCGAAGGTTCACCCCCAGGAGTTGATTTCTCCAAAGGTCAAGTCATCCAATTGAAAGGAAACAAGCTTCCTAGAGGTTTGATTTCTCTCAAAAACCTTTTTGATTGTGAAGATGCTAGAAATTGCAAGTGAAGGTTCACTACAAATGAAAGAGATTACAAAGAGCTTGATGTTGGAAGCAGTAGAAAGCTAAAGGTAAGAAAATAAGTCCCTCAAAGGGATAAAGAAAGATTAAGGTATTTGTGCTATGAGTACGATAGAGTCATGGCCTAGACCTATGATGATCTGAGAGGATATGAACCATGTATAATTAACATACTATTGATTTGGAGGAAGGTTACAAGCCTGTCTGACAAAAGAAAAGGTCGGTCAACCTGAAGGTTGAAATCCTTGATAGCGCAAGAGCTCACCAAGTTGGTCGATTCAAGAATCATATATCTGATCAAACATTCCACTTGGGTGTCAAATTTGGTGCCCATCCAAAAGAAGAATGGTGATATCAAACTTTTTGTTGATTTTTGAGACTTGAACAAGGCCTCATTGGAGGACCATTACCCCTTGTCATCAATGGGGAAAATCCTACAAATAGTAGCCAGATCTAAAATTTTCTCACTGCTTGATGGTTTTTTAGGATATAATTAGGTATATGTAAAGGAGAGTGATCAACACAAGACAACATTCACAACTAAGTGGGGAACATTCACATATGCCAAGATGTCATTCGGACTGTCAAATGTTGGTGCAACTTTTCAACGAGCAATGGATATTTTTTTCAAAGGTTTAATCAACCTGACTATTTTGATATACCTAGATGACCTTATGGTCTTTTCAAATTTAAAGGATGATCATTTCGATCATCTAGAAAAAGGTATTCCAAAAGTGCCAACAGTTTGGGATTTCTTTAAATCCCAAGAAATGCATCTTTGGAGTACCTCAAGGTAAGTTACTTGGCTTTGTAGTGTCTAAAGAGGGAATAGTAATGTTAGAGTAATAAGTTATTATGCTTAATTAATTATATCATATTGATTAATTAATTAAGTCACTTATTCCTCTTTGTTACTTAAGCTAAACTTAGGCACATTAATAATTAATTAATTATTAATTATTAAGTGTGCACACTAGGGTTTCATTTAGGGTTTCCCTTTTAGGGTTTCTTGATCTCCTTCATAAGGATTGATCACTTTGTAATAATTGATTCTCTTAATGCATTTTTACTGTAATATTTATAGAAAATCTTCTTGGTTCTTCATGTCTTTTGCATGTGACAGGTATCTCTTTGCATGCAGGTGATCTTGGTTTTCTAACCTGGTATCAGAGCTCTAGACCTGCAGCTGCCTGTTCGTGATTTGAAGATATGGCCTTTCAGTGAGTTCTGAATGCAAGGGTTTCCACGGGCATCTTTTTTGCAAGATCTGGGGCTAGCCAATTTTTTGGTACACTTTGGGCTCAAACAAACACCGCCATCGCGTTCGCAGTGGCCAAAAACCCTAGAAACGCCTGTCATTTTGTCAATTTTGGAGCAGTTGATCTAGAAGGAAAAAAACTTTTTCCAGTGGGTCGTACGGCCTCCCCAGCACGCTTCTCAACACACAAAAAATTCAAAAAAATTCAAAAAAGGCATTTTCTCCGGTTTCAGGCCGATGCTTGCAGAGTAAAAGGGGTCCGCCACCTGACGGCCACCGAGTGGCCACCCAAACACCACCGCTGTCGGGGGCGCCGCCCACCTCCTCCGCCAGCTTGCATGCAACCCCTGCGGGCTCCTCCAGAATTTTCCCCAGTCATATTGGTGACTGGGGGCCTCTGCCAGCCCCCACGGGCTCCAGCTCCACCTACTGAGGTCATATGGATGACCAAGAGCCGATCTCATACCCTCGGCCCCTCCAGCACCTAGCCCCTGGTCATATCAGCGACCAGGGGCTTTGTCAAAAAAAAATTGTATGGGGGCCAAATTTTTGCGGCGACGGCCAAATGGCCATCAAATTTAGGCCCATGAACTACTGACGTCAACATGACGTCACCTGGCCGTACAACCCTCTTTGCCCCTCCTAGCCCTAATTTTCCCTAAAAGAGCAGTTTTTTTCTTTGGTCATAACTTGGGCATACAGTATCGAAATCGAGCAAATGAGATATCGCTGGAAAGATGGTTCTGAGCACTTTCATTTGGTATAGTTTATTTTATATTATTTTTCTGTTTTACTACATTTATTGCTGTTTGAAGTCAGATGTACTTTTTATGCTTCTGAGCTCATAACTTTTTGCCACGATCTTCGTTTTTCACCTCATTTGAAGCATTGGAAAGGTATTGAGGAGCTCTATGTTGCTGTTAATGCACTTTTTTTTGTATCTATCCCAGGTTGATCACTTAGTCCAGATTTGGCCCGATGGGTTGTTTGGAGATTACTTGGATATTTTGGCAGTTGGGAGGGTGCATCTTGCATCTTTGCACTTCATTTTCAGTAATACATCATTCAATAATTGCTTGTTGCTTCATAGATTCCAGAGTTGTTCCTATTTGGAGTTTTTGAGTGTTCTATGGCATCGGTTCTACTGTTGCTTTATCATGATTCCTTGACTCAATCAGTGACTCTCATCCGATTTCAGTAGTAAAAAGAAGAATATTTCCTTGCTTGCCAGTATCAAGTTCCAATGTTACTCTACAGAGTTCTTCCAGTGCTTCTTTGTAGCATGACATATCATTGTAAGGGGGGTTTTGTCCCACTGGGTTTTTCCTTCTCTACCTCATTCCTGCATTTGTAAATGGGTACCTGATCAGGCCTAGTTGTCGGGACCCATCTTTGCTTTCATGCATCTTATTCTAGTGTTTTAGCTTCCTCCTAAGTTCATCTTAAGGGGGGGTGTTAGAGTAATAAGTTATTATGCTTAATTAATTATATAATATTGATTAATTAATTAAGTCACGTATTCCTCTTTGTTACTTAAGCTAAACTTAGGCACATTAATAATTAATTAATTATTAATTATTAAGTGTGCACACTAGGGTTTCATTTAGGGTTTCCCTTTTAGGGTTTCTTGATCTCCTTCATAAGGATTGATCACTTTGTAATAATTGATTCTCTTAATGTATTTTTACTATAAGGTTTATAGAACATCTTCTTGGTTCTTCATGTCTTTTGCATGTGACAGGTATCTCTTTGCATGCAGGTGATCTTGGTTTTCTAACAAGTAATAGATCCCGAAAGGGTTATATCTATAATGGAATTACCCCTTCCAGTAAACCAAAAAGGACTTCGGTTGTTTCTAGGGAAAAATAATTTTATCAGTAGGTTCATTTCAAACTTTGTCGGTATTGTGAGGCCTATCACATTAATGCTTAAAAATAATTTTTTGTTCAAATGGACCTCTGAAGGAAAATAATCTTTTGAGCAAATAAAGATAGTGATTTCTTCCTCTCTGGTATTGTTTAATCCAAATTTTTCCAAAGATTTCTTACTTTATGTATATAGTGGTTAGGATAGTATAGCTTCGGTGATTACTCAGAAAAGTGATCAAAATGATGGAGAACATTTTTCTGCTTTCCATTTAATAACTTTAAAGGGCTATGACGTTAGGTACAACTTTGTGGAAAAAAAATCTTTTTCCATAGTCAAAATTTTAAAAAAGTTCTGACACTTGGTGTTGGCCAACAAGATCACTATCCTTGTACCACATCCCAGTGTGTAGGAATATATTACAGAAGGTGAGATCACCGAAAAAAGAGAAAATTGGATCACTAAGATCATAGAATATGATGTGGACATCAGACCAACCAAGTTGGTTCAGGGAAGAGACCTATGTAAATACATCACACAGGAAGCAAGTCTTGCAGCTGAAAAGGACACCGATCAAGCCTACTCGAACCAATTTGAGTCCAAACAATCCTAGGTGGTTGATCGAACTCAGTATATGTAAAAGGGATATTACCTGACTAGCCTTCCATTCAATAAAAGGAGATACTACTGATTGCAAGGTGTCAGGTATGTATTAATCGAGGATGTACTATTCAAGAGAAATTATGATGGTGTGTTGCTTTGATGCCTCAATAGACTATAGGCAGAAAGGGCTCTCAACAAATTTTATCACAATCCTAAGGGTGGACACTTTTTCACCAAAAATACTGCTTTGAAGATAATGTGGGTGGGATATTACTGATCCTCTATGTTTTCCAAAGCACATCACCTAGTTCAAAAATGTACACAGTGCCAATATTTTGTTGGAAAAAGAAAGAATGTCACTCTACCCTTGAGCTTGATTGTAACTGAAGAACCCTTTGCACAATGGGGTTTGGATTTTATCAACATGATAGATCCTATTTCTAGTGTTGAACATAAGTGGATCCTTATGGCAATTGATTATTTTACAAGATGGACAGAGGTTGTAGCCCTAAAGAATGCAATAGAAGGGGAAATTGTTAATTTCCTTGAAGAAATAGTGGCCATATTTGGCCCGCCCAAGACCATCATATCCGATAATGATCAAGCTTTTGTTGGAAAAGGGATGTCATATTTTGCTATTAGACATGGTATTTTCCTTAAAACTTCATCAAATTATTACCCACAAGGGAATGGGTTAGCATAGTCCACCAACAAAAACCTAATTAGGTTAATCAAACGCATTGGGTTAGAATGACAAAGAGAATGGCACAAGCATTTGTGGGTTGCTCTATGGGAAGACCAAATTACCCCCAAGCAGATTTTGAAGACTTCCCTTTATGATTTGGTATACGGAAAAGAGGTAGTGATACCCATCTCCATAGAAATTCTTGCTTTACAGCTACTCAAAGCCTTGGAGGTTGAAGAAAATGGTGGAATGGAAGTACGGCTGGAAAAACTCCTCAAACTAGAAGAAGATAGACAAAAGGCCCATGGAGACATGATCAATCTCCAACTGATAGTCAAGAGATGGTTCGATAAAAATAATTCTAGCCCAGAATTCAAAGAAGGGAGCCTAGTGCTAAAGTGTGATGAGCGTACTACAAAACCAAGGAAACACCATAAATTTGAAGAACTGCGGAAAGGACCTTTCTAAATCAGCACACGCAAAGAAAAGAATGCGTGCGAGCTTGAAGATATGGAAGGAAATGCTTTAGATATACTGGTTAACGGTATTTATTTGAAAATTTTCCATTAAAGTGAACAATTCTCTGAAATTTTTTAACAGTTATGTACCATATATAAAATTTTTGAATATATTTCAAAATTTTAAAATAACACAACTAAGAGAAGAACACTAAAGAAACTGAAGCACTCTTCAAAATCCGCATACACTCTAAACTCTTTTCCATGGGTTAGTAATATGCAAACTTATTAAATGCTCCTATGAGACATATAGGAGCAGGACATATACCTATTCCATATTGGATCGGTGTCACTTGTGTAAAGTGACCCTTTCCCAATCCTCGCTAAGCTCAATGATAGATGCCATGAAGATGGAGTGAAATGGGAAAAATTAGTTCTCAATTGAAGAGAGTAACTTTGCATAAGATTTTGGATGGATTGTTGAAGAATGAAGCTTCCATTTATAGACTCTCAAGTTGAAAGAGTGCTCAAAAGAGAGCAATGTAGGATAATGTTTTAGCCAATGAGATGCATCCACTTGTCACCTTGTGAATGGTTGAGGAATGTGCAAGTTTTGGTCAATGTGCCCATAAATGAGATTGATTGGCCTTTTCAAATTTCAAATTTTTCTTGTTGGAGGGAGAAAAGGAGATTTTAATGCCAAGTGGGGGACATGTAAGAGGGAAGTTATTTCCATGTTGGAAGGGACAAGTCAACTTGATTTCAAATTCAAACTTGAGGAATATTCTCAAAAGCTGCTTTGTTGAGGGAAAATGATGATTTTAATAAATGAATTAAAATGCTTTATTGGTGAAAGTGGGAAAAGCTAGAGGATGTGATGGGTGATTAGATGAGATTAATCAAGATTATATTAGTTAAGATGATGTTAGATTCTTTTGACCCATTTGAATTAAATACTTTGATTTATTTAAATCAAAAGGGATGGAATATGAATTTGGGATTTAATTAAATGAAGTTTGGTTTATTTAATTAAAAGGGGGATGTGAGACTTAAATTAAACAAAGTTGATTTATTTAATTTAAATGGATAACCTTAGGAGACTGAATTTAATGAATTTGATTTACCTGATGAGTGGATGAATGTGAATTAATTGAGTGCACGATGCTAATTTCACATGTCTACTTTTTTCCCCTCTTTGAAGCAATGTACTCGCTACGTTGGTTCAAAGAATGAACTTACCGTAATCAAATTTGAAAAAAAATCTGATTTTTTCGGATGCCCTAGTGGAAAGAAGTATACTAGTACATTGCCCCCTCGAGATATTGAGCGAAAAGATTCGATTTGAGGGTCGATCTCATGATAAAGAGGTTCAAAGTGGATGGTTATGATGATGATGCAAATGAGACAGTTTTAAGATGCTTAGAATAACCAATCTATATTATTCTAAACAACTTAAATGATGATATGATGTGATGATGGATGATGCGACAATGCTTATATGATTATGTAATGAGTGTTTTATGCAAATGTATGATTAATGAGATGCTTAGACTAACATATCTATATTATGATGATGAACATGCATGTGAGATGATGTGCAGAATGTTGATGGTTTGTGGATGCAGGACGGATGCACTGGCGATGATGATTAACTATTCATGATGTGATGTTAGTGAGGAAAAGAAGAAATGAGAAATGAGATGATGACAAGAGGATCCAACAAGACAACTTTATGAGAAATGATGATGAGAAATGGATGATTTTCTTATCAAGAATTGGGATTTTAAAAGGGTCACTTACCTTATGTTTGATAACACACATAAGCATGATGCATCAAGGTATAAAGGACCAGGATGGCGTTGTACTTAGTGTGATGGAATTTGACTTGACAAATAGATAGGAGTATTCCTATTCACACCTGGCATACAAAAACCTTGTTGGGATGCACTTTAGAAGTTTTAAACATCTTGGACCAAAAAACATAAAGGTATAACCTATCAATGCAATAGTCAACAAGCTGCCTAAAACACCCTCCATACATATCTAACAAAGCAAGTTTTCACCAAGGTTATTTTACAAGAACATCCAACAAGTACAGCAGAAAAAAGATAATGATTATTGCCCCATTCCTATCTCTCTAAATCCATTTGTTTGGACATCATCAAGAGTTTATTGGAATGAGCACAAAGAGATAAGTCAAAAGACAAAGATAAAGTAAACAAACAAGTTGATGTTCTTCAATACTGCTAACCAAAAGGAAATGTGTTTTTAAGGATAAGAACCGAAACTATTGCCAAAAGATAATGCCCATTGTAGGAAGGATACATCCTAGGACATGTTAGTGGATGGAAACACATCATTTCATTTATCCAAAGTACTATTTCTGATAAATAATGGCCATTGTAGGAAGGATACATCCTAGGACATGATGTTATTAGATGTTTGAAATGGGATTGATTGGATGATAGGCTATCGACACAAAGAGTTGACCAACTTGTTTACGTATTGACTTAGACCTAAGACTTGACATTTTGAGTTTTCACTTTTAACCTATTAGACTAACTTTTGACCTGTTTTTGGATTTTGATATGTTTTGAATGGTTTTTGGATTTTGGTGATTTTTTGATGTTTTTGGATTTTCTGATGTTTTGATGTTTTTGGATTTTCTAATTTTAGGACTTCAAGAATATACACGAATCTGATCCAATGATAACATTCCCCCAACATGATGCAATAGACTACTCCGATAAAGGTAGGAAAAACTAACCTTGAGGATGGGTCGAATAATACTAGGTGGGATCATGATACGAACACAAGACCAAGCTATGGTGCAGATGTAGGTGAATGAGTGATGGATGGAGATCTGAATGTGATGGATGATGGAAGCGTAATGGATAGATGATGTAGAACAAGTTGTGAAGATCCTAGTGGATGGAAAGTGCTTATTTACACAAGGCACCTATTTTCCAGGTTTTCACCAAGGTACTTGTCTAAAGTGCCACCGAAGTGGTTTTCACTAGAGGACAATTGTTCTCTTTACTATTTTTTTTGGATTTTTTATTTTCTTATTTTTTTGTTGTCACCAAGATGCCTATTTTACAAGTTTTCACCAAGGTAACCATTTCTTCAGGACATTTTTTTTTTTTTTGGATTTTTGGTTCTATACTTTGAAAGATTAGGCATAAAACTTTTTGAGATGAGAGTTATTCATGGGCTCTTGCAGAGGTTCCCCTTCGGGTGTTGATAACTGATATGCCCCTGACATAAAGCTTGCTATGATAACAAATGTTCCCAACCAATTGGGTTCAAATTTTCCTTTGTTGTTTGGATTTGGTACATTCTTTTGATTCTCCTTTAGTACTACTTCTCTGACTTGGAAAGTCCTACTTCTAATTTTCTTGTTATAGCTCCTCTTGAGTCTATTCTAATAGACTTGCAAATGATTTAAAGCATCTATACATCACTCATCCAGTAGCTTCAGCTCATTCAGTCTTGATACTTGATATTCTTCATCTATGATGAGGTTTTGTAGTGATATTCTTAGTGACAGGAGCTCGATCTCAATGGGGAGTACTGCTTTTGATCCATAGAACAGGGAGAAAGGGGTGGCACTAGTGGGTGTGCGATTACTGGTTCAGTAGGCCCAGAGGGCAGGATTGAGCTGTAGATGACAGTCACAACCTATGTCATTAATTGTTTTCTTGAGGATTTTTAAAATGGTTTTATTTGTGGCTTATGTTTGGCCATTTCCTTTGGGATAGTATGGGGTGGAGAAGCGATGTTGGATTTTGAATTTTTCACACAAGTTGTAGACATCCTAATTCTTGAATGGTGTCCTATTATCTGAGATAATGGCTTGTGAAACACTGTAGCGGCAAATGAGATAGTTCAGGATGAACTTTGATATCTTCTTCCTAGTTATATATGTCATGGGTATGGCTTCCACCCACTTAGTAAAGTACTGAGTGGTTGTTATGATGAACTTGTGGCCATTAGATGAAGTGGGAGTGATTTTTCCAATGAGATTGAGTCCCCACTGTGAAAAGGGCCATGTTGTGTTGACAGGATGAAGTTCTTAAGTTGGAGCATGGATGAGGTCCCCATGCTATTTACATTGTAGACACCTTCTGACATAATCATGTGCCTCTTTTTCCATTGTAGGCCAATAATACCCCATCCTCAAAAATTTCTTGGCTAGGGTCATTCCACTCGAGTGTGAACCACAAATATTGTTATGTACTTTAGTTAAAGCGATCAATGCCTCCTTTGCATTTAAATAGCGTAATAAGGTTCCTTCTATGCTCCTACGATACACGATATCTCCTAGGATGACGAATCAAGATGCCTTTTTGACAAAGGTTCATTTTAAGGTTGAGGGTAAGTCAACAAGTATCACACCTATTCGCAGGTAGGTATAAACGTCATGGTACCATGGATCATCGAGACCAATGATTTTGCACACAAATTCTTATTCTGGTACCTCGAATGCGGGCATGAGAAGTTGCTCTACCAAGAATTCATATTTTGGGACATTGTGAGGGATGTCTAGTAAGGATCCAATCGTTGCCATGGCATCTGCTACTCTGTTGTTGGCTCTGGGTATATGCTCAAATGTGATCTCAATAAAGGATTCCTTGAGAGTCTCCACCAGTTTCTTGTATGGAGTGAGCTTATCATCCTTAGCTTGGTATTCACCATTCACTTGGTTTATTATCAGTTGGGAGTCTCCATATACGCTTAGGGCCATGATGTGCCACTGCACTACTATTCTAAGACCTATGGTTAAAGCCTCATATTCTACAATTGTATTAGTGTAGGGAAACACCAACTTATAGGAACTTGGTATGTATTCCCCTTGTGGGGTGATAAATAATACACCGGCTCTTGATCCATGTTGTGTGTATGAGCCATCAAAGTAAAGTTTCCAGTGGTTGGATATGTTGAGATTGAAGATGGATTCATCTGGAAACTCTGAGATGAGAGGATTCTCAGAATAGATTGGTGCTTCTGCAGCTGATTTGTGATGACTTGGCCTTTAATTTTTTTCCACTCCACATATTCAATGTCATACTTTGATAATATCATGATCCATTTAGCCATTCTTCCAGTGAGCATTGCTTTTGATAGTAAGTACTTGAAGGGATCAATTTTGGCGATGAGTTTGACTTTGTGCGCCAACATGTAATGTCTAAATTTCTGTGAAGAAAACACTACTGCTAGACATGCTTTCTCTATGAATGAGTAATTTAACTCATGCCCAACCATTGTTCTGTTGATATAATAGATGGCCCTTTTTGTCCCGTTTTCATCGTGCTGAGCTAGAAGAGCTCCAAGGGCTGTTGTTGTTGCTGACACAGAGAATTAATGGCTTTCTTGGGATTGGTGGCATTAGGATAGGTGGTGTAAGTAGATATTCTTTGATCTTATTGAAGGCTTCTTCACACTTGTTATCCCACTTGTACACTACTCCCTTGTGAAGTAGGTGAGAGTATGGATTCTATTTATCTACCAGTTATGCTATGAATCTTCGAATGGACTGAAGCCTGCGTTGGAGACCTCTCAATTGTTTCAATGCTTTGGGTTCCTCCATCTCAAGGATTAATTTTTCTTTTGTTGGATCTACTTTAATACCTCTCAATGACACTATATATCCTAGCAATTTTCGTGATTATATGTCGAAGACACACTTCTTTGGATTTAATTAGACCTTGTATTCCTCTACCCTGTCGAAAATGGTGCTCAAAGTTGCTATGTGATCCTTCCTCTTTCTGGATTTGGCTAGTATTTCATCAAAATAATCTTTGATAGTTTTATGGATCATGTCATGGAAGATTAAGGTCATGGCTCTTTGGTATGTTTCTCTTGCATTCTTCAAGCCAAATGGCATCATATTCCAGCAGTAAGTCCCCCATGGACAAGTGAAGGCCATTTTGTGTTGGTCTTCTTTAGCAATCATTATCTCATTGTATCCCAAGAAACCGTCCATCAAGGAAAGCATTTCATGCCCTTCCCTCATGTCTACAATCATGTCAATGTTGGGTAATGGGAAATCATCTTTTGGAAATGCCTTGTTTAAGGCTCTAAAATTTGTGCAAATTATGATGCCCCCATTAGGTTTTGAGATGGGAACCAGGTTTGACACCCCTTTTGGATAGTCTATTGGTCGAATGAATCCTGCATCCAATAGCTTCTTTAGTTCCATTTTGACTAGCAGAGCGATCTGAGGGTGTATTTTCCTAAGCTTTTGTCTAATGGGCTTTGCTTCAGAGTATACTGCTAGGTGATGAACTACAATTTCTGGCCCTGGCATGTCTACATAGCTCCATGCAAAGTTAACTTGTCTCTCTCTCAAGAAGGCTTCTAGGAGTTCTTGTTCTTCTGATAGTAACAATTTCGCATAGAATGTAATGTGCAGGGTCTCCTCTGTTCCTAGATTAACTAGATTTCACTTTTCTACTAGGACTGCTGATTTTTCCTGATGAAGAGCTTTGAAAGGAAGATTGAATCCCCCATCCTCAGGCACCTTAGAGAGGTTTTCACCATTGTATGTGTCCTTTCTTTTTACTTTTTTCATGTCAAAGAGTGCCACAGTGTGGTTTTCACTCAAAGACTTAGATATTAAATTCTTAATTTTTCGCTTTTGTGACTGAGGGATTCAATTGTTTCCCCATAATAGGCTTGTGTATCTAGCTCAATGAGGAATCCTGCTTTTTGATCCACACATGGAATGTTATCCCATAATCCCATGAATTCTGAGAGTGCCTCATCATTTTTGAATGTATCAAGAACTGGTGGTCCTTGTTGGTCATAATCGATGAGTTGGGGGTAAACTGGTGTATTTCATGATTTTGATGGTCTGACTCAAAGGATAAGGTGCTAATCATGAGAAGAGTGGTATCCTTGAAGAGCCATGGTAGGTTGGTTATGGGATCCTCATCATCACTACTACTACAGACATCAGTTATGTCAAATGTGAAGTTGTCTATGACTCAACTTGTAGATAGGGGTAAGTGAAGTTCAGCTACGAATAGTTGAGGAGGATTATTAACCTTTCTAACTAGAGGACTTTGGCCACATATGGTTATAATCGGAGGGGTACATCCAGGTCCAATATTTCTCATTCACATATCTGCAATGATAGGTATTATAAGCCCGTTATCATTTTTCCCAAGTCTCTAGTTTCTGTCATAGCTCATTGCGAGCATCATTTGCAAACTTTTGCTTCTTTCATCCATTGGTAGATTGGCTGCTGGTCTATCATCTTGATATAGGAGATGAGATGGGTCCTCCTCTATGACTTCTTAACCAAGATCTCCCCAACTTCTAAAGTTGGGATAGTCTTCAGGGGATGTTTGAGATGGCAAGGCTTCATTTACTTGTGGACGTCCTCGTGATCTAGGAGATTGTGGTAACTCTCCTACCACAAAAGAATTTTTGGGAATCATGTACTTTCTACAACCATTATCCTGCATGATGAGTTTGATATTAGAGATGGTGGGAATGAAGGGAGTGGTGGGTATCTCTGTTGCAGAAGTGGATGCGAGAGTGGTTGGATCAATGTACAGTGTTGATGGTCCTTCATCATTTTTTGGTACTTGAGGTATTTTGTAGTATTTTTCCTCAAGGTTCTTGCAATAGGAGAATGGTTCAGGATCTCCATGGATGGTGACCTCTTGTCCTTCATATGTGAATTTGACACATTGATGGAAAGTTGATGCTACAACTCGCATTGCATGGATCCATGGACATCCTAGGAGAATGTTATAAGGTAAGTCGAGGTCTAGGACCTGGCAGGTGGTTTCCATGATAGTTGGCCCTACTTGAATAGGGATTATGATTGTGCCCTAGGACACTCTTTCCTGGTCATCATATGCTCTAATTGTAATACCTTTTCCTTCGTTGATAGAATCCTCTGAGATTTTTAACTACTTAATGAGCTTTAGGGAATGAATATTCAATCCTGCACCTTCATCCACCAAGACTCACTTGACTTTACTTTTCTGCACTAAGACCTCTAAATGGAGTGCACGGTTATGAGATGGTTGAGTGGGAAAGTTCTAGCTAGAGACCGTAAGGAGGTTTGGAGTGATGATGTTATCGACCATAGCTTGGAATTGTTCTGCATCAAGATCTATAGGGACAGTGGATGAAGCCAATGCTTCCTCAAGGATTTTCTTGTGGGCAGATGAGATTTTTAATAACTCCATTATAGAAATTTGTGTTGGCATTATTTTTAGTTGATCAAGGACATTGTAACCATTGGGGATGGATCTTGAATTGGACATGAAAGTTCTATTTGGTTGGGATGATCCTATGATAGTAACTTTTCCACCTCTTGTGGTGACTCCACAATCAGCTTGAGCTCCTTTGATAGTGATTACCATGTAGTATTCATCTAGGGAGGCGATGACATTTTCATACACATGATTCATATTTGTGAGGGTGCCTTTCCCCTTATCAATGTTATTGTTCCCTTTATTGTTCTGGTTAGGCATCAGATTCATGTATATTTTAAGGTTTTGGTTTCCTGTTGGCTACTCCACAGTTATGATTCTTTGATCAATGAGGTCTTGGACTATGTTTTTTAACCTCATGCAATTGTTTGTGGTGTTCCCTTTGATTTTGTGGAATTCGTAGAGCTGATTTTCATTATACCAAGGAGGTTTAACATCTAGTTCTTGGTAGTTCTCATAGGTGGGAATCTTGATGAGGTTTTCATTTATCAGTTTCTTAATGATGACTTTGAGCAATTCCCCAAGAGCAGTGTACTTTTGCTTGATGGAATTCTTGTTTCGCTGGGGCGGTCCCCTTTGATCATTGATGTTATTGATTGCTTGATTATTTGTTTGATGTGTTTTGTTTGTGTGATGGTTGTCTTGATGATGGTTTTGGCTTTGTTGTGGTGCGGGTGTGTTTTTTCGAGGGGCACTGATAACAAATTTGGCATCGATGACACCATCATTGGTAATATTTTTGTTTCTTTCCCACGTGTGAGGTTGTTTATTGTAATTGGTAGGTGGGTGATTATTATTTTTGTTTAGGATATGAAGTTGACCCTCCAGGTTATGTCATAAGGGCTCATTCGATGCTGAGCACCTTGGTAATCAACTGGTCATACATGGTGATCCCTTGGACCTTGAGATGGAATACCAAGAGGCCGTCAAGGTTGGATATGATAGTGCACACTTGTTCCTCGGTCATGGTCTGTTTTCTACAATTGGCCTTGGATTGCCATCGTTGTAGGAATGAAGTGAATGATTCATTCTTAGCTTGTTTCAGAGCTAATAGTTTTTCAAGACTAACATCCATGGCGATATTGCATGCGTAGTTTTTGATGAATATGTCTATGATTTCTTGGAATGTCTTGATTCCTATAGGTAGGTGATAGAACCATTCCATGGCATGGCTAACCAAACTCCTAGGAAATAGCTGCATTAGATAGGTATCGTCATACGCGACTTCCATGCAATGAACCTGGAATTCCCTGATGTGATCTTTAGGGTTTCCCATCCCATGGTACTTATCAAATTTTGGGATCTCAAATCCCTTCACGAATGGTTTCATTACAAGGATTTTGTTGAACAGATAAGGGCACAAGTTGCTAGGTGTTCTCATGGTTCACCTTGATTGAAGGTCAAGCATTTGTTGCAAGAGCAACCTGATTTGTGTTGTCACATTATTTTCCATATCAGGGGGGTGGGATGAAATTGTTTTGAGGTGATTCGTTCATTGGTGGATTGGATGATGTTTTCATATTATGTTGAGCCAAGTATGCTTGCAACAACACTTTTTGTTGGTCCTATTGTAGTTGTGCTATTAGTGCCTACTACTGACCTTGTTGTTGTGCTTGTCGTTGAGCTGCTAATTGGGTTGCTTTGTGTTGTTCTTGATATTTCTTTAGCACTTTTTTATATGCTTGTTGTTGTGTTGCATGTTGTTTTGCAAGATATTGTGCTTGTGCTTGTACTTGTTGTGCTTGATATTGGGCTTTGGCTTGAGCGTGCGCTTGAGCTTAGGACTGAGCTTATGCTTGAGCTTGTGCACCTTGAGCTTGTGCTTGTGCCTATGCAACTTGTGCAGCTTGAGCGGCTTGTTGTTGATGTTGTAATAAGGCTTCAGCATGTGTAGCTTGATATGATTGTTGTCTGATTTGGGCAGCTTGAGCATCTTGCACCGCTTGAGCGGCTTGTCGAGCAGCTAGTTGCGCAGCTTGTTGAGCAGCTAATTGCACGGCTTATTATTTTTGTACTTGTAGAAATGCCTTTTGATAAGCAGCTTGATGAGTGGCTTACAACACCATACTGTATTGGCCTTATATATTGGATCCTGGTGGTGGTGGAGGTGGTGGTGGATTCAAAATGGTGCCTGTTGTGGAGGTGAGAGGCGTTGTCGTGCTGGTGATTGCGGTTTGATTGGTGGATGGTGCGATTGATTTGGTTGGTCCTTGAGAGACCATGATTTGAGATGTTAGGGGGTGGTTGATGATGTCATGATTGTTTGCATAGTTGTCATCTATTGTTGCAATGTCAATGACAAGTTTTCAAAGTTTGGCATGATATTTTGATTGACATTTGGAATGTTGGTTTGATTGATATTTGGTAAAAGGGGAAGCCCTAAGCCAAGGAGTGGTGTGGATGATGGTGGTAATGGCGAAAGTGGTGGAAATGTGAGAGATGCGATCTCTTGAGGGAATGGTGCAGTATCGAAAATGCCCCCTGGTCTAAACATGTCACCCTCTCCTTGCGAGGTTATGGGGAGAGAGGTTTGGGGTGTCAGACGGAATGATGATGATGATAGATCGTTTGGATCATGAAAAGTGAGAGGGACATATGTATGTAATGAATTTAGGGGTACGGTTTGTCCCAAGATGGTTTTTGCATCCAAGTCCTGATTATTTACAAGAGGATGCATTTGCAATGCATTGAGAAATGCACTTCCTTTGTTTGCAATGGGCTGCATTGGAGCAATGGATGATGTGATTTGTAGGATGTTTTGAGTGATGCTTTGAAATTATGGGGTAGATGAAATGGGGATGGTAGATGAGATTGGAGGCATGACTCCAAAAGATGGTTCCACAATAGTGCTCACATCGAAATCAGAGGGGAGTTTAGCCCCTTGCTTTGCTAATTTGAGCACATATAGTGAGGGATTGATTCTCATCATGATGTTGATAATCTTATGATTCTCTGGATTTTGGATTATTTCACTAATTTCCTCATGTTACATTCCAAAGGGATTATTGTTGTGATCCTCCATTTGGATACCTTCCTCTTGATGGTCTTGCGAAAGCGGAGGAAGGTTAACCATGAGATTTCCAGATCCAATGGGATTCATTTTGGGAGCGGTTTGACTTAAGTCACTTGAAGTATATTTTTCTTTGTTGGCTTCCATGTTCTTCTTGTGTTGTGATCTAGTTTGCACCATAAAATAGGGATCAATCTTTAAGAATGTAGAAGGTGAATTCTCTAATTTCTTTGGATTGATCTATCTTTAGGTGCAAAACGGAAAGTTTTAGGATGATTTAAGGATCAAAGAATGGTAATGATATGGATGTAAGATGGATTTTTTATGGATGATTGGAACTCTTGAGAAAATATTGAAGGGGTATGTTAAACTTTTAGGACTTGATTTAGGATTGATTTGTTTCGGATTCATATTTTGGTGGAATTATAAACTCTAAGAGGTTGTATGTTTTCCTAGAGTTAAATCATTCACAAGATGATAATTTGTCTAGGTTTGAGAAGAAGGATTCATCTAAACACTCCTATCCAAACAAGATGATATTGATAATGAACTCTTAAATCCCAAGATGGTTGATTTTATCAAGGGATGAATTTTTTCACAAGTTTTGATAATCTGATCAAATATGCGGAGAAGGATGCATCTTCATACATTCAATCAAACAAGGTGATTTTGGATTGATTTCAAATGCTTTGCCCAAAGTTTAACATGAAGGATTTTTTCAATATTTTTGAAGAGTTGTTCATGAGATGATTTTGGTTTTGATGTTCAAGGATGGATGAAAGTTTGATTTTGATCCTAGAATGTACCTAAAAAGACACTTGTTTACTTAGACCTTGGTATTGAAGAACAAGCTTTTCTCTAAACAAGATGTTTAAACTCTCTAAAGAGATTTGGGTTTTGACAGTAATAGAAGGAGTACAAACAAGGATTGTTTCTTGAAGCCTTTCTATAAAAGTTAAAAAGTAGTCTTCGTCTGAATTCGTATAGAGTTGAGAGACGCTTTTGATGGGATTTTAGACTAAGGGATTTTACCTTTGGTTTCTTGATCTTGATCTTCCATGAAATCATTGGAGACACATGTGTGGGATCCAATTGTTTTTAGTCTTTGCTTAATGACTTTGTTTTACCACAAACACTTCTTGATTAGGTTTTCAAACTAGATGTCCAATGTTTCAACTTATTCTCATTTCACAAGGTATATTATGTGAAACTTTGATGAAATTAAGGCAAGGGTTACCTATTGTTAACTTTAGTGATAAAATTTAGATATAATTCAAGTGTTTAGAAACCTCTAAGGATGAAATCCCAAGGGTAAGCAATAACACACGAATTAGGTCAATTGTATTTGCCTCCTAAAGGGTTTGAAATTTTGATGATGATGTTAAATGTTTGTTTTCAAACGTTTTCAAACAAGAAAAGCATTTTGTAACCAAGAAAAAGAACAATCCTATGGATATGAAAGACAATATTTGTTGAGTCCCCATTTGGACAAGTCCAGCTACACTTATCTTTAGTGAATGGTTAGATGCTTGACCCCACTGGCTCCCCTCCACGACACTCACTTATATGGGGCAGCCAAGCATCAACACCCATCAAACTCCCATGGCATGCTTTCCATTTCTATTAAAGACTGTAAAAGTGTGGGGTGGCTTCAGAATGACCATTCTTGCACCAACAAATAGATTAAGGATTTTGGTAATTCTAAAACAAGGGTTTTAATTCAGAATTTTTGTTCATAGGAGTTGACCCATCGTGGCGAGATACCATTGCTTCCCTTCTCATCGGAGTCAACTGTGTGATACTAGTGTTTACTCCAGTACCCACATTTATATCACGACTGGAAATACTCTCGAGTTCAGAGTGTTACCAGTTGAGTCATTCCCTTGGGTGAGTACTTTTTCCCCAAGGCAAGCCCTCTAAGATAGAAAAAAGCTAGTAAACATATTCATAGTTTGATCAACCTTCATTTAGAAACAAAGGGAGAACACATGCAATAGGTTTACTTACACTCACAAAGTGTTTTGTTCAATTTTTTTTAAACCCAAAATGAAGTGTGGAGGTGATTACTTGATCTCAACTTAAGATCACAAAAAAGGGCTTTTTATTCTCAAGATCATTGTAAAGCGCGAGAGAAGTGCATACGTCCTTTTTTATAATGTTAGTTTAAGTAAGCAATCATAGAAAAAAAGTTGTACATGTTCGTTTTAAATCCACAAAGAAATGATTTTGGTTTGTTTTAGAGCACCAAAATGAGATATGAAAGTTTTTTTGTTCACTTGTTACCCTCAAACGAAATCTAGTCAATTTTCTAGCAATGACAATTGAAAGCTTTTGAAATGTTCATTTTAAAGCCCAAAAACAAGTGAGTTAGTCTAAAACAGAAAATTAAAGCATACAACGAAATCTCCAAGCATTTTAAAATGTTCATTTTAAAGCCCAAAACCAAATGAGTTAGCCTAAAACAAATAATTAAAGCATGTGATGGAATCCCCAAGCATTAAAAAACACTTTGTGAGTTTTGATTTTGACGTTCAATTCTTCACTCCAACCTTGTTTGCTTTCACTCATTTGTAATGTTTGGTTCCAATTTCCACCTTCACCTATAGAATATTTACAAACAAGAGTTAGGTATGCATGGTAGATGATAAAAGTATACATAAGAAATGTCAATCATTTAAGGAAACCCATTTTTTTATTAAGAGGAAAATAAAATTGACAAGGCACATAATAACTCTTATATTTATTTCCATGAAAGAACAATTGATTTCAAAATCTCCATTTTTTGATATACAAAGGCCATAAAAGATCAATTGATTTCAAAATATCCATATTTGATATACAAAGGCCATAAAAAAAATCAATTGATTTCAAAACCTCCATATTTGATATATAAAAGCAATAGAAGATCAATTGATTTCAAAATCTCCATTTTTTATATATAAAAGCAATAGAAGATCAATTGATTTCAAAATCTCCATTTTTTATATACAAAAGTCATAAAAGATCAATTGATTTCAAAATCTCGTATGCCCAACAACCTTATGTTAGCAACAAAAGTAATCAATGAACACATCCTATTTTCAATTTTAAAGTTCTTCAAATTAGCTACTCAAGAAAATCCATGGAGTGCTTTACAGGAGACTATCAAGTTTAGAAAGATCATGTACACAAGATAAACTGGTTGGATGACAATTTCCAAACATTAGCACCTCTAGATTAGAATTAAGCCAAGGTGCTCCCCTTTTTCCTGCTAAAAAAAAGAAATCAACAGATTGAGAAAAGTGTTCAAAAGTTAACATAAAACACAGGCACATGTATATGCGCATAAATCACTCCACTTCTTAAATTTGGTGAGTTAAATACTTCCAACAAAGTCGTAAAAAAAAAAGTCCAACTCCTCCTGCACACTACTAAAGTCGAAGAAGGATCACCAAATGGATTTATTAACTAGCAACAAGTTACTCATTCATTTCTCTTGACTTCCCCGTAGCCTGTTATCAATATTTTTATCACGTAAAACTTGATTTCTGATGTGACACTATATTTAAATAATCAATTTCCAAGAAATAGATTGAAAATGAGATGAACATTGATTAAGATAGATGCATTGATATGTTCCAATAAGATAGATGCATTAATAAGCAACAATTCCATTGTGATGTGATATGATGGCGATAAGAGGTGGCTCTCTCATTATGTCGAGTGAATCTAACTCACCATTAGAAAAGCGCCCTATCAACTAAAGCTCTCATTTGGTGTGGGTTGATCGAAGGACCAAGCTTTGTTTAATTAATGCACACTCTACCCACTGCCAACAAATTTAATAACCTTTGCCACAATCTCTATATTCACATTGTATGTGTTCCACAAGTTCCATAAATTCCCTTATTGTTTAAATTTCTTATTCCACACTCTCCATACACTCACTAAATTTGTTGAGGTAGTGAGGAAATCACGGGTATCTAGACATGACTAATAGTGGGAAAGACAGTGGCAAATTAGTTGAGACGATACAGAAATAGGACTTGATGGGATGTAAAACTGAGTAATGCAATTGGCAGGTGTGAAACGAGTTCCACAATCTTTGACCAATGCCCTCTCTATTTGCACCATACATTAGATTATAACCACACTTTCAATTATAAGAATGGTAATAACTAAGGTAAGTACTGACATTGATGGGAGAAGCAGTGATTAAATGTAGGGACTTCAAAACACCAGCTGCAACAAAATAAAATAAACACTAATGCTTTGTAATGAGACAATATTTGCATAAAAATCTTCCCCAGATTTGTGCCCAGCTCCATTTCAAACAGAACACGTAATTTTAAGACATGATGTGTGAAACTTCATGATTCCTAATGGAAATCTCATAAACTACAAATAAAATCCTATCTTTTACATTCCATCGAATACCAGTTATACTAGTCAATGTTTCCTCCGAGTTATTTTCTCTAAGCTACGGCCTGTAGAGGTTTCATGGAGGATTTCTCATGGCTGCATTGTTAATAAGATTTAGCTTTCAACTAGATACAATCAATAGGTGTAACGTTAGACAAAAGGCTTTAGAAATTTTCAAGCAACCTTACTTAGCTGGTGTAAAGACAAATTCCTCAATCTATTCCACATCCTATAGGCTTGCGCACAAATGGGAGCTTTAGAACTATGTATGGACATCCATCAAAAGCCTAAAGCATTGCGACCCTTTTTTTTCCTTTTCAGATGTTATAAGTTTGAAATTCTTTAGCAGAAATGTAAAAAAAGAGACAAAAAAAGACAAATCACGTGGGCTATGAGGCAAAACATTTGAGCAGGCATAAAGATGGTGTAAGAAACTTGCATAGAATATGGATCGGTTTCCAGGGGTGGATTTAGATATTCTAAAGCAAATGTGGTTCATTTGGCATAATAGACAAATTCCACAACCTTTGATAACATCTTCCATATGCTAAAACGGGCGCTTTATAAAACTGCATGTGTGAGATTGAATGTACAGAGAAGGCACATTGACTGTTGGACAAAATGCCTAAAAGAGATGTTGGCTCATGGAACACATTGACTCATGAAGGCGTGTAAAGCTCACCAAAACAATAAATAGTGCAGATCATTCAAGAAAATATTGATCAAAGTGAAAAAGTGTGAGCAAAAGGAAATGTTAATATGAAGTGTTGTGGTATACAATTGCATTCTTGATGGGATCAACATGTTGGGAAACTTTGTTAATGCTTTAACTGTTCAAGAGTGATTCATTCAATCTTACAAAAGAGAAGCAAAAAATCTACAGATGTAAGTACAAAATGGTGAGTGCCAAATGTACCACAAGAAATGCAAGGAGGTCAACAAAGCATTGAACACAAAGATAAATCAACAAATCAATGTGTCTTTAATAAAACCAAGATAGCAGCTCATGAGAAGCCAAAATGTAAGCATGGAATTCCCTCCTTCTGGCACCATAATGAGGCACTCTTCAAAATTTGCATACACTCTAAACTCTTTTCCATGGGTTAGTAATATGCAAACTTATTAAATGCTCCTATGAAATAACATGTCATGCTCCAAAAATGCAAACAAATAACAAAGAAGATCAAAGAGACATATAGGAGTAGGACATATACCTATTCCATATTGGATTGGTGTCACTTGTGTAAAGTGACCCTTTCCCAATCCTTGCTAAGCTCAATGATAGCTGCCTTGAAGATGGAGTGAAATGGGTAAAATTAGTTCTCAAGTGAAGAGAGTAACTTTGCATAAGATTGTGGATGGATTGTTGAAGAATGAAGCTTCCATTTATAGACTCTCAAGTTGAAAGAGTGCTCAAAAGAGAGCAATGTGGGATAATGTTTTAGCCAATGAGATGGATCCACTTGTCACCTTGTGAATGGTTGAGGAATGTGCAAGTTTTGGTCAATGTGCCCATAAATGAGATTGGTTGGCCTTTTCAAATTTCAAAATTTTCTTGTTGGAGGGAGAAAAGGAGATTTTAATGCTAAGTGGGGGACATGTAAGAGGGAAATTATTGCCATGTTGGAAGGGACAAGTCAACTTGATTTTCAAATTCAAACTTGAGGAATATTCTCAAAAGATGCTTTGTTGAGGGAAAATGATGATTTTAATAAATGAATTAAAATGCTTTATTGGTGCAAGTGGGAAAAGCTAGAGGATGTGATAGGTGATTAGATGTGATTAATCAGGATTAGATTAGTTAAGATGATGTTAGATGCTTTTGACCCATTTGACTTAAATACTTTGATTTATTTAAATCAAAAGGGATGGAATATGAATTTGGGGTTTAATGAAATGAAGTTTGGTTTATTTAATTAAAAGGGGGATGTGAGACTTAAATTTTAAAAAATTGGTTTATTTAATTTAAATGGATAACCTTAGGAGACTAAATTTAATGAATTTGATTTACCTGATGAGTGGATGAATATGAATTAATTAAGTGTACGATGCTAATTTCACATGTCTTAAGAAACAAAAGCTTGTATTGTATTATATCTTAAAGGTTTTACATATAATGCAAGCTTGAGGCTCGTTTTTAAACATAAGGCTCTCTCGAGCAAACCCAAAAGGAGTTATGAAGTCAAAAGATCAAAAGGAGAGGCAACATGCAAAAATAGAAAAAAAATGCCTCCAATCGTCATCTAGGAAGTCAGAAAGGCTCGTTATCTTCTTCTTTTCTTCCTTTTCTTTTCATTGTTTGTCAAGTTGCAAAAGGAGGGGTTGAAAACACAATGGACGCAAACCCTATAATGAAGGCTCTAGGCCTACTTGTTGTGACTCTGCACCAAGAATTCAAAATGCTTCCTCCAAGGAATCCTTGAAACCTACTCCATGCCATACTCATGCAACAAAAAAGTGGTCACTGGCTAAGAGGAGTAGCAGTGCGTTTCAATGTCCACAGTGTGAAAATCAGAAAGAAAGGGTAACTAAGGTACATCTATGCTGAAGTCCAAGTGCCTACAGAGGACCATAGCACTCGAGATACCAATGTCGGGGATGGCCACTAGGACTATCTTTCCAATCCCCTCCATCATTGAAGTATCAAACATCTTGCGACACATTCCAATTATCATAGGTTTGGACACATTCAGGTCCATTAGAGAGGCCACAAACTGGGAAAGCACGTTGCAGTTACTTTGAAGCTAGTTCTTGTTGGTAATAAAGTCTGCATCGACCACCCACTTGAACATATTTATCTTAAGAGGGTCACATTTCTATACTAGGTACTTGATCGGATCATCAGTAATTTCTCCCGTGAAGTTGTATTGTGGTCTCCTAGGAAGAAGCCTAATGGGAGTGCCCAAGCCATTCAAAATTCTGATAAAGCAACAAATTATGGCAGAATGAAAATAATCAAAAGGCTACCTAACTTAAAGAGACTATATGTTCAAATGAATGTTGCAATAGGTGGTATAGCTATATATAGAAAAGGTGAACTGGAAAACCCAACCAATGGAATGTCTATTTTTGGTCGGACGACAACAAATTTTTTTAAGATAGAATGAAGTAAGATAGATAAATCATATGGAGAATCAGATAGAATGTACAGAGAAATAAATTTGGGTGTTGGAAGTAAATTCTCTCATACGTCGATTGTTGGCATGTGTCTTTCACCATCATCAGCACCAACCAGCTTACTAATGAGAAAAGTCATGGGTTAATGCACTAAATTTTTTGAAAATTAATGGTCACGTCTTTTCAAGGTGTACCTTGCATCACTTCCACACATTCCATATAGCAAATTCATGTGCTTCAATGCAAGAAATTTATTTGTAAAAGAGGCGGTGGTGGGAATGTACTAGTTCTATCCTCGCGGCATCTTCAACATTCCTGAGGGATACGAATCTCATGTTCACATGTATCACCTCAGTGGCAGCATTTAATGGATCATCCATAATAGCATAGTCTTAACTACATGTACAAGAAGAGAATTAATTGCACTCAAAAGTGGGTTTTCTTTTTCAAGCAAAAGCCAAGTGACTATTTTTTTGTTAAAATAATTCTTTGCAACTTCTGATAACAGTCATGGAAAAACCTTCAACCTTTGGAAGACAAATCGTAGCTTCAGGTCAATGACCTAGATATGCCAATGTTTTTGGGTTGAAGTCATTCACCAACACCCTGGCCATAGAGGAGTGACCTTTTGAATTTTGCAAGAAGGTGCTAGTGGATAAGCCCATGAAAAGAGAGGCAATGCAAGATATCGCTGACAAGGTTTTTCACCCCAAGTTGTCAGTTAACCCCAAAAGTCTTAAAGAAGGTTCCTTTCAAAGAAAGGAAAAGTATGGGTCAGATGAGGGTTTTTCATTTTGGCTCTAGGATTGTGGTTTACCATAGTTCATGTTGCCCGTTGTCCATCCATTCTCGGAGTTAGTCGATGCTTGTGCTAAAAGATTCGATAGGGAAACAGGGGTCATTCAAAATGGCAAGATTAGGGTTACTGTTTCTGCTCAAGCTACGAGATATGTTGTGCATCCCTATAGCCTAGGATGCAGATCTCTTTGATGAAGAAAGGATGGATCTTTTTGGGGAAGAAAAGGCTAGGAGAACAAATTTTTATGAAGAAGAAACTAGGGAACGGCTAGACTAAGGTCATATTTCTTTCCCTCTTTCATACGAAAAATTCAAGAGGGACACACAGTCGGTGTTTTCAATGTTGTCCTGGGTTTTTTGTCTTGAAAAGGATGAACAAGTTCTTCCTTTTTAGTTTGGCTTAGCCTATGCGCTAAAGAGAGAAAATAACCAAAAGAACTATGATTTTTCTGAGATAATAGTTGGAAACATGTTGCTCCAACTGAAGAATTATAGAACCAGTTCAAAATTCAGGTATTCTTCTTTCTTGGCTCATCTAGTTTTACATCAGAACCATGAATGGCTAGGGAGAAATGTATCAATGTCTAGGCTAGATGAAAGGGGTTGTCTCCAGCCAATTTCTATGTGGACCCATATACTTTCTAGAATAGGGAGATATTATTGGTTTGTAGATTATTTTTTGAGGCTGGTACTTCAAGAATTGTTGCCTATCCCTATTGGTTGTTTCTCGCCTAAAGTCCTACAATGGATGAAGATATTGCCAAACTCTGTGGATTATTTCATAGGCATGGAAATCACATTTATCAAATTCCACAAATTTCCTAATGAGTCTTTCTGACTCCCCAAATTTGTGACAAACAGAGTCTTCGCATTGGAGGCATGCTTCCAAGTGACTGTTGTTGATAGGATCTATTGTGTGGGAAGAAACAAAATGAAGTTATATTCACTTCCCCTTAATATTGCTAATAGTCAAGTATTGATAACAAAGAAATTTTGTTAAGAGGAGCTCAAGGATCTATTGGTGGCCTTGGGTTTGGTCCTCATCTATGACAAGTGGGACTACAACCCATGAGGAATCTATAGTGTAAGACATGAGGAGCGGGAATACTTCGAGAGGAGGAAGAATCTGACTCGAGAAAGCACTGAGGTGTACATTGAATTGAAACACATTCCTTTCAAGCAGTCAGAATGGCTAAGTTTCTACACACCAAAGGTACCATATGACAAGAACTTTCTGGTAAGCAAACCTATCAATACATAGCTAAAGATGAAGGGGTGGTTTGAGAGAAAGTAGGAAGACTTCTAGAGGTTCCAACAGGAGCTGCAATTCCTCAACCTGCCTATTGGACAGTTCTAATTGGATGAAGAGTTCAAAGAAATTTATGATAAGGAGGTAGACTCTAATAATAGTAATTCAGAAACCAACCATGAAGTCAATGAGGAGAAAGCTCCACATCAAGCTTCATGACCTTGGGAATCCAACAGTCAAAGGGATTCGAAGCAAAGGGATTCACAAGCCCTGTCCTCCTCTAGTGCCCAAAGTAAAGGAAAGAGAGCTCAACAGTCTCCAAGAGCATCATCCACTATGATCATCAAGGGCCAAGTGTCAGAGGGCTCGGTGGCCAAGAGATCGGGACATATTAGTTTTGGTCGTGAGAAAAGAAGGCGGGTCCAAGATCTAGGTGTATCTGACATACCAGCCCGAGGTGAAGAAGAAGTGGAGTTTTCCCTATAAGACGTGTTGACTACTACGGTCCAGGTAAGTTTCACTCCCTCTCTTCTTCCCATTTATACATCCTTAGTTACCCCTTTGCCTCCTCCCGTGGAAAGGAATTCTTCGTCCTCGAGCCCTGGCCTATTAATTTTAAATACACCCCCTTTTGTTTGTAGTGAACCCCCCGAAATTACCTTACAGCCCAAACGAGCAGCATTTGCCTCAACTGTTGTTGATTCTTTGATCACCCTATCACAGGTCCCTCTAGAAAGAGCTAAAACATTTGTGCTAACTCCCAAACTTGGTCCATCATCTTTTGAACAAACACCTTTCCACCCAATCATGTCTCTTTTCACCCCTATTGGAAAATCCTCTGCTTACTCTCAACTTGGTGTGCCACCCTTTTCCATGATAATGCTCCCATTCACTTCATTGCATGCTCATACATCCGAGGTCTCCCCTTTTGTTACCATTTTTGGTTTTCCTCCTAGTGCCCCTATTGTAGAATAGAATTTCAATGTTCCTTAAACCCTCAAGGATCATTTCAATGCGACCAAGCTGGCTTGATGAAATGCTAAACAGAGCCAATTTTTGAAGGACATTGAGTTGCCAGCTATGAAGAAAATTGAGGTTTGCTACAACCAACAACATAATTCTCTCCTAATTAGCACCATGACACCACTTGCAACAAATCCCAGAGGGCAGATGCAAATGGAAGATTATGACATCTAAACAATAGGCCTAGATCTAAATGAAACTCGTTCATGCAATAAGGTAGTCTTGGCTAAGACCACCCAGCAAGTAGTATATGCAGATTATGAAAAGATGCGTAGGAGATTGAAGAAGCGAGAGGAAGATTTGATTAATGTGAGGGAAATAGTGGGTAGATTATAGAAAAAAATTAAGGCCAAAGATGTTGAGTTGGCTCACAAAATGCAGCTTCAAGGTAAGCAAGGGGAAACCTTAAGATTGTTTGAAGAAGCACAGAGCCAACAAGGTCGGCTTGAGGCCAAAATTGAAAGACAAAAAGCTAAATTTTTCATCCAACGTCAGACCAATATGGAGTACAGAAGTGCTCACAAAACCTACAGAAAGAGCTGGATAGTGTCTGATCCCAAGTTTTTGACAGTGTCTGGAATTCACAGGTAGAGGTAGAAAAATTGAAGCTAGAAAAACAAGAAGTTATGTCCACTTTGCAGACCTGCGATCTGGAGATAAGAAAAAAAAGCCCTGAACTAGAAAATTCTCTCAAGGAGAGAGATCGAGTAGAGGAGAATATGAGAAAAAAAGAGGTTCAACTCAGTCAAGAGCTAGCCATTGCACAAAAATTTGGGTTACTCCCACTATTAAAAAGGTTGGCATCTTCACACTGGGAGCGGATTGCAGCTGCAGTTCCTATTCTCTAACCTTTTTTGCAACTCCTAAGGGATGTCTGGGAAATAAATGGAAAGATTGGCTCAATGGCTGATCATATTTTGTAGATATTTGACTCTAGACTGGCAGAGTCATAGAGTTTCATTTCCAGGCTTTGTGTAGCTTTCGACAAGGTCCTAAAAGACACCGGGATTCCTGATCGATGATTCACTTCCATCAAAGCAAGTGAGTTTATCAACTCCCACAAAGCCACCAAAAAATTCAAGGATTTCCAGATGGTGTTGGAAAGGAGAGTCAAAGAAATAAAGAAGGATTTCAATGTCTTGATCAATTACGGGATACCTCCCTTTTTCTCCCCAGACAGAGAAGTGCATACAATAGAATGGATCATGGAAGCTATCAAAAAGAAGGATCGGACTTCCGCAGAACTTTTGAGTGCAAGCACAACACATGCAGTTGATGAGATCGAGCGAGAGATTTTTTTCCTTTCTTTTATTTATCATTATCTTCAAGTGGTTACTGCAAGATGGTGAGTTGTGTCTTTCAAGGAGGTTTTCCAACTTGACCAAGTGTATAGGCTCATCCACAGTCTCACTTTACCAACCAAATTAAGTAGAATGGTAGGCGCAACACTCCTCTTTTCTTAAACTCCAAGAATTTCCATAGAGCTGGGTTCATACCTTCATGAGTGAAGGCCCCTATGAGTTGCCAGAATTGTAAAACATTTTCTTTGCCTCAGCTTTTTGATCTTTGGTTTTTTTTTGTTTTCAACTTCTGAAATGCTTGGGTTTATATAAGGCTGGTCAGAAAGACAGGCAATACGCCATGTGGTGGCTACATGGCTTTCTCATATCATTTTTCTTTTCATAGGAGGGCCTAGGACATGTGTTAGTTTGGAAGAATTTCTCTCCAAAAGTTTTTTCAAAAATCATAAGATCTTCGCCTGCATGACATGTCATCTCTCCAAGGACTGTGCTTGATGATATCTTTTGGTGTGTCTATAAAATTTTGCTACCCTTTATTTTTTGGGTTTTTGTGAATGGAATTTTGGAGTCAGTGCCTCAAGATGATGTAATTGTTCAATGGACTTCCTTTTTTTGCCAGAATTTTCTTAGGATTTCATCATCTACAAGTCTACATCTTTGCTAAATATCTAAAAGACATAAATGCAATAGCTAAGAATTAATGAGCAAAGACTTTTGCAGCCTAACCAAGGATCCACGATCAGATCGCAAGCTATCAAGTTACAACATCTGGTAGAAATTACTTCTATGTTGAGGCAGTGCTTTCTTCTTCTGGTGGCTATATAACCAGAGCAACGAGATAGTAAAAGGTTGGATTCCAAGTAGAAGTTTCTTGAAAAGAAAAGTTTCTTTAGTTTTCTTAGGATTTTTAGAATTATTTTCAAAACAAGTTACAAAACTACTTTATTCTGGCATGTTATATCTATTAAGGTTTAAACTATTGTCAGATTGGCATCTGACCTCTATTTCAAATTTCATTTGATAATTAAAGCATGAACTATTGAGGAGAATTTATTGAGACTGTGCATGTATGGCCTTTTTCAAGCTTTCTTTCTTTATATTGTCATTTTGAATGAAACATTGTGTCTTGCAAGTTGAATCTAGATATTTTAAGTAGCGGATTTCTATGTTGTATGCTTGTATTGCAGAATAGTAACTTAGGAAAACTGGACTATGTCATTAGAATTCTCTATTTTTCTGAAAGTTGTTATTTTATTGTACTATGTTGTATTAGGAGATAGAGTTCATGTGATTTCTAAGATATTGTTCTCATAATTGTAAGAAGTCTTTATGTTTGATCGAACCTTAATGAACAATGCCTGTGAAAATATTTGAAAGTTTTCATTGTACTTAATGTTATCCTTTGTTGTTCATTCTCTTTCCAACAATGAAGGGTAGTGGTGTTCTGTGTCTATTTATATCACTCATAGGAATGATTCGGGTTTCAAATGTTGTAAAAGCTTCAGCACATCAACTTTTATGTTTTACATTTACATTTCCTTCTTCCCTTATCTCAAAACCCCCAAAGAAGAGTCGACTTTCTATAAAAATCTTGGAGGTATTCAGTGAGACACAATTTGTCCCCCACTCACTGAATTTCCAATGAGACTGTCGAAGAGGCACAATCTTTGATGGTCAAAAAATATCATGAAAACATTGTCAGGATTACCCTCTTGGGTTTCACAAAGCCCGAAGTGTAGAAGTAAGGGCCCGAGAATCCCTAATATAGAAACATCAATAAACTACTAAAAAAACTACTAAAAACTGCTTATAAATGACTACAGTTGGTCATGTGACCACTAGTAGTTTATTTCCATTCATATATAACGCGACCAGATTGATGACTAAACCATTTTTAGTCATTTATTGGTTATTTTGATTGATCGATTTGGTAGTATATTTAATCATCGATTTTGTCATGTTCATTGTTGTGATCCGGTCACTTATTTAGTCACTTTTTTTCCACTGATATATTTAGTCATTGATTGTGGTAATTTGGTCACTTATTTAGTCATTTTTTATTCACTGATATATTTAACTGGTCACTTATTTAGTTTTTGATTTATTCATTGATTGTTGTAATGTGGTCACTTATTTAGTCATTTTTTTAATCACTGATATATTTAGTCATTGATTGTTATTAACTGGTCACTTATTTAGTCATTTTTACTCATTGATTTATATGTATTAGTAGTGTATTTAGTCATTAATTTTAATCATCATTTTGATCAATTTGGTAATATATTTAGTCATTTTTATTCACTAATTTCACTAGTAATATATCTAGTCATATTTATTCATTGTTAACACTGATTTATATCAATTGGTAGTATGTTTAGTAAATTTCATTATTAATTGATGTCATTTAGTAGTATATTTATTCATTTTAATTGACTAATATTTAAGGATTTAAGCATAAAACACATAAATACACATCAATCATCAATTGCACACAAATATAAGACAACCATTGAGAAGGAAAAATTGGTGAACTTAATTAAAGAAAGGTGTTCTAGTTTCAACTTAGAAATAGAGTATTGCAATTGTTATTTTTAGTCACAAGACTAAAAATCTAAGTTACAATATTGCAAAGAAATGACTACAAGAAAAAAACTTCTCCAAAATACTTATGCAATGATGGAAACATATGATTGAAGCCCTAGTTCAATGTGAGCACATGCCCCTAATTTCATCTCTTAAAACTTCTACAACATGGGAAATCTTCTTGGAGCAAGTTGTAACATGTATAATCCAAGGAGAGTGTTGATCATGTCCCATATATGAATCTCCCTCCTTCAATGCATTCAACAATCACTACTGAATTTGACTCCATTTTCTGACAAACGTTTGTTGGTCATTCGAAAAACATTTGTCAGAAAATTGACAAATTGACGAAAAAAATTCGCTGCCATTTTTTCGTCGAAATTACGATGACGAATTAAACGTTGAAATAACGACACAGATTCGTTGGTCGTCGGTATCATAAAATGACTCAGATGTTCGTCAGAATATCAACGAAAACTTCATGTATCCACCAATGAATTACAACCAAAATGCAATTGCAATGGCTCTTCTGAAGCATCAAAACAACACCAGAAGTTCATCGCCATTTCAACGAAATGGGAAAGGAGTTACAACAAAGCCTTCGTCGCAACTATAGCAAATCATTGGACCTTTTCATTGATTCATCAGTTTCTTTCATTTAAATTGTGATGAAACAATGCAATTTTTTTTTTTAAAATATTTGTTGAAATGTACCATCGCAGAGACTCTTGGTGATGACCACCGAAGCCAACCCATCGGTGAAAGATCAATCATCAACATAGGATAGAAAACTCACTCCAATAGTCCATGTCTTGTTGATGACTTCCATCGGTAAGACAGATCCAATGTCACACTGATCTAACCTCTTTGGGAGTTTTATATAGACCTATACCATGTCATCGTGGAGACTCTTGGAAATGACCACCAAAGCCAACCCATCAGTGAGAGATCAATCATCGGCATAGGATAGAAAACTCACTTTGATAGTCAATGTCTTGTTGATGACTTCCATCGGCAAGAAAAAGCCAATGTCACACTGATCTGACCTCTTCAGGAGTTTTAAATAGACCTACACCATGTCATCGCAGAGACTCTTGGCGATGACCACCGAATCCAACCCATTGGTGAGAGATCAATCATTGGCACATGATAGAAAACTCACTCCAATAGTCCATGTCTTGATGATGACTTTTGTCAGCAAGACAGATACAATGTCACACTGATCTAACCACTTCAGGAGTTTTAAATAGACCTACACCATGTCATCGCAGAGACTCTTGGCGATGACCACCGAAGCCAACCCATTGATGAGAGATCAATCATCGACACAGGATAGAAAACTCACTCTGATATTCCATGTCTTGCTAATGACTTCCATCGGCAAAATAGATCCAATGTCACACCAATCTAACCTCTTCAGGAGTTTTGAACACTACTGGTTATCAGCAAGACATTCTGAGGGTCTCGCCGATTAAAAAAGTGTCTAAGAGCAAGTAAACAGATGGAACCTATTAATTTTCTTATTTTGGGGTTCTTTAAATCATAGAATAGATACCATATTCTTGTGTATAATGTACTTATATTCAGATTTGAATTTGAGACCAATTGTCATTGCACATTCCATTTTACTTGCATAGAGTATTCTATAAGCAATATATTGATAATGACAAATTATTTATGGTGTTATACAACTCTACCTATCATCACAGTTCTGTTGTTCCCCCGTAGAGAATCCTACAGAGACAAGTTTACAATACCAAGTCAAATAATATGAAAAAGACGTACTTCCATACAAATTAAATGATTGTTCTCACAATGGAAATTGTCTAATCACAACAAAAATTCCATGAAAGGTTATCCATGCTTCATAAGAGATGACTGATCATACATACAGACTGCAAGATGCATAGAAAAAGCATTATGCTTGAGAACAAACAAGGGCTAACAAGGGAAGGAGTTAAGAAACGTCTATATTGAAGAGAAAATGTGTAGGGAAAATGTTGAGCAGTGTCAAGAGAACAGAGCTTGTAGAACATATTCTTGACCTAATCAAGCTCTTGAACAACTTAAACAAAATTAAAATACTAACACATACATTAGACATGTAATGAACTCCCAATATCTTTTATCTTTTTCATTAATGAAGAGGTAGGTAAAGGAGAAACAATTATAATTGTAACATTATTCATAGTCCAATAAATTATGTTCGTAATTTGTGTTCAATGGACCTCAGTTTTATCATTATATTGCCCATCTAATACCATATTTTAATCCAGGGTTCAACTATCTCAGATCTAAAGAAGCACCTTCAATTAACCATTTAAAGTACTATAAAATAAGGTAAGACTTTTACTTGAGAAAGATTGGGTACACTTGTAGGATTAAAGTTCTCGCAATCATCAGGATTTATTGGCACAGAGACACAACCTACAACATATGAAGTAATGGATGACTACAAATTAGTGAAATGGTCCTTAATATGTGACTGGTTTGCAAATTGATTGGTAGAAAATAAGGTTACAAACAGATCTACATGAAAAATTATGAGGAAAATCTACTATAATCATCAAAATAGATGAAAAGTGCAAAGGAAAGAGTTGAGCTACATCTCTAGAGCCTAAAAAAAACACATGCAAGAAACATAAAAAAAATCTAATAAACTAGTTTTTGGATGAATACAAAATGGTGCCTTCAGCAAGTGATTCATATGCTTTCACACCTGACAGGAAATTAAGAAGATTTTAGTCTTCCTCTGTGAAATTAACTACTTATAGAAAAAACCCAAAAACCAATATTATATACCTCCATGTCTAGCCGAGGGTAGGTATAAGAGAAAAAAAATTCCTTAATGCAATGCCGAAAAATATCAATGTGTGTGTAGGTTTGTATTACTCAAAATATCATTTCACTACCTAAGGAAAAATACCAAAGTGATGTTTTAAATTTCAATCTTCACATAGGCTCCCTTATTGCTACACATGCATATACAAGCATTATTCGAGCTCTAAACTATTCAAATATTAAGGGTTTAATTAGCTATAAGATGGAAAGTTGTTGTTTAGATATAATCCATCATCTTTTACATATCTTTATTCACTCCTAGCGCTTCAGATAAATTTGTGTAAATGAGATAGAAATGTGAATATTTTATGACAAAGAAATTCTTAAAATGAAGGGGGAGAGAGAAAAGGGTAGGGGGAAAGAGAATGCTTGAATGTATAGCAAAGTATAACATTTTGATCATTATAACAATGAATTGAATCTTAAGTTTGAAGCATTAATATCATTTACAACATTTATGATCAAGAATGAATGTAAGTAGAGAAACTTTTGCATACCTGGAGATGGTACAAAATTTTGTGGTTAAGTGGAAGCCTCCCATAAAAAACAAGATCCAAATATCCTTGTATCTATCTCAATCGAGCCTCTAAACCCTTCAGAGCTGTCAATTTTTCCACTAACCTGTTATGCACAAAAGTCAAATTTTAGAGTTATGTCACCACTAAAAACAGAAGAAATAGAGCTTTGAAACCAAATCCACACACAACACAATGTGGTATTCATACAAAGCCATACAAACAAACTAAACTCAGAACATTGGAATGGAAACAACTTCAAATTATGATGCAGAGCATGGATTCAGGGTAAAAAGAATCATTTTTCTGCCACCATAGTGAAAATTGAGCACTTTCTTTCATCTTTGTATATTGGTTTGATGCTTCAAACAATGCATTTCTTATATTGAAAAGTGCATTACCTTATTGAGATTCTCTTTGTTTCAAGAATAGTTTAATATTCTCTACTTAATAGGGCCAACCACGTGACAGTGGAAGCTCATTTCCCTCCCCTACCCCCTCCCCTCACATCACTCTCAATTCCCCATAGCCAATCATATAACATTAATCATTCATTCATCCATTAATAACATATAACATTCATTCATTCATTCATTCATCCATTAATAACATATAACATTCATTAATTAACATATAGCATTCATTAATTAACATATTCACATTCATTCATTAACATATAATATTCATTCTTTCAGTTTTTACATATTATCAAAAATATGGTTGTCATGATATTAATACAATCACTTCTTTTTTGTTTCTTTTTTAAAGCTAAGAAAATCTGAGCTAGAGTATCATTTTATAAATCATTTGTCCCCCCTTTAGTTGTTCTACCCTCTGCTTGTGATCTTAATGTACTCCTAGTCGTCTGCTCATGATGTGGACACCACTGCAAGGGGGGTCTGCTGCAATAACAAAGAAATGTTAAATTGATATGTTTTATTATTATTGTTACAAGTATTTCATTAATTAAAAGAACATTAGAGTGGTTCTCTTTACTTGATGGGTCCACATCATGTTCATGAACATCTGTTATAGACTCATGCTCAACATGTTGAACACCCTCTAAATCTTGATCTACAGTTGAAACACGAAAGGTTGCATTAATTAATACACCAATTGAAATTAAATATGTTTAAAAGAACATGAGAGTGGTCCTCTTTACCTGATGGGAACACATCATGTTCCTAATCTTCTCTAGCCTAATCATGCTCAACACATTGATTACGCTCTACATGCTCTAAATTTGAAACATGAAAGGTTACATTAATTAATACACCAATTGCAATTAAAAATGTTTAAAATAACTTTAGAGTGGTCCTCTTTACCTGATGGGACCACATCATGTTCATAATATTCTCTAGCCTGATCATGCTCAACATGTTGATCATGCTTTACATGCTCTAAAGTACCGGGATGCACACCATGACCTTCATCTATAGGTTGTACTCCACCCTCACCAGGCTGCATTCCAATGTCATGTGCAGTATTATCATTGCTTGAATGTTTAAAACAAATAGGAATGTAATTACTTTATGGTGGAAATTAATATTGAATAGATTGCACAAGTATTCAATTTTAAATAAACTTTATTGAGTTTATTTACCTGCGTATCGGATGTAGTGGAAGATTGTGTTTTCCTAGTCAAGACTCTTAGACGTTCACCATGGCTCCATAGCCTTGCTGGAAGGCAATCTTCGGGTCCTCTTCTGTGGGAACTATGTTGAATTCAAAGCCCTACATTTTTGCATAAGATCATGAATTTTTCTTCTATGGTGTGATAAAACCAAAATTGTTTTCAATTTATTATTTGGATACAATATTTCATTTATTGATAATTACAATTCGTGCGGCTAATTCATATAACCACCAGAGCCAAGTTTTTGTTTCCCATTTTTTTCTAGTCTTTCCTTTGTTTCCTTCGATGTGTCGTGCAGCCTATGAAAATTTTGAAATATGTTAGATTATGTAAAAATAAAGAGTAATCAGTATATAATTGCATTGTTGATAGTATCACATACCTTCCTTGGCCCGGTGGTGTCTTTCCTTTTTTCTTTTCAGCCATCTCCTTTCCATCCGACACCAAGTCCTTCCACTCCCTCTCTGGAATCATGGGGGGACACTCGTACTTTTTTTTCTTCTCTAAATGTGACCTATATTGGTCCCTCACATACTTTAGATAGGTACCAGCTTTCTTAAGAACCTTGGTTCGGTTGAATGTTTTATCACTGAAGAGAACAACTAAACAGTTAATGAGTTCATCTTTTAAATCTTTATTTTGGGCATTCCACCATGTATGTATGGTGGGCCTGAAGAGCTCCAATGTAATATCACTTAGATGTTTATAAAAAGCATCATTTCTTGCAAAATGATCATGGGATCAATAGTCTAAAAAGAGCGATCAATAAGTAAATTTCAATTGGATTATATATAATAATAATTAAAATATTTTAAAGTACTTAGGACGTTCTCTATCTTTATGGGAACGAAATCCTTGGTCACCACAAATGTGACTAGAAATGTTCCCGTACTAGTAAAATGGGAAGATCCAGGAAATGCTGCTACAATATCACCAGTACTAGTGGCCTCTGCATCCCCAGGTACATGTCCTGACGGATTTTCTATCATGTGTTCACTGCCAAAGGCTGCACTAACGGATGCCTGCATGGTATGTGTTGCCGACATTTTAGATGACAATATAGGCACAAATGATGGGGTCAAATGATGTGATGTATGCACAAGAAGATCAGGATGGATACTTGTACCAACCCCTACTCCTTGGGCAGCACTTGTAGTACCCTAATCATGGCTAGGAGCATCATGAGGATGCAAAAAACCCTATAAAAACAACACATATTTTAGTTCATGACATAAAAGAGTACAAAATATAAATCCATGAATGAACTTATGTTATAATTAAAGACCTCATGACAACTTACTTGCAAGTTTTGTGATCTCTCAGTCAATATTTTAACCCTCTCTCTTATCTCATCTATTTGAGGCACTATGAATAACAACTTAAGGATTTATTCATTGCATTTTTTTTGGGTCTTCCTTATCATATCGAGAGGGTTTGTTGAATAAGCGATGTCATCATCACATAATATTGACTGCACCTCCCTATGGATGCTCTCGTCTCTTGCTAGTGCTTTTCCCCGATTAGTCGACTGCAACAAGAATATTAAAAACATTATCAAAATTAACCTTAATAAACAAACATAATAATAAAACATTTTGCTCATATCTAATTTGTACAATTACAATGAGGTAAACCTATCGGTAGAAGCTTGAAGATACATCACGATCTGTGCTCTGGGCCAGAGCCTTCTTTGTATGATCAATGTCCCTGTGACAAAAATTAAATATAAAAAAACATTACCGAAATGAAACCAATAGACTTACAAAAAAAAAATATAAGAATAAAATGGTATATTGGAGTCATTAATTGGAGGTTGGGTAAAATGGTACATAGTACATACCACCCCCATAGTAATTGTGTTTGTAACTAAGTGATTCAAATTGTAATCGATTAGCAACTCTTCCCCTGCAGTTAGTGATTTTATTGCACATATGAATACATGGTTTCCCTCGCGCGCCTCAAATATGCAATTGGGTTGCTTATTTTTTGACCCAGGTTGTGTATTGCGTTTAAACCCTGTAATATTCCCTAATGATTTTGTCCTTCTGTCAATGTACATAGCCACTCTTTTATTTTGATCCTTATCTTTTAGCTGTATATAATTTGCTGACAGTGCATACCTACGCATACTTCGTGTATATCGAACCAGTTGCATCCAATCTTTGTAACTGTAACAAGGTCCAACATACTCCATCAATTTAGTAACTTTTTCGTAACAGACCTTTATGTCATCCATGCAAAATAGGCCCAAACCATGTAATGACAATGGTGCTATGTGATATATCCTCTCTTTGACACAAAAATTAGTGTTTATTGGAGGAAGTTCCTTGGGTACCCATTGTTTCCGTAGATGTTTGTATCTCAAGGGCACCTCGACGTTTCCTATGCTCTCATCATCATAAGAACATGATCCCCATTCAGCAAGAAAAAATTCCATGCATTTACAAAATTTTCTTCTAATCTTTTGACCTCTAGTTGATCTCCCTCTTTTAGACATACTACATATCTCACTTTCCTCTTCTCTTCCTGAATTTCCCTCGCTTGAGGAAGAAAAATTTAAAAATACCTATTTGGTGGTACCTGCACTCATAAGGATATTGGATGAAGTTCTTTCATGGTGATGTGATCCCAAGGTGACATTATGATTAATCTATCATTTTATCGCTAGAATTTCACAGGTTATAAGGTAATCAAGTCTTGATAGATTGTAAGTTATTGTTACTACCGTCCAAATGTGTCCATCACAAATCAAATCTACTTAACGTTTTAACTCCCAAACTTTGTAAAAAGTGTTAAATGTGACTATGGTCCACCAGTTACACAACCAAGGCCTCAAATGTATTCTCTAATTGTAATCAAAGGACTTTTTCTCTTCATTCAAATAAATGAACTTGAAGGGAAACACCACCAAGTGGTTTATTAGACACCTACATGACTAAAAATAGTAGCAAATTTACATTTAATTTCCATATGTCTAAGTGGTTAATGGGGAGGGAGTGTACTAGGCCTGGTTAAATCATCATAAGTTTATGCTTTGTCAATAAATGTTTTTTAAGTCATCTTAAATCTTCCTATGTCTAATTGCTAGGAGACTTTTGGTATGTTTTAAGGTAGGATGATTAATGAAAGAGCCCAAAGAGCCTTTCTCCATGGTATCCAGGTACACATAGCAGCGATCTTCTCTTATACGACTGGACATGATTTAAAGAACTTAGCTAGGAATTATTCATTTAACCTAAGGTTTTCTCATAATGCCATCATTGGAAAAGTATGATGAAATTCTTCTATTATGAAGAATTGGTCTATGTGCCTCTAGTAATCACTATAAATGTTTGTAAGGATAAAATGACTAATTGCATCAGGTAGGAGAGAATCAACTTTGAGTTCTTCAAAGATTATATCCCTCTATTCATAATTTTTAATGGTTGTGTGTGGAGGAGGTTATCACTACCAAGAAGGGAGGAGACCTTTCCTTGTGATGGAACTTCAAAATTTTGCTCTTTGTGTTCCATTTTTATCTTTCCTTATGTCTCTGGTCATCTATGATGTTTGGGAAAAGCCTAAGGTTGGGGTTTTACCTTTGTCTTCATGTAAAACCCTAGTGTTTATCTTACACCTTAGGTGGGATCTTTTGGGCCGTTACTTTTTAGAATATCACAAGGTAGTCCAATTGGCTAGTGACACGTGTGATTTCTGGCCCGGTGCTTGTTTTCTCCTTCTTTTTATATAAGAAGGATTTCAATGCCAGAAGTACGGGTTAGCAAGTTAGATATTTTTGGTCGAGTCTAGATGAAGTTGCAGAGAAAATTCTCAAGTATGATAGTTTTAGGGAAAATGTAATTTAGGTTTTGAGTCATTCTATAGTAGGTTTTGAATTCATGGGGATTTCATGTTTTATGATAGTACTGGCATTTGAATTGATATGATTAATTTGAACTCATGTCTCTCCATTGTACAAGAATATCTGAATTTTGAATTAAATGATCAAGGGTTGTTTCGTTCATCTCACTATTGTGGTGTGTATAATTCTTGTTTTAGCTTTAATTCAAGGAATTAATTAAAATGGTTGAATGGTATTGTAGGTGGATATGTTCTGTATAAGGATTTGATAAGTAGAATTGGGTTAGAATACATATTGATGAGATTGTAAAGTAATGTTATCAAGGATCTTATATGTTATGTGTTAAATCTGTCATAAACCATTAGATGCTTATAAATTTGACTCCTCCAATGGATATATGGCACTTATCTAAGTTGTACTTATTCATATGGCTCAATATTTTTTTTCCTTTACCTATATCTTGCTACAAATTTCAAATCAATGACTATCTTATACTGTGAAATGTTGTTGTAGTTATCTCATGCTCCAAATAGTTGATATTATTGATAAAAAGCCAATTCTATTTGGTATTATCATATTATGTTGAGCTGTTAAATGAGATTATTTGTTGTTGTTAATGTTTTTTATGATGATTGTGGAGAGGTTGTAAATGCATTAAGGGATCACCCTCGCAGGTCTTTCAGAGCCCAAAGTGTAGGGGGTCTTTAAAATCCTCATCATTTGGTCCAGGTCCTTCGAGCTGCCCTTTATTGGAATTGGAAATTCCATAGGTAGATTAGAAGATCAACCTGCTTACCATAAAAACAACCAACACCTTGCATATGTTTGTGGTGGAGGTATTCAAGAAGAATTGTATGCCTCTATTTCCATTCATTAGATCTACATTAGCCTAGCATATACTTGGGCTAAGTCTACAATTGCTTCAGACTCATGCAATGAAGGCTATGTGTGATGAAATCCTAGACCTCAACCAAGATGTGGGTAGATTATGGGGATTTTTCCAAGACCTAAGGCTGGTCGATAAAAATGTGAAAGACTAAGCTATTTTATTTTTTGTCTTATCTTATACCATTTTATGAGAATGGGGGTGCTAATGTACAAGAAGATATTTGGAAACTAGGCATGAAAATTGTAGGTTAAAGAGAATGGGGGTGCCAAATTTACAGTATTCATTGCAAATAGGTATGAATCTGAGGTGTTTCAGTATAGTGAAGTTTTATCTTTATGAGGTCTCCTCGAGAGCAATATGTTACGGTGACAAGGTTGATCATGGGGGATCTTGGCAAAACAAAGTCTTATCTACAAGACCTCTCCTCGATTATGGTTTGTCACAGTGACTCAGAATGGATAAGGTTTAAGTCTTTCGGTGAAACACAATGAAATCTTCAAAACATCTCCCCGATTATGGATTATCTCAGCGACACCGGATGAAAGGATGACTTTCGGTATGAATCAAGCATTCTACGAGAGGTCTCCCCAATGACGGTATGCTATAGCGACACTCATAAGATAGAAGGATGCATCGGTGAGAGAACAATTATGTTACAACAACTTACAAGGGGTAAAAGGAGGCTTTCAGTGAAACACAATGTGATCTGCATATGGTCTTTCCGATATCAAAAGGTTACAGCGACTAAAACAAATATAACAGAAATGTGATCTCGAGGAAACATAAAGATCTTTGATATGACTTCTCCCCGACTCTGATGGGTCATGGAAAAAGCGATATCTAAGGGGAATGACTGGTGATTTAATTGCCTTCGGCAGGACTATTTGGATGTCTCGGCAAACGATTAACAGACGCATACACTATGGCTGGCATGGTGAATTTCTAAAGATAGTTGCAGGCCAATATCATTGATTGACATCAAATCTCAGAATTGTTACATGGTAGAATATTCATTGAGTTTCCTTTTTGAGCAGTTGCATTTTTGAAATAATGGATGATTTACAGCTCTCTGGATAAGCATTACTCTTGATTTTTATCATCATCTACAGACTTTCATTATTTAGCTAAAATTAGCAAGTGAGTTTTAGATTCTGGTGAAAAATGCATTCTCTGAAGACCTTCTTATTGACAGACATACTTGAAATGTATATATACCAGTGTTGAAAAAAGTGGAATTGTTCGATCGTTGTAATTCTGAGATTATCATTCCTTGGTTGTATGAAAATGTATGGATAAACTCTACAATAAAATTTGAATAATTAGATGCAGAGATATTCTAAATTTCTTCTCTATATAGTATTTTAGGGATTCAATTATTGAATCTTTAAGGTATTCTGTAGACAGGAAAACAGAGAGTTATGAGCTTAACTGAAAACAGAGAGATCCTCTGAGAATTGATTATTGTTCTGAAATATAATTTGAGGGGTTGGTGCTCCTTGAGATAGATATCTCTAAAAGAGGGGTTGGTGCTCCTTGAGTTGGTGCTCAAAAATCAGCCTATAAGGCATTATGAACAGTTGATTAAAAATATTAAGCCTGTAAGGAATTTTGGGAGTGGTTTTTATACCCCGGGAGGTTTTTCCACTCAAAAAAATCTTGTGTCTCTTTGTTCTTTTGTGTGCTCACAAATTTACAGTGTTGTTGTTTTAGTTCTCTATTGGGATTATTACTTTTCTCAATTCTATTTATGAATGATTACATTCAACTCATGAATGCATTAATCAGAGTAATATTGAGATGAAATTTGAGCTATGTTTATGAATGTTTGAAAATTGGTCAAATATGTTAAGACACTAATTCACCCCCCCTCTCAATGTCATTTAACTCCAACAATTGGTATTAGAGCGTAGGGTCCTCTGATAGGTTTTAATCACCTTGGATTGATCTTGGTCTTGGAGTTTGTTTTTAATGGCACATTCTCAAGATGGTGCCTCTGTAACCAGAGCTCCATTATTTGATGGAACAGATTATGTGTTCTAGAAAATCAGAATGGAAGCTTTTCTTAATTCTTTTGATGTTGATGTTTAGAGCATTGTTATAAATGCTTACAATGTACCAGCCTCTATTCCCATTGATCCTGCTAAAAAAAAGAGGTATGAAACAAATGCCAGAGCTAAGCATGCCATCTTGTGTGGATTAACTAAAGATGTGTTCATTAAAGTCATGCATTGCAAATTTGCTCATGATATCTAGGAAAAACTTGAAACTATATATCAAGGGAATGAGAAAGTCAAACTGTCAAAAATCATTACACTCAAACATCAGTTTGAGGAGTTGAAAATGAAGGATGATGAAAAAGTGGTTGAATATTTCCTAAGAGTTGATGAAGTTGTCAATGCAATGCAAGGTCTAGGTCAAGAGGTTAATGAATTTGATGTGGTCACAAAGGTTGTTAGAACCTTACCATCCAAATTTGAATCTAAGGTTTCATCCCTAGAAGAAAAGAAACACTTTGACCAGCTTACCTTAAACAGCGTGCAAGGAAAACTTACTACCTATGAAATGAGAACTAGCAAAAACAATTCAACAGGAAAAGAAACTGCCTTTAACACTGAAAAGAAAGAAAAAGTCAAAGTTAGTGAATCAGAGTTGTCTGATTCTAATGAATCCCATTTTGTTAGAAGATTTAAAAAGGGATCAGGAAGATATAAGGGAAAACTTCCCTTTAAATGTTTTAACTGTGGCAAAATAGGTCACTTTTCTGCAAAGTGTCCCTATGATGATCAAATTAGTGACAATGAGAAATCTGGAAAACAGCCTAAGAAGAAGGCCTTTGAACCTAAACGAAATTTCAACTTCATAAAGAAGAAGAGTTTGTTTAGCAAAGATGAAACTGATTTTGAGTCTAAAGATTCATCAGCAGAAGAAGATGAAACCTTGTTCATGGCTAAGATTACTCAGCAAGAAGATTCAAACACTATTGATGTTGAAGAAGGTGAAGTAGATCTTGAAAGTGAGCTGAAATGTGCTTTATAAGAGGTCAAAAAACTCAAAAAACAAGTTCTTGCTCAAGAACATAAACCAGATCAAGAAATGGTCTCTCTGAAAACTCATCTTGAAGAAGCTAAAAGAGTTGAAGACTGTCTTCAAGAGAATGTAAGCTGCAAAGATCAAGAAATTCAAAAACTAGAACTAGAAGTAGTTTGTCTTAGGAAGGAAATTGAAAAATATGAAAGCACTCTAAAACTGAATGAGATGCTCAACAAGTAGAAGTTGTATAAAGATAAAACTGGTATTGGTTTTGAAAAGGGTGAATGCTCAATTGATAATACAAAACAAAACCTCTCTTCTGAAGTCAAAGGTTCAGGTTCAAATCACTCAAAATTTAGTAAGGATCATGTTCAGTCTTTAAGAGGTAATAGATCTTCATACAGAATCAATCCTTTCTTCTATGGTTATTATTTTTTCTGCAACAAATTTGGCCATAAGGTGAGCACTTGTAGGCTTATGAATCCTAGAATACCCAGGTTTGGTCTTAGGAAACACTATGGTTTTGTTAGACAGATCAGATGTTTTAAATGCAATGCTTTGGAACATTCTGTCAAACAGTGCAGAACTAATCTGCAATTGAAACAACAGAAAATTAAAAAGGTTTGGAAACCTAAGACTGTTAACAACATTGAGCAAACTATGTTGGTTCAAACTACTTTTCATTCCAAGAAAAAGGACTTATGGGTCTTGGACAGTGGATGTTCTAACCATATGACTAGCAACAAGGATAATTTTATGAATCTTGAAGATTATGTAGGTGGTTATGTTAAGTTTGGTGATAACTCTGGTATTCAAATTAAAGGTAGAGGTTCACTTCTTCTGAATGAAGACACTCCTATCTATAATGTGTACTATGTGGAAGGTCTCAAGAACAATCTTCTAAGTGTTAGTCAAATCTATGATAGTGGTTATCATGTTCTTTTCACTTCGCAGGGATGTGAGATTAAGAACAAGCTACGAAAGGCTATTGTAGCTAGAAGGAGGAAAAAAGGAAATGTGTACAATCTTCTTGACACATCAAGCAATGACAATAATCAAGGTATGTGTCTAATGGGCCAAATTGAACAGAGTTGGTTATGGCATAAAAGATTAGGACACATAAAATTTGAAAATCTGGTTAGAATTAGTAAGAATCATAATGTTAGAGGTTTACCAATCCTTAACAGGCTAGAAAATTTTGTGT
>VDFB02000002.1:22105045-22174864 GCA_007258455.2 Sequoia sempervirens | reverse complement strand
GTGTGTACTTTGTTTCGATCAATCTTGAGGAGATGAAGTAGGAATATGGGAAGTTGAAGTCACTTTTCAGAGCCAAGTTACTCCCACCTCATTTGGCTAGGGCAGGAGGTTCAAGATTTCATATTAGCCCTAGTGACCAAGAGCCTTTCAGATTAAACTATTTTGCAAATAATTTCTTGGAAACTTTTTATTCATTATGCTAGATTCTAGGTTTCAATCCTAGTACTGTGATGCCCATTGCTTACATGTTCATGAGGGTGAAAATACAACACCCTAACTTCTCTGTAACTTATGATTTTGCTTCTTTCTTGGTTGAAAGGATACATGAAGGGCTGTCAAAGTTGTAGAAAAATGATACAGGCACTCAATTCTTTTGGTATTCTTTGTTAATGTATATGTTCTTGTTCAAGAATGCTGACTTTTTCTCTGAGAAGATGGAATTAAGGCAATTAGTTGATGGAGAAATATTGCCAGTACAGATATGGGCTACAGATTTATCTTGTAATAAGGAAAGCACCAATTATGTGTAATTTGATAATTGTTTTGCTTCTAGATTGAGGGCCAAACTGATGGTGAATGTACCCAGGATTCCTAAGGAATTGCATGATTTCCTCAAACCAAAGGGGAGGAGGCTAGAATTGAAAGTCTTCCATAACTGGGGTGACATTATTCCATACCTAGTCAGTACTATTTTGAGGGTGTACAGTTTTCAAGGGACCCCTCATATATTGCGATACAATGTGCCACCAAGAGTGGGATTTGCAGAGGTTATGTGGTAGATTGGTTGTATCCATGAGGACAACCTTACTAGGAAGGGTAAAGGAAATTTTTTCGTAGATTATACAGTCGTATTAGATTTTGTATTTTCAAAAGGACGTTGGGTGCATTTTTGAAAATTCTTTGAAGGTTACCATTTGAGGTGTGGTCCAAAGTGGCAGCATGATCCTGAGGGTTTTTTTTCCATTTTCAAACAAAGAATAAAATGTGGTAAGTTTGTGCATGAGTTCAACTTTCCTAAGGATTTGATTAGAAATGAATTTGACCTAAATAGGCAGGAGTTGAAAAAGGAGAAATTGATAGCTTATGATAAGCTATTGGATATTGTGCACAAAATGGATCCAAAGTATGATCCATTGTTGGAGTTTAGTCCACACCATAATAAAATTGACTTTCTAATGGAGAACTTCAAAGAAATTATGGGCACCTTGAGGACCAAGAAGATAAACTTAGAATTGAGTTTGGGTGTACAGGAACAAGGTGCCAAGCCAATTGAGACAAGGCCAAAATGCCAAACTATAGAAAGGTGGCCCATTTATAGGATGAAAAAGGATGACATCAGTGATGAGGAGGAAGTGGATAGAAAAGGAAAACAAATAATGACATTGCCTACATAGCCAAGTCCAAAATTCAAAATGCCTAGGGCAATTAAAATCATTGATTTGGAATCATCACCTGAGGATTGTCCCTCATCACCACCATCTGAGCCAAGCCCTAAGAGGCAAAGAACTGATCAACCACAAGAGGATTTGATGGATGAAATTGTTGTTACTGATCAGGATATGCAGATTGGTATGCCTTCCCCTCCTAGGCCAGCTGAGTTGGTTTTATTCGACTTGGATATGAAAGGTAAATATGTGCAAGATGCAAGGATGGAAGCATGTAAGGAGTTTCTAGATGATGATGCATTTGTAAAAAATCTTGTCTTCTTGCAATTGGTATGGAGGATGAAATTTGAAGAATACCAGGATAAGTGTAAGAAGAGAAGAGAATTGATACCTAACAGGTCAAACCAGGAGAATGATGATAAAGTGAAAGTTGAATTAATAGATGAATTCAAGAACATCACTCTTGAGGAAGGAAGAAAACTGGTAAGTCAGGATGGTGTCTTGACTTTACCTGAATGGAACATTGCAGATGTTGTAGCTTTTAATGCTATTCTAAAGTCCAAGCATCCCTTGCAAGACTCTGAAGAAGAGGTCAAGGCAGAGTTGCAAGATTATGGCTTCAGTGAAGAATATGAGACCTTGGCAATTTGGGCATTGGCCCCTCAAGGGAAAAAGCCAAATGTTAATGATATTAACCAAAATTTTAGAGGAGGGTTAATAATAAAGAGGACTTTAGAGACCTCAACCACTGAGGCTACTAATTTAACTATAAATGTGGCCAAATTGGCCCAAAAGACTGCTGAAAGAGAGGAGGATGAAAAACGAAATCCTAATGGAGAAATATAATCTTTTAATTAAGGAGTATAGTAAGATACAACAAAGGAATATTGAGCTGCAGACTGAGGTGGATAGGTTAAGGTACAAACAGATTGGGGAAACATCAAGTGCTCCAAGGATCAATACATTTCCTTCTACATCAAGGTCAGTTCCTCCTGCTTCTCCTATTGTTTCCACACCAGGGTCTCCTAGTCAAAATACTTCCCTCACCCCTTCTTTAGAAAAAATTGATGAAGAGGTAGAATGCTCTATTGATCCTATGAAGAGATGGCTAATGCACAAAATTGAAAAATTGTAGGCATCATTGAAGGTAAGTGAGGAGGGATCCCTTTTAAAGAAAAAGGAGATTGTTATTGTTGTCTTAAGGAATTTGAATGAGAAAGTTGATATATAATAGATTATCATCTTTATATTCTTTATTATTAACCTCACAATTCACTTCTCAATAGTAGATTTTGTATTGAATACATAAATTTTCTACTTTCCTTCTTTTACTTTTTGACCTATTTAAGCTCTAGTATACTTATCCAATAATGACTTTATATGCAAAGCTTATGAAATTGCAACTTTACCAATGAGAAAAGTATCATTAGCAAAAAGAAAATAAGTCACTAAGATATTAATATTTGGAATAGAAACACCTTGAATGAAACCTTGCTCATGCTAAAATGATAAATAAAAATGGAGACAATGGATCCCCTTGGAAGACCCCTTGGGTAGATCCAAATAACCCAACTACTTTAATCCATTTAATAACACTAAAAACTTGGCACTTGATAAACATGCCATTATCCACTTGCACCACTTAGTAGAGAAACCAAACTTCAATAGCTCTTGTTTCAAAAAAGACTAGTCAACCACATCATATGCCTTCTACATATCAAGTTTAATAATTATGGAAGACATTTTATTTATAGCAAGAGTGCAAAGTTTCATGAGCAACAATTGCTCCTTTTGATGTTTCTCTTCTAGGAACAAAACCCCCCAGTTCCTCATAAATGATTGAAGACACAAGAGGATGTAACCGAAGATAAATGGCCTTTGTAAAGAATTTATATATTGTATTACAAAGAAAAATAGGCCAAAAATCATAAAAAGTATTTGGAGAGTTAATTTTTCGAATGATAGAAATATTAGTCACATTGAACTTTTTCAACATACCTCCTCATTTTCTTGATTCCTCTAATGCATTTAGAATATCAACTCCAATGAACTCCCAACATTTTTGATAAAAAAATGGAAGTGAAACCATCAAGTCCTAGGGCTTTGTCTGGAGGCATGGAGAAAACCACCTCTTTTACTTCTTTGAGAGAAAAAATAACCAACAACCTAACATTATCTTCATGAAAGACCAACTTTGGGATATCCTAAAGAATCTCTTATCTTTCCCTTACTAAATGAGCATTGTCATTATTATTGGTAGTTAATAAGGAAGAGAAAAATTTGACTCCTTCATTCTGAATCTCTTCCTCTTTAGTAAGAAAAACTCTTCTCACACTATCTTGAATTGAGAAAATAAAACTTTTTGTTTTTCTTTAATTTGGGTATGTGCAGGATCATGATGGGCCAAAAAGTTGTAATATGATGGGTATGTGTAGGGTATGTGGTTGACGACTTTTTTTTACCCAAAATTGATTAAAAAAAAGGTATTTTAAAGGAGAGTCTCAACTTTCCACCAATATAAATTATGTTTTACTTTGAATTTAATAAATAATTACTATTCATTTTCTATTTGAATTACGATTAAAGTCCTGATTGATAGGCTGATTGAAAAACATCTATAGCTTTCAAATGGTATCACATTTTTTAATCCAAAACATGTGTCAGCATTCTATGCTTCACATAATATAAGATTAAAAAGAAAATTGAATTTCATAAAGTTTTGACCAAGTTAAGGTGGTGGACATACAAGTTTTTATATTTTTAAAAATTTGTAATAAAAAATTCATAATTAATTATTTAGTTGAAAAAATTACAAAACAATATGCATCACATCTACATGATTCATCTACTTATATCTAAAATATTATAAAAAAATATTATCATTTTATTGTGGTTAGGGTGGTCGGACTGACACCTATTTCTTATTTTTTCCTTGAAATTTAAGTACCTATTGCATTGAAATTTCAAATTATCACCAAATAGTTTTTTTTTTTTAAATAAACCTAGTAGTTTAGAAACTACATTCAATTTTCCATAGATTCTATTCTTACATATTTTTGAAATAATATAGATAACTTATTCAAATTTTTACATCAAGTTGCCTATCTCTAATTTTTCTCAATTTTTTGCCACTTAAGGGCCTATTTTTTCACTTATGATCCTGAACATACCCATTTGTGCTAATATATGGAAAAAAAAATTATTCCTATCTCCATCTTTCAACCATAATTCTCTTGATTTCTTTCTCCAATAGACCTCCTCTCTCAATATCAACTATTTCCATTCCTCTTGAAATTTTCTCTGTTCTTCAAATAATACATTGTCAATACCATTAGCAATAATGTTTTCATTTACCTCTGTTAACCTTTTCTAACCCAAATCTTTATTCACAAAAATATTCTTAAAAACATGTTGATTCCAAATTTTTAACTGTTGCTTGACATGCTCCAATTTATTCCTCAATTGAAACATTCTAGAACCATGAAGAAAAGCTGCACTCAACCACTATTGCTTTATCAAAAGAATAAGCTCCGGATGTCTAAACCACATTGCCTCAAACTTAAAAGAATATTGAAATTTTGACTTTTTTTTTTTTCTATCAAATCAAGTGAGATAGAAAAATAATCTGAGGCAACAAAATGCAATATTTCAGATATCAATTCAAATTCACTTAAGACCCAATTTGGAGAAGTTAAGAACCTATCTAACCTTTCCACAATTTGAAGGAAATTCTTCCTCCTATTTGTCCAAGTAAATCCATCATTTTGTGGAATTACATCCACCAAGGCATTACCTTGAATAAAAGCAAAAAAATCCTCCATGTCTTTTTTGGGAGGACATATACCACCATTTTTCTCTAGTAAACTTGTAATTGAATTGAAATCCCTTGCAAGAAAAACTTTTTCTTGCCCCAACCCATCTAATTTCATTTTCAGGGTTTCCCACAACAAATTCTTACCTACTGTACTATTATGCCCATAAGCATTCAACAACCAAAAAGATAAATCAAAATGATTAATCTTCATTAGCTGTCAATTATGGTCAAAAGAAGCATTACTAATGCAAACTATTTTTGCATTTCAAAGAGTAATCAAACCTCTTGAAGCTCCCTAAGATGGCAAATGAGAAGCTTTCCATTTGTTCCACTTCTTAGTAATAGATTGAAAAGACTCATCTAAAGTTTTAGTTTCTTGAAGAACAACTAAATTTTCCCCACAAGAATCCAATTATTGCTTGATTTGGGCCCATTTGTTAGTGGCATTTTTTCCTCTAAAATTCCATGATATTAACCTCATTGTAACTTGGGAGAGCAACAAGGTCTCCTTGGTCCTTTTTGTTTCAATCCTATACCCATTTTAACATCTAATGTCGACTGTAAGCCTACTACTATTTCTTCTTGTAACTTAGTAGCTAAAGACTTCCTACCCCTTTTGGCAGGAGACTTTTTGCTTGAAGGAGACAATGGGAGCTGGGATATTAATAACAAAACTAGATCATTTGAAAACTCCCCTTCCCCAAAAACCTTAGAAGCAATATCATCTATCATTTTTTCTCCTACGATTACTAAAGCCTCATCAACAAATTTCTTAAAGTCCATCTTAGAAGGAAAATTAGAGGAATGATCAATAGAACCGACAAAATCTGATTGAGCCTATGAAATGAAATTGTCCTCAACAACTTGACCATCAAAAATCTTTAACCTTTCTTCACATTGATTAGACAAACCAAGTGTTAGCATTGAAGCACATTGATTCAATTGTTAAAAACTAACAAAATTGATTTGAGGGACCAAGAACTTGAGAGAATGAAGAAAAATATTCATGGGAGACAACAATAGATTCTCCAAGACAAGTACAAAATAAACAATAATAGGCTTAAAATGAGAACCATAAACCTTGCTAACTGCCCCTTCATTTCTAAAACCAACTAATGACAAATTTTTAGCTTGTAGAAGACGCGATCTATCATGGGAAAATTATACCAGGTTGTTAGAATTAACTATTTGAAAGCACTTACCTTCCCCCAAAGAGAGATAGCTACAACAAGAGCCCCCATCTGGTTTCAAGAGACTATAATGAACTTGAAGATTAATCTATGAACTTAGTCCAGTGATAAATTGACACCACTGAAAGTAGACATCAAAAACCTTAGAGAAGAAAGACAAACCAAACATTCGCAACAAATCCTTGTTAGGTGTACAAAAAGCCATAATTGATCTGTCATTCAGAATATAAATAGAGCTTTTGGATGAATACCTATTGACATTCATGCTCAAGTCCTCAAACTCCACACACTTTTTTGAAGAATGAATAGGAAAATGAAAGCAAAAAAAAAATTGCTTTGTATCCTCAAAAACCACCTTCTGTTTCCACAAGCCATAGCTTGACTTAATATTGAAAACTCCTAGTAGAATCTTAGAAACATCAATAAGAACACAAAGCTTGACTAGTAATAATGGATTAGAGAAAAAAAAATTATTGGTGTAGAAAAATGTCCAACTGATTGCCTAGGACCTCAATAATGCTTGACTCTCTATATTCCAAGGGTAACCCTTGCAGCCGAACCCAAAAGGGAATGAATTAAACCCTAGTATGAGAAGAAAAAAATGTTCGGAGTCCATAGGGTTGTAAATAAACCATTACCCTCACAAATTCAAGATTTTTTTCTATAAACAACATTCCTAGAATCTTTTTCAAAAAATATCACTACAAAGAAACCTTCCCCTTATCTAAAAAGAAAACTTGATTAGATCCTTCCCAAGTTTGAAAAATCCAACATTTCTAAAATTCGAGATCTAGAGTGAAATTCCAAAAATTACAAATTAGGGCCACGTCCTTACAATCATTAATTTGCAACTAAAGCATGACACGAGGAAGAGTAACATTGACTTGATCACTCCCTAAATTTTGTTTTTGGATCCACTCCTTTCCTTTAAAACCTAGAGCCTTGTCCTTCCCCTGCATATGGGACTTAGAATGAACCCTTCACACAACATCATCAATGCCATTAACATTTAGACCCAATAGAACCTTCTTATTGATAATGATGTTATTTGGAAAAGTGAGAGGGCTCACAAAGGAGCAAAAGATTTAGGGAAAACAATAGGAATGTCATTTGGGAAAGTGGCCAAACAAGGAAAAGAAGACTTTGGAGTGAAGGAAGCCCCATAAATAGGAAATTATTGGGGAAAGAAGTTGGTGAGCCAGAAGCAGAAGTAGCCTTATGACCACATGATTGACCAGAAGCCACATCAACCCACGAGTGAGAAGAACTTGAAGAATTAGGGACACAAATGCCAAATGGTGCTTGCTTCTCCCTGATAAGAAATTTTGTGGCATGTGATTTGCACTGAAAATTTCCTAATAGGAAGCTTGGAAGCTTGTTGATTAGGAATCCAAGCCCCACTATGAAAAAAACTACTAGGAATATGCTGAAATCTTTTAACCTTGCCAAAAATTTCCTTTTTCGCTGATGAAAATGACTTTCCATAGAAATCAAAATATGGTCTATTGGAAACTACACTTTTAGCATTGGGAAAACCAGTTGATGGAACCCTTCGTGTCTCATGAAATCCCTTGGTCTTTATAAAATGGGAAGAAACATTCAAAAAATTACCATTTATGAGAAAATGAGAACTTTGTATCGTGCAGTCCTCCATTTTCAAAAACTCTCCTATGCAAGTAATCGGTAGAGAGTTGGTTGTATTATAATATAATATAATAATAATTATATTACATTACAATATATTATATTATATTATATTATATATATTATAATATAATATGATATTATATATTATAATACAATATATTATATTATATTATATATATTATATAATATAATATTTATAATATATATAATATTATATTATTATTATATAATAATATAATATTATAATATATTTAATATTATAATATTATATATTTAATATTATAATATTATATATATAATATTTATTATTATAATATATATTATATTATACTATAATATAATAATATTATAATATTATAATTTATTAGGGACATAAGCAGGAGATTTATCCGCTATCTAGTTTATTTAATTTGAAATCCAATTTTGGAATCAAGAATTAGGAAACAAACCCTAGAAATGTTTAGGGGGTGGGAAACATCAACAAACAAATTAATAAACACTAAAAATTGGAGCCGAAACCAATAGCGGCAGAAGAGTTTGGAGGAGCTGATTTCTATTCAATGCTTTCATCTATAGTAGTTCTGATATGTGTGGATGTAATAGACAACCTTCATTCATCCCTCTTTGGCTTTCACATAAGAGTGATTTCATTCCCCTGTTCAACCACTACTTTTGAAGGTGTGATTGTTTCATCCTTCCATCAGCTAGAGGGTTTAAGTGGAACTTCCCTCTTGCTTTCTCTATTCCACCACTTTGTTCCTTTCTCTAATAGCAGTGGGGAAAGTAGGTAAAGGATTCCCTAATGTTAAAACCTAAATGTGCTCAGTATTAGGATCTTGGTTGTTATTTTAATTTTAAAAACATACTCTAAAACCCTCATTGAAACCTTATTTTCAGGTTGCAGCTTGCCAAATTGGAGAAGTGAAAGGTCAATACCAAGGAATAATGGTGGAAGAGTTTAGAGGAGCTGAAACTAATGAGCAGATTAAAGAATTTAAAATTTTTAAGCAATTTTTTTTGAAATGGCATTTATTTAGCATTAGGATTCCTAAATATGGTGAATGGGATATGGAATCATAAAAGTCCGAAGTCACTTTGATTCCTTAATTTCCTTTTTAACATTCATCGATTTCTTTAATTGAAATATTTGGTCATATTTGTGCATGTGTATTTGGAACATTCATAAAGTACATTCTCCATAGAAGTCTTGAACAGTTTCCTGGTTACTTCCCACCTTGTTCTTTAAATTCATTTACATATGATCACACTCCTGTATGTTTTTCTTAGCTTTACATAATAGAAAAATCTTCGAACAATAATGGAAGGAGATGTTGTACAACAAGCATTCAGAATGGGAATATTTAATATGCTATTGAGAAAATAAAGGTGGTCAATCCCTAGGTTTGGTTCTTAGATAGTCTTAACAATCTCTCACATATTTGGAAAGAAATCATCTTCTTTTAGGTCTTTTTTTAACCCTCCAACATTTATCACATTTTGCTCTACTAATTTCCTACCAAAATGTGATGGACCTGCATAAAAACATCATATAAAAGATGGGAAAGATAATTTTCTTCATTCTATTCAAGGAAGGGGTTAAAAGTACAATCCAAAAGTTAAGTTGGGTTTGTTACATCAATTATCCATAGCCTAATTGCTTTTAATAAACTACTAACTAAGCATTTAGTGTATTGATTTGCATGTTCTTGTTTCTTTCAAGTGAAATATTCCTTCGTGTTAATGTATAAAGTTGAAATGTTGGGTATTGTACATTAGAAATGACCCTTTCTTTTGTGACTGGAAGATTTACATATATAAAGGGTCCATTTTTTTATGATTTTTTTGGTTGTAGGGCATGTTGAAATGTAGAAAAGTAGTGGCAATGAAGAAGCTATCATTAGCCCATTCTCAGCTTAGCCATGAATTAACTTCAATTCAAGATTGAAGTGAAGCTCATCTCAAATGTCCTGGTGTACTAATTGTGTTGTAAAGATCTGTAAAGTATAACTGTTCTAAAGGTTCTTGAGTTCATTTAGTTTTTGAGTTTCAAATTCGAATGAAACTTTCAAGTAAAAAAGTTCATTAATTCATAGTGATTATTTGTTTTATGCCTTTTTGAATTATTCAATTCTTCAACAAATGTTGTAACCATTGAGGTTCTGATTTGCCAATGAGGTTTAATGAAGTAAATTTCTAGACTCTTAAATATTGTGTTGTAGCTCCTCTTGATTTGTGATCTATTTGTGTTTGATCAATCATATTTGTTCAAGCATTTTAGTTTTTATTTCATGATGCTTCTCTCATCATTTGAATATCTATGATACTTGAAGTATATATGCATATATTTGTGAGGATTAATTAATTTAGATTTGATTTGTAACTTGAATCACTAATTCACCCAAATAAATGACAAAACCATGACTAAATAAATGACTATCATGAATAAAATAAATGACTACAATGACTAATAAATGACTACCATGACTATAATAAATGACTACCATGACTAAATAAATTACAACAATGATTAATTAAATGACTACCATGACTAAATAAACAACTACTATGAATAAATAACAACTATTGTGACTAAATAAATGACTACCATGACTAAACAAATGATCAGTTAACAACAATCAATGACTAAATTAACGACCAAATATACCACCAAATTGATCAATCAAAACAACCAATAAATGATGATAAATGGTTTACTCATGAATTTGGTCATGTTATAAATGAGTGGCAATAAACTACTAATGGTCACATGACCAATTTTTTGTAGTTTTTTTAGTCATTATTTTTGTTTTCGTACTAGTGCACAATAAGTGTTAAAAAGAAAGGGGTAGGCTTCGGTTTGCTTACCACTTCCACATTTGAATTTTCCATGAAATTTATGCATGTTGTGGCTCCTAAAGGTCAGGGGTCCTACATGGGTCCTTTTCCTTTATCTTGATTGCATGGTGAGATTGCATCCGTCCACAACATTTGTTCCTCCTTGTTCAATCCCTCTTGGAGCAATGTTTTCTGATCTAGAATTGATATAATGTCCCATAAAGACACATTAGCGGGCACCTTCTTCAGTTGCTCTACTGCATTAATTTTTTCAACTAGTGGGACCTTAGGTTTGAATGGTGGTATTTCTTTTTTCTTTGGAAGAGGCCAATCTGATGTGGATGGGCTCAATGTTTTTTCCACCTCTTTCTCTAGTAATGGTGGAGCTTGCGACTACTAAGTGGTCAGATTTGTGAGGCTTTCTACATTTGTGGTTGTAGTTGTTGTGGTTGTGAATGATGTAGAGGTCATTGCATGTATTCTTGAGTGAGCCTTCTTTTGGACCTTGTGTTGAAGTTCAGTTGTACTTGTGGGGAACTAGTCATTGGAGCATCATTTGCGAATATTGCATCTTCTTCCTCCATCCAAGAAAATAATGCTTGGTCTAGTGAGATATCCAGCTCTTGCTCTAAGGAAATCCCTTATGCTTGCACTCTAAAGCGAGCATTCTCCATTCCAAGAGACTGATATTCTTTCATGTTTGAAAACATGCCTTGGCTTCTTTACTCTTATATCTTTTGTTGAATATTTCCCTTTGGACAATTATGGGGCATATGGCTATCATTACATGAGAAGAACTACACATTCTCATCTTCTGCTAGGTTATTCTAGCCTGGGACCATATCCTTGCTTGGATTGTTCCTAACAATCTAAAGTGGCATGGTGACTTGGACTATCTAATTTGTAGGTGTTTGTTGTTAATTTCCTCCTTTCAGAGCTCCTTGATATGCGTTATATTGATAAGATGGCCTTCCTCCTTGATAGGTCTATGTGGGAGGTTTTGGAGGTGCTACTTGCTATCGTCGGAAGAGGACCAGCTCATTTGCAAAAGACCACATGAGGTTCTTCATATCATTTATGTCTGCTACTAATGAAGAAGAGCCTAATGTGTTGGGTTGTCCTCCTAGGTATACATACATAGATGGTGATGCAACTAAAATTCTTGTTTATGGAGTAGAGGCACTAGGAGTTGCTTCTTCTCGAGGGCCACAAAATATTTTTGTGAATATGGGCATTGACGATCATGGAAAAAGATTTTCGTCGTCGATCTGACTATTTTCTGTGTGCATAGCCAAATCGTATGCATCATGTAGGGTATTTCCCCCCATTTATTGTATCATGACTATGATGTCTAAATTGAAATCCTTTAGATAGAACATGAACGCCATAGCTATTGGAGGCCTAGCTATCATAGGAATCTTTTGTTAGGTTTTATGGAACCTAGCGTTGAAATTGTTCGTGGCCTCTTGTGGGGCCCTCTTGAAAGTGATTAATTGTTGCAACAAAGAGGAGCAATCTCCTTTCTCAAAGAAGTGCTTGCACAACTTCTTATCAAATTGATCCCAAGAGAGGATAGAACTAGAAGCCAAGGACCTATACTAGTCCTGGGCCTTTCCTTTGAAAGATGTGGCGAATAACCTAAGGGATACATTTTCTTTTGTGATGTTATGTACTTTTCATTCCTCTACTATATATTGGAGACACTTAGAAGGGGTCTTAAAATCCTCCCCAAAAAACCTCGGGATTACCTTGAGAGCATTGGCAGGTATGACGGGCCATACATCTAGGAGCATAGGTGGTCGTTGTAGGCTATTGCTATACCAAGTTACAAAATTTCTAAGAGTGGGAGCACCTAAGTGAGCCATTGTAAAAAAATTCCTATGGATAGGATAGATGGGTATTATGATCTGGAAGGTTCAGCCTCCTAGTGGAGTAGATAAAGCTTTGGATTTTGGGCTAACACTTCTTACCCTATTTCTTTTTACAAGTGATATGGAACTTGTAACTCTTCTCCTCATTGGTGTTGAGGTAGGTAACTAGAAATGGCCTCTAGAAGATGCTCTTGTTTGAACTCTGGGCATGAGATTTCCAGCCTCTCCTCTTGATCTAATTTACGAAATATTTTTTACTTCTAATTAGATGTTTGGAAATTTGACTCCCATCGGGCATGGTAGAAAAAGAACTATTGATCATAAAATATTGCACCTCTCTCAACAACCTTATGGGAAATTCAATGAGTGGGGGACCAATTTGCACCTCACTGAATGACCTCTAGGATTTTTAAAGAAATTTAGCTCTTCTTTGTGTTTGGGGAAAGCGGGTAGAGAGAAATGTAAATAAAACATAAATATGACAACGTGCCAAAGCTTTTGCAAAATTTTAAACTTTAACTATCTCTTATAATTGATGAGATGGACACATAATGCCACAAACCCTTCATTGTTGGGAAGAGAACAAGAAACAAAGGCTAGAGAAAGCACAATGTAGTCTTTCAAATCTCCAAATGGGAAGCATCAATTAAGGTCAAACGGGAATAAGAAACCCTAAAGATTAACAGGAACACTTAGATATTTATAGAATCCTTCCTCATTTACAAAATAATATGAAAAATAGCAATATCGTTTATAGAAAATGAAAGAGTATAATGGACATGATCCAATTTCTAAAAGATAGCATAGAACATAGAAGCTAACAACATGTAAAATAATTATTTGGAATATCAATGTAAGGGTTTAACACAATGTTCTCAACACAAATGAAATATGGAAAAGAAACTTTAAAAAGGACATAAAATGCACAATCCTAAATATTTATCCCAAATAGATCAAATGCTTATGATATATTATCTGAAAATAGAGGTCGAATGCCAATCTGATGATAGTTTGAACAATACAACATGCCAAAGAAAATAAACAAAATTTTCTAAAAACCTTCCTATTTCTAAGAAAATATAACTCCCTATTTAATCATATCTATATTCTCTGAAAATATTTTTCAAAGAAGCTCCAAAACGTCTTTTTTTTTACTTCTTCCAATCCTTATTTATAGCTAGAAGAAGAGGACACCTCCCCAATTGATCGAGAAGAAAAAATTGTGAGATGCATGAATCTGACAGCTCACAATTTGATCTTAGGGCTTCATTAGATCATAGAAATCTTCGCTCATAAATTTTCAACTGCCTTATTAATGGATCTAGCTATTTTGTGAAGATATGCTATCATAAGAATATCATATCCTAGATTGATCATATAAGCATAATCTGATCAGCCACGAGAAGTGATGACACTATCCCAAAAGTCTACTCCCAAAAAGAAAGACTTTGCCCCATTTTCCAACAAACTCCGCCTAAAATAAAATGCATTCATGGTTGACACAACCTGCCTAACGAAATGGATGGTATGGCAAGCAAGCAGAAGATTTCAAATTTTATGAGAATGGCTTTGAAGAAAATCCTTGCCAAGTAGACACATCTTGATTTAGGCCTAAAATAAAATGATATATATAAAGTTGTGCAGCCACCACGTGGCACATTACACACCTTTATGCGGGACTAGTCTTTGTCTTTCAGGCATGAAGCTATCCCAAAGCAAAAAAAGAAGTAAGGGCCAGAAACCAAAATGTTCAAAGGAAAAAATTGTTCCACAATCAACATATAGGCTTACTTTCTAGAGATGACTTAACATAGTTGACATACTTAAGTTATTTGCCTATTTTTATCACCCATGCCAACTAGCTTTAAGTCATCTCTAGAAAGTAACCTTATATGTTCACCAAGGTGATATAGAAATGAATAGAATTTATAGAAGCATCTCACTAAATAAAAGAGACTAAGGCATAGGATTTACCTGGAGACCATGATTGATAGCAATCTAATGGTGCATTGAGGAAATAATTATGTGTCATACTCTATATCCTTGCCCTTGTAATTTTGATGAGTTGTTGCATCAAGATATGTAGTGTGCATCCACAATAGTTCAAGCACAAAAAGCCAATTATAATAAATCCATTTTTAAAGGAGATTTGCAAATACAAAAGATTGAAATAAGTTGCAGGCCTTCCCAATAACAAACACAATGTTTAACACACAGTCCACATAACACAACCAATGTTGAAAACTATTTCTTCGTTATTTATGTAGAAAATAACTTACCTAATAAAATAATACTTTATAATGGGCAGTTGTGAATATCTATCATATCATTCCTCAAGCAAACCACATTAAGTTATATATATCCAAGAATTATTTTAATCATATCATTCCCTCCAAAAGTGTGTGATTTATCCTTGTTAACCAAAAATTGCATAGAAAATTTTGTAACCAAGTGGATTCTCCCAAACTTACACGGGTATGTCAAAATGAAAATAGCTTCATAACAAAGTGGTAAAGTGTCCCTGCATGCTAGGTATAGCTAGGGGAAGGCCGTGGTCCATGGGAAATTGCAAGTTATGTATACCTTGCATCCCTACATCTTGAGGACAGAGAACAATTGATTTACCATTGAACAATTAACAACCAAAATAATTCATTTTGAGACCAAATCAAGGCAATCGTACACAAAAGTGACGATATCTAAGGTCATAAAAGATTGAATAAGAAAGAAAGGAAAGCAAATGCTGAAGAAAATTTAAAAATAATGAAATATGAATATAGCTCAAATCACACAAACAAGTACTTGCTAAAGATGAAATTTATAACTTAAAAAAATAAACAAATTACATAATGAAATATTGATGGTTGTCTTGGTTTTAGAAGCACTCCTTCATTTCTGAAAAGGATTTGAGCTTCTACTTTAAAATATGATGAGAAGTTAAGATTTGAGCGAATGCCTGAATCAAACGGATCGAACAGAAATACTACATGCCCTTTCATCCACACACTAGAATCATCTTTTGCCAAAGTTCTATGGCATCAACCAGCACACAAATAGAAGTTGTTACAGTCATTTAACAAAATAGACAACAATAAAAAAAAAAAATTACTATATTGCACTGTAGGTTGACAGGAATCAATAAACAAATACTATATTATGCATATGCCAAGCCAATTTAATTGTTTCCAAGTACAATGTTCTTGTATCTATGTTTTTTAATACCCACCATTTTAATACTGCCATTGACTTCTGCAATTGAATGCCTCAAATGTCCAGCATCATCTGTCCATATATTTCCTATCTACATATCGTTTGCATGTAAGGACTACCGTTTGTAAATTTTTCAACAAACAAAAAACCCTAAATCACCCAGCTACACTCTAGAAGAGGACAAAAAAAAGAGAGGACAGGGTCAGCTACACCATCACATACTGCAACACAAACACACATGTCAAACCCCTGGTTTGTACAAATAAACCCAATGAAAGATAGGACTTAGACAAATGGTTACATCTTTTGGCATGCCGATTATCTGCATTTTCAAGAAGGGTAGCATTGAGTGTGTTAGGCAACGAAGTATTCACTAGAGATGCACCCAAGATGAAAAATCGCCTTTAGCCATTGCACGTGGATGTGTAGAATTAGGGGAATGATTAGAAGTATAGCTAATGTTGCTACTACTTTCGTCTTCACCATTAGAACTAATCTTATGAAGTGATGGATTGACATATGGAGCAACAGTAATACAAATAGAAGAACTTGCTATAAGCCGGCTACTAGAAAGCCTGTTGCCAACAAATCCTTGCTCAACTCTGAACTGAGAGCTTCCAAGCACTACAGTCAAAGAACACAAGGAAGGAGAACAGTATCCAGACGGGGATATTACTTCAGTTTGATTAGAAAAAAATTGAAGCTGCCTCCCAGGTTGATAAATTGTTGCACAACTTACAGTTCCACATGCTTCGAAAACACCCACATCTATGCCATTCCTTCTGTGGTACTGAGTTAAACACTGTAACACATCATAACCTGCTGTAACTTCCAAAAAATTAACATTCATTGCATTTTGATAATTTGTCATACTTTTAGGCTAATCTTTTTGATCCAGTAAGGCGACCTAGGCGACCCTTTGGTGGTGGGAACAGAATTTTTCTCCATGTTTTGTGTATTACTATTACCTACTTCCTCTAGCTCCTTCATGATGTTACCTCTACTGGCATTGTTATCAGAGGTTCCACGTGCCCAGTTTTGTTGTCCAGTTTTAATTTAAAAGAATATTGAATGACTGTTTTTGAAAAAAATATTTATAAAAAAAAAAAAAACAAACAACATATTAAGGTTTTTAATAGAATTAATATGTTTTAGTTAAAAAAATATTAAATAATTGTATGAAGTACTTTAAATCAAATTGGATTGTAGAGATAATTTCTAGATATTTCTAAAATTTATTTGAATATAAATGAGTTTTAAGATTTTTTTTGAAATAATTATTTGTGGTTATTATAAATGAAGAAATGATATGTTGTCAAAGATATCAAATTATTTAAATATATATTTTTTTAACTTATAAAAAACTAATGTATAATGAAATAATTGTTTAAGATAAGGCAAATAATTCATTTTAAAATAAAGTTTTTCAAAATTGAGATTTCACTTAATCAAAACTGTTCTTAATTATTAAAGAAAGCTTGAGTTTAAAAATAACACTAAAATTTGGTAAAGCTTGTATTCCTTAAAATAGATTATAGTAAATTGATTATATTTTTAAACAAAAGAAAAAATTCTGCAAAACTAAACCAATTTGAAAGAAATCTAACTATTAAGACAAATATGTTTAGACAGTTAGATATGCCCCTTACAATAATATTGAAAAGAAGAATTAGAACTGACATTATATAATAAATTAAAATTAAATAGAAGAAATTAGGACTCTCATCTCACAATAAATTTAAAATATAATCTTGAACTTAGAAATAATAATAAAACCCTAATCATTAAAAATCCAAATCTTTAATTATTATTTTAAGAAAAATATGTTTTAAAACAAATTAGGGTAAATATGAAAATTTCAAAAAATAGAAATTTTGTAAAATTAAATTATTTTAAAAAGAATCTAACTACCAAAACAGATATATTTAGATAATGTCACATTGACAATAAGATAAAGAAGAAGCATTAAGACTTACATCATATTGTAAATCACAAAAAATTACACCTAAATAAAAAGGGTTATAGCATATCTTTACATAAAGTCATTAATAATGTCAAGATTTCTATATAGCTTTAATATGAAAATATAAAATTAGAAATCAGTGGTTTCTAATAGAGGGTTTCAAATATATAGGGTTTCAAAGGAGATTTTTCTGACTTTCAATACCCATAGAACCATATTTTTATTTATTTGGAAGCATATAAACTTGAATAACTAAGAAGAAAAATAAAGCAGATGTTGGTGGAGATACAAAACTGGGAAGACCCTCTCGGAAGGATGCGGCTTGAGAGGATGTGGCTTCATGTTGTCCATCTCTGCGTAAACAACTACAATGATATTAAGCATAAGGAGAAGAATGCTAAAGGCAGCTACAATTTGGTAACCTAACTATGGAAAGTTCTTCACTCGATTTTTCATCACAATCATTACCATCAGAAACCCTGCTAGGGCCAAGGCTATGTAAAGGAAAATGTAAAAGCGCTTCAGCTCATTCTTGTCTACAGTGGGTTTCATAGGTCACACTAAAAACATGACGGCCAGAACAACACCAACAGGTAGCACACCCAGCAATAGAATTAACATAAATTGCATGGTATATTTGACTGAAGATGGCTCTACTAAGCCCAACAAATCATTTTTCTCATAACTGCCCTGCCAGGCAGGAACTACACTGCACTGCAGCTCTAGTTATATAATTGATAGATTAACCAACTTACAACTATATTTTATAAATCTTTATTATTATTTGACCATTCATATGTTCTTTTCAGAGATGCTAGAAGTAAGTGTGGGGAGATCTACCATGTTTGAAAGCAAATAATCCTTGTACAAACTCCTTTAGTAAAATAGGCAACTAAATCTGTTTGCCCAGGAATTCTATTCAGCTGTATATCCAATTCTTCCCTCTTACCTATGTCAACAACAGAGAGAATAGGATGCCACTGAACACAGAGAGAGAAAATGTACTGATTTTATGTATGTTTTTCCAATGTTTTTACTTTAATAAAGTATCGAACTATACTGCTTTGGTCAAATCTCAAATAGATCTAGTAGTAATACCAACCAAATTAAATAGTATCACGAACAATGATAAGAATACCCAATATTTTTGGAGATGTTTAATTTTGAAAATCTTCAAAACAAATATAAATCTACGTTCATCGGTCAGCACACTCATCTAGTAGTACTTTCATTTTTATTCCAAGTCTGGACATCTAAATTTTATTTTAGTACGAGAGGTTTATAGAAACCCTTATTCTACTTGACCAAAAAAATGTCAATCTCAAGATTCGTAGCGCACAAGTAACCTTGAGAATTCAGTATAGGAATAGCTTTTGGAAGTGGAGGAGTGATTGCTGGCATCGATGGTAAAGGTGGCTCGATATCAGATGGAGCAACTGTTATAAATGAAGGAATTACAAAAACACATAAATTGCTGCAGCAAACAGAGATTAAAAACACATGCAAATTCAATTTTGTCCTATACTCCTATACCGATTATTTGTTTCCCATCCATAGTCATAGAATGAGCAAGAAGATATGCCTTTGAAGCAGCCGTAATTGTCTCTAAAAATGGCGAGGCAAGAGTAAGACAGTATGTCCTGTGTCTTCCAGCTGCAATATATTATATGAATACTCACTATCGGTAAGAGAGTTTTTGCATCAGCTAATAAGAATTGAAATTATCTCGGAGGCTGGCTGGATTAGAATACTCACTATCGGTAAGAGAGTTTTTGCATCAGCTAATAAGAATTGAAATTATCTCGGAGGCTGGCTGGATTAGATTTCATCTTTGATCAAATAGACAATTGAATCTATTTTCCCAAGAATTCTATTCAGTTGTATACCCAATTCTTCCCTCTTACCCATGTCAAGGACACAAAGAAAAGGATGCCAGTCAACATAGAGAGAGAAAATGTACTACTTTTATGTTTTATGTTTTATTTTCATGCTTTCTTTTAATTAATGTATTTAATTTCTCTGAGATTCTAGGCTTTTCTTATATATTTTTGTAATAATCTCTATTGATCTGTTGACAATGATATTTTTTCCTATACTGCTTTTGTCATATCTCAAATACATCTAGCAGTAATACCAGATTAAATAGTATCTCTAACGATGATAGAATACCTAATATTTTTGGGAATGTTTAATTTGGAAAATCTTCAAAAAAATATAGATCTGCATTCATCTAGAAGTACTCTCATTTTCATTCTAGATCTACAAATCTAAATTTTATTTTAATACCAGAAGTTTCCCTAAAAGGATGTCAATCTCAAGATTCTAGCGCACAAGTAACGCTGAGAATTGCTTTGTAAATTCTGTAGAGAGCTATAGCTAGGCCACATATGGAAATATCTTAGATGTGTTTCTGAGTTTGAATACATAGCTCTCTTTAAACTATGTTGACTTAGAGATTCTTTTAATGCTTTTGGAATAGCTTTTGGAAGTGGACGAGCGATTGCTGGCATCGATGGTAAAGGTGGCTGGATATCAGATGAAGCAACTGTTATAAACGGAGAAGACAAGGGTTTATGTGAAAGCCCTCATCTATTCTGATGAAGAGCATCAACCAAAAAAATCTAAGGGCAAAATCAAAGTTACCAATCAGAAAAGTTCTCGATTTGTGTTTGAAGAGGAACTAGCCAAGGAAAACTCACCAAGGTATTAAAATATGCAGATTCAATGTTGTCCCATATTCCTATACCGACTATTTGTTTCCCATCCATAGAGTCATAGAATGAGCAAGAAGATATACCTTTGAAGCGGTTGAAATAGGCTCTAAGAATGGCGAGGCAAGAGTAAGAGAGTATGTCCTACGTCTTCCAGTTGCAATATATTGTACGAATGCTCACTATGTCTCCCAGGAAGAGCTGTGCAAAGGGAAGGCCTTTTCTTGTTTGTTGGGTAGTTAAGTGGAACCACCCTGAGTCAACAATTTCCACATCACATTTTGATCCCTTGTTGAAAGCAGCAGCCTGAGGTAAATTCATTGATGCTGTTTTGTGTACATCTCTTGATTCGACAACTCTCTGCATGGGACCGTAGTTTTTGTAGTGCAGAGAGTGGTTGAACCAAGAAATGCACACAAAACAGCAGCAATGAATTTACCTTTCACCAAGGGATCAAAATCCCTACCGCATCCTTCCCGCAATCCCGCATCCTCTCTCTGAGTGTTGTGCGGTAAAGCGGTGTCTACTGCAGTCCCGCAAGACTTCATCCTGTGGCATGACATAGTGCGTGTATACCGAAATCCCGCGGACTTTATTTTCTCCTGGCAGCAGTGCGGTGGCAACTTTTGACCGCGGCAAATATTTTTGGGCATTTATTATTTGAAGGACAATATTTATTTTGATTAGATAGTTAAATCTGGGCTTATCTTTCAACCTTTAATATTTTTTTGATTGTAATTTAAGATGAAAATGCTTTTCACTTGACGTGAATTAGAAGTTACTCGAGATGTAGTTAATGACATTTAATTCATGATTTCTAATGGGTATATTTTGTAAGTAAATTTATTATCATTACTTAGAGAGACGGTGATTTTTGGTGGGTATATTTTCTAAGTAAGTTTATTATCATTACTCAGAGAGACACTGAAAAAGTAGTGTGCTTTGCAAAAGCAAAATAGAGCAACAACTCTTTCTGTGAGAAAAATATATTTTGAATGAATGAATACAAATTTTAGTTTATGAGTTATTTGTGTATATCTGTTCTCTATTTAAATTTTGTGTAGAGTTATTTTGTTTTGAATTTGTTTCTGTGAGTCCTTTGCCTCTAGCCTTCACATGGTATCAGAGCTCAAGGTTATCAGAACTTAAGATTTTCAAAGGGATTTTGAAGGATTTAAAGTTTTCTCAAATGGCAGCAAGCACAAGCTTGACTAACCCACAAATCCCATAGTTTAATGGGAAAAATTATGACTATTGGGCAATCATAATGAGGCCATTGTTTTCCTCACAAGATTTATGGGAGCTAATAGAAAATGGTTTTCCAAAACCAGTTGATGTAGCAGCATATAATGCATTAACTCAAGCAGAGAATGATTTATTGAAAGAGAATAGAAAGAAGGATTCAAAATCATGTTTATTCATCCTCCAAGGAGTGCATGAGAGCATTTTCCCAAGGATTGCAAGAGCAACAAGGTCCAAACAAGCATGAGATATACTTCAAACAACCTATCAAGGTATGGAAAATGTTAGGATAGCTAAATTACAAATACTAAGAAGGGATTTTGAAACAATGCACATGAAAGATAATGAATTAGTAGATTCATTCTTCACCCAGATTATTGGACTGGTAGATCAAATTAGATCACATGGTGAGACACTTGAAGATAAAAGAGTGGTTGAAAATATTTTAAGGAGCTTACCCACAAAATTTGAGACAATTGTTGTAACTATAGAAGAAACAAATGACCTCACACAATATATAGTTGATGAGCTCCATGCATCTCTCATTTCTCATGAACAAAGGCTGAGTAGGTCTGCAAATACGTCATTGGAGCATGCTTTCAAGTCACAAGCTTCAATCAACCAAGGAAGAGGCAGAGGAAGAACAAATTACAGAGGAAGATGAAGAAGTTTCAATAGAGGAGGAAAAAGCAGTCTGTCAAGCTCAAGTGGAAGAGGCAGCAGCCAAAGCCCCACTCAAAATTAGTCTCAAGGTCAAAGGTATGATAAATCTCAAATCAAATGTCACTACTATAAAAAGTTTGGGCATTACATGAGTGAGTGTAGAAAGAAACAGTATGACCATGGTAAACAAAATGCAAATTTTACAAAAAAAAGTCAAGACCAAAAACTAGAAAAGAGTACAATGTTTTTTGCATGTAATGTTGCACAGGCAAGTGAAAAAGATGTTTGGTTTTTAGACTCAGGCCGTAGCAACCATATGACAAGAAATCTAGAAATATTTTCAAGTTTAGATGAAAATGTTAAGTTTGATGTCACATTGGGTAATGATAACAAAGTGTCAGTTAAAGGAAAGGGGAATGTCAACATTCTAACTAAACAGGGGGAGAAAAAATATATCTTAGATGTGCATTTTGTGCCTGGACTAAAACACAATTTGATGAGTATAGGATATCTTGTTCAAAAAGGGTATAAAGTAACTTTCAAAAATGGACTATGCACAATTTTAGACAAATACCCAAGTAATCAGCTCATTGCTAAGGTCAAAATAACAAGTAATAGAATGTTTCCTTTGAAGATTCAACCAGATTTGAATATAGATTATGCACAAGCACAAGAAACAAGAACCATACAAACTGTCTTTCAAGCAGAAGTAAAAGATGAAAATTGGTTATGGCACTTAAGATTTGGTCATCTTAACTTTGGAGGATTAAATTTACTTCACAGGAAAAGTATGGTCAAGGGATTACCTCTAATAGAAAAATCTGAAAGAGTATGTGAAGGATGTATCTTAGGAAAACAGCATAGAGAATCTTTTCCAGTAGGAAAGTCAACTAGAGCAAAAGCCCCTTTAGAGATTGTACATTCAGATTTGTGTGGACTTATGGAAACACCCTCAATTGGTGGCAGTCTCTATTTTCTAACTTTTATTGATGATTATTCAAGTAAAATATGGGTGGTCTACTTTCTAAAGCATAAGAGTGAAGTGTTTGATTTCTTATGTCAATTTAAGTCTCTTGCTAAAAAACAAAGTGGTCATTATATCAAAGCATTGAGGATAGATAGAGGAGGTGAATATATTTCAAAAGAGTTTTTAAATTTTTGCAGAGATCATGGTATCTACAAATAGTTTACTACTAGATACACACCTCAACAAAATGGGGTAGCTGAAAAGAAGAATAGGACAATCATGGAACTGGATAGAAGTATGTTGAAAGGCAAGCATTTATCAAATGAATATTGGGCCGAAGTTGTATCATGTGCAGCATATATAATGAATAGGTGTCCAAAAAAAAGTGTTATGAATATGGTTCCTCAAAAAGCATGGAATGGAAGAAAATATAATGTTGCTCACATGAGAGTATTTGGTTGCATAGCATATGCACATGTGCCTAATGAATTGAGAAGGAAGTTAGATAGTAAAGGAGAAAAATGTATATTTGTTGGATATAGTGATGAATCCAAGGCTTATAAAGTTTATAATCCAATCAACAAGAAGTTTATAATCAGTAGAGATGTACACTTTGTAGAAGATGAAGCATGGGATGGAAGCAGAGAAAAAATAGTTAATGTATCAGCAAGTATACCTCAAGAGGAAAATGAAGTTTCTATACCAGCAAATATTCCTACTAATGTGACTCCTTCCACGCCCATTCAAGTTCAACCAAGTGGTCCACAAGTGATGCCATCATCGAATGTAAGAGCAGCTTCATGTCTAAGACAACATACGCCATCTACAACAAGAGTTTTTTTTGTTGGACCATCAAGTCCACGTTCTACAAGCTCAAGTGATTTATCAAATCCTACATTGGCAAGCATGAGAAGACAAAAATTAGAAGTATAAGGGATATTTATGATCAAAATGAAGGTGAAAATAATTTTGATTAGATTTCTCTTTTTGCATTTTATTCACAAGTTGAAGATCCAATTCATTTTGAGGATGCAATTAAGGATAATAAATAGATCTGTGCAATGGATGAAGAAATTGATGCAATTGAAAAGAATCAAACATGGGAGCTGGTAAGTCTTTCAAAAGACAAAGATGTAATAGGAGTTAAATGGGTTTACAAAACCAAACTAAATGCAAATGGTAATGTGCAAAAACATAAAGCAAGATTAGTGGCAAAAGGTTATTCACAGCAGCCCAGAATTGATTTCAATGAGACTTTTGCACTTGTAGCACGTCTAGATATTCTTAGGACAATTCTTGCCATTGCAGCTCAAAAAAAATGGTCAATTCATCAAATGGATGTGAAATCAACATTTTTAAATGGCTATCTTAAAGAAGAAGTTTATGTGGAACAACCACCTGGGTATGAGATATTGGGACAAGAAGACAAAGTTTACAAGCTGAGAAAAACACTGTATGGTCTCAAGCAAGCTCCAAGAGCTTGGTACAACAGAATTGATTCATATCTGTTACAGAATGAATTTAATATATGTGGTAGGAAGCCTACATTGCACAACAAGATGAATGAAAAAGGTGAAATTCTAATTGTATGTTTGTATGTTGATGATTTTATTTTTATGAGTGATTTATCAATTGATTTGTTTAAAGGAGCTATGAAAAAAGAATTTGAAATGACAGATTTGGGACTCATGAAATACTTTTTAGGAATTGAAGTGAATCAAAATGAAAATGGTATTTTCATTTCTTAGACAAAATATGCAAATAATATTTTGAAAAGGTTTCATATGTTAAATTGCAAATCAGCACCAACACCAATTGTCACAGGGTTGAAATTGAGTAAGGATGACAAAGGTTCAAATGTGGATCCAACTTTATATAAGAAACTTGTTGGCAGTCTTATTTATTTGATAGCCATGAGGCTAGACATAATGTATGCTATAAGTTTGATTTCCAGATTTATGGAAGCTCCTAAAGACGCACATTGGAAAGATGGAAAAAATAATTTTGAGATATATATGTGGAACAAATAACTTTGGAATTCAATATTCAAGTTTAGAAGAGTTCAAGTTGATTGGGTTTAAGGATAGTGATTGTGCTAGAAATATTGATGACAGAAAAAGCACATCTGGTTATATTTTTCACGTTGGCACTGGTGCAATATCATGGGCTTCAAAAAAGCAACCAATGATCACTCTTTCATCAGCAAAAGCAAAGTATGTAGCAACCACAAATGCATCGTGTTAGGCAGTATGGATGAGAAGAGTGTTGAAATAATTAAAGAATGAACAAGTGGATGCAACAAATATATATTGTGATAACAATTCAGCCATAGTATTGTCAAAGAATCCAGTTTTTTACAAAAGAAGCAAACACATAGATACCAGATATCATTTCATTAGAGAGTTAATCAACAATGATGAAATCTTCTTAGAGTTTTGCAAGCCTAAAGATCAGCATGCGGATATCTTCACACAGACAGTTGGAAAAGATAGTTTTGTCTATCAAAGAAATTGTTTGGGTATCATTGACAACAACAGTTGTGATTAAGGGGGAGTGTTGGAATTTCTCCCAACTCCTGCCGCATCCTTCCCGTAATCCTGCATCCTCTCTATCAGTGTTGTACAATAAAGCGGTGTCTACTGCAGTCCCGCAAGACTTCATCCTTTGGCATGCGATAGTGCATGTATACCACAATCCCGCGGACTTCTTATTTTCTCCTGGCTGTAGTGCGGTGGCAACTTTTGACAGCGGTAAATATCTTTTGGGCATTTATTATTTGAAGGACAATATTTATTTTGATTAGATAGTTAAATCTAGGCTTATCTTTCAACCTTTAATATATTTTTTTATTGTAATTTCAGATGAAAATGTTTTTCACTTGACGTAAATTAGAAGTTATTTGAGATGTAATTAATGGCATTTAATTCACCTCTTTTTGGTGAATTTTCTTGGTGATTTCTGGTGGGTATATTTTGTAAGTAAGTTTATTATCATTACTCAAAGAGACGGTGAAAAAGTAGTGTGCTCTACAAAAGCAAAATAGTGGTGAAACAGAGCAACAGCGCTTTCTGTGAGAAAAGTATATTTTGAATAAATGAATACAAATTTTAGTTTATGAGTTATTTGTGTATATCTGTTCTCTGTTTAAATTCTTTGTAGAGTTATTTTGTTTCAAATTTGTTTCTATGAGTCCTCTACCTCTAGCCTTCAACTCAGGCTGGTTCCACCTAACTTTCCAGCAAACAAGAAAAGGCCTTCCCTTTCGACAGCTCTCCCTGGGAGACATAGTGAGCATTCGTACAATATATTGCAGCTGGAAGACGTAGGGCATACTCTCTTACTCTTGCCTCGCCATTCTTAGATCCTATTTCAACCGCTTCAAAGGCATATCTTCTTGCTCATTCCATGACTCTATGGATAGGAAACAAATAGTCAGTATAGGAGTACAGGACAACATTGAATCTGCATATTTTAATACCTTGGTGAGTTTTCCTTGGCTAGTTCCTCTTCAAACACAAATTGAGAACTTTTCAGATTGGTAACTTTCATTTTTCCCTTAATTTTTTCTGGTTGATGACTCTTCATCAGAACAGATGAGGGCTTCTCACATAAACCCTTGTCTTCTCCATTTATAACAGTTGCTTCATCTGATATCCAGCCACCTTTACCATCGATGCCAGCAATCGCTCCTACACTTCCAAAAGCATCAAAAGAATCTCTAAATCGACATAGTTTAAAGAGAGCTATGTATTCAAACTCAGAAAGACATCTAAGATATTTCCATATGTGGCCTAGCTATAGCTCTCTACAGAATTTACCAAGCAATTCTCAGGGTTACTTGTGTGCTAGAATCTTGACATTGACATCGAAACATCTGGTACTAAAATAAAATTTATATGTCTGCTAGAATCTTGACATGGACACCGAAACATCTGGTACTAAAATAAAATTTATATGTGTAGATCTAGAATGAAAATTAGAGTACTGCTAGATGAATGTAGATCTATATTTTGTTTGAAGATTTTCCAAATCAAACATTTCCAAAAATATTAGGTACTGTATCATCGTTAGAGATACTATTTAATCTGGTATTACTGCTAGATCTATTTGAGATTTGACGAAAGTAGTAAGAAAAAAATATTATTGTCAACAGATCAATGGAATTTATTAAAAAATATATAAGAAAACCCTAGGATCTGAGAGAAATTAAATACGTTAATTAAATGAAAGCATGAAAATAAAACATAAAAGTAGTACATTTTCTCTCTTTATTGAATGGCATCCTTTTCTTTGTGTCAAAAATATATAAAAAAAACTTAGGATCAGGGAGAAATTAAATACATTAATTAAAAGAAGGCATGAGAATAAAACATAAAAGTAGTACATTTTCTCTCTCTATTGAATGGCATCCTTTTCTTTGTGTCCTTGACATGGGTAAGAGGGAAGAATTGGTTATACAGCTGAATAGAATTCTTTAATCCAGCCAGCCTCCATGATAACTTCAATTCAATTATTAGCTGATATCAAAACTCTAATTTTTACTTCTCCTTGAGTTTCAATTATTAGTTATAGAATTCTCAAGAGTCAAATTTAAAAGCTAGGATACATTGATGATGGATGGTCAAGATTGATTGAGGATTAGGGTTAAACTCAAACATGTAGTCATTTGACAAGTGTCACTTAAGGTATAAGATGGATGGATTAAGACAAAAAAATTATGCAAATAGATAGGATTAAGAGGTGTGATATAAAATGAATGGATGAGATGAAAAGTTAATTTGATTTTTTGGAAATATGTGAATGGATAGGATAAAAAGATGTAATAGGGACACTTGTACATGATGGAAATGTTAGATTGTGATCCATGTGAACAAGTTTAAGGGCTAAGATTAAATAGACAAGGATAAAGGAGAATGTGAAATTAATCAGTTAAATAATAAATATTTATTTATTTAATAACATGAGGATAAAATAATTAAATAAATAATAAATATTTGTTTAATTAAAAGTTAAGATAAAATTAGGGGAAAGGATAAAATTAGTTAAATAAATAGTAAATATATATTTAATTAATGGTCTAGGATAGGATATAATAAGATGTGGTTGGATATAATAGTGATTTAACATAGATAAATTTAATGATTAAATATATTATGAGTCTATATAATTTAATGTTTTACGTATCAATTGTTTTGTTTTCTAAGGGTTTAAATATTGAGTTGTTAAGTTAAGTGGTTTTATAATAGTGTTATTTATATCTTTAAAAAATAAATTTGTAAAATGGATATTTTAAATTAAAGTAAACTTTAAATTAAAAATAATATTTTCACCTTTATATATGGGGTTAGCTAGGTTAGTCCTTAATTTTATAGAAAAGATGTCAAGTGTAATCTTCAAATTATAGGGTGGTGCAAGATAAATTTTGATGGGATTTCTAGAGGAAACTCAAGAATCTTTGGAATATCATAGACACTCTATTGGAGCTACCTTGAAAAATTTGGAGCATATAATGAATAATGAGAAATAGGCACTTAGGCTACTTTAGGCTATCTGTATATTAAAAGATTGAAAATTGATGGAGATTCATAGATTATCATTAATGCACTAAAGAAGAAAGGAACATATAATTAGAAAATAAATAGAATATTAATCAAATATGATCCATGATAAATAATTTTAATGATTTTTTTTTTATCAAACTTGTTCTAAGAGAGTACAATACCCACACAAATACACTAGCCAACTTTAATATTGATTACAACATAGGAAAAATTTCTCTATGTTCAAAAGATATAAATGAAAGATATACATTTATAGATGCATATGGATGATAATAGTAATTATAATTGATGTAAAAATGTATTAATCTTTGAGGATTTTATTATAAGACACATTAGACTTTTTGAATATAATCTTCATTGTGGAGCTTATACCTAATCTATCTTTTTATACAAAGTTAATATATACAGGTATGGTCCATATTCATTTTTATCTATCAAATATATAATTAAATTTATTTATTTTCAAATCAAATTGTTCAATTTTTTTTATAATATGTGTTTTTCTATTCAAAAAGTTATTAGATAGATATTTATATATAATTATGATAGAGTAGTTTCATGATTAAATGTTTTTTGGATATTCCTATATAAAATTTAAAATATAAATTATGAGAAAATATATTATCAAATTAATCTATAATTTTTTATAAAATTTAAAATCCATGAGAATTAGATGCAATGTTTTTGGTTATGTGTGTATTTATTTGGATTGACATTTCAAATCACATGTAGTGATTCATCATCATCATCAAGAAGAGAAAAATGATGAAATAGATTGCAGAATTAACCTTAAAAAGAGTTGGGGGAGGAGATTTGCCAAAGGAACAAGAAAAAGAAAAAGGTAAGAAAACAAAGAAGAATAATTTTTTTTATAGAAACTAATTTCTTGAATACTAGCTATAATAATATATTAAAGAAAACTAAAGAAAAAATTATATCAAAATACAAACTAAAAAGATAAATATATTAATAAATAGAAAATCAATGCTATAAGTTAACTCAACCATGATATTAGATTAAATGAAGATATAAAACTGATAAAATATAAACCAAACAATGCCAATAATAATAGTTTAAATATGCATGCATGAATAATAGTGAAAATTTGTATTAAAATTGACAACTGAAAAATAGAAGTATATGTGAACAAGGAATAAATGTAAAAAGACAATTAAATATAATAGGAAAAAACAAAACCACCAAAAAAGATAAACAATCAAAAATAAAAATAAATTAAAGGGAGGCAAAAATATTAATTAGGATTGAAAAGGAGAAGATAAGAATAATTAGGAATGAAAAGAAGATTAAATATTATTATTTTAATATTGTTTGGTTTGTCTTTATTTTATCTTTATTTCTTCTCAACTAATCTACTATCTTGTTTGTGTTTACTTTCTTTATTTGTCTATTTGTTGATATGTCCTCCCTATTATTAGTTTGCATTCTTAATAATTCCTTTTTCTCATTTGGTTTATTTATTATATTATTTTGGCTAGTTTCTATTTATTATTTGTCCTTCAGTATTATCGTATTGCATATGTAATTCCCCTTTCTAGTTGCTTTCCTTTAACCTTAGTTACTTTTTAAATTGTAAGCAACGTATATATACAAACCCCATTTATTTCAACCCCATTTAATCTTCTTTTCATTCCTAATTATTCTTATCTTCTCCTTTTCAATTCTAATTAATATTTTTTCTTTCCTTTATTTTTATTTCTGATTGTTTATCTTTTTTGGTGGTTTTGTTTTTTTCTTTTATATTTAATTGTCTTATTACATTTATTCTTTGCTCACATATACTTTTATTTTTAGTTGTTAATTTTAATAAATTTTTCATTATTATTCATGCATGCATATTTAAACTATTATTATTGGCATTGCTTGGTTTATCTTTTATCATTTTTTTATATCTTCATTTAATCTAATATAATGGTTGAGTTTACTTCTAGCATTGATTTTCTATTTATTAATATATTTATCTTTTTAGTTTGTATTTTGATACAAATTTTTCTTTAGTTTTATTTAATATATTATTATAGCTATATTCAATGAATTAGTTTCTATAAAAAAAATATTATTGTTTGCTTTCTTACCTTTTCCTTTTTTCCATCCCTTCCTCGTTATGATTTGTCCCTTCCCCAACTATCCCCCCTCAACTTTTCTTAAGGCTAATTGTGCAATCCATTTCATTTCAACTTTTCTTAAGGCTAATTGTGCAATCCATTTCATTATTGTCCTCTTCCTGATGATGAAACACAAGTGTGATTTGAAACATCAATCCAAATAAATACACATAGTTGAATCCATAAACATTGCATCTAATTCTCATGGACTATGGAAAAATCATTCCTACTATTACCACCCTTAATGGGAGGGATATTGTTTCTCAGGTTAAGCTTTTTGTTAGAATAAGGATCAAGCTATCAAAGAGGATTGCCGATTTTTCCTTCTTGAAATGTTGCAGAGATGGCCATATCATCCCCCTTTTGCTCAGACTCCTCATCATCTTCATAAAAACCATACCTTCTAAATTTTTTATCAAGCTAGCATCTCCTTATTAAGATCATTAATTCAAGGCACTAGAGCTCGAATCAATCACTTAGCCACTAATATTTTCCACCTACACCTTGAACTTGCTACTTCCATCCATTTTTACATCTAGGTCCTACTCGATACCCAATCCCATGATCGAGAACAAGGTCTCAAACATGAATGTGAATCCAAGAAAAAATAGAAATTTTCCAAGCTTTTCAATAAGAGACATCAAACTTAGTCTCATTTCTCACCTTCTACTACTACTGGCTCCATGGCTCTTCCTTCCCTATCCCCTTACATCCCATCTCACCGTCGCTCCCCAACTATTGTTCCCATGCTTCACTCTCACAAAATTCACCCCCAACGTTGTCGCTCACTCATCTACCCTAAATCCCCCCACTCCTCACTAAATTCTTCTCTTGTCACCCACCCTCCCATGGTGTCTAATAAATTTTCCCCCTCTACTAGCTCCCCCCATGGGTTATCCACCACTCCCACTCCATTTTCTTTGAACCTCATCTCTGAGTTTCTTCCTCCTAATACTATAGTTTCAGGAACTTTTCCTGAACCTCTTACCTTCACATCTTCTGGCATAAACTTGGGAGATGTTTCTACTTCCAGTGGGCTCTCAATAGATACTCTTCCATTAAACAATGTCTTTATCGAAAATATTCCTACTAAGGCCACCAATCCAAAGAAAGTGGGTAGTTCACACCATCTAGCAACACCTTAAATGGATCACTATGTCATTGGAATCCCTTTGTCAAAGAACATTCATGTTATGCCTTCTGAAAATACTCAACCTTGATCAAATCCAAGCAAGGTTGTCATCTCTCGTCTTCCTGCATTGCCATGTCTGATTCACTTAAGAGCCACAATCTTCTAGTCATCAAACTCTCTAGTTACTTCCAATCACCCGATTATTATTTCTTCCAATGTTCACTTTCTTAATTTCAATTTAGCTACTCTCAATTCTCCTATGCCCCCTCTATTTTTGACAGTGTACCTACTCCCCTTCATAATCCTTCAAACCCTATTCTTTCTCCTAATTTTCCTCCCATTCCATCAATGTTACCATCCTTTTTCATCATTTAGTAGGTAATATATTTTAATTTCTTATAACCTATCTATAGATTGATTACACAATAAATTCAAAGAATATAATCAAATATCTGATTTATAACAATTAATACACTGGGTTAAATAACAGCTAATAACAACGGAAGAAAAAATAACAAGAAGTCAATCTAAGAGACAAAATAACATGGATATACCCAGGAAACCATAGTGTGGGGAAAAACTTGCAAATGTTGGATCTTCTATTCAACCTAACAAAAAAAATTTCTTTTGAAAATAGAATACAAGTTTGCTACAACAATCTTACATATATAGAGCCCAACTACTTTACTTAGCGTGCAAGAAAAGAAACTTTCCTTGCATTCTTTGGCTTTAAATGACACATAAAATCACTCTTTGTTTCATTCCAACCTCACAAACTCAAACATTCTATTAAAGAATAAAAAACTACTATTGTCAAAAATCCAACTTGAGTTGCTTTAAATCAACTCCACATCCCACCTTTCAAACTAGAAAATGAACACTTCCTCTTAGTGAGGGAGGTGTTCTGCACAACACCCAACTTATCCCTAAAGAATTCAAACTTACTCTTCATTAAGCCCTTTGTTAGGATATCTGCTATTTGTTCATTTGTACGAATGTAATGGAACTTCACTATCCCCTTCTCCATGTAATCTCTGATGAAGTGGTATTTGATCTCAATGTGCTTTGACTTGTCATGAAACACTAGATTCTCAGAGAGTTTGATACAACTCTGATTATCACAATAAATGATTGTAGGATCTAGCTCCTGATCAAAGAGCCCAACTAGAAGTTTTGGAAGCCAGATAGACTCACATGTAGCCATATTTGCTGCCATGTACTCAAACTCTACAAAAATTAGTGCAACTGACTTTTGTTTCCTACTATACCAAGAGACTGCTCCTAATCCCAAATAGAAACTCCACCCTAAAGTGTTCTTCCAATTAGCTGTACTTCCTACCCAATCTAGATCGGTAAACCCCTCAAGCTTCACTCCATCCTGTTGAACATACTTCAACCCATAATCAATTGTGCCTCAAAGATATCTCAAAACATGCTTCGCATCTATCCAGTGTACAATTTTAGGTTCCACCATAAACTAACTGAGTGAGTTCACTGGAAAACAAATGCCTAGCTTGGTGTTGACCAAATACATAAGAAATCCTATCAACTGTCTGTATAAAGTCAGGTCAACTGCCTCTGATCTAGAAGCATCAATCTTCTTCCAATTGGTCACAAGTGGTGTTGACATGGGCTTATAGTTCTCCATCCTGAATCGCTTCAAGATATCAATTAAGTACTTCCCTTGTCTAGGGAAGATCTCTCCCTCTTTTTTCCATAACTCCAATCCTAGAAAGTAGTGCATCAACCCCAAGTCCTTCATCTCAAACTCTCCTGTAAGATCTTGTTTGTAGTGTGCTATGAGCTCCTCTGACCCTGTGAGAAATAGGTCATCAACATATAACACCAATATGAGAAGTTTTCCTTTCACCTGAACATAGTATAGGTTCAAATCTGCCTCACTCTTGATGAAGCCCATGCTTTGCAAGTAATTTTCAATACATGAATACCATGACCTAGGAGCCTGCTTGAGTCCATACAATGCTCTTTTCAGCCTACCTACATGAGAATCCCTCCCATGTGCTTCATATCCTTCTGACTGGTCTATGTAAATCTCTTCCTCAATCACTTTGTTGAGGAAGGTTGCCTTTACATCCATCTAGTGAATCCTCCAACCCATCTGTGCTACTACATAAATGATAGCTCTTATGGATGAGTACCTGGATACTTAAGCATAATTTTCATCATAGTCAAATCCTTCCTTCTAAGAAAACCCCTTAGCCACAAATTGGGCTTTGAGCTTTTCCACACTACCATCTGCAACATGCTTATCTTATATAGCCATCTCAAGCCCACCACAGACTTATCTTTTGGTCATGGTACTACCTCCCACACACTATTCTTTAGGATGGAAGAATACTCTTCCACAATGGCATCTCTGCACACTTGGTGCTTGGATGCCTCCTAAAAGCTAGAAGACTCTACTTCAATTAATTCACTCATAAGTGCCACATACTTAGAATAACATCTAGGTTCCTTTCTTTGTCTTACTAAATCTTGAGGATCACCTATATATTCTTGAGCCTCTCTGAGTGTCTGCTCAACACCCTATTTCTCCTGTTCTCAGTAATAGGAATCTGAGGCTAAGGAATTATTTGTTCCTCCTTCTGATCAACCTACTCAGCCTGCTTGCTCTGCTCTCCAGCTTGCATGAGTGAAGTTTGAGGAATTTGTGTTGCCTCAACCATGGGTGATTTCTCCTCCTCATTCATCAAGTTCCCAGACTCCTAAAGAGCCTTCTCTTCCTTAAATTTCACATCTCTATGAATAGTTGATTTCTTGAGATCAAGAATGCAAACCCAATAAGCCTTAGAAGTTTCATTGTACCCAAAAAGGATACCCTTCTTCACAGTAGGTTTCAACTTGGTTTTCTTCTCAACAAGAATGTGACACAATACAAGGCATCCAAAGATGCGAATGTGCCGGAAATCTTTTTTCTTACCAATGAACACCTCTTTTGGATTCAACTTGCCCAACACTTTGTGAGGGCTCCTATTCTGCAAATACACAGTTGTATTGCAAGCTTCTTCCCATAAGAACCAAGTAGATCCTGATCATGAAGCTTGGCCTTGGCTGCTCCAACTATAGCCCTATTTTTCCATTCGACAACCCCATTCTACTAAGGGTTGTACAAAACTACCAACTCTTTCTTGAAACCTTCTTGAGCACATAAATATTTGAAGGAATTCGAGGTATACTCACCTCCATTATCAGACCTCGGTATCTTGATCTTCCTCCCTGTTTGGTTCTCCATGAGAGCCTTAAACTCTTTGAACCTACTGAAGACTTCATCTTTATTCTTCAGAAAATATGTCCACGGCTTCTTGGAGAAGTCATCAATGAAAGTAACATAAATTCAAGGATGTTTTTGACATGGGTCCACACACATTTGAGTGTACGAGATCTAAAATTCTTTTAGATCTAGTGTCGCTGCTTGGAAAATTGGTCTTGACATATTTCCCAAGAGTGTAGCCCTTGCACACCTCAAGTGTTTTTGTCTTCATCTCAAGCAGCCCTGTCACTATTTCCTTAAGAATATTAAGTGTTCCATGGTGAAGGTGATTCATCCTCATGTGCCACAATTCTCCTAACCCTTTACAACTACTAACCAATGCACGTGCTAGTTCAAACTATAATCAAAACAAGCTGCCATGCCTGACTCCAATCACTTTTGCAACCTTGGAATCCTTAGGACAAATATAGACTTTTCCCCTCTCAAAGGTCATAATGTAAGCGTTGTCTTCCAAAGTAGAAACTGAGATTAAAATCTTTGTCATGCCAGGGACATACAACACATCCTCCACCAATAAGGGTTTTCTAGACTCCCTCTGAAACTTGATAGTGTCAATACTAGTTGCATGGTACTTGGCATTGTCTTCAAGCTCAATATAGAAATCTAGCTTCTTCTCCTCCAACTTGGTGAAACATTTTGTAACTCATGTCATGTGGCAAGAAGCCCCACTGTCAATATACCATACCTTGTTGGCAATTGAACTTGAGAGACAGGCAATGAGTGAAAACTCATTCTCAAATCGTGATGCAAACTCGTCCACCTCTGTTGTAGCAGCAACTTGCTTCTTCTGCTTGTCCTTATTTTCCTTATTCAGATATTGACTAGAATAGTGACCCATTCGATGGCAGCAATTTTTTTTTATCTTTCTTATATCTTTCTTCTTCCCACTTTTGGAAGAAGAAACTTCTATTTTCCCTTTATTAGACTTATGCTTACCCTTGCTTGCAAGAGCAATATTTTCTTCATCTTGACCCTTCTTCATTTGATCTCCTCAATGAGCACATTCATGGATCTCCTCCTGAAAAAAAATCATCCCAAAGCCTCACCCAATTAGGTAGCTAATCTCTGCTGACAACACACTTGACAAACACTTCCCAGTGCTTCAAAAAACCATTCAAGGCTATATGTACCAAATCATATTCATCAATTGTCTCTCCAATAGTAGCCAACTCATCCATGACCTGTGTCGGCTTGGACAAGTAAGAGGTCACACTCTCGCCTTTGAACATCTTGGTATTATGCAATTTGTCCTTGAGCATCATGTTACAACTCTGATAGTCACTTTGATAAAGTCTTGTGAGCGTATCCCACATCTCCTTAAGATTGTCTTTCCTTGATAAATGAGGAATTAAATGATCTCTTACTCCATCTCAGATAATCCTCTAAACCTTGGCCTCTTTGACTTCATGTGAATCTAAGGAAATAGGATCATTTGTTGGTGGCGTCACTTTTGTACTAGCATAGATCCACAACTTGTTCTCCTTGAGAACAGATGTAATCTGAACCTTCCACTACAAGAAGTTAGATGCACCCTCAAGCCTATCTTCATATCGAACATGGGCTTCCATAGTCATAAAAGAAACTAGAGATGGATTTTTTTTCTTTTCTTGAAATCTACATCACAAATCTTTGCTTTGTATTTAGAGTTTAGACCTCTGATACCATGTTGATTTCTTATAACCCAGCTACAGATTAATTGTACAATAAATTCAAAGAATATAATCAAATATCTTATTTATAACAATTAATACACTGGGTTAAATAATAGCTAATAATAGCATAAGAAAAAATAACAAGAAGCCAATCAAAGATACACAATAACATAGATATACCTAGGAAACCCCAGTGTGGGGAAAAACCTGAAAATATTGAATTTTCTATGCAACCTAACAACAAAATTTCCCTTCGAAAATGCTATACAAGTTTTCTACAACAATCTTACATATATAGAGCTCAACTACTTTACTTAGCGTGCAAGAAAAGAAACTTTCCTTGCATTCTTTGGCTTTAAATCACACATAAAATCACTCTTGGTTTTATTCCAACCTCACAAACTCAAAAATATTCTATTAAAGAATAAAAAAACTATTGTTGCTAAAAATTCAACTTGAGTTGCTTTAAAGGAAATCCACATCCCACCTTTCGAGCTATAAAATCAACAATATTCTTAACTATGTCACCACACAACCTTCCCCCTTGAGCTCCCCCCTATTTGACAATCCTCTCTCTTCTATCAACATGGATTTCTATGACATTAATTTCTCTTCAAACTGTAACTATTCTTCTCCTTTCCTCATTGAATATTGGGAGAGTAAATTTGTTGTCAACCTCTCCAAGGCTTGCATCGAACCTCTAGCCCTGAAATTCTTAAAATGGGGTTCAAATATTTCCTTCATTCCATCTTACATTCCTAAAGTATATTTTTTAATCAATATTGATAACTTGCAACTCAATCTCTCCCTGATCCCATAGTTGACATGATTAGACAAGACTATGTAGTGGCCCTAAGATATGCTAAACCCCCCAAGTGAAATTTCCCCAATAATGAACTTTTAGACTTCAAAAATCTCACCAAAAAATAATGACATTATCATTATCAAAGCTAATAAAGGGAATGCCACTGTCATCCTTAACTAACAATATTACATTGCTAAAATGCATGACCACCTCTACAATAGTGGGAGATACAAAATATCCCCTCACAATCCCATCTCTAAGATCATTAATAATGTAAATATTTTCATTTCCCATTCATCCTTTGATGATCTCACCAAGAAGCGCGTCATCCCTCATAAGGATATCACCCCATGAATTTATGGGGTCCCTAAAATTCACAAGCCTTGTATCCCTCTCAATGTAATCCTTAACACCACCCATTCCCCCACCTATAAACTAGTTGCTCATCTTGCTACCTTGATCTCTCCTCTTGTAGGAAAATCCGATTCTTTCATCAAAGATTCCTTTGACTTCGAGAATTTTATTTAAGGGAAAAAGATTGAGAAAAATGAAATCCTGACTAGTTTTGATGTTGTTTCCTTGTTCACCAATGTGTTAGTACATGACTCTGTGGAACTAATCAAGCACAAAACCAATAATGAAATTTCTTCTCTTGTCCAACTTAAATTATGTTCTACCTTCTTCTCTTTTCAAGGCATAGTTTATGAGAAATCTCATGGAGTGGAAATGGGCTCACCTTTATCCCCTATTGTAGCCAACCTTTACATGGAGCATTTTGAGGAGCTTTCTCTCAACTCCTTCACCCTCAAATCCAAATGGTGGAAATATTATGTTGATGATACCAACATATGTTGGCCTCATGGCCTTTAGCATTTAGACCTTTTCCTCTCCCACTTTAATAGTCTTGTCTCATGCATCCAATTCACTATGGAACTTGAATCCAATAATCAACTCCCCTTCCTTGATGTCCTCATCATCAAAAAAGGTGATGGATCCTTTTCTCATATTATTTATAGAAAATCAACCCACACCGATCTTTACTTGTATGCATCCTATCACCACCACCCTACGCATAAATCTAATGTCCTCAAGACACTAACAACTTGAGCCTATCACATTTGTGACAAAGAACACATTGACCAAGATCTCTCCCACCTCTATCAAGTCTTCAAACTAAATGGTTATAGTCACAAATTCATTTAAAAAAAATTTAAACTTGCCAAAAGCATGATTTTGAATCTTTGAGCAATGGAGTAGGTCATGGAGTTGTAGGCTCCCAGGATTCGCATGTAGAATTGACACAAGTTCTAAGCGGAAAGCAAGGAAAGGAGGATTCTGAAGAAAATGACCCTAGAAGAAACATTCAGGTCGAACCGGGGGGAAAGGTTTCCCTAGATACTAATCATGTTGGGAATAACAAAAGATAGGAGATTGAAAAGAATGAAGTAGTGGTGGGGCCCATTGGTGGGGAAAGTGCTAAACTTAAACCATGGTCTTCTCTGTTTGGAGATAAACCTAATGGAAAATTGGCTTTCCCCCCAGTTCATAACATTTCTATCTCGGAAAGAGGTAAGTTTTCCATCTCTGTTCCTGATCCGATCATTGATCATAATATTTCCCTAATGGACAGTACTCTGGTAGGAAAGTTTATGGGCCCTAGACCAAATATTGAAGTTGTCAGGGAATTTTTTGAAAACAAGTGGAGAACCATTGGCAAAGTTTCTATAGCAGTGCTTCCTAAAGGCTACTTTTCTTTTGAGTTTCCATGTAAGGAAGATAACTTGGTTGTGAGAAGTGGTGGTCCTTGGGTTATAGGAAAATCTTCCTTGGCTCTCAAGAAATGGACTTCTAATCTAGATCTTTTAGACTCCATCTTTCAGAACCTTCCAGTCTAGGTCAGACTTCCTAGTCTTCCCTTGGAATACTAGAATGAGGATTTCTTTAGCGGCCTTACTAACTCTTTTGGGGAGATTTTTTCAAAAGATCCAATGACTGTGGCAAGGAAAAGGCTTGTGTTTGCTAGAATCTATGTGGGGGTGTGACCCCAGAATGTTGACCTTCATTCGTCTATTGATATTCAATCAAAATTGGGTACTTGGACTCAAATTATTGAGTTTGAATGAATCCCTTTTGATTTCTTTAAATGTAGGAAAAATAGGCACTAGGCAAAGAAATGCCCACTTAATGTTAGCAAGGATATAAAGAAACCCCAACCCAAATCGAAGACTTTCTAGAAAAAAATATCCTAAAGAGGATGAAAAAGAGATTAAAGATATTTCCAATGGAGAGTTGGAGAGCAAGAAGTCTGATGCTCTTGTGATATCCCTAGAGATTCACATGGATTTGGGCCTCCAGGAGCCTCAAACAAATAAGCTAGTAATATAATCTGGAGGGAAGGATGATGGAGAGATTGACATGGATGATAGTGGGATTGGCTTGGTGAATCAAGAACATCCTCTTAATAATCTAGAGAACGATTTTGTTGGAAAGGAGGTTGGAGAAATAGGCCTGGAGGACATCCCTATTTAGGGCCTATCTATGAATATTGGGATCCCTTTCTCCCCCTACCTATGGAGGAAATTTCCCTTCTAGTCAGGAATCATTTCAAATTCTGGAAACTGTTAACTCTTAACTCTCAGGAAGTTGTCAAGGACACCTTTGAGGACTTGAGCCAAAATCAGGAGTTCTCCAGTGAGAATTCAACCCAGTATAATAACAAGTTGATGAACACCCTTCCCTTAGATCAAAGGGGGATATCAGATAAGGACTGGGAGTCAGGAAAAGAGTTGGATAGTCAAGAAGAAATAGACAGAGATGATGTCAACTCCCATACTAGGAAAAATAAGAAGAAAAACAAACAACAGAATACTCCAAGTGGAGTCTCTACTAGAACTAGGGCTAAGGAAGATTGTGGAGCCACAAAGAGCAACCAAGAAAGAAGATCAACAAAATGTCTAAGGGAGCAAGGCATCTTTCAGGATATTGAGGATGGTGTTTAGATGACCATTCCTGAGATATGTAAACTCCAATCTTCTGATAAGAAATGAAGATTATGTCTTGGAATATAAGGGGGTTAAATAGCCTCCAGAAGCAGGATGTGTTGCATAATTTTGTGAGGGATCATAAACCTTATATTTACTTGTCTAAGAAACCAAAATTCCTAAAGAAAAAGTGGAAAAGATAAAGATGTTTAAGTTTTGTGGAGTCCATGGTAACAATTCAGAAGGTGCCTCAGGGGGAATTGCTACCTTTTGGAATCAAAATTTCATTAAAGGGGAACCTTTGTTAGAGAGCTAAAATCATGTGGCAACTAGATTTACCCATATCAAAGATAACTTTAGCTGGATTCTATCAAATATTTATGCTCCCAATGGGAAAGGGGCTAGAAATTCCTTCTGGCTTGAGCTGGCTACCTTCCATAGGATATTCAATAATGAATCCTGGGTTGTAATGGGAGATTGTAATACCCCTCTTCAGGAAAGTGAGAAGTTCATAGGTTCCCAGGTTAATCTAGAAAGTAGAACAGACCTTTTGGACTTCATTAATAACCAGGAACTAATTGATTTAGATCTACAAGGAGCTGCCTATACATGGTTGAATCGAAGATCTGGTAAGGACGTGATTCAAGTTAGATTAGATAGAACATTAATTTTAGATCAGTGGTTTTTAAAATATATTTTTTCTTTAAAGGCTCTCTCTAGGGTGGGTTCTGATAATTTTTCGATAAGTTTTGAGGTGGACCCTTTAATGGCCAAGAGGAAATTTCCATTCAAATTCAAATGTATGTGGCTTTCCCATCCTCAACTTTCTGAGGAAATGAGGAAATGGTGGAATATCACGGTCCCACGGACTACTATGTTCAGGGTGGCAAAGAAACTAAGGGAAGTCAAATTCAAAATTAGGTGGAATAAAGAAAATTTTGGTAATATCTTTGGTATCAAGTCCGAGTTACAACTTTAACTAATGGCTCAGATGCAAGAAAAAATCCAATGAGAAGGGTAAATTGTTGATAATAGGGTGAAAGAAAATGAGCTACTTGTGAAGATGTATGATATAATTTCCAAAGAGGAGGATTTTTTGAGACAGAGATCTAGGGTTTTGTGCCTCATTGCTGGAGATAGAAACACTAGATATTTTCACTTATTTGCTTCAAAACATAGGGCTACTAATAGAATCTCTCACATTTATTGCAATGGTAGTAGATTTGAGAAGGAGGAAGACATTAGAAGGAAATTTGTCCTTTTCTTCAATAATCTCCTTTCAACAAATGATGGAGTCAATCATGAAGAGCAAGATTATCTTTTAGAGGCCTTCCCTAATCTTGTTAGGAAAGAAGATAACATAATTCTTGCTGCTATTCCTTCTAGGGAAGAAATCAAGAAAGTAGTCTTTTCCTTTGAAGGGAATAAAGCCCTAGGCCCTGATGGGTTTCCTATGTTCTTCTTTCAGTGGTTCTAGGAGATTGTTGAATATGATGTGGTGAATGCGGTCAAAGAGTTTTTTGGCTCAAGGAGTCTCCTAAAGGAACTTAATTCCACCTTCTTAGTCCTAATTCCCAAACGTCCAGGAGCGACGGAGTTTAAAGCTTTTAGGCCTATAAGCCTTTGCAACTCTTTCTATAAAATTATCTCTAAGGTTTTGACTTCTAGGTTTCTCATTATTCTTCCCTCTTTGATTTCTCCTCAGTAGAATGGCTTCGTTCCTAGAAGGAAGATCCTCAACTCTATAATTGCAATCCATGAGAATATTCACTCCCGAGTGGAATCTAAAATTGAAGGCTTTCTCCTAAAATTGGATATTTTGAAAGCTTATGATCAAGTGGAGTGGGACTTTTTACTCAAAATCTTGAGGAAGTTTGGCTTCAGCAATAGAGTCCTTCAGTTGGTTGGTCAGCTCATTTCTACCGTGTCCATTTCTATCATGGTGAATGGGTCTCCCTCACGTTTCTTTAAGAACTCAAGACGTTTAAGACAAGGTGATCCAATCTACCCTATTTTATTTACTATTATGGCGGAATGTCTTGGGATAAACTTGAAAAGATTGGTCAATCATGGATCATTAGAGGGTCTAAGGCCCTCTTCTAGTAATATGATCTGTTCTCACAAATATTTCATTGATGACACCATGTTGATGGGCAGATCTTCAGTGGAAAAAGCTAGGAATATGAAAAAAATATTGGATGAGTATGAGAGGGCTTTTGGTCAGATGGTTAACAGACAAAAAAGCTCTATCTTCTTCTTCAACACCCCAGAACCCAAATAGAATAAGATTGCTAGAATTCTTGGATGCAGAGTGGAGACCTTACCTTCTATTTATCTTGGCTTGCCTCTATGCCTTAAGCCTCTTGATTCCTTTTGGAGTTCGTTGGTGGATAGGTTCAGCGAAAAGCTCGCTGGATGGAAAGGAGTGGAATGGAGCTCTCCTCAGTCAAGCAGGTAAAATCCAGCTCCTCAAAGTCACTCTTCAGAACCTTCTAATATATGCTTTAAGTATTTTTAACATCCCTACCAAATATGTGGATGCTATTGAAAAAATCCAAACGCGGTTTCTTTTGTCAGGTGTTGAAGAAAGCAAAAGAATGCCTCTCATTGGTTGGGAATTTGTTTGTAGACCTAAAAGAATGGGAGCTCTAGGTCTAAGAAAGATTAGAATGATGAATAGGGCTCTCCTTGATAAGAAAATTTGGAGAGCTTTATCATCTAATGGAGAATGGAAAAATATTTTAAAGAGAAAATATATGGCAAATATTGGATCTCTTAAAGACTTATTGGATTCTCAAAATTTTCCCCGTGGATTGGCTTGCTGGATTGATATGATTAGAGGGAGAAAGATTAAGGATTTAGGAGTCGGGTGGAGCATAAGAAGTGGGAATCAAGCCAAGTTTTGGGAAGATAGATGGGTATTGAAGGTGCCCCTAATTTCTGATGAAAGGTTCAATAGGTGGGCTGATACCTACAAAGCGACTTTTGGAACTTATGTCAAGGATTACTGGAGAAATGGGGGCTGGATGAATCTATACCAAACTAGCTTAGATCTTGGTCCACTTCAATCCTCTTTGATGGTTGTTAGGATGAGGACGAGCTAGCAAGATGATCTCTTAGTGTGGACTGATAGCCCATCGTGCAACTACTCAATTTCTTCGATTGTCTCTTGGTTGTCCCTTTCTCAGGCCCCCTCTTCCTTTTGGGCTAGAGCCTAGATAAAACATCTGACTCCCAAAGTTAACATATTTTTTTGGATCCTTCTTCAAAAAAAAGTGCTCATGGTTGATAATCTTTGCAAGCGTGGTTTTCAAATCCCTAACCAATGCTACCTGTGTAAAGAAGAGGTGGAAACTGCTAACCACTTGTTTCTTCATTGTCCATATGTGGCCACTATATGGGGTAGATTTCTGGATCTTTGGAATTCTTCGTGGGTTTTTCCAAATTCCATCATAGACTTTGTTATCCAGTGGAATGCTCCTTCTCTAAATCCTTCCATTCAAAGATTGTGGGCTTTTACTTTCCCTTATATAGCTTGGGGAGTGTGGAAGGAACGAAACAATAGAATCTTCAGGGATAAGGAAACCCTGAAGAACATTGTGTATGAGAAAAATTTTAGATTAATTGTGGAAAATTTTAGTATCATCCCTCATCAAGAGAATACGATGGAGGCAATGGTCTATTCTACCTATGACCTAAAGATGGAAAATTATTGGAACATTAAGTCAAAGGCCTCAAAACCAGCTAAAAAGGACTGTGATGGAGTGAGTTGGAGTCTTCCTCCTGGAGGCTGGGTTAAAGTGAATTTTGACGGGGTGGCTAAGGGTAACCCAAGATTGACTAGAAGTGGGGGAGTGATAAGGGACTATAATGGTAAGTTTGTAGCAGAAGTGGCCATCTCCTTAAGTACTCAGTCAAACCACGTGGTTGAAGCCATTGGGGCTTTTTAGGTTATTGACCTTGCTACTAGAATGAATGTGAAAAATATTTGGTTAGAGGGTGATTCTAAAAACATTATTGACTGCATACTTGGAAATTCTCCTCCCTCATGGACCACTAAATGTTCGATACAATATGCTAAGGCTCTTTTATCTAAATTTGATAAAGTAAGCATAACTCATGCCTTTAGGGAAGCAAATAGTGAACATGCAAACATTTTTGCTAATGAGGGGGCTAAACAAAAAGGGTATAATATGTGACAAAATCTCAATGAGTTGTTAGCAGACATAAGAGCCTTAATTGATTATGATATCATTCATGGGAAATTTGACACTTTGTTCGATGATGAAGGAGAATAAGGCTAAGTATAGAGTCATCACTAGATTTGATTGGGCCGCCATTATTAACTCTACTGGTTGGAAGAGTTGGCATGCTTTGTGGGTGCTTTGGTTCGACTGTTGCATTTTGATTCAGGGTATTAGCTTGGCTAGAAAGGCAAGTAAGGTGAATGGGATAATGGGGGGGAGTAGAAAAAGAGTGGAGCCAACTAGTTGTGAAATACACAAAAAAAATCCGAAGGTATGGAGGCATATCAAGCATGGTGGGCTTCTTCCATTCATTGAAAAGCTTCATGTTCTTGACTGAGAAGCTACTAAGTATTTTTCTAAACATTGGAGGAATGGAGAAATTATTATCTTTGGTAGGAAGGTTAGAGTGGATGAGAATCTCATTGGGGAGGTCACTGGTCTTTTGACTAAGGGGATGAAGTTCTTCCGTGACAAAATTTTTTGTGATGAGGCTATTATAAGGTTTCCCAAAAAAGATAAGGAAAAGAGGGAGTTGATCAAAATTTCTAGCAACTACTTTGAGGCTAAGACTAATAAAGCAATATGGAGGAAGGTGCTTAGAATTATAATGGAATACATTACATTGGATGATAGATTTACCAGAGTTTATGGATACCATTTTTCCTTTCTCAATCATTTTCGTCATAAGGTAAGGGTTTCCTTCCCTCACTATATGTACTGCTCCTTGAGTAATAGCATGGAAGATCATATCAAGAATCCTAGGAAGTATCTGGTCTTGCATACAGGCCTCTTTCAGCTAATTTATGAACATTTTAAAAATATGTCATCTTTGTCTAACCCTGTCATGACTCTGGCCTCTAAATATTATGATACTAACTATAGTATCTCTGAGGAAAAAGATTTCAATGATGTGGTTAAATAGATGAGATGATTGTTGAATAGATGGTTGATAGTGTCCTCTCAACTATGATTGATATCCTATGTCAACATTCAATTGGATGGATTTCCTACTTAAGATAGACTAATTTTTCAAGAAATGGAAGATATTGATGCAAAAAATACCTTTGGCTTGAGGCGAAATAGTTTGAATGAGTGATTACAAACTTGGGATAGGCTAAGTTCCCAAGGAACTGTTACAATAGATTATTGATTTAGGATTTGGGATCTTGATTAAGTATCCAACGTTGGATTTTGGATTTTGGATGATTTGGATGTTGATAGGATGTGAACCAAATATTTTTTGGGATAGGGGACTCTCTTACACTTCTAGGGTTTTGCACCTAAAAGGAGAGAGCAATCCCAAAAACCTTGATGGCTCACTCAAGAATATTCCCTTGAGATTTCAATGCAAAGATGGTTGAAATCTATCTAAGGGGAATGTCCTAGATGCAAATAATTGATAAGATAGATTGAATACTAATGCAAAACTAAGGAAATGTAAAGTGTTTGAAAACACACTGTGATATTTAAAAAGACCTAGAAAATGACTTAGAAATTCAAATAAAAAAAAATAGAAAGATATAAAATAGAAAGTGTAAACCTAGAAATGTGTTGAGGACTGGAATAAAGACTAGAAATGCTGCTGATTTTGAAATTTTAACCTACTAGGACACTTACGCCATTTTGAGCAACTTAGTCCTAGATTGGAAAAAATACACTAGAGCCTGTTTTAGCCAAATGGGTATCTGAATCTACAGAAATCTCTGAAAAACATGCGTAGTGGGACTAAGTTGCCAATTATGATGACTTAGTCCACTTTGGCTTTTCCAAAAACCTGAAAGTGGAAACAAAAGCTCTCGTTTTGCACTTTCTATTCCTCTAGGTGTCTGGTTTTGAAACTGCCAAATTCAGGCATGAAAGTGACTTTTGTGGATATTTTGACCTATCCAACAAGGAGATGTCTTCAACAACTTTGCAACCTATTCTTAAATGATTTCCAAGCCTTCAAGGTACCTAAATCTACAAACACACAAAGAAAGAAAGATAAATGTTGAATGTTAGGGAATGGGGGTTTTGCTTGGTCAAAGCCCGGTTTGGTAATTAAACCCTTGAAAATGAAATGAAATGAAAAGAGATTGATGAATTAATATGTAATGCTACAGTTCACCAAACCATTGAAGTAGAAATCTAAAGATGTACAAGTAGAAGCTCCAATGGATGTATGCTTGAAAATGAATAGAATGCTAAAGTGAATGCTTGATAATTGCTTTAATGATTAGGAGAATTGAGGAGATTAAGGAGATGAAAAATGAGAGGAAAACGTTATATTTATACATGATTATACAAAATTTCCCAAAAATACCACATCACAGGCCAACCTCAAGGCTTAGAGAATAATATCCCGCCATAATTTTAAAATAATTTTTATTTTTGAGCCAAGTGGGACTGTCACCCCTAGTGGGGACTTGGTCCCACTAGGGCATGTTAAGTGGGTGTCAGGAATTAAAGTGTATTAATTCTACGCCCTTAATATTAGTGTACATCGGGTTATGAATAGTCATCTTATGGCTATCTTAACTCTCTATTAAGTCATATTATCATTAGTATATTGTTATTTAGTTGTTTAGGTTGGCCTAAGACTTATATAGGTACGTCTAAGTCGGACTAGGTGATATCCTAGGCATAAATAGGTATATATAGGAGGTTGTCAGTCTTGTTTCATCATCAAGTTGTGAAGTGTGTTCTCATTAGACATATTTGGAGGTTTTCCCCCTTGAAGTGGCTTGCTATTCTTAGTTATTATCAAGCATTTGCAGCATATTTCATATCATATTCTATTGCGCAAGTTATTTCATAACAAGTGGTATCAAAGCTTGATCTTGGCACCATAGACGCAAGGTTTTTCTCAATTTTGGAGGCGATTTTGGGAAGAGCATATCTTTCAAATTTTGGCGATTTTTTTTTTTGATTTTTAAAGGGTTTTTGAAGAAAATATTAAAGAACCTATATTCTAGATTTCAAAAGAATTGGAGGAGGATTAAGTGAATTATTGCAGAATTAGGGTTTCTACATAATTGTTTTGGAATCTGCATATCTCACACATCTTGTCAAATTGGAGTATACTTTTATTGGGTTTTTGAAGACATACTAAAAGGGATTAAAGTAAAAAATTTAGAGAATTTAAGTTTCATTTGTGTGATTTATTTCAAAATTAGTGGTTTCCATCATGACAGGGCCTACAAAAAGGGGCAAAAAGAATGTTGTCACTCTAGGGAAGACTCTTGATAAGGATGGGGTAACAATAGAGGATATTACTCCTAATGAGGAAATCAGTAAGGTCAAGGAAGACATTTTCTCAATGAAGATGGATATATGTGACCTAAGAGGAGATATATCAGACATACGAAACATGTTAAGCACCTACATGGCTGAACCAAGAAAGGAGTTCTCAAGTGACCAAGGTGAAAATTCTAGGTTAGATAACATTCACATAATCTTTAGTACTACTATGGGATCTATGAATTTATTTCCAGAGGTGGATATGTGCAAGTTCAATGGCAAGGATCCTTTAACATGGATAAATCAAATGGAGAATTTTTTTGAAGTACACCATATCCCAAATGGACAAAAGGTCACAATGGCTTCCCTATATCTAGAACCAGATCAATTCATTTGGTATCGTTGGCTTTGCACTCATCAAAGGAAAAATGGGATCACCATCTCATGGTCAATTTTTATGGAGGAACTCCAAGCATAATATAGCAATAGTGTGACAGATAACTTCTTCAACCAATTGGCTAAACTCCAACAAACTGGATCAGTTAAGGATTATATTCAGCAATTCCAAAATCTATCCTTAAGAGTGGATACAATTATGAAGGAATACTTGAATGATTTATTCTCGGGGGGTCTCAAGGATCACATTCAACATGAGGTACACATGTTTAGCCCTAGCTCCATAAATGAGTCTTTTATCTTAGCACGTGAGGTAGAGGAGAAATATTTGATTCCTAAGAAGGGGCTAATGTGACAAGAGAGAAAGGATATTCAATACAACCTACTAGGTTGACTCCACAAAAAATTGAGAAAAGAGAAAAAGGGTTGTGTTTCAATTGTGATAGAAAATTCAGTTGAGGACATAAATGCAGTGAAAAGAAATTGTTCTATATTGAAGGTCCAAGTGAGGAAGAAGAGGAGGAATCCATACTAGAGGATGAAAGGGAGTCAAATTATGGTTTCTTAAAGAAGCATAAGGTAAAAGTGTTGATCGACTTTGGTAGTACTCTTAATTTCATCAACAAAAAGTTAGCTACTCATCTAAATTGTTTTATATATCCAACTCCAGAGTTTTAGGTTTTGATTGTAGATGGTGGCATTGTTAGTTGTTCAGGAAGTGTCATAGCATTAAATTATCCATGGGAGATTATCAACTTGATACCCCAATGTATGTGATAACCATCATGGGTGCAACCGATATTGTTTTGGGAGTACAATGGCTTACTACATTGGGAACGATTGAGATGAACTTCCAAGAACTATTCATGAGATTTCAACTAGAAGGAAGGGTAGTAGAGCTAAGGGGGTTGATGGAAAAATCCCCACAAATAGTAAGCTTTCATCAAATGTAAAAGTTTCTTAAGAAATGAGTGGAAGTATTTGTGGCCCAGCTATGTTCATTAGAAGTCTCTCAATCTAATGCTCCTACTCATCCATATTTGCAAGCTATAATTGATCATCACTCAATTGTTCTTGGAGATATGCCTAAAGGAATTCCTCCTAAGAGGGATCATGATCATGCCATTCAGTTAGTTCCAAGTAGCCAACCACCAAACATCAGGCCTTACAGGTATCCACACATACAAAAGAGTGAGATAGAAAAAATGTTGAGGAGATGCTAGAGGCAGGACTTATCAAGCATAGCCAAAGTGCTTATTTCTTGCCTATGGTAATGGTACATAAGAAGCATGATACTTGGCACATGTGTCCAAATTATATAGTGCTCAACATGTACACCATTAAAGATAAGTTTCATATTCCAGTCATTGATGATTTGCTAGATGAATTGAATGGAGCTATGTATTCTACCAAGTTAGATCTTAGATCTGGTTATCACCAAATTCGGATTAAGGAGGAAGATATTTGTAAGACAACATTTTGTACTCATGAGGGTCATTTTTATTTTTTGGTGATGCCATTTGGTCTTACCAATGCACCATCTTCATTCCAAATTTTGATGAATTCCATTTTTAAGTTCTTGAGAAAGTTTGTGTTAGTATTCTTTGATGATATATTGATTTATAGCAAGACTTGGGAAAAAAATTTGCAACATGTGGATAAAGTATTACAAATACTTGAAGATCATAAACTCTATATGCTAAGCCATCCTTGAGTGTGCTTTTGGTCTTAAGGAGGTGGAGTATTTGGGACACATAGTTTCACATGGAGTAAAAGTGGACCCTAGCAAAATTAAGGCTATCATGGAATGGCCTATTCCAAAAACCATTAAGAAACTAAGGGGTTTCTTGGGATTGGCAGGGTACTTTAGAATATTTGTGAAAATTATGGTCATATAGCAACACCTCTCACCACTCTATTGAAGAAGGATTATTTTCATTGGAACGAGTGTGCTAATACAACATTTGAGAGATTAAAGGAGGCTATGTGTACAAATCCAGTTCTTTCCACTCCTGACTTCACCAAGGAATTCATTGTGGAATGTGATGTTTCTGGAAATGGGATAGGAGTAGTGCTCATGCAAGAAGGTCAACCAATTACTTTTGAGAGTTTTCAATTAAAGGGTAAGAATCAACTAAAACCTATTTATGAGAAGGAAATTCAGAAATCCTCCATGCAGTTAAACAATGAAGGCCTTATCTATTGGGTAGACAATTCAAGGTTAAGACAGATCATGATAGCCTAAAATATTTTTTGGATCAAAGACTATCTTTTGAAGAGCAACAAAAATGGGTCACTAATATGTTAGGATATGACTTTGAGATTGTATATAAGAAAGGGAAAGAAAATATTGTAGCAGATGCACTTTCAATGAAGGATGAGAAAGATGAAGCCTTATTGTGTGCTCTTTCAATATTACAAGAAAATTGGGTGGAGGAAGCCAAAGTAGAGTGGAAAAATGATGTTGAGACAAGTAATCTCATCGAACAATTAAAAAGTGATCATAGTAGTTCAGATAAGTTTTGTTGGAAGGGAGATACTCTTTGGTATAAAGAGTGTTTGTATCTTTGCAATAATTCCACTCTTAAACACAAGATTCTCACAGAGTTGCATGAGTCTCTAGTGGGTGGTCATTCAAGATTTTTGAAGACATATCATCGAGTCAAGCAAGATTTTTTTTTGGATGAGCTAAAAGGTGATGTTCAAAAATTTGTGGTTGAATGTTTGGTTTTTCAAAGGAATAAAGGGGAGACAATTAAGACACCAGGTCTCTTGCAACCCTTATCTATTCCTAGCCAACGTTGGGAAGAGGTATCCATGGACTTCATCACAGGGCTTCCCAAATCTAAAGGTCATAATGTCATCATGGTAGTAGTTGATCGTCTCACTAAATATGCACATTTCATTGCATTATCATGTCCTTTTACAACAAGTGCAGTGGAAAAATCTTTTTTGGAGAATATCCAAAAGCTACATGGTACACCTAAGGTTATTATTAGTGATCGTGATCCTATCTTCACTAGTCACTTTTGGAAAGATTTATTCTCATGTTTGGGTACTCAATTGGCTCATAGCTCTTCATACCACCCTCAATTAGATGGGAAAGTTGAGGTTATTAATAAGTGTTTGGAAGGATATCTATGTTGTTTCACTTCAGAGAAACAATCTCAATGGGTAGATTGGCTACCACTTGTAGAATGGTGGTATAACACTTCTTTTCATACCTCATCAAAAATGTCTCCATTTTTGGCACTTTATGGATATCATCCTCCTTCCATAACATCATCAATAAGGGTGTCACCAAGAGTTTAGGAAGTAGAAGACTACTTGCTTTATCAACAACAAGTACTTTCAGGACTCAAGCAGAATTTAGCCATGGCACAAAATCAAATGAAACAACAAGAAGACCAACATCGTAGTGAAAGAAGTTTTGAAGTTGGGGATTGGTTCTTCTTGATATTGCAGCCTTATAAGCAAATCTCACTTAGAAAGCAACAAAAAAAGATTAATAAGTTGTCTCCAAGGTATTATGGTCCATACCAGATTATGCAAAAGATCAGTAGTGTTGCCTACAAGCTAGAGTTGCCACCAACAACAAAGATACATCCAATTTTTCATGTTTCATGTTTGAAGAAGGTAATTGGGCATAATATTCCCACTCAAACAACACTATCAGAGCTTGATGAAGAAGGAAGAATCATTTTGGAACTAGAGTGCATTCATCAAACACACACAAAGAAGCTGAGGAATAGAACTCTCACTGAGTATCTCATCCAATGGAAGAATTTACCAGTTGAAGATGCCACATGGGAGGATGAGAAGTTCATTCAAAAGAATCCAAACTTGATTAGAATTGAGGAAAATGCTTCTTTGAAGAAGCAGGGAATGCTACACCCTTAATATTAGTGTACATCCGGTCATGAATAGTCAGCTTGTGGCTATCTTAACTCTCTGTTAAGTCATATTATCATTAGTATATTGTTATTTAGTTGTTTAGGTCGGCCTAAGACTTATATAGGTGTGTCTAAGTCGGCCTAGGTGATATCCTAGGAATAAATAGGTATATATAGGAGGTTGTGAGTCTTGTTTCATCATCAAGTTGAGAAGTGTGTTCTCATTAGACATATTTGGAGGTTTTCCCCCTCGAAGTCGCTTGTTATTCTCAGTTATTATCAATTATTTGCACCATATTTCATATCATATTCTTCTATTGTGCAAGTTATTTCATAACAATTAAATGATGTTAAATAGGATTATTCTCAAAAATACACTTAAGTAGGGCCTATAACTGTATAAATGGGCCATTTAAGCATAAGAAAGGGTCAAATTATTAATGAAAATCGTAGAAAAGCATGAAATTTTGTTACAACACTTTGAAATAAGGCTTGGTAAGTGATAAAAAGAAGTTATTTAGGTGAATTATATTAAAAACGTCCTACAAAAGTGTGAAAGTGGGTTACAACCCGTCACAACATGTTTATAAGGCATCATAAATTTCTTATTGATTCACAAGGTTCCAAGACCTAATGTGAATGTGTTGACCACATTACAACATTAAATCAAGGAAAAACTAGGCCAACATCTATAAGAAAGACCCAAATGAGCGTGAAAATGTCCAAAGATACATTTTTCTATGCTACATGATGATTTTAGTTTACTCCTTAAAAGGGGATGAATTTTTGGATAAGTTGATGGTGGTTGATGATATGGAAGAGATTATTTTGAACTAGATATGAAGCAGAAAAATGATTGGATTGTAGTTTTGGACTAAGGAGGACAATGGCTATCTGTGATATGAAGAATTTTCTCTTTGGATTTTCTATGTGGAATGGATCCAACCAAAAACAACACAAAATTACATAAGAAGACATGAAATCACCCAGTAAGGATGATTGATGGCAAGATGATGACCTAGCTAGATCCACCCAAGAACAAAGTGGAATAGCCCACCAATGACTATGATGACTAAGGATGGACCACGTAGGTGGATCCACCCAAGAATAGAACATGTTCGCCCAAGAATAGAACTTATTTTCCCAAGAATAGAGTATATATGCCCAAGAGTGATGAAAAATGGGATGACTATCTAGGAAGATTATCCCAAGAACAAAGTGGAATTTCCCAAGAGTGAGTGGATCTACCAAAGTTTAGAGAAAATTCACCCAAGAATGACTAGACAGAGATAGAAAAGGATCGAAGAATGCAATCACAAAGACACAAGATTGACGATGAAAAAATGAACTAAAGATTTGCACAAGTAAGCATGGGAAGACACACAAAAAAAACAAGCCTAGATTAGTCAAGTAGGTGTGTTAATTTATTGTAGACCCACTAGCCAAAAGGCTAATATCTCAATATTAGTGTAGGACACTTCTCTTTTGAGAGTTGATAGATAGGGATCCAATGGAAAAAGGGCTCACCTTTTTCCTTTGTTTTGAGGTCCCAAGACCTTTCCCAAAGAGCTCATATCTTTACTCAGGGAGATACATGGTTAATAGTTTTGAGCATGATACTATACTCTCCACCACACTAAGCAACAATAGAAAGGTGATCATGTGTGTCCTCTAAATACAAGGTGATTGTATGCTAGGATGATACAAGGTGATCATGTACATCCTCTAAATACTTGGAGGGTACATGAGACACATTCGTAAACACAATCCCATCACAAGCATGGGTCAAGAACATTAGCTAAGTCATTTGGACCAACCTTTGACTCCTAGTTTGGTATCACCCAAACATAATGCTTTTCTAAACCTAATGTGACTAGATTGGGGTACAACTTTCATTCTCCCCCTTTATATACCCCCCTGATTCATGTGGTTGAGATCACCCTTTGGGTGATAAAATCCCCAAGAAAGCCTCCTAAATGGAAGTATATGCTAGATTTTTTTGATCTCCAAGCTTGCATGAAGCATAAGGAGAGATCATACACACAAGCTAACACTCCTAGGATAAACCACAAGAGTTAGACTACTTTATAGTTTCTAATCCCCAAGCTCACCAAATGGTGCAAGGGGAGTGCATACACCAATGAAGAATCCCAAACAAAGAACACAAGGTTAATTGACCCTTTAGAAATTGAAGTGTGCCTAGATTAGTGATTAAAAAGTCTTTGACCGTGAACATGTAGAAGATATATTAGTAGTTTATAATTTTTGATCTTTGGTAAGTGATATCAAGTTGCATAAAAATATAATTAGATGCCAAAATTGATCAAAAGAAAATGAATGTTATCCCAAAGGGGGTTGGGACACCCACCCCAATGATGATGAAGAGAAATGTAAAAAAAATCACCTAAAGACATTTTTTTATAACTTACTAAGTCGTCGATGTAGAGATCAAAATTTCCTAAGATTAGAGCAGATTTTCCCAATCACACAATCGCCCAAGAACAAAGAATAATTTCCCAAGAGAAAAATTGTCCTTTTATAAGAATAATCACCCATGTAGAAGCAAAATTTCCCAAGAGTGAAATTTCCCTTGTAGAAGCAGAACCACCCTTGTAGAGGGGGAATCGCCCTTATAGAGGAAAAATTACCCTTATAGAAATAGAATTGTTCCTATAGAAGCAAAATTTCCCCTATAAAAGTAGAATCACTCCTATAAAGGTGAAATCTCCCATGTAGAAGCAGAATCACCCCTATAGAGGCAAAATCACGTAAGAGTAGAATCATCTCTATAGAAGTAGAATCGCCCTTCTAGAGGTGAAATCGCCCTTCTAGAGGTGGAATTTCCCTTGTAGGGCACAAATGCCCATTTATAAGGAAAAATCACTTACTCCTTTTAAGCCTACTGTGAGGCTGAAGTGTATCTGCCCAAGTAGAAACCGTGGATGCTAAAATCTGCAAAATGTGGTTAGAAATCTAACAATAAAACCTGCAGAATCGTTAGTATTTCAACAAAAAATCAAAATATTTAACATCCTTATGAAATAATACATCATGTTCAAAATCCAAATAAATGACAAAAGATCTAAAGCAAAAGCATAAGAAAACATGATGCAAACTATCTCATATTGGATTGGTGTCACATGTGCTAGTGACCCTTTCCCAATCCTTGATTAATAGCTAAAATGATGAAATTGCTATAGATGATGGAGATGATGGAGTGAAATGGACAAGATCAAATCTCAAATGAAGAGAGTGACCTTGCAAGATTGTTTGTGGAGAGATGGTGAAGGGTTTGATAAGAGATTAAGCCTCTATTTTATAGATTTTCAAAATGCTAAGTGTTGAAGAGAGACCAATGTGGGACTAAGATTGGACAAATGAAAGGACACTTGTCAAGTGGTGATTGGTTGATGTATGTGCAAGATTTGGGAAGAGTGCCCATGAGAGGGAAAATTTGAATTCAAATTTGCAATGAATGTTGAGTTTGACCTTTGGAAGGGGACATGTAAGAGACATGTAAGGCCTCATAAATGCTCTGTTGGGTGTACATGTCCACTTGGGGAGATTCAAACTTGGAGAATATTCTCCCTTTATGCCAAGTTGAAAATAAAGATTTTGATAAATCAATTAAATGCAATTTCATGTGCAAGTGGCCAAATCTAGAGAATGCAAGTGGGATGAGATTAGCATTAGATTTAATCAGGATTAATTAGCTAGGATGATGATTAGGATGCTTTGACTTTTATGACTTAAATACTTGATTTATTTAAATTAGAAAAGGATGAAGTATGATTTGGATTTGAATTAAATAAAGTCCTGATTTATTTAATTAAATGGATGATGCAAGATGAAGGTTGAATGATTTATGAGAGATGAAATGGTATTATTTGATTAAACCTTTGGATTGACCCGATTTACCTGATGAATGGATTTGTTGCATTTGATCAATTCAGTGAGCGGATGAATATGCATAATGTTAATTTGACGTGTCTACATTTTGCCCCTCTTTGAAACAATGTACTTGTTGTGTTGGTTCAAAGAATAAACTTTTCGTGATCGAAATCAATTTTTTATTTATTTTTCAGATGCCCCAGCGGAAAGAGGTACACTGGTACATCGCCCCCTCGAGAGATCGAGTGAAAATATTTGATTTGAGGGTCGATCTCGCGATAAAGAGGTTCAAAATGGGTGGTTATGGAGGATGATGCAAATGAGATGGTTTCAAGATGCTTAGAATAACAAATCTATATTATCCTAAACAACTTAAATGATGATATGATATGAGATGGATGAGATTGATGATGTGATATGTTGTGATTATGCAATGGATGAGTTATGAGATGCTTAGACTAACAGATCTATATTATAATGATGATGCATGTGAGATGATATGAAAATTTTTGATGATTTATGGATGCAAGATGAATGCATAATGGATGCATGATAATGGTTTGTGGATGCAGGATGGATGCATGATGGATGCGGGATGGATGGATGCATGATGGATGCATTGGTGATGATGATTAACTATTCATGCTATGATGTTAGTGCAGAAATGAGATGATGACAAGAGGATCCAACAAGCCAACATTATGAGAGATGATGATGATGATGATGGATGAGAAAATATGATGATTTGCTTATCAAGGATTGGGATTTTAAAAGGGTCACTTACTTTATGTTTGATAACATGCCTAAGCATGATGCATCAAGGTATAAAGGACCGGGATGGCGTTGTACTTAGTGTGATGGACTTTGACTTGACAAATAGATAGGAGTATTCTTCTTCACACCTGACATACGGAAACCTTGCTAGGATGCACTTTAGAAGTCTCAAACATCTCAGACCAAAACACGGAAAGGTATAACCAATCAATGCAATAGTCAACAAGCTATCTGAAACATCCTCCATACATATCTAACAAAGCAAGTATTTGCCAAGTTATATTACAAGAGCATCCAACATGCAAAAAATAATAATGATCGTTGCCCCATTCCTATATCTCTAAATCCTTTGTTCGGATATCATTGAGAGGTCCTTGGAATGAGCGCAATAAGATAAATCAAAAGAAAAGATCAAGTACACAAATAAGCCAATGTTCTTCATACCTTCAACCAAAGGGATTTGTTTTGATAGGATAAGAATCTAAAGTGATATCCAAAATGATGCCCATTGTCGGAACGATATATCCTAGGACATGCATTGTATAGGATGAGGATGGTTTGATAAATTGATTGATAGGCTATTGATATAAGGTCGACTGACATGTTTGAAAATGATCAAGACTTTGATTTTGTTTTAAAGATTTGTTGCTTCAATTTTGATTTTAATTGAAGTTGCTTTTGCTGACCGCTGTGATTGTTTCGCTTTGTTGCCAAAGGATGAAGGTGATGATCAGTTTATTATGGATGATTGATTATTGCAGTGAAATTGAAATGGGACGGTGGATTTTTTCAAATATTTGGATGTTTTGACATTTTTGGAATGTTTTGAGGCTGTTTTTGGTGTTTTGGATTTTGCAATGTTTTTGATTTTCAATTTTATGATGTTTTGGATTTTGATATTTTGAATGTTTTGGATTTTGATGTTTGTGTTTTGATTTTGATGTCCGTGGGCTGATCGGGATTAGCCTTGACGAGACAACGTAGTTCGATTTCAATGTTTTTGATGTTTTCTGCTTTTGAGTGTTTTTGGATTTTGATATGTTTTGGATGTTTTTGGATTTTTCGCATGATTTTCACAATTTGGATATGGATGTGTAATGATATCAGTGCTTTGTTTCAGATTTTGTTGAAAACCAAGCTAAGGTGGATTGATCAGATCGATGGATTGATGATGATGATAACATTGTTGAGGATACACAACAATGCAATGATTTGATTGATTGGGATTGATGATAACATTGTTGAGGATACACAACAATGCAAGGACTAGATTGATCAGGATTGATAATGATAACATTGTCGAGGATACACAACAATGCAAGGATTGTGTTAAGCAACACAAGGATATCCCGAGATGATGATTTTTTGATTGGATTTGATTGATCATGTTTGATGAAGCTTGGTTTGAAACAAAAGATGTTTTAGATGATGTGATGTTGAAGTTTGAAGTGCAACCTAGATGCGACTGATAGTGATTGTTTGGATAGATGTTCGATGAAAGTTGAAGACTGATAAGGAATTTCTTCTCGTCAAAATATGCCATGGGCTAGTGATTTGGATTTTTGCTCACAAATGCTTTGACCAATTTTGTTTCATGTTTGCCAATGTTCAGATCACCACATAAGCTGGAGGATATAGACCAAAATTTATTCTTGAAGCAAGATGTACATATCTGCCCCCAATGTCTAGCAATGTATGGAATGTTAATGCTTGGCTGCCCCGATTGACGTTAATGAGTCGTGGAGGGGAGCCAGTGGGGTCAAGCATCTAACCATTCGCTAAAGATAAGCATAGCTGGACTTGTCCAAGTAGGGATTCAACAAATATTGTCTTACACATCCATAGGGCTTGTACATTGCATGTTTGAAAACACAGTGCATTTATCGAAAACATTGAAAAACCAACATTCAACATCATCATTCAAATTTCAAACCCCTTAGTTTGAGAAAATACCTTTGAAAAAGCCCAAGAACTATTGCTTACCCTGGGGATTATGTCCTTAGAGGTTTCTAAGTAATTGGGTTTACATCTTAATTTGCTCCTACAAAGGTCAACATTAGGCAACCCTTGTCCTGATTTCTTGGAACTTCCACATAGCACTTTGTGGGATGAAAAGAAGTTGTGATATTGGACATTCAGTTTGAAACCTAATCAAAAAGTGTGTTTGTGGTAAAAAGTACTCATTAAGCAAAGATAACGAATTGGACCCCACACATGTGCTTGATATCTCTTGGTCATATTGGTCTTTTGATTGCTCTTAGAGAAAAGTGTGTTCTTCAATACCTTGGCCTAGTAAACAAAGTCTCTCTAAGTCTCTTAGGATCAAAATCAAACACTTCATCCACCTCAAACATTTATCAATATCATCCCACAAACAAACTTTAGAGCTTTGAAAACATCATTACCTAGACCTGGGTACATCCCTAAACCAAATCAAAATCATTTGTTTAGTTAGGTGTGTTTGGATGAATCCTTCCATGCACACTTAGTTAAATTATCACCTCTTTGAACAAGTTCATCCTAAGATAGCATTTAACATCTTAGGGTTTACAAGTTCATCATCCAAATCAAACAATCAAAATCAAAATCCCTAAACGTTCAACACTCATATCATTCACATTTCATCCTCCATCTCGCCATTGGTCCTAAGAACCTTAGAAGTCAGTTTCATAACAAGGTCAAAACACAAGGAGAACATGGAATACAAACTTGATCCATACGTCTTGAGCAATCCAAATCAATTGAATCTTCAAAGCCTTACAATTCTGATTGATTATCAAAACTCACACTTATACAATCCATACATGGGACCATTACCTTTGACAAATGTCAATAGAACAACAAGTGTGAGTATGCCGAAGTCAAAGTTTGGAACACATTTCCCAATGATAGATCTAAGTCCAAACCTACAAATCCACCAATCGAATAATCAATGCATGAGCCTTGAAATGAACAACGTCATTCCACCAAATCCCTACTTGCCAAATGTGGATGTACCAAGTGCAAGTTTTTGAAACATGAATCCTAACTCAGAAAACTTTGGAAAAATGATTCCCAATACCAACAATGTTCATCCTATCATGCCAAATCTGAACATAATCCCAAATCAGAACATTATCCAAAGTCAATTTTCCCATAATCCCATTCAAAAACCACAAGCATGCATGCCAAAACTACTTGAACAAAAACAAAATCAACTATATGAAGAGAATCAAGATCGAAATCAAGAAAAAATTTGGCGAGATCAAATTGTAGCACTTTCCAAAATAGTTGAGGCATTGCGCCAAGGGAAATCTCCACCACCATTACCTACATCATTCCTTGGTTTAGGGCTTCCCCCTTTACCTAACACCAATCACACCATCCAAATCAATCGACCTAATGTCAATCAAACCATCATGTCAAATCCTTCGAATATACCATCGACATCACACCAATGGATGGTATCTAATCAAACAACAACATTGATCCCAAATCGAAATACGGTCTCCCAAGGACCTATCACCTCGGTCATTCCAACCATCACTATCCCTTCAATCATTCCAAACACCACTATCACACCCATCACATCTCAACCCCTCACTACCATGATCGCTCCGAGCGTATCTCAAACACTTGTCACTATATCCAACATGATTCTAAATCCACCACCACCCCCACCACCACCAACTTCCACCACATCAAACCAATACAACATGACATTACAAGCTGCTTTTCAAAAGGGATTCCAACAATATCTAGCCATGCAACAAGCAACACAAGCTCAACAAGTGCAACAATCCTCTCAAGTTGCCCAAGCCTCTCAAGCTACCCAAGCAACACGAGCACAAACACAAAAGATGACAACTATTGAAAACAAGGATCAAGATCAATCCATCACTAAGCACACGTTTACTTCATCCAATGATCAAATCGACATATGTCAAGAGTCACTTTTGAATCACGATCAAAATCCACCAACAAAACTCGACAATGAGCCAATTCAAGAAATACCAACATCACTTGACTCTATGGTCAAAGACATCCACGATCTCTCCACCGCAATTGTCGAAAACAATGATCAAAACCTCTCCATTGAGAAGCACATTGAGGATGTATCTACACAATCTGATGATAAACTCACCATACATCAAGAGCCACTTTTTAGTGATCTCTTTCAAGGAGTGTTAGGATTATTTGATCCAATTGACATAATGCACAATCAGTTCACCTATGATCATGTTGAAAATGTCTCTACATCGCCTCACGAGTTAGAGGACATATCTCAAGAATTTATTCCAAAGCATGATCAAAATCTTTCACCAAAGTCTAGCAATGGTCCTTTTCAAAACATGTTGCCATCCTTCAACCTCATGGTTATAGAAACTGAAGGAACCCTAGACTCGACACTTGAAGATATTGAACCACTTCACATGCCTAATGAAGATATCCAAGCACCATTTGTAAGAAATATATTCTTTGAAGCTACCCCATGTCAAGAATTTGATCCAAAGCATGATGAAAACAACTCCGAAATCATTCAAGATCAAAAATTTGTATCTTCGAGCTACTATAATGATCTAATGGACACTCTCCTATCCATACAAGATGTCACAAATGATGATCACACCAACATAATGCATATTCATCCATCTACCCATGAGATGCTTTCTATGGATGGACACGTAGATGATCTTCATCTAGAACAAAATTATGTTACACACAAAGAGCAAGTTATTAACTCCTACAATAAAATGGAGTTTTCAACATCAGGATCAAATATGTCCCAAACTCAAATTGAGGACATCATGAATAAAGATATCAATCATTCTCCGCTCAACAAAACAAGTCAAATAGAACATCCAGAGTTAGCGGAGCAGCAAATTGAAAGAACGTCAACTACGGTGGTCATTTGTCAGAGCATGTTTACTAAACAAGACATCTCAGAATAGGAAGAGTCAAAGAACAAAGATACTACCACAATACTGGGGGCAACTTCGTCTCAAGGAAATGTCAACATAGGGAGCATGAAGAATCCTTATGATGAAACCGATGTCAATACTACAACCAGTCACATCATGAATCATCATCCACCCATCATGCCATCCATGAATTGGGACCAACGTCAAAAGAAAGATTTGAATCAAAGTACGAAGAACGTTATCAAAGAAAAAGAAGCTGATAAGCATAATGGAAAAATCAAATACAAATGGATACCAAAGAATACAAAGAAAGATCATCCCTATCAAACTCCATCAGTCAAAGAAACTATGGGGCAAAATAAAAAAGGGAAAAGTATCCATCAAGAATGTCCGCAAAAGCAAAAGAAGTCTTTTCAAGTGACATACAAAGTGTATCAAGCAGTTGGTCCTAATTCCATGCACACTTCCGTATCCATCCATCATTGCTCATCTTCCCAAGTTTGGAGAGTCAAAGGTTCCAAACTATCAACCAATCCATCTCTTATCCCTAAGCACACTCCATCCATGCCTCCACACATAATATCCAATTCTTACATTGACCGTGTATTGGCAACAACCCTTCATCATAAGGATTCAAAAGGCAATCTATTGCGATGTGTGCACCAAGACAGAGTTAACTCCGGTATCGACGAAGCAGATCAAGAATCCCAAAAGCTGCATTCAAGTGCACGTATCTTAGCAAAGCAGCTCCTTCAAGCAGGATATCGATGGCACATTATGACAGAGGCATCTACATCAGCAACACCTTGTGATTCAGCATGAGGTTAAAATCTTTCGGAAAAAACCAAAAAAATCAAAAAAGAAAAAAATCCAAAAAAAAAGAAAAAGGATTGAAAACAGTAAAGATAAAAAATCGTCCTATAGTGAAAACCGCATGTGGGGTGCTTTGGGCAAGACCATGATGAAAACCTGGCAAACAGGCATCATGTGTGGAATCGAGCATCTACGTGGGCCACTTCAGGTGAAAGCATCTCATCCCATCCATAATAAATCGAGCATTCCATCCATCTTATCCATAATAAATCCATCCATCCATGAACCATTTATCCAATCCATTCACATATATCTGCATCCGTCATCTTAGTTATCTTGATCTTGATGAAATTTTGGAGCACACTTTATGCTTGCTTATGGTAAACATCTTGACATGGGCCGTTTTCATTAATCCTATCCTATGAAGCATTATCTGAGCTATGAAGCATTATCCAAATGAGCACTTGTTATCCGAACACCTTATCTTATCGCAAGATAATCCTTGGCATCCTTTCTGTATCTGTATCCATCCATCCATCCACCTCTAGCGCCATTTTGTGGATGCTAAAATCTACAAAATGTGGTTAAAAATCTAACAATAAAACCTGCATAATCGTTAGTATTTCAACAACAAATCAAAATATTTAACATCCTTATGAAATAATACATCATGTTCAAAATGAAAATAAATGACAAAAGATCTAAAGCAAAAGCATAAGAAAACATGATGCAAACTATCTCATATTGGATTGGTGTCACATGTGCTAGTGACCCTTTCCCAATCCTTGATTAATAGCTAAAATGATGAAATTGCTATAGATGATGGAGATGATGGAGTGAAATGGACAAGATCAAATCTCAAATGAAGAGAGTGACCTTGCAAGATTGTTTGTGGAGAGATGGTGAAGGGTTTGATAAGAGATGAAGCCTCTATTGTATAGATTTTCAAAATGCTAAGTGTTGAAGAGAGACCAATGTGGGACTAAGATTGGACAAATGAAAGAAGGACACTTGTCAAGTGGTGATTGGTTGATGTATGTGCAAGATTTGGGAAGAGTGCCCATGAGAGGGAAAATTTGAATTCAAATTTGCAATGAATGTTGAGTTTGACCTTTGGAAGGGGACATGTAAGAGACATGTAAGGCCTCATAAATGCTCTGTTGGGTGTACATGTCCACTTGGGGGAGATTCAAACTTGGAGAATATTCTCCCTTTATGCCAAGTTGAAAATAAAGATTTTGATAAATCAATTAAATGCAATTTCATGTGCAAGTGGCCAAATCTAGAGAATGCAAGTGGGATGAGATTAGCATTAGATTTAATCAGGATTAATTAGCTAGGATGATGATTAGGATGCTTTGAATTTTATGACTTAAATATTTGATTTATTTAAATCAGAAAAGGATGAAGTATGATTTGGATTTGAATTAAATAAAGTCCTGATTTATTTAATTAAAGGGATGATGCAAGATGAAGGTTGAATGATTTATGAGAGATGAAATGGTATTATTTGATTAAACCTTTGGATTGACCTGATTTACCTGATGAATGGATTTGTTGCATTTGATCAATTCAATGAGCGGATGAATATGCATAATGTTAATTTGACGTGTCTATAGAAACAGATTCGCTCATTTACATGGTGTATTCACCCAAGCATGGACGTATTCACCTCTACAAGAACCTAGAAATGTAGCATAGCTAAAAAAGTAGAAAGTTTGTTAGATGACCTGTGGGGTGGGTCCCACCAGACATGCCAAAAAATGTGTGCATGAAAACATGTTCAATGTGAATATAAATTGCAATAAAAATCAATCAAACACTCAAGATGAGGCTAATCAAGATCAAACCAACATAACGAGCCTCCCATTGAGTAGATTTTCCAATGATAGTCTATTGGATGTGTGCTCACTAGAAATTTCGGCAATATAATGATGGTCCAAGTGAGAATGAGTGATATTTATGATAAATGGTTGTTAGATTAAATTACATTTACACTTAAGTTTTACTTAGGTAGACTATAATTTAGTTGCATTTAATTTATTAAACCAAGAAATTAGTTTTCTTTCCCGTATTCCCGTATTGAGTGGTTGCTCACCCATTTGAATATTTTCATGGCTTTGTAAGCCTATATTATATTGTATTTCATATCTTATCTTTTAATAAATTTAATCACATATTTGGTGATTATTATTTTCTCAATTGTGAGGGTTGAGTTGCAGGTTGTTCCTAGGTGATTTGGAGCTTTGCTCCAACATGGTATCAGAGCAGATCTCCTGCCCTTCCTTCTGCTAAGGATTTTTTGCCTATTGGTGAGCTTGAAAGCTGAGGTCATTGTCATTTTGGAAAACCTCCATGTGGTTAGCCTAGACCTTTATTCATATTTTTGTAGTGCATATTTTGTGTGGTTAAATCTAGCCTTTTTTCAAGGGGCATAGAAGGTTTATAACACATTTTCCTTTGTAGATCTATCATTCATTGTTGTTTTGTATTTGGAAAACTAATTTGATTATTTATGTAAATCTTAGGCCAATTTTTGGTTCTTTTCTAGCAATGATCTTTGGAGGCAACGATTTTGCAATTAATTTCCTATTGATGGCATTTGTTGTGTGGCATTTTTTTTGCTAAAGAGGGTCGATTCATGTTTTTTTGGAGGATGCAATCTGAAGGTGGCAAAACATTGTTGGGCGGCTAGTGTCTGAAAGGAATGAAATATTTTTCTATTACAAGTCTTTTTTTGTTGTTGCAGAAGTTGTCAAGTTCAGCGTGACTTTGTTGAATTTGTTTTGTTGTGAAAAAGGCTACATTTTCATTTGTAACTTAGAAAGCTTGATTTTTGTAGCTATCTCATTCCTATTGAATGTTTGTTGTGTCCTTGTTTGGAGCTTTTTTGGTCATTGAAGACCCATGATCACATTTTGAAGGAGGTTGATTCATCACTTTTCCTCGATTTGCTCTGCAGAACCTCCAACATGGGAGTCTGTGAAGAGGAATTTTGCTCTGAAGGTCGATTTCTCTTGTTGTTGAGCTCGATTTTCTTCTTTGGATGCACGTTTATGTTGGAGGGATGCATTTGATTGGAGGCATTTCATGTTGCTACAATTTCTTTTGGCTTAAGGCATTTATTTCATTTGTTGTGTGGTTGGTTGCTTGTGATTGGCCAATGATTCTTTGTTTTGGGTCGATGAATTACACTTTATAAATCTTCATTACCTACATTTGTGGTGCTAGGGTTTTGGGCATTGCTATTTACTATTGGTAAGTGGGCTTTATCCCACATTCTCAATGCATCGGTTGTTTTAAGCCTTTATATTCTACTACCCACCCTCTTGTTGTCATGAGCATCTATGGCCTCACACTTGCGCAATGCCTTGTGAAGGCTTGGATCAGTTCTTGTGGATCTGTGGCGTGAGCTTAGTGACTAGAGGAATTGTGGGGAGTGTAACTACCACAACATCATCTAATCAACCCTAAAGGCCTTATTTTTCCCTCCTATCTGTGTGTGGAGATTACTTATGCTAAGTGTCCACCTTGTTATCTTATTGTTCTTCAAATTTGTTTAGAGGATATTATTTATCATCTTTGGGTTTTGTTCCTTATATGTTTGTGCATTTTATGAGTTTGTCATCTTCTGGGTGAGTTCCTGATTGGTTGGTGACATCATCATACTTGGTGAAGGAGATGCATGGACAGTTTTCAGAGACTCATTTTTCTATTTTATTTTCTCTCTTTTGGAGAGGGGTTTTTTCCCATAGGGTTTTTCTCCTTTTCTCCACTTGTGATATTTTTTATGCATTGTAAATGGGTACCTAACATGGTTGTGTAGCCGAGACCCATATTGCATCTTCATATTGCATTCATTCTCCCTAAGTTACACTTAAGGGGGGGTGTTAGAGTAAATTGCATTTACACTTAAGTTTTACTTAGGTACACTATAGTTTAGTTGCATTTAATTTATTAAACTGGGAAATTAGTTTTCTTTCTTATATTCATGTATTGTGTGGTTGCTTACTTGTTTGGATTTTTTCATGGCTTTATAAGCCTATATTATAATGTATTTTATATCTTATCTTTTAATAAATCTTATCACATATTTGGTGATTATTATTTTCTTGGCTGTGAGGGTTGAGCTGCAGGTTGTTCCTGGGTGATTTGGAGCTTTGCTCCAACAATGGTTAAGAATTGGATATATAGGATAGCAGGAAAATGAATGAAGGGTTGAGATTGTTTGATGGATATCAAGGGTTGAGAATGATTGGGATCTCTCAAACCACAAGATTGTTCCAAGTGGAACAATGAGAGGGATTGAGAGGTAGATTGTACCTTGGATGGGATAAGGCCCATGTGACTTGGTACCAATACCATGTCACAAGTACAAAGGGTCGTACACTTGATGTGATGGGGAGGGTTTACCCACTTAATCAGATTAAGTGTGTGCAACCACTTAAGGGGAGATTAGGTGAGTAGTTAGGATTAGGATTAGAGGGCAAGTGGGGGAGTTAGAGAACGTGACATGTGAGAAGGATTTATTTATTTTATTTATGGGATAGAAGGGTTAAGGTGGGATAGATGTAGATAAATAATTAAATTAAATCATAATTTATCTTAGGCTAGGACTTTGGAAAATAGAGGAAAATAGAGAATTAAGCAGAATAGACAAAATAAGGATAAATTGACCAAATGTGGCCAATTTTAGGTGTCTACATATACATAGACCAAACAAAATATATACATAGATATATAGATATATTACAAAAATAGTAATCTATTTGAACATTTAATATGTTTTTCATTTCAATCATATGCATATGTTGGTATAGTCATATGATTGAAATATACAAACATATATGATTGAAATGAAGAACACATTAAAATAAACAAATTACTATTTTTGTAATATATCTATATATATTTATACTTGACTTCAAAAAGTGAACAAGACACAATTTTCCTAACTGGTCTTACTAGATATACCAACATATATATATGACTATTAAAATAAAGAATAGATGAAAACAAAGAGATGACTATCTATCTATCTATATGTATGTATTTATGCATGTACCTACATTAGTCATATATATAGTTATATCTATATCTATATCTATATCTATCTATTTATATATGAATTAAAAAATGAAACAAGCTTGAATTTTGCTAACTACCAAACAAAATATACAGACGTATATGTATATGATTGAGATGAAGAAGAGATTAAAAAAAAGAGGACTACATATATGTATATATCTATGTATATGTTTTGTTTGGTCTATCTTTTTACATTTAGAGCAGGCCAAGAGCAACATTTCAATTATTTCTTGCAGCAATTCAAGATCCAAGCATCATGTCAAATCCCATGTGACTTTATGTATGTTCATGTTATCATTATTTGTGAAGGCTAACCCTTGTTGTAGGTCTCCAAGAAATTCAAGCATTCAAGAAAAAAAGATCCAAGACCTTGAGGTGATGTGCATGACTTCAATCCTTCAAGGAAACCATTGAAGGGTGGTGAGTTGTAACAATTTTTTAATTCATCATTCCTTCCTATCAATTATCATTTCATCATGGACTTAACCTTTTCCTCTCTTTGGGTGTGCAATTTTTAGATTTAGAGAGGATTGAAGAAAGTTTCAAGATCGTTTATCCATTATTGCATTCAAAACCCTACACCTTGTCAATTCATGAAAACTCTCCTATAGAATTATCCAATAGTGATCTGAAAAATTTGTAGGTGGGAATCCAAAGCTCAGATCTAACATCAAAGGACTGCAAAAATAGAACCAAGACAACCCTATAAGGATTCAGATGCCCTTGGGCACCACTTTCCTCTTATTCTAACTGATACCAAATTTTTAGGATAGGTACACAACACTTTTCCCTTCTCAGAGCTGCTTGTAAATATATGGTATAGTCCATCAATCATTAGAATCTTGCAATTTCCATATTAGGACACATAGTCTGATTAGGTTAATCAAGGAAAATCAATTCCAATCCATTCGAAGACTTAATAAGATGCAAATCTAGGTCCGATTGGATCACCTTGATGGTTGAAAGTCAATCTAATCACATTGTTGATTTGCGCCTTAATGTACCCTTGGAAAAGGAAGAAATTCATCCTAGGTTTTATGCACTAAACTTAGGGTTCCCTTTTTTATATGTTACAAGTTTCAGTCTTTTAATTTTTTGAGATATGTTATAGTTCATTATGGGTTTTTAGTTTTATCCTTCTCTAGTCATCTTAGAAAGGGAAAACTATAAATAATGGAGAGATGGCATTATAAAACATCTTTATTGGATTCATTTGTGGCCACATTTGTATGGTCATGTTCCCCACAAAAGTATTGATCTAGTAATAAATTTTCTTAGAATTACAAAAGGGATAATATCTTTGGAGTTATTTCTATACATATTAATGATGACATTTTGAATGCTCTTGTTAATTTTGAGTGTTCTCATACTCTTTGGACTAAAATTTGGGAGATATATGGAAATATTCTAGATGACTATATTTTAGAATGTCTTGTACCTCTTCATATTTTAGACATGGTACCTTATAACTATGATACTATTTAGGATTTTATTATTTTGAGTACTTTGAATATTTAGAAGATGAGGAAAATTTTTCTTTAGTTTCTCCTTCT
>VDFB02000002.1:22027622-22104945 GCA_007258455.2 Sequoia sempervirens | reverse complement strand
ATATTACATGCCACCATATGACAAATTTTAAGATTACTATTAATTTTTTATAATATCAACACTATTGCTAAAACATAGCAAACACAACAAATCAAAATAGGACTATTCTTGCACTTTTTGGTAGGAACTTCACTACTTTGTAGCTCTTGTTTTTGATAAAGTAGTTTCAGATTAAATGTTTTATGGAGATTGCTATATAACCTTTAAAACATAAAATATATGAGAAAACATATTTACCAATTTAATCTATATTTTTTTATTATAAAATTTAAAATGTAATATTATATTAAACAACAATCAATTATAAATCTAATTCGAAAAATAATAGTGAAACATAATATTTTATAAATAAAACAATTTAATATGTTATGTAAACTTATATGACTACAGTTTCAATAAATTCATAAATATATTTAAATGTAATAGAATGGTATTTTTAATATTTTAAACTAAAATTTTAAATTTATTATTTGTACTTAAATAAAAACAATTTATAATTATTTCCTTTTGAAATTTTAAAAGAAACTTAATTTTTAAAATATATTAAATTTATCAATGCTTGAAACAACTTTTTGTACATATAAGAGAACAAAATGATTATATTGCTTGTACACTTAAGTTGGTGTAGTGGTGGAGAACTTGTACTCTTGAAATAGAGGTCACAAGTTTAAATCTTGAAGGGAGTAGGATATTTGTGGACTATAAAAAGGCCTTTCCTTTTAGTCTAAAAATAAATTAAAATAAAGTCTTACTTTGATGACAATAAATTATAAAAAATTATTTAAATTTTTTTTTTTTAAAGAATACAATTGCAATATTTTATCTTTATATGTTTTTTTAAGAGCTTGAATACTATTGTCTATGAGAATAGGAGATACATGATTGATGTGGTTGTATCATGGTTATAGATATTGAGAAATTAAGTTAGAGGTTTCAATATATCACATAATTTAGTTTTTAAAATTGATTTAGTATGGTGTAATAAATTAATAATCAGGAACATAAAGATAACAACAAAGAATTAAAAGAATTATAAACAACAAAAAATTGAAAAATATTATCTTAAAACTATTTTAGATAAGAAAATGATCACTAAAGAGAAAATAAAATTGTGTTAATGTTAAAGACAAGAACACAAAACATGATTAACTCATCTCTTCAATTGATGTACTTTTCCACTAGAGCACAAAATTTCTTCAAACTATGATGCACATGAAGATGTTTTTGTGTTGAGAAACATATTAAAACTGCAACAATAAAATATTCTTCAAAGTGTATGTAAATCTAAACTTAATTAATTAATCATGTATTACCATGCGAAGAAGAAAAAAATCAACAATAAGATAAAAATCAACAAACCATAGTAGCATAATATTTATGTGGATAAATAGTTTTAGAAAAATATCCACTAAAGAAAGAGGATAGCTATGTATTAATCTTCAATGTATATGATACAATATCAACACAATACACTTACACTCTAACAAAATTTGATCATCACGTGTACCTTTAAACAATTATATAAAAACATTATCTCATACCTCCAATATATAGGAAAGGAGAGAGGAAAAACACATAAATGGTTTCACTAAAATAATGGAAAACCAAAGCCATGGTGTGTTCCCAATGCCCACTTTTGAGATCATATTTTTACAATAGTACATACATCAATGACTTCACATAGGCTCAATCAATGAATTGCCAAATATAAAATATAACCACAAAGGAATATTTTGTAGGTGCTTGTTTCGTAGACATTATCTTCATTATAAAAAGAGGTATGTGGAGGCATTTAACATTTTTATTCTATCCAATATGCATGATTCATCTTCTTTCTTGAATCAAGCCATCAACAAATATCACCAAGAGTTTCATTTGGAAGAAGTGAACCAGTTTAGAAGGAAGTATCAAGCAATTGATTTTCTTAAAGCTCATGAATGCCTTGAAGGACTACAAGTTTCTACTCAACCACTCATTCGTAGGAATAGCAAATTGCTTCACCAAATTCCTGATATCAATGTTACGCTCCATTCTCAGGGAATAGTAGTAGGGAAAATGCAAGTGTTTTCACAAGAAATTCAAGATGAAATTTTATTTTATTGTCCTCATAGGGGTGGTGTTAAAGTAGGTTCTTTTTAATGTATGGTAATCAAGATATTTTAATTATTAGATTTTGCTTATAGCTATAGATATAAAGCTAGGGTGTTTTTATGGACTTTTGTAATTGATCATCATGATCAGGGTATATTATGGGTGTTTGTAATGGATCTTTGTGATCAGGGTATCTTTGGAAAAAATAGTATTGGCATTGTATAAAAGGTCTGGTAAAAGAACAAAGGGGTTCGAAATTAGTAGGATTGTAGGTAGTGATAGGTATACAAAGTTTTTTTTTACTTTTTGAGCTACAACCAAAGGTTTTCTTTCTAGTTCTTTCCCACTGGTATGCTCTTTAGAACCATATTTTGTATTGCTTTATTTATATATATATTATATATAGTGGCTTGCCACTTTCACCTAAAAAAAAAAACTATATTTTGTAGGTGCTAAAAATCAGCTCACACCCTAGAGTCACCTACCAAAAAAAGATAACCTTGCACAAGAGAGCATGGAAATATAATAGCTTGGTTGATATATTATGATACAAATATACAAGAGCCTTGCTTAAATGGACAAGGTGAGATATAGGATTAGACAAGATGATGATATCACGTCTTAATCTTATAACATGAGACAACTAACTTAATAAATATTAAATGACCTAGGAATAAAGAATTAAATTACATAAGATAAGATCTAAATGACAAATTAGACTTCTAGAAAGATTCCTAGGACCTAAGTAAAATAAAAATGTGAATAGAACCTACTAGTGGAATAGTTAGGTAAAACACCATATTCACACCAACGGCCCCCTTAAAAGAAACTTAGAGAGGAACTAACCAATGTAAATGATGCAAGGATGGGATTTGACTACAAGGCCATGTTAGGTACCCATTTATAAATGATGTCTCACAAATGGAGAAAAAGAGAAAACCCTAGTGGGATAAAACTTGTCTTCAAAAGGGAGAATGCATAAAAATAATCATGTACAATTAATGAAAGAAGTGATGAATAGAGGAATCATCAACACCCCCCAAGGACTACATCCACCAAAAAGATAAAATCAATATCCCCCAATAAGAGGGAAAGAGAGACTTTGTATCCCCCCCACATTGCCTACCATTCATCTCCAATAGGCATGCAACATAACAAAATGCATCATTTTTTATAAATTTTACTATTGCCTTGAGAGTAGCTTGCAAAGTCTCCTGTAATCCAAGGTAGTGGTCCAACATATATGCAATTGTGACTCTCCCATTTCCCAAAGAAACCTTTCGAGGAACTGCCCGAGGTGGCTCAATAGTAGGTGGATCAATATATCCTCTTTTGATCAATGGTTGTGTTTTTGGTATGTCAAGATTTATATATAGAAGAGTCCCTATGGCTATGTTTAGAATAGATCCATTAAAGTACCTAACACATGCATTTTTAACACCAAGGATGAGAGCTGAACCAGGGGTGTACAACCTCTCCAACTCATGACCCTTTGCTTCCTAGTTTAAGCCCCACAAATTAACATCAATTGAAAAGGATGACAAATCATTAAGTTTAATAGTCCTTTGAATTGTTTGGGACTGATCCTTTCTTTGTATAGTCAACACCATTCTCACATGCACCACAGTGCCAATAATGTCAATTAAACTATTATTAGTGCAATTTACAATTTCATTTAATGGGGCGAATTTAAATACATTATTTAGCACAAAGGCCTCATCATCACAACATTTTAACATTGAAATTTGATCCAAAATGATTTCCATATGGTTGTTTAACTTATTAAATTTTTTGTCTTCTTGTCTCACCAATCTCTTTGACACATAATAAGTACGTCCCACCTCAACCCTATCATAATACAACATTGCAATGTAATTAAAGCACATAATCCATATTTTTGTGCCCTCATCATCAATGATATCAAAGTTGAATACCTGCCCCTCACGCCCTTTCCTAATATAATGGTGCATATCTCTCTTTGTTATTACATGACCTTTTATGATCCATTTGGTTTGGTAAACATTCAACCCTTTAATAGGCCTAATTTTTTCAGGAGCATTTTGCTGCCTTGGGGATGTATTAATTCCAAAGGTGGAGGCTCATTTGGATGGGGAGAGCGAGTCACAACCAACTTTTTGTTCATCTTGATCTCTAAACAAATATTTAGGTTTTCCAATTAGTTGGCAATCTATCATTTTGACATCTAGGGATAGTATGACAATTTCCCTAGAATGAAATGAACATTAAATACTTTAAAAGGCAGCCCCCACAAACAAGGAAGTGGGAAACTACAAGTACAAACAAGGAAGAAGTATATCAAACCTCAATTCACACAAATTTCTAGACAAATCATTTGTCAAGCACACAATCAAACCTATTTTAAATTTTCTGTAAACAAAAGGTCATTGTATTTTGTAGGAAAATTTCCCATTTGCTTGTTAGTTCTATCAGATAGGATGACTTTGTGTCGATCAACTAGGCTTTGATCACCTCCTATTTTTTGGTAAGACATTAGTTGGAGGACTATAGATGGGTTAGCATCTCCAAAATCTATAAATCATAGCGCATATTTTGTTAAGGTTGGATTCACATTTGTAGCCTACAAGACAATTAAACTCAACATAGTGGCAAGAATGACATATTTATAGCTATGACTCAACTTTGAAAGAAAACAGTAATATTGAAACATTTGGAAACTAAGACATTTTTCCCTCTAACACATAAGCTACTCCACAATGGAAAATAAATTGAAAGGGAAACAAGACAAATAGTTCAAATATAAATAATTTAGAACATATATCATAGTAATTTTTAATTCAAATGAAGTATATTCTTGGTTTGTTTGGTGCACTTGAGAAACTATTAAGATAATTGGCAACAACAATAAACTAAACAACAAACACACTTATAGGACTATTGCTTGAGGATTGTTTGCCAGCCTTGAAAGATCTAGAGGCCATCAACATTGTTGCATTTTCTCTTTTAGAATTGAAGAGTTTCAATGCTAGTGGCTGACTAGAAGATATATGACTTCAAAACATGACATGGGCACTCAATTTTTTTACACAGTCATTAACAATATGACAGGAAAGGATTAATAATAACAAGGGATTCAATGATTCAAATAATACTTAACATACAATTTTTTATTCCAAGTTCACTGTTTCAATTTTAAAATCCCTCTTTTTTTCCCTAGAAACACCAAGAATACAAAGGAAAAGTTAATAATTAAGAAAAAGGCTTCAATGTTGTATATAACAGTTAATATGAAGTATAAAATTTAAAGTATGCCATGTCAAGATTCAAACAAATAACTATTTAGATAAAATAATAAACATTGGAAAGAATACGTATGTACATTGCTCACATCTACTTTGACATATCTACACACAACAAAATTTAATATTGTCTCATTTATAGATTTTGTTCTATGTAAATGGTTGCAATATATTAAAATAGTATGTGTTGTTCTCTAAAACACAATCTAATTGTTGTTCGCTAGCTTTGGCTATATTCCACTCTTTGCAATGCATAATCAAATACTTAATATTATATAGTTTATATTGTTATCCAAAATGGATTATTCGCTATCATATATATATATTGATTCATTAATCGTTCACGCTCTGCAAGCTTTTTGTGTTTTGAGGGTGTTCCATATGGGTCACTGTTGTGTAACACCAACCATGAAACCCTAGAGAATGTCACACACATAATGAAAGAGAACAATTTTTTTTTTTAAATGTAATTAAACAAGTAAAGTAAACTAAAATTATACATACATTCTCTATGGTATGTGACGACGCTTACTTACAATACCCATTACTAAAAAAAGTTACTAAACATAACATAAGATTATTACTCATGAATTAAAGATCATACATCTAGTAACATTAAAATACATCACATAAAATATAAAGTACAATAATGAACCATTTATACATTGCATCCATTCAATATTACAACTACAACTCTCATTTCCAAATGAGATAGTTTATACAAAAGTGTTGCAATTACAAATTAAAAAGATATTGAACTACACAAGTACAAAACTTATAAAATGGTTACAATGCTTCCAGATAACAATGATCAACTGCACAATACAACACAATAACTCACAGTTGTCATAGGAGGAGTTTCATCACAAAGTTGTATGGGTTACCCTAGCGGATCTTCTTAGGCTTTGACCCCCATCTTGGGTTACCCTGGTGACCTTTACAAAACCTGGCCCCACATGCAATCCAATGTGCAATCAATTATTTTTCCAAGAAATAAGATATTGATCATGCCATTCCAGACCTTCTCATCTCATCCCAAGTCTATACTAGCCCTTGAGTCCATGAGCAATGCATCAACAAAAGTTAAGTGTTTAAACTACCCTTTTTCCCTAACATATTATTTAATTTTCACTAATTAAACTAACTCTGCATGAGTTACCCTGACACCACTTTGTGTGTCAGCCCTCATGAAAAGCCACTCCCCTATTAACAACCTAAGGGATCAATTCCACTAACATAGGGTAAACTAGGTGCACATAACCAATTACAAATACCAACTTAATAACAATGTACAATACAACCTATTCGTTGAATCAGGTGACCATACTTGATAAAATATCACATGTGCACTACCCAAGTTATTTCTAAGCTAAACCAACATAAGTTACAATCCCCATCTCAAGAAAACACATTTTCAAGTCTTACATAACAAATAACTCCATTTACCCAACAATGAGAATGAGAGAGATAACATAATGAAAAGACAATTTGGAAATTTAATAACCTACTTTAGGATTTCCTAAATTCAAGTAAAGCAATTACATTTTGCATGTAATCAATCAGAATAATTAATATTAAAAAAATAAAAAATAAAAAAAAATAAGAAGCTTAAACTAGTTGTTTTTCTTACAACTTCCTTGATTACAACTAATGTTAAAATATTCAATTTTCTAATAACATCATTCTATTATGAAAACAATATTTGCATCATTATAATAAAATCACCTTAAAGTAATTATATTTAAATATAAATTAAATATATATATATATATATAATTATATATTTAATGTATATACAATTATATATATTTATATTTAAATATATATTTAAAAAAACCAATTTAAATTCTGATTCACAAATATATTCCAATTATTTAATTAAAACCAAATATTTAAAATATATAATATATATATTTTATATATAATATACAAATATTATATATATTAAATAAATAATAATAAAAAAATAATATATATATATATATATTATATATATAATATATAAATATTATATATGGGGGCGAACCTTTGGTGAAATGGTGGGCTTCTTACCTGTAGTGCCAACAACCAAGGTTCAAACCTCATGGGGTTGCTCTCTACCATGTCAACAATTGAGATTGGGGGAGAACCTATGATGAAATGGTGGGGCTTCTTGCCTGTAGTGCCATCAAACAAGGTTCAACCTCACGGGGTCACTCTCTACCATGTCAACAATTGAGATTGCTTACCCTCAATTTTTTTTAGCTCTGAAATGGCGCTCTCTGCTCTGCCAAAAATTTCCTCAACTCCTATGCCCTCCACAACCTCTACGAATTCGGAATTGGATTTTGGTGCGCCTTCTTCTATGACGGGCCAAGGTCGGCTTGATTCTGTGGGTGTGCCAACATGTACTGCTTTCCCTAATGTAGATTCTAAGGCTCCTCTGGCTATGTGTGTGCCTTCGCATAATGAGGAATCTAGTTCTCTGTCGATCTCATGGGGCTCGGGGGATGATGGTCAGTGTCAGGTTATTGGTGGTATGCCAACGACGGTTTCACCTTCTTCGTCTGCGACGATTGGCACTCTAAATATGGGTTTTGGTTGTGCGGTTGGGGGAGGCTCAAAGAAGAGCTTTGTGGATGCACTAACTAAGTGCCCCCCCTCTCAGTGATGTGATCTCCTAGCGACTGTGGGTAACCTGGGTTCGTGGGTTTCTGGTGTGGCCCCTCCCAGGCATATGCCCAATACCCTCTTGTCCTCTGGAGGCTCTCCTATGAGCCCTCCCTTTGTTGTTTGACAATCAACCTTTACCCCTGAGATCTACCTTGATGAATTAGCTTGCGAAAAGGAAGAATTTTTTGTGGAACATGCCCTAATTTGTTGTTTTATGAAGGTTTGGCCTAAACTCTATGACCTTCATTCATGGATCAAGGAAAATTGGAAAGAATATCTGGAAGACCAAATCAGTATATACCCATGTCCAAAAGGTTTTTTTATCTTAGAATTTGAATTTGTGGATGACAAAGAAATGGTGCTCAACACTGGCTCGTGGCTTCTCCATGGAAATTTTTTGTGCATGAAGCCCTAGTTCCCTTCTTTTGATCAATGCATAGATACTTTTTCAACAACATTTTTGTGGGTCTGTTTACCCTACCCCCCCTTACAATTCTGGGAAATTAGTTGTCTGAAGGAAATCGACAATGGTTTGGGGAAATATCACGACCTCTCAAAGGAGACAATCAACTATGAAAACTAGACATTTGCTTGTTTATGTGTTGAGATGGATGTATCAAAAGGTCTTTTGGCAGATATATATCTCAAAGTTGGAAAGAGACGTTGGTGTCAGCCAATAGATTATGAAAAGATAGCATTCAGGTGTAGATTTTGCTTTGCCACAAACCATGGTTTTGCTCAATGTCAATGAAGACATGCTGGGGTGCATGCCAATGATGCTCCTATTCACAAACCCTCATGCTGGGAAGGTGCTAATTCACGCCACTATGCCATTTCTCCTCCTACAAAGAATAGAACTCCTCCCACTCCTACTTCTTAGAGCTCGGTTCCTCCTCCGTCCCACAACTTGAAGGATGCTTGCACGAAAGATTCTCCTCTTTCATTGGTGGAGGCCAACACTTCGTCTTCCCCTCATGAGCTCGCTTCGCAAGATAACTATTTGGAAGTTTGCACTGCCAATGTTTACATGTCTTCTCTAGAGAGCACACAACCGAGCCTCCTTGGTAAGGATGAGGTCTCCACCTTTTCTCTTGCTACCACTTGCAATGATGCAGTGAAGTTTGGGAACAAGTGTACCGATCTTTATACAACCTCTGAGTCAGAACAGGATTGGACTGAAGTTAGGTGGAAGAAATCTCATTCTTCTATTCGAATGGCATTCAGATATGCAAAGAAATAGATTTAATGTTTTTCATGTAAGCTTTTGGTTTGGACTGTTCATTTTCTGGGTCCTTTTGTGTTGCACCCCTCTCATTAGGTGATGAGCCCAAAATATGCTCATCATTTGGATATCATGGTGTACTTTTAATACCTTTACTTCTGTTGATTATGGTTGTTTAACTCTCTTGAAACCTTTTTATTGGGGGATATCCTGTAGCAATACACTTTCATGTTCCTATAGCCGATCATGTTGACATGTCTGTATTTATTACCCTATTGACTTCCCAAATGACTGGTATAGTGCATGTAGTTTTTGAATGATGAAATAGATTTAAATATGTGATTAATGAATGGATATTGTGTATGTGCCATGCGCCTTTTCTTTCGTATCTGTTACCTTGTGTTTCGCAGGTTGTTGAAGAAAGTATGATCGAGTCAAGCGCAGCCAATCTCGGCCTTGCAGTAAAGTCCATTTCCTGCACGACTTCGAGGAAGCTCTGGCGAAGACTCTTTGACCGAAACCGTTGGGAAGGATTTTAAATGCCATTTAATCTGGAAAGAGTGGAGTGCTAGATTCTCTCTGGATTGGGTTGAACGGATAACTCATTTATGAAGTTTGTTCCTCGATTTTGGGATATATTTCATATCCACGTCTTTCTTTGTTAGTTAGTTAGTTGTTCTCCTATTTTAAAAATAAGTTTTCCTCCTGCACGGGCAAACAAAAGAGGATAGATCAGAGAAGGAGATAGATAGATAGAGAAGCAGATTATGTAAGAGTTAAAGATATAATATGAATCAAGGTTTTTGTTAGTTTTCAGAAATAGAATAGTCAATGTAAATGATTTCACATTATGAATAAAAGTTGATGGAGTTCTGAGCACAATCTTCTGTGTCAATTAGTTGATGCTTGCTAATGGGGCCCACTTAGTAAGTATCTATAGGAGCGTAGTTGTTTATCTTTTGTTAATTCAAGTTAGATTTTATTTTAGAAGTTTTAGCACAAGCTCAGTCTTATACTGTTCCTGTAGCATCGGGAATCCATCCCTTTGTTTGTTCTTGCAGCATAAGGCCAGTTTATAGTTTGTCCCTCAACTGTAGCTATTATTATTTCCACTTTGGTTAGTCTATGATTGAGTTAAGAGAACTTTACGTTATTGCATAGATAGAAATTTCTTTCCAAGTGTTTAAATTTTCCAGTAGATTATGACTGAAACCGGTTCTTAGTGCATATATTGTGCCACTCCATTTAAAGTTTACGTTCCCTGGTTTGACAAGTAAATGAACGTCCATGAAGAGGTATTAGTCACCTGCTGGAATGTCCAATTCCCAGGATAGGTTTTGCTGTGATTTTCATATCCTTTTGTGGGCGTGGCCATTTTTGGCATCGTTACCGAGGATGGTGTCAATCTAAGAACCTGCTATAGTCATTATTAGTAGTAGTTTAGTCAGTTTTTCAAAATCTTTCAAAATACCATTCATTTTCATTGCATGCATAGAAGGAGAGACGCTCACGGAAGATTTCTCCCCAACCTACCATTCATTGCCAAGAAAACTAAACCAGCTTATAGCCTATTTGAGGACAAAGGAGACTTAGATATTGACCCATTTGTTGAAGGTCTGTGTGTTGATTTGCTATTTGTCCCATTTGACGAAGAACCTGAAGGAAATCCATTTGATCCTATAGCAGTGTGAACATGGCATAATCCACCGATTGACCTCTGCTTTTGAATTCCCCATGGCCGTAATCCACCAAATTGACTACTCCTGCTTTTGAATTCCCCATGTACGTAATCCACCAAAATTGACCTCCTTTTTTGAATTCAGCAGTTTGGATTTCATATTAAGCTTGAAGACAATGCCAGAAACAATACAGCTAGTATTGACACGTCAAGTTTCAAAGGGAGTCTAGAAAACCCTTATTGGTGGAGGATGTGTTGTATGTCCCTGGCATGGCAAAGAGTTTAATCTTAGTTTCTGCTTTGAAAGACAAGGGTTACATCATGATCTTTGAGAGGGGAAAATTCTATATTTGTCCCAAGGATTCCAAGGTTGCAAAAGTGATTGGAGTCAGGCATGGTAGCCTGTTTTGATTATAGTTTAAACTAGAACATGCATTGGTTAGTAGCTTTAAAGGGTTAGGAGAATTTTAGCACATGAGGATGGCTCACCTTCACCATGGAACACTTAATATTCTTAAGGAAATAGTGACAAGGCTGCTTGAGATGAAGACAAAAACACATGAGGTGTGCAAGGGCTATGCTCTTGGGAAATATACCAAGACCAATTTTCCAAAAAATGACACTAGATCTAAAAGGATTTTAGATCTCGTACACTCAGATGTGTGTGGACACATGTCAACAACATCCTTGAATGGATATGAGTATTATGTTACTTTCATTGATGACTTCTCTAAGAAGACGTGGATATATTTTTTGAAGAATAAAATGAGGTCTTCAGTAGGTTCAAAGAGTTTAAGGCTCTCATGGAGAACCAAATAGGGAGGAAGATCAAGATACTAAGGTCTGATAATGGAGGTGAGTATACCTTGAATGCCTTAAAATATTTCTGTGCTCAAGAAGGTATCAAGAAAGAGTTGGTAGTTCTATACAACCCTCAGTAGAATGGGGTTGCCGAATGGAAAAATAGGGCTATAGTTGGAGCAGCCAAGGCCATGCTTCATGATCAGGATCTACCTTAGTTATTATGGGAAGAAGCTTGCAATACAACTATGTATTTGCAGAATAGGAGCCCTCACAAAGTGTTCAGAAAGTTGATTCCAAAAGAGGCGTTCATTGGTAAGAAACAAGATTTGGGGCACATTCGCATCTTTGGATGCCTTGTGCATTGTCACATTATTGTTGAGAAGAAAACCAAGTTGAAACCTATTGCAAAGAAGGGTATCCTTGTTGGGTACAGTGAAACTTCTAAGGCTTATGGGGTTTGCATTCTTGATCTCAAGAAAATAGTTGTTCATAAAGATGAGAAATTTGAGGAAGAGAGGGCTCTTTAGGAGTCTAGGAACTTGATGAATGAGGAGGAGAAATCACCCAGGGTTGAGGCAACAAAAATTCCTCAAACTTCAGTCATGCAAGCTAGAGAGCAGAGCAAGCAAGCTGAGAAAGTTGATCAGAAGGAGGAACACATAATTCCTTAGCCTCATATTCCTATTATTGAGAAGAGGAGAAATAGGGTAGCTGAGCAGACACTTAGAGAGGCTCAAGAATATATAGGTGATCCTCAAGATTTAGTTAGACAAAGAAAGGCTCCTAGACGTTATTTTGAGTATGTGGCACTTATGAGTGAATTAATTGAAGTAGAGCCTTCCAGCTTTTAGGAGGCATCCAAGCACCAAGTGTGTAGAGATGGGGGTGATCCCACAATAGTGGTTTACACTTTTGGCCCTAAGCTGGATAGCGATATTTTTTTTTTTTTAACTAATCTCACATTAGGGCACCTATAAGCGATTAAACGTGGGAATTTGAGAGAGATGATGTAAACTAGAGTCTTGTCACATTTTATGCGTAGATTCTAAAAATATTTTTTTAAAATTTTTTTTGGAATCAGATTACACTTCTTTCCATCTCCCACAAAATTGGGTTTCAAAAAACAGCATTTTTAAAAAGTGACACACACCGTATAACGCATAACTTTTTTTCCATGATAGATAAAATTCCAATTCTTTCAAATTTAGATTTCTAACTCCGATATCTAGTGCTTCCACTTGGTTAGATAGTTTTTTATTGAATATTTTTTTTTTAATCAAGTTTCAAAGTCAATCAAATGACAATTCAGACCTAGCGCGACCGTATAACGCATAACTTTCCTTTGTATGTAGCTATCAGAAATTCTTCTCTTTTTTTTTTGTTGGATCAAGGACTTCCAATATCACGGTGCACTCATGGTACATTTTTTTTTTTATATTCTTCTATTTTTCCACTTATGCAGAACAAAGATTTTTGTTTTCAATGAAAAACCTATATTTAATAAAACTTAAAAAATAGATAGATAATAAAACCAAAACATACTAAAATTATATTCATTGGATAGCTCATTCTGAAGGCTACTCGATTCCAAGTTTGGTTTCTAAATATTCCCCCATTTTCATCCCCAACCAGAGCTTGAAAGCGTAAAATTTTAGGTTTTTGTGTGTACAAATTAAAAAATTAGGGAAAAAGGGGGTTCGCTAGAACCAGGGGGGTTCTAGCGAACCCCCAGGGGTTCTAGCAAACCAGGGTTCATTCGAACCCTGGTTCATGCGAACCCCCCCCAATATGCACATTTCCTTTGTTTTTTGGGCGAGAAATGTGGGCCCAATAGTTAATGGGTTAAAACAAGACCCTAGTTGATCCGAACCCTTGTAGTTCAGTCCAAGGCAAAATGAGTGCATCACGAACCCCTAAAACCAATTTTTTGCCATGGGGTCATTTTTTCTCAAATTTCCTTCCTCTTCAAAAGTGTAAACCACTTATGTGGCTTCACCCGTCACCATGGTGGAAAAGTATTCTTCCATCATGAAGAACAGTGTGTGGGAGGTAGTACCACGACTAGAAGATAAGTCTATGGTGGGCTCAAGATGGTTGTATAAGATTAAGCATGCTGCAAATGGTAGTGTGGAAAAGTTCAAAGCCCAATTTGTGGCTAAGGGGTTTTCTCAGAAGGAAGGAGTCGACTACGATGAGACTTTCGCTCCAGTAGCCAGGTACTCATCCATAAGAGCTATCATTTCTATAGCAGCACATATGGGTTGGAGGATTCACCAGATGGATGTAAAGGTGACCTTCCTCAATAGAGTGATTGAGGTTTAGAGATTTACATAGAGCACCCAGAAGGATTGCAAGCACATGGGATGGATTCTCATGTATGTAGGTTGAAAAGAGCATTGTATGGACTCAAGCAGGCTCCCAGGTCATGGTATTCATGTATTGAAAATTACTTGTAGACTGTGGGCTTCATCAAGAGTGAGGCAGATCTGAACCTGTTCTATGTTCAAGTGAAGGGAAAACTTATCATATTGGTGTTATATGTTGATGACCTACTTCTCCGCGAGGGTCAGATGAGCTCATAGCACACTGATGGGATCTTGTAGGAAGTTTGAGATGATAAGAGGACTTAGAGGTTGATGCACTACTTTCTGGGATTGGAGTTATGGCAGAAAGAGGGAGAGATCTTCCTTGGACAAGGGAAGTACTTAATTGATTTCCTGAAGCAATTCAGGATGGAGAACTATAAGCCCATATCAACACCACTTGTGACCAATTGGAAGAATATTGATGCTTCTAGATCAGAAGCAGTGGACCCAACTTTATATAGACAATTGATAGGCTTTCTTATGTATCTGGTCAACACCAGGCCAGGAATCTGTTTTGCAGTGAACTCACTTAGTTAGTTTATGGTGGAACCTAAACTTGTACACTAGATAGCTGTGAAACATGTTTTGAGATATCTTTGAGGCATAGTTAATTATGGGTTGAAGTATGTTCAACAGGATGGAGTGAAGCTCGAGGGGTTTACCAATCTAGATTGGGAAGGAAGTGCAACTAATCGAAAGAACACTTTAGGGTGGAGTTTTTGTTTGGGATTAGTAGCAGTCTCTTGGTATAGTAGGAAACAAAAGTTAGTTGTGCTGAGTTCTATAGAGGTTGAGTACATGGCAACCAATATGGCTACATGTGATTCTATCTCGCTTCAAAAACTTCTAGTTGGTCTCTTTGATCAGGAGCTGGATCCTATAGTCATTTATTGTGATAATTAGAGTTGTATCAAACTCTCTAAGAATCTAGTGTTTCATGACAAGTTAAAGCACATTGAGATCAAATAGCACTTCATCAAATATTGCATGGAGAAAGGGATTACATTCCTACAGACGAACAAATAGCAAATATCTTGACAAAGGCCTTGATGAAGAGTAAGTTTGAAATCTTCAGGGATAAGTTGGGTGTTGTGTAGAACACCTTCCTCGCTAAGAGGAAATGTTCATTTTCTAGCTCAAAAGGTGGGATGTGGATTTGCTTTAAAGCAACTCAAGTTGGATTTTTATAAATAGTAGTTTTTTTATTCTATAATAGAATGTTTTTGAGTTTGTGAGGTTGGAATGAAACCAAGAGTGATTTTAGGTGTGATTTAAAGCCAAATAATGTAGGGAAAGTTTCTTTTCTTGCATGCTAAGTAAAGTAGTTGGGCTCTATATATGTAAGATTGTTGTAGAAAGCTTGTATTATATTTTCTAAAGAAATTTTTTTTGTTAGGTTGAATAAAAGATCCAACATTTGTAGTTTTTTCTCCACACTAGGGTTTCCTAGGTATATCCATGTTATTGTGTATCTTAGATTGGCTTCTTGTTATTTTTTCTTCTACTGTTATTAGTTGTTATTTAACCCAGTGTATTAATTGTTATAAATCAGATATTTGATTATATTCTATGAATTTATTGTGTAATTAATCTATAGCTAGGTTATAAGAAATTAACAAATATTACCTACCAAATGATGAGAAAGGATGGTATCATTGATGGAATGGGAGGAAAATTAGGAGAAATAATAGGGTTTGAAGGATTGTGAAGGGGAGGAGGTACACTGCCAAAAATAGAGGGGGTATAGGAGAATTGAGAGTAGCTAAATTGAAATTAAGAAAGTGAACATTGGAAGAAATGATAACCGAGTGATTGGAAGTAACTAGAGAGTTTCACGATTGGAAGATTCTGGCTCTTAAATGAATCAAACATGGTAATGCAGGAAGATGAGAGAAGACAACCTTGCTTGGATTTGATCAACGTTGAGTGTTTTCAGAAGGCATAGCATGAATGTTCTTTGATAGAGGGATTGCAACGACATAGTGATCCATTTAAGGTGTTGCTAGATGGTGTGAACTATCCACTTTCTTTGGATTGGCAGCCTTAGGAGGAATATTTCTGATAAAGACACCGTTTAATGGTAGAGTATCTATTGAGGGCCCATTGGAAGTAGAAACATCTCCCAAGTTTATGCCAGAAGATGTGAAGGTAAGAGGTTCAGGAAAAGTGCGTGAAACTACAGTATTAGGAGGAAGAAACTCGTAGATGAGGTTCAAAGAAAATAGAGTGGGAGTGGTGGATAACCCATGGGGGAAGCTAGCAAAGGGGGAAAATTTATCAGATACCACGAGAGGGTGGGTGACAAGAGAAGAATTTAGTGAGGAACGGGGGGATTTAGGGTAGATGAGTGAGCGGCAGTGTTGGGGGTGAATTTTGTGAGAGTGAAGCATGGAAACAATAGCTGGGGAGTGACGATGAGATGGGATCTAAGGGGATAGGGAAGGAAGAGCTGTGGAGCTAGTAGTAGTAGAAGGTGAGAAAGGAGACTAATTTTGATGTCTCTTATTGAAAAGCTTGGAAAATTTCTATTTTTTCTTGGATTCACATTCATAATTGAGACCTTGGGCTCCAGCATGGGATTGGGTATCGAGTAGGACCTAGATGTCAAAATGGATGGAAGTAGAAAGTTCAAGGTGCAAGTGGAAAATATTAGTGGCTAAGTGATTGATTAGAGCTCTAGTGCCTTGAATTAATGATCTTAATAGGGAGATGCTAGCTTGATCAAAAATTTAGAAGGTATGGTTTTTACTAAGATGATGAAGATTCTGAGCAAAAGAGGGGATGATATGGCCATCTCTAGAACATTTCAAGAAGGAAAAATCGGTAATCCTCTTTGATAGCTTGATCCTCAGTCTAACAAAAAGCTTAACCTGAGAAACAATATCCCTCCCATTAAGGTCGGTAATAGTAGGAATGATTTTTCTATAGTCCATGAGAATTAGATGCAATGTTTCTAGATTCAACTATGTGTATTTATTTGAATTGACATTTCGAATCACACTTGTGTTTCATCATCAGGAAGAGTACAATAATGAAATGGATTGCACAATTAGCCATAAAAAGAGTTGAGGGGGGATAGCTGGGGAAGGGATGGATAATGAGGAAGGGATGCAAAAAGGAAAAGGTAAGAAAACAAAGAAGAAGATTTTTTTTATAGAAACTAATTCATTGAATACTATCTATAATAATATATTAAATAAAACTAAATAAAAATTTGTATCAAAATACAAACTAAAAAGATAAATATATTAATAAATAGAAAATCAATGCTAGAAGTAAACTCAACCATTATATTAGATTAAATGAAGATATAAAAAAATGATAAAAGATAAACCAAGCAATGCCAATAATAATAGTTTAAATATGCATGCATGAATAATAATGAAAAATTTATTAAAATTAACAACTAAAAATAAAAGTATATGTGAGCAAAGAATAAATGTAATAAGACAATTAAATATAAAAGAAAAAAACAAAACCACCAAAAAAGATAAACAATCAGAAATAAAAATAAAGGAAAGAAAAAATATTAATTAGAATTGAAAAGGAGAAGATAAGAATAATTAGGAATGAAAAGAAGATTAAATGGGGTTGAAATAAATGGGGTTTGTATATATACGTTGCTTACAATTTAAAAAGTAACTAAGGTTAAAGGAAAGCAACTAGAAAGGGGAATTACATATGCAATACGATAATACTGAAGGACAAATAATAAATAGAAACTAGCCAAAATAATATAATAAATAAACCAAATGAGAAAAAGGAATTATTAAGAATGCAAACTAATAATAGGGAGGACATATCAACAAATAGACAAATAAAGAAAGTAAACACAAACAAGATAGTAGATTAGTTGAGAAGAAATAAAGATAAAATAAAGACAAACCAAACAATATTAAAATAATAATATTTAATCTTCTTTTCATTCCTAATTATTCTTATCTTCTCCTTTTCAATCCTAATTAATATTTTTGCCTCCCTTTAATTTATTTTTATTTTTGATTGTTTATCTTTTTTGGTGGTTTTGTTTTTTCCTATTATATTTAATTGTCTTTTTACATTTATTCCTTGTTCACATATACTTCTATTTTTCAGTTGTCAATTTTAATACAAATTTTCACTATTATTCATGCATGCATATTTAAACTATTATTATTGGCATTGTTTGGTTTATATTTTATCAGTTTTATATCTTCATTTAATCTAATATCATGGTTGAGTTAACTTATAGCATTGATTTTCTATTTATTAATATATTTATCTTTTTAGTTTGTATTTTGATATAATTTTTTCTTTAGTTTTCTTTAATATATTATTATAGCTAGTATTCAAGAAATTAGTTTCTATAAAAAAAATTATTCTTCTTTGTTTTCTTACCTTTTTCTTTTTCTTGTTCCTTTGGCAAATCTCCTCCCCCAACTCTTTTTAAGGTTAATTCTGCAATCTATTTCATCATTTTTCTCTTCTTGATGATGATGATGAATCACTACATGTGATTTGAAATGTCAATCCAAATAAATACACACATAACCAAAAACATTGCATCTAATTCTCATGGATTTTAAATTTTATAAAAAATTATAGATTAATTTGATAATATATTTTCTCATAATTTATATTTTAAATTTTATATAGGAATATCCAAAAAACATTTAATCATGAAACTACTCTATCATAATTATATATAAATATCTATCTAATAACTTTTTGAATAGAAAAACACATATTATAAAAAAAATTGAACAATTTGATTTGAAAATAAATAAATTTAATTATATATTTGATAGATAAAAATGAATATGGACCATACCTGTATATATTAACTTTGTATAAAAAGATAGATTAGGTATAAGCTCCACAATGAAGATTATATTCAAAAAGTCTAATGTGTCTTATAATAAAATCCTCAAAGATTAATACATTTTTACATCAATTATAATTACTATTATCATCCATATGCATCTATAAATGTATATCTTTCATTTATATCTTTTGAACATAGAGAAATTTTTCCTATGTTGTAATCAATATTAAAGTTGGCTAGTGTATTTGTGTGGGTATTGTACTCTCTTAGAACAAGTTTGATAAAAAAAAAATCATTAAAATTATTTATCATGGATCATATTTGATTAATATTCTATTTATTTTCTAATTATATGTTCCTTTCTTCTTTAGTGCATTAATGATAATCTATGAATCTCCATCAATTTTCAATCTTTTAATATACAGATAGCCTAAAGTAGCCTAAGTGCCTATTTCTCATTATTCATTATATGCTCCAAATTTTTCAAGGTAGCTCCAATAGAGTGTCTATGATATTCCAAAGATTCTTGAGTTTCCTCTAGAAATCCCATCAAAATTTATCTTGCACCACCCTATAATTTGAAGATTACACTTGACATCTTTTCTATAAAATTAAGGACTAACCTAGCTAACCCCATATATAAAGGTGAAAATATTATTTTTAATTTAAAGTTTACTTTAATTTAAAATATCCATTTTACAAATTTATTTTTTAAAGATATAAATAACACTATTATAAAACCACTTAACTTAACAACTCAATATTTAAACCCTTAGAAAACAAAACAATTGATACGTAAAACATTAAATTATATAGACTCATAATATATTTAATCATTAAATTTATCTATGTTAAATCACTATTATATCCAACCACATCTTATTATATCCTATCCTAGACCATTAATTAAATATATATTTACTATTTATTTAACTAATTTTATCCTTTCCCCTAATTTTATCTTAACTTTTAATTAAACAAATATTTATTATTTATTTAATTATTTTATCCTCATGTTATTAAATAAATAAATATTTATTATTTAACTGATTAATTTCACATTCTCCTTTATCCTTGTCTATTTAATCTTAGCCCTTAAACTTGTTCACATGGATCACAATCTAACATTTCCATCATGTACAAGTGTCCCTATTACATCTTTTTATCCTATCCATTCACATATTTCCAAAAAATCAAATTAACTTTTCATCTCATCCATTCATTTTATATCACACCTCTTAATCCTATCTATTTGCATAATTTTTTTGTCTTAATCCATCCATCTTATACCTTAAGTGACACTTGTCAAATGACTACATGTTTGAGTTTAACCCTAATCCTCAATCAATCTTGACCATCCATCATCAATGTATCCTAGCTTTTAAATTTGACTCTTGAGAATTCTATAACTAATAATTGAAACTCAAGGAGAAGTAAAAATTAGAGTTTTGATATCAGCTAATAATTGAATTGAAGTTATCATGGAGGCTGGCTGGATTAAAGAATTCTATTCAGCTGTATAACCAATTCTTCCCTCTTACCCATGTCAAGGACACAAAGAAAAGGATGCCATTCAATAGAGAGAGAAAATGTACTACTTTTATGTTTTATTCTCATGCCTTCTTTTAATTAATGTATTTAATTTCTCCCTGATCCTAAGTTTTTTTTATATATTTTTGACACAAAGAAAAGGATGCCATTCAATAAAGAGAGAAAATGTACTACTTTTATGTTTTATTTTCATGCTTTCATTTAATTAACGTATTTAATTTCTCTCAGATCCTAGGGTTTTCTTATATATTTTTTAATAAATTCCATTGATCTGTTGACAATAATATTTTTTTCTTACTACTTTCGTCAAATCTCAAATAGATCTAGCAGTAATACCAGATTAAATAGTATCTCTAACGATGATACAGTACCTAATATTTTTGGAAATGTTTGATTTGGAAAATCTTCAAACAAAATATAGATCTACATTCATCTAGCAGTACTCTAATTTTCATTCTAGATCTACACATATAAATTTTATTTTAGTACCAGATGTTTCGGTGTCCATGTCAAGATTCTAGCAGACATATAAATTTTATTTTAGTACCAGATGTTTCGATGTCAATGTCAAGATTCTAGCACACAAGTAACCCTGAGAATTGCTTGGTAAATTCTGTAGAGAGCTATAGCTAGGCCACATATGGAAATATCTTAGATGTCTTTCTGAGTTTGAATACATAGCTCTCTTTAAACTATGTCGATTTAGAGATTCTTTTGATGCTTTTGGAAGTGTAGGAGCGATTGCTGGCATCGATGGTAAAGGTGGCTGGATATCAGATGAAGCAACTGTTATAAATGGAGAAGACAAGGGTTTATGTGAGAAGCCCTCATCTGTTCTGATGAAGAGTCATCAACCAGAAAAAATTAAGGGAAAAATGAAAGTTACCAATCTGAAAAGTTCTCAATTTGTGTTTGAAGAGGAACTAGCCAAGGAAAACTCACCAAGGTATTAAAATATGCAGATTCAATGTTGTCCTGTACTCCTATACTGACTATTTGTTTCCTATCCATAGAGTCATGGAATGAGCAAGAAGATATGCCTTTGAAGCGGTTGAAATAGGATCTAAGAATGGCGAGGCAAGAGTAAGAGAGTATGCCCTACGTCTTCCAGCTGCAATATATTGTACGAATGCTCACTATGTCTCCCAGGGAGAGCTGTCGAAAGGGAAGGCCTTTTCTTGTTTGCTGGAAAGTTAGGTGGAACCAGCCTGAGTTGAAGGCTAGAGGTAGAGGACTCATAGAAACAAATTTGAAACAAAATAACTCTACAAAGAATTTAAACAGAGAACAGATATACACAAATAACTCATAAACTAAAATTTGTATTCATTTATTCAAAATATACTTTTCTCACAGAAAGCGCTGTTGCTCTGTTTCACCACTATTTTGCTTTTGTAGAGCACACTACTTTTTCACCGTCTCTTTGAGTAATGATAATAAACTTACTTACAAAATATACCCACCAGAAATCACCAAGAAAATTCACCAAAAAGAGGTGAATTAAATGCCATTAATTACATCTCAAATAACTTCTAATTTACGTCAAGTGAAAAACATTTTCATCTGAAATTACAATAAAAAAATATATTAAAGGTTGAAAGATAAGCCTAGATTTAACTATCTAATCAAAATAAATATTGTCCTTCAAATAATAAATGCCCAAAAGATATTTACCGCTGTCAAAAGTTGCCACCGCACTACAGCCAGGAGAAAATAAGAAGTCCGCGGGATTGTGGTATACATGCACTATCGCATGCCAAAGGATGAAGTCTTGCGGGACTGCAGTAGACACCGCTTTATTGTACAACACTGATAGAGAGGATGCAGGATTACGGGAAGGATGCGGCAGGAGTTGGGAGAAATTCCAACACTCCCCCTTAATCACAACTGTTGTTGTCAATGATACCCAAACAATTTCTTTGATAGACAAAACTATCTTTTCCAACTGTCTGTGTGAAGATATCCGCATGCTGATCTTTAGGCTTGCAAAACTCTAAGAAGATTTCATCATTGTTGATTAACTCTCTAATGAAATGATATCTGGTATCTATGTGTTTGCTTCTTTTGTAAAAAACTGGATTCTTTGACAATACTATGGCTGAATTGTTATCACAATATATATTTGTTGCATCCACTTGTTCATTCTTTAATTATTTCAACACTCTTCTCATCCATACTGCCTAACACGATGCATTTGTGGTTGCTACATACTTTGCTTTTGCTGATGAAAGAGTGATCATTGGTTGCTTTTTTGAAGCCCATGATATTGCACCAGTGCCAACGTGAAAAATATAACCAGATGTGCTTTTTCTGTCATCAATATTTCTAGCACAATCACTATCCTTAAACCCAATCAACTTGAACTCTTCTAAACTTGAATATTGAATTCCAAAGTTATTTGTTCCACATATATATCTCAAAATTATTTTTTCCATCTTTCCAATGTGCGTCTTTAGGAGCTTCCATAAATCTGGAAATCAAACTTATAGCATACATTATGTCTAGCCTCATGGCTATCAAATAAATAAGACTGCCAACAAGTTTCTTATATAAAGTTGGATCCACATTTGAACCTTTGTCATCCTTACTCAATTTCAACCCTGTGACAATTGGTGTTGGTGCTGATTTGCAATTTAACATATGAAACCTTTTCAAAATATTATTTGCATATTTTGTCTAAGAAATGAAAATACCATTTTCATTTTGATTCACTTCAATTCCTAAAAAGTATTTCATGAGTCCCAAATCTGTCATTTCAAATTCTTTTTTCATAGCTCCTTTAAACAAATCAATTGATAAATCACTCATAAAAATAAAATCATCAACATACAAACATACAATTAGAATTTCACCTTTTTCATTCATCTTGTTGTGCAATGTAGGCTTCCTACCACATATATTAAATTCATTCTGTAACAGATATGAATCAATTCTGTTGTACCAAGCTCTTGGAGCTTGCTTGAGACCATACAGTGTTTTTCTCAGCTTGTAAACTTTGTCTTCTTGTCCCAATATCTCATACCCAGGTGGTTGTTCCACATAAACTTCTTCTTTAAGATAGCCATTTAAAAATGTTGATTTCACATCCATTTGATGAATTGACCATTTTTTTTGAGCTGCAATGGCAAGAATTGTCCTAAGAATATCTAGACGTGCTACAAGTGCAAAAGTCTCATTGAAATCAATTCTGGGCTGCTGTGAATAACCTTTTGCCACTAATCTTGCTTTATGTTTTTGCACATTACCATTTGCATTTAGTTTGGTTTTGTAAACCCATTTAACTCCTATTACATCTTTGTCTTTTGAAAGACTTACCAGCTCCCATGTTTGATTCTTTTCAATTGCATCAATTTCTTCATCCATTGCACAGATCTATTTATTATCCTTAATTGCATCCTCAAAATGAATTGGATCTTCAACTTGTGAATAAAATGCAAAAAGAGAAATCTAATCAAAATTATTTTCACCTTCATTTTGATCATAAATATCCCTTATACTTCTAATTTTTGTCTTCTCATGCTTGCCAATGTAGGATTTGATAAATCACTTGAGCTTGTAGAACGTGGACTTGATGGTCCAACAAAAAAAACTCTTGTTGTAGATGGCGTATGTTGTCTTAGACATGAAGCTGCTCTTACATTCGATGATGGCATCACTTGTGGACCACTTGGTTGAACTTGAATGGGCGTGGAAGGAGTCACATTAGTAGGAATATTTGCTGGTATAGAAACTTCATTTTCCTCTTGAGGTATACTTGCTGATACATTAACTATTTTTTCTCTGCTTCCATCCCATGCTTCATCTTCTACAAAGTGTACATCTCTACTGATTATAAACTTCTTGTTGATTGGATTATAAACTTTATAAGCCTTGGATTCATCACTATATCCAACAAATATACATTTTTCTCCTTTACTATCTAACTTCCTTCTCAATTCATTAGGCACATGTGCATATGCTATGCAACCAAATACTCTCATGTGAGCAACATTATATTTTCTTCCATTCCATGCTTTTTGAGGAACCATATTCATAACACTTTTTTTTGGACACCTATTCATTATATATGCTGCACATGATACAACTTCGGCCCAATATTCATTTGATAAATGCTTGCCTTTCAACATACTTCTATCCAGTTCCATGATTGTCCTATTCTTCTTTTCAGCTACCCCATTTTGTTGAGGTGTGTATCTAGTAGTAAACTATTTGTAGATACCATGATCTCTGCAAAAATTTAAAAACTCTTTTGAAATATATTCACCTCCTCTATCTATCCTCAATGCTTTGATATAATGACCACTTTGTTTTTTAGCAAGAGACTTAAATTGACATAAGAAATCAAACACTTCACTCTTATGCTTTAGAAAGTAGACCACCCATATTTTACTTGAATAATCATCAATAAAAGTTAGAAAATAGAGACTGCCACCAATTGAGGGTGTTTCCATAAGTCCACACAAATCTGAATGTACAATCTCTAAAGGGGCTTTTGCTCTAGTTGACTTTCCTACTGGAAAAGATTCTCTATGCTGTTTTCCTAAGATACATCCTTCACATACTCTTTCAGATTTTTCTATTAGAGGTAATCCCTTGACCATACTTTTCCTGTGAAGTAAATTTAATCCTCCAAAGTTAAGATGACCAAATCTTAAGTGCCATAACCAATTTTCATCTTTTACTTCTGCTTGAAAGACAGTTTGTATGGTTCTTGTTTCTTGTGCTTGTGCATAATCTATATTCAAATCTGGTTGAATCTTCAAAGGAAACATTCTATTACTTGTTATTTTGACCTTAGCAATGAGCTGATTACTTGGGTATTTGTCTAAAATTGTGCATAGTCCATTTTTGAAAGTTACTTTATACCCTTTTTGAACAAGATATCCTATACTCATCAAATTGTGTTTTAGTCCAGGCACAAAATGCACATCTAAGATATATTTTTTCTCCCCCTGTTTAGTTAGAATGTTGACATTCCCCTTTCCTTTAACTGACACTTTGTTATCATTACCCAATGTGACATCAAACTTAACATTTTCATCTAAACTTGAAAATATTTCTAGATTTCTTGTCATATGGTTGCTACGGCCTGAGTCTAAAAACCAAACATCTTTTTCACTTGCCTGTGCAACATTACATGCAAAAAACATTGTACTCTTTTCTAGTTTTTGGTCTTGACTTTTTTTTGTAAAATTTGCATTTTGTTTACCATGGTCATACTGTTTCTTTCTACACTCACTCATGTAATGCCCAAACTTTTTATAGTAGTGACATTTGATTTGAGATTTATCATACCTTTGACCTTGAGACTAATTTTGAGTGGGGCTTTGGCTGCTGCCTCTTCCACTTGAGCTTGACAGACTGCTTTTTCCTCCTCTATTGAAACTTCTTCATCTTCCTCTGTAATTTGTTCTTCCTCTGCCTCTTCCTTGGTTGATTGAAGCTTGTGACTTGAAAGCATGCTCCAATGACGTATTTGCAGACCTACTCAGCCTTTGTTCATGAGAAATGAGAGATGCATGGAGCTCATCAACTATATATTGTGTGAGGTCATTTGTTTCTTCTATAGTTACAACAATTGTCTCAAATTTTGTGGGTAAGCTCCTTAAAATATTTTCAACCACTCTTTTATCTTCAAGTGTCTCACCATGTGATCTAATTTGATCTACCAGTCCAATAATCTGGGTGAAGAATGAATCTACTAATTCATTATCTTTCATGTGCATTGTTTCAAAATCCCTTCTTAGTATTTGTAATTTAGCTATCCTAACATTTTCCATACCTTGATAGGTTGTTTGAAGTATATCTCATGCTTGTTTGGACCTTGTTGCTCTTGCAATCCTTGGGAAAATGCTCTCATGCACTCCTTGGAGGATGAATAAACATGATTTTGAATCCTTCTTTCTATTCTCTTTCAATAAATCATTCTCTGCTTGAGTTAATGCATTATATGCTGCTACATCAACTGGTTTTGGAAAACCATTTTCTATTAGCTCCCATAAATCTTGTGAGGAAAACAATGGCCTCATTATGATTGCCCAATAGTCATAATTTTTCCCATTAAACTATGGGATTTGTGGGTTAGTCAAGCTTGTGCTTGCTGCCATTTGAGAAAACTTTAAATCCTTCAAAATCCCTTTGAAAATCTTAAGTTCTGATAACCTTGAGCTCTGATACCATGTGAAGGCTAGAGGCAAAGGACTCACAGAAACAAATTCAAAACAAAATAACTCTACACAAAATTTAAATAGAGAACAGATATACACAAATAACTCATAAACTAAAATTTGTATTCATTCATTCAAAATATATTTTTCTCACAGAAAGAGTTGTTGCTCTATTTTGCTTTTGCAAAGCACACTACTTTTTCAGTGTCTCTCTGAGTAATGATAATAAACTTACTTAGAAAATATACCCACCAAAAATCACCGTCTCTCTAAGTAATGATAATAAATTTACTTACAAAATATACCCATTAGAAATCATGAATTAAATGTCATTAACTACATCTCGAGTAACTTCTAATTCACGTCAAGTGAAAAGCATTTTCATCTTAAATTACAATCAAAAAAATATTAAAGGTTGAAAGATAAGCCCAGATTTAACTATCTAATCAAAATAAATATTGTCCTTCAAATAATAAATGCCCAAAAATATTTGCCGCGGTCAAAAGTTGCCACCGCACTGCTGCCAGGAGAAAATAAAGTCCGCGGGATTTCGGTATACACGCACTATGTCATGCCACAGGATGAAGTCTTGCGGGACTGCAGTAGACACCGCTTTACCGCACAACACTCAGAGAGAGGATGCGGGATTGCGGGAAGGATGCGGTAGGGATTTTGATCCCTTGGTGAAAGGTAAATTCATTGCTGCTGTTTTGTGTGCATTTCTTGGTTCAACCACTCTCTGCACTACAAAAACTACGGTCCCATGCAGAGAGTTGTCGAATCAAGAGATGTACACAAAACAGCATCAATGAATTTACCTCAGGCTGCTGCTTTCAACAAGGGATCAAAATGTGATGTGGAAATTGTTGACTCAGGGTGGTTCCACTTAACTACCCAACAAACAAGAAAAGGCCTTCCCTTTGCACAGCTCTTCCTGGGAGACATAGTGAGCATTCGTACAATATATTGCAACTGGAAGACGTAGGACATACTCTCTTACTCTTGCCTCGCCATTCTTAGAGCCTATTTCAACCGCTTCAAAGGTATATCTTCTTGCTCATTCTATGACTCTATGGATGGGAAACAAATAGTCGGTATAGGAATATGGGACAACATTGAATCTGCATATTTTAATACCTTGGTGAGTTTTCCTTGGCTAGTTCCTCTTCAAACACAAATCGAGAACTTTTCTGATTGGTAACTTTGATTTTGCCCTTAGATTTTTTTGGTTGATGCTCTTCATCAGAATAGATGAGGGCTTTCACATAAACCCTTGTCTTCTCCGTTTATAACAGTTGCTTCATCTGATATCCAGCCACCTTTACCATCGATGCCAGCAATCGCTCGTCCACTTCCAAAAGCTATTCCAAAAGCATTAAAAGAATCTCTAAGTCAACATAGTTTAAAGAGAGCTATGTATTCAAACTCAGAAACACATCTAAGATATTTCCATATGTGGCCTAGCTATAGCTCTCTACAGAATTTACAAAGCAATTCTCAGCGTTACTTGTGCGCTAGAATCTTGAGATTGACATCCTTTTAGGGAAACTTCTGGTATTAAAATAAAATTTAGATTTGTAGATCTAGAATGAAAATGAGAGTACTTCTAGATGAATGCAGATCTATATTTTTTTGAAGATTTTCCAAATTAAACATTCCCAAAAATATTAGGTATTCTATCATCGTTAGAGATACTATTTAATCTGGTATTACTGCTAGATGTATTTGAGATATGACAAAAGCAGTATAGGAAAAAATATCATTGTCAACAGATCAATAGAGATTATTACAAAAATATATAAGAAAAGCCTAGAATCTCAGAGAAATTAAATACATTAATTAAAAGAAAGCATGAAAATAAAACATAAAACATAAAAGTAGTACATTTTCTCTCTCTATGTTGACTGGCATCCTTTTCTTTGTGTCCTTGACATGGGTAAGAGGGAAGAATTGGGTATACAACTGAATAGAATTCTTGGGAAAATAGATTCAATTGTCTATTTGATCAAAGATGAAATCTAATCCAGCCAGCCTCCGAGATAATTTCAATTCTTATTAGCTGATGCAAAAACTCTCTTACCGATAGTGAGTATTCTAATCCAGCCAGCCTCCGAGATAATTTCAATTCTTATTAGCTGATGCAAAAACTCTCTTACCGATAGTGAGTATTCATATAATATATTGCAGCTGGAAGACACAGGACATACTGTCTTACTCTTGCCTCGCCATTTTTAGAGACAATTACGGCTGCTTCAAAGGCATATCTTCTTGCTCATTCTATGACTATGGATGGGAAACAAATAATCGGTATAGGAGTATAGGACAAAATTGAATTTGCATGTGTTTTTAATCTCTGTTTGCTGCAGCAATTTATGTGTTTTTGTAATTCCTTCATTTATAACAGTTGCTCCATCTGATATCGAGCCACCTTTACCATCGATGCCAGCAATCACTCCTCCACTTCCAAAAGCTATTCCTATACTGAATTCTCAAGGTTACTTGTGCGCTACGAATCTTGAGATTGACATTTTTTTGGTCAAGTAGAATAAGGGTTTCTATAAACCTCTCGTACTAAAATAAAATTTAGATGTCCAGACTTGGAATAAAAATGAAAGTACTACTAGATGAGTGTGCTGACCGATGAACGTAGATTTATATTTGTTTTGAAGATTTTCAAAATTAAACATCTCCAAAAATATTGGGTATTCTTATCATTGTTCGTGATACTATTTAATTTGGTTGGTATTACTACTAGATCTATTTGAGATTTGACCAAAGCAGTATAGTTCGATACTTTATTAAAGTAAAAACATTGGAAAAACATACATAAAATCAGTACATTTTCTCTCTCTGTGTTCAGTGGCATCCTATTCTCTCTGTTGTTGACATAGGTAAGAGGGAAGAATTGGATATACAGCTGAATAGAATTCCTGGGCAAACAGATTTAGTTGCCTATTTTACTAAAGGAGTTTGTACAAGGATTATTTGCTTTCAAACATGGTAGATCTCCCCACACTTACTTCTAGCATCTCTGAAAAGAACATATGAATGGTCAAATAATAATAAAGATTTATAAAATATAGTTGTAAGTTGGTTAATCTATCAATTATATAACTAGAGCTGCAGTGCAGTGTAGTTCCTGCCTGGCAGGGCAGTTATGAGAAAAATGATTTGTTGGGCTTAGTAGAGCCATCTTCAGTCAAATATACCATGCAATTTATGTTAATTCTATTGCTGGGTGTGCTACCTGTTGGTGTTGTTCTGGCCGTCATGTTTTTAGTGTGACCTATGAAACCCACTGTAGACAAGAATGAGCTGAAGCGCTTTTACATTTTCCTTTACATAGCCTTGGCCCTAGCAGGGTTTCTGATGGTAATGATTGTGATGAAAAATCGAGTGAAGAACTTTCCATAGTTAGGTTACCAAATTGTAGCTGCCTTTAGCATTCTTCTCCTTATGCTTAATATCATTGTAGTTGTTTACGCAGAGATGGACAACATGAAGCCACATCCTCTCAAGCCGCATCCTTCCGAGAGGGTCTTCCCAGTTTTGTATCTCCACCAACATCTGCTTTATTTTTCTTCTTAGTTATTCAAGTTTATATGCTTCCAAATAAATAAAAATATGGTTCTATGGGTATTGAAAGTCAGAAAAATCTCCTTTGAAACCCTATATATTTGAAACCCTCTATTAGAAACCACTGATTTCTAATTTTATATTTTCATATTAAAGCTATATAGAAATCTTGACATTATTAATGACTTTATGTAAAGATATGCTATAACCCTTTTTATTTAGGTGTAATTTTTTGTGATTTACAATATGATGTAAGTCTTAATGCTTCTTCTTTATCTTATTGTCAATGTGACATTATCTAAATATATCTGTTTTGGTAGTTAGATTCTTTTTAAAATAATTTAATTTTACAAAATTTCTATTTTTTGAAATTTTCATATTTACCCTAATTTGTTTTAAAACATATTTTTCTTAAAATAATAATTAAAGATTTGGATTTTTAATGATTAGGGTTTTATTATTATTTCTAAGTTCAAGATTATATTTTAAATTTATTGTGAGATGAGAGTCCTAATTTCTTCTATTTAATTTTAATTTATTATATAATGTCAGTTCTAATTCTTCTTTTCAATATTATTGTAAGGGGCATATCTAACTGTCTAAACATATTTGTCTTAATAGTTAGATTTCTTTCAAATTGGTTTAGTTTTGCAGAATTTTTTCTTTTGTTTAAAAATATAATCAATTTACTATAATCTATTTTAAGGAATACAAGCTTTACCAAATTTTAGTGTTATTTTTAAACTCAAGCTTTCTTTAATAATTAAGAACAGTTTTGATTAAGTGAAATCTCAATTTTGAAAAACTTTATTTTAAAATGAATTATTTGCCTTATCTTAAACAATTATTTCATTATACATTAGTTTTTTATAAGTTAAAAAAATATATATTTAAATAATTTGATATCTTTGACAACATATCATTTCTTCATTTATAATAACCACAAATAATTATTTCAAAAAAAATCTTAAAACTCATTTATATTCAAATAAATTTTAGAAATATCTAGAAATTATCTCTACAATCCAATTTGATTTAAAGTACTTCATACAATTATTTAATATTTTTTTAACTAAAACATATTAATTCTATTAAAAACCTTAATATGTTGTTTGTTTTTTTTTTTTTTATAAATATTTTTTTCAAAAACAGTCATTCAATATTCTTTTAAATTAAAACTGGACAACAAAACTGGGCACGTGGAACCTCTGATAACAATGCCAGTAGAGGTAACATCATGAAGGAGCTAGAGGAAGTAGGTAATAGTAATACACAAAACATGGAGAAAAATTCTGTTCCCACCACCAAAGGGTCGCCTAGGTCGCCTTACTGGATCAAAAAGATTAGCCTAAAAGTATGACAAATTATCAAAATGCAATGAATGTTAATTTTTTGGAAGTTACAGCAGGTTATGATGTGTTACAGTGTTTAACTCAGTACCACAGAAGGAATGGCATAGATGTGGGTGTTTTCGAAGCATGTGGAACTGTAAGTTGTGCAACAATTTATCAACCTGGGAGGCAGCTTCAATTTTTTTCTAATCAAACTGAAGTAATATCCCCGTCTGGATACTGTTCTCCTTCCTTGTGTTCTTTGACTGTAGTGCTTGGAAGCTCTCAGTTCAGAGTTGAGCAAGGATTTGTTGGCAACAGGCTTTCTAGTAGCCGGCTTATAGCAAGTTCTTCTATTTGTATTACTGTTGCTCCATATGTCAATCCATCACTTCATAAGATTAGTTCTAATGGTGAAGACGAAAGTAGTAGCAACATTAGCTATACTTCTAATCATTCCCCTAATTCTACACATCCACGTGCAATGGCTAAAGGCGATTTTTCATCTTGGGTGCATCTCTAGTGAATACTTCGTTGCCTAACACACTCAATGCTACCCTTCTTGAAAATGCAGATAATCGGCATGCCAAAAGATGTAACCATTTGTCTAAGTCCTATCTTTCATTGGGTTTATTTGTACAAACCAGGGGTTTGACATGTGTGTTTGTGTTGCAGTATGTGATGGTGTAGCTGACCCTGTCCTCTCTTTTTTTTGTCCTCTTCTAGAGTGTAGCTGGGTGACTTAGGGTTTTTTGTTTGTTGAAAAATTTACAAACGGTAGTCCTTACATGCAAACGATATGTAGATAGGAAATATATCGACAGATGATGCTGGACATTTGAGGCATTCAATTGCAGAAGTCAATGGCAGTATTAAAATGGTGGGTATTAAAAAACAAAGATACAAGAACATTGTACTTGGAAACAATTAAATTGGCTTGGCATCTGCATAATATAGTATTTGTTTGTTGATTCCTGTCAACCTGCAGTGCAATATAGTAATTTTTTTTTTATTGTTGTCTATTTTGTTAAATGACTGTAACAACTTCTATTTGTGTGCTGGTTGATGCCATAGAACTTTGGCAAAAGATGATTCTAGTGTGTGGATGAAAGGGCATGTAGTATTTCTGTTCGATCCGTTTGATTCAGGCATTCGCTCAAATCTTAACTTCTCATCATATTTTAAAGTAGAAGCTCAAATCCTTTTCAGATAGGAAGGAGTGCTTCTACAACCAAGACAACCATCAATATTTCATTATGTAATTTGTTTATTTTTTTAAGTTATAAATTTCATCTTTAGCAAGTACTTGTTTGTGTGATTTGGGTTATATTCATATTTCATTATTTTTTAATTTTCTTCAGCATTTGCTTTCCTTTCTTTCTTATTCAATCTTTTTTGACCTTAGATATCGTCACTTTTGTGTACGATTGCCTCGATTTGGTCTCAAAATGAATTATTTTGGTTGTTTACCGTTTAATGGTAAATCAATTGTTCTCCGTCCTCAAGATGTAGGGATGCAAGGTATACATAACTTGCAATTTCCCATGGACCACGGCCTTCCCCTAGCTATACCTGGCATGCAGGGACACTTTACCACTTTGTTATGAAGCTATTTTCATTTTGACATACCCGTGTAAGTTTGGGAGAATCCACTTGGTTACAAAATTTTCTATGCAATTTTTGGTTAACAAGGATAAATCACACACTTTTGGAGGGAATTATACGATTAAAATAATTCTTGGATATAAATAACTTAATGTGGTTTGCTTGAGGAATGATATGATAGATATTCACAATGCCCATTATAAAGTATTATTTTATTAGATAAGTTATTTGCTACATAAAGGACGAAGAAATAGTTTTCAACATTGGTTGTGTTATGTGGATTGTGTGTTAAACATTGTGTTTGTTATTGGGAAGGCCCGCAACTTATTTCAATCTTTTGTATTTACAAATCTCCTTCAAAAATGGATTTATTATAATTGGTTTTTTGTGCTTGAACTATTTTGGATGCACACTACATATCTTGATGCAACAACTCATCAAAATTACAAGGGCAAGGATATAGAGTATGACACATAATTATTTCTTCAATGCACGATTAGATTACTATCAATCATGGTCTGCAGATGAATCCTAGTTTTTTGAAGATCTTAGGAGCCTTAGTCTCTTATATAGTGAGATGCTTCTACAAATTCTATTCATTTCTATATCACCTTGGTGAACATTTAAGGTTACTATCTAGAGATGACTTAAAGCTAGTTGGCATGGGTGATGAAAATAGGAAAATGACTTAAGTATGTCAACTATGTTAATTCATCTCTAGAAAGTAAGCCTATATGTTGATTGCGGAACAATTTTTGCCTTTGAACATTTTGGTTTCTAGCCCTTACTTCTTTTTTTGCTTCGGGATGACTTCATTCCTGAAAGACAAAGACTACTCCCACACAAAGGCGTGTAATGTGCCACGTGGTGGCTGCGCAAATTTATATATATCATTTTCTTTTAGGCCTAAATCAAGACATGTGTCTGCTTGGCAAGGATTTTCTTCAAAGCCATTCTCATAAAATTTGAAATCTTCTGCTTGCTTGCCATACCATCCATTTCGTCGGGCGGGTTGTGTCAACCACGAATGTATTTTCTTTTAGGTGGAGTTTGTTGGAAAATGAGGCAAAGTCTTTCCTTTTGGGAGTAGACTTCTGGGATAGTGCCATCACTTCCCGTGGCTGATCAGATTATGCTTATATGATCAATCTAGGATTTGATCTTCTTATGATAGCATATCCTCACAAAATAGCTAGATCCATTAATAAGGCAGTTGAGAATTTATGAGCGAAGATTTCTATGATCTAATGAAGCCCTAAGATCAGATTGTGAGCTATCAGATTCAGGCATCTCACAATTTCTTCTTCTCGATCAATTGGGGAGGTGTCCTCTTCTTCTAGCTATAAATAAGGATTGGAAGAAGTAAAAAAAAAGAGGTTTTGGAGCTTCTTCGAAAAATATTTTCAGAGAATATAGATACTATTAAATAGGGTTTTAGAAAATTTTGTTTATTTTCTTTGGCATGTTGTATTGTTCAAACTATCATCAGATTGGCATCCGACCTCTGTTTTTAGATAATATATCATAAGAATTTGATCTATTTGGGATAAAATTTAGGATTGTGCATTTTATGTCCTTTTTCAAGTTTCTTTTTCATATTTCATTTATGTTGAGAACATTGTGTTAAACCCTTACATTGATATTCCAAATAATTATTTTACATGTTGTTAGCTTCTATGTTCTATGCTATCTTTTTGAAATTGGAACATGTCCATTATACTCTTTCATTTTCTATAAAAGATATTGCTATTTTTCATATTATTCTATAAATGAGGAAGGATTCTATAAATATCTAAGTATTTATGTTAATCTTTAGGGTTTCTTACTCCTGTTTGACCTTAATCGATGCTTCCCATGGGGAGATTTGAAAGACTACACTATGCTTTCTCTAGCCTTTGTTTCTTGTTCTCTTCCCAACAATGAAGGGTTTGTGGCATTATGTGTCCATCTCATCAGTTATAAGAGATAGTTAAAGTTCAAAATTTTGTAAAAGCTTTGGCACATTGTCATCTTTATGTTTTATTTGTACATTTCTCTCTACCCCCTTTCCCCAAACACAAAGAAGAGCTAAATTTCTTTAAAAATCCTAGAGGTCATTCAGTGAGGTGCAAATTGGTCCCCCACTCATTGAATTTCCCATAAGGTTGTTCAGAGATGTGCAATATTTTATGATCAATAGTTCTTTTTCTGGCATGACCGATGGGAGTCAAATTTCCAAACATCTAATTAGAAGTAAAAAATATTTCATAAATTAGACCAAGAGGAGAGGCTGGAAATCTCATGCCTAGAGTTCAAACAAGAGCATCTTCTAGAGGCCATTTCCAATACTCCTAGTTACCTACCTCAACACCAATGAGGAGAAGAGTTACAGGTTCCATATCACTTGTAAAAAGAAACAGGGTAAGAAGTGTTATCCCACAATCCAAAGCTTTATCTACTCCACTAGGAGGCCGAACCTTCCAGATCATAATACCCATCTATCCTATCCATAGGAATTTGTTTACAATGGATCACTTAGGTGCTCCCACTCTTAGAAATTTTGTAACTTGGTATAGCAGTAGCCTGCAACGACCACCTATGCTCCTAGATGTATGACCCGCCATACCTGCTAATGCTCTTAAGGTAATCCCAAGGTTTTTTGGGGAGGATTTTAAGACCCCTTCAAGTGTCTCCAAGATATAGCAGAGGAATGCAAAGTACATAACATCACGAAAGAAAATGTATCCCTTAGGTTACTAGCCACATCTTTCAAAGGAAAGGCCTAGGACTAGTACAGGTCCTTGGCTTTTGGTTCTATCCTCTCTTGGGATCAATTTGATAAGAAGTTGTGCAAGCACTTCTTTGAGAAAGGAGATCGGTCCTCTTTGCTGCAACAATTAATCACTATCAAGAGGGCCCCACAAGAGGCCATGAACAATTTCAACACCAGGTTTCATAAAACCTGACAAAAGATTCCTGTGATAGCTAGGCCTCCAACAACTATGGTGTTCATGTTCTATCTAAAGGATTTCAATTCAGACATCATAGTCATGATACAATATATGGGGGGAAATACCCTGCACGATACATACGATTTGGCTATGCACACAGAAAATAGTCAGATCGACGATGAAAAGCTTCTACCATGACCGTCAATGCCCATATTCACAAAAATATTTTGTGGCCCCCGAGAAGAAGCAACTCCTAGTGCCTCTACTCCATAAACAAGAATGTTAGTTGCTCCACCATCTATGTATGTATACCTAGGAGGACAACCCAACATATAAGGCTCTTCTTCATTAGCAGCAGACATAAATGATATGAAGAACCTCATGCAGTCTTTTGCGAACGAGTTGGTCCTCTTCCGACGATAGCAAGTAGCACCTCCAAAACCTCCCACATAGACCTATCAAGGAGGAATGCCATCTTATCAATATAATGCATATCAAGGAGCTCTTAAAGGAGGAAATCAACAACAAACACCTACAAATTAGATAGTCCAAGTCACCATGCCACTTTAGATTGTTAGGAACAATCCAAGTAAGGATTTGGTCCCAAGATAGAATAACCTAGTAGAAGATGAGAATATGTGGTGCTTCTCATGTAATGATAGCCATATGCCCCATAATTTTCCAAAGGGAAATCTTCAACAAAAGATATAAGAGTAAAGAAGTCAAGTCATGTTTTCAAACACGAAAGAATATCAGTCTCCTGGAATGGAGAATTCTCGCTTTAGAGTGCAAGCATAAGGGATTTCCTTAGAGGAAGAGCTAGATATCTCACTAGACCAAGCATTACTTTCTTGGATGGAGGAAGAAGATGCAATATTTGCAAATGATGCTCCAATGACTAGTTCCCCACAAGTACAACTGAACTACAACACAAGGTCCAAAAGAAGGCTCACTCAAGAATACATGCAATGACCTCTACATCATTCACAACCATAACAATTGTAACCGCAAATGGAGAAAGCCTCACAAATTTGACCACTTAGTAGTCGCAAGCTCCACCATTACTAGAGAAAGAGGTGGAAAAAGCACCAAGCCCATCCACATCAGATTGGCCTCTTCCAAAGAAAAAGAAATACCACCATTCAAACCTAAGGTCCCACTAGTTGAAAAACTTAATTCGGTAGAGCAACTAAAGAAGGCACCCGCTAATGTGTCTTTATGGGATGTTATATCAATTCTAGATAAAAAAATATTGCTCCAAGAGGCATTGAAGAAGGAGGAACAAATGTCGTGGACGGATGCAATCTCACCATGCAATCAAGATAAAGGAAAAGGACCCGTGTAGGACCCCCGACCTTTAGGAGCCACAACATAGATAAATTTCACAGACAATTCAAATGTGGAAGTGGTAAGCAAACCGAAGCCTACCCCTTTCTTTTTAACACTTATTGTGCACTAGTACGAAAACAAAAATAATGACTAAAAAAACTACAAAAGATTGGTCATGTGACCATTAGTAGTTTATTGCCACTCATTTATAACATGACCAAATTCATGAGTAAACCATTTATTGTCATTTATTGGTTGTTTTGATTGATCAATTTGGTGGTATATTTAGTCGTTAATTTAGTCATTGATTGTTGTTAACTGATCATTTGTTTAATCATGGTAGTCATTTATTTAGTCATGATAGTTGTTATTTATTCATAGTAGTTGTTTATTTAGTCATGGTAGGCATTTAATTAATCATTGTAGTCATTTATTTAGTCATGGTTTTGTCATTTATTTTGGTGAATTAGTGATTCAAGTTACAAATCAAATCTAAAATAATTAATCCTCACAAAATTATGCATATAAACTTCAAGTATCATAGATATTCAAATGTTGAGAGAAGCATCCTGAAATAAAAAATAAATGCTTGAACAAATATGATTGATCAAACACAAATAGATCACAAATCAAGAGGAGCCACAACACAATATTTAAGAGTCTAGAAATTTACTTCATTAAACCTCATTGGAAAATCAAAACCTCAATGGTTACAACATTTGTTGAAGAATTGAATAATTCAAAAAGGCATAAAATAAAGAATCACTATGAATTAATCAATTTCTTTACTTGAAAGTTTCATTCAAATTTGAAACTCAAAAACTAAATGAACTCAAGAACCTTTAGAATAGTTATAATGTATAGATCTTTACAACACAATTAGTACACCTGGACATTTGAGATGAGCTTCACTTCAATCTTGAATTGAAGTTAATTCATGGCTAAGTTGAGAATGGGCTAATGATAGCTTCTTCACTGCCACTACTTTTCCACATTTCAACATGCCCTGCAACCAAACAAATCATAAAAAAATGGAACCTTTATATATGTAAATCTTCCAGTCACAAAAGAAAGGGTCATTTCTAATATACAATACCCAACATTTCAACTTTATACATTAACAACAAGGAATATTTCAGTTGAAAGAAACAAGCACATGCAAATCAATACACTAAATGCTTAGTTAGTAGTTTATTAAAAGCAGTTAGGCTATGGATAATTGATGTAACAAACCCAACTTAAATTTTGGATTGTATTTTTAACCCCTTGCTTGAATAGATTGAAGAGAATTATCTATCTCATGTTCTATATGATGTTTTATACAGGTCCATTACATTTTGGTAGGAAATTAGTAGAGAAAAATGCGATAAATGTTGGCGGGTTAAAAAAAGACCTAAAAAAAGATGATTTCTTTCCAAATATGTGAGAGATTGTTAAGACTATCTAAGAAACAAACCTAGGGATTGAACACCTTTATTTTCTCAATAGCATATTAAATATTCCCATTCTAAATGCTTGTTTTACAACATCTCCTTCCATTATTGTTTGAAGATTTTTCTACTATGTAAAGCTAAGAAAAACATATAGGAGTGTGATCATATGTAAATGAATTTAAAGAAAAAGGTGGGAAGTAACAAGGAAACTGTTCAAGACTTCTATGGAGAATGTACTTTATGAATGTTCCAAATACACATGCACAAATATGACCAAATATTTCAATTAAAGAAATCAATGAATGTTAGAGGAAATTAAGGAATCAAAGTGACTTGGGACTTTTATGATTCCATATCCCATTCACCATATTTAGAAATCTTGATGCTAAATAAATGCCATTTCAAAAAAATTGGCTTAAGGATTTTAAATTCTTTAATCCGCTTATTAGTTTCAGCTCCTCTAAACTCTTGCACCACTATTCCTTGGTATTGACCTTTCACTTCTCCAATTTGGTGAGTTGCAACCTGAAAATAAGGTTTCAATGAGGGTTTTAGAGTATGTTTTTAAAATGAAAATAACAGCCAAGATCCTAATACTGAACACATTTAGGTTTTAACATTAGGGCATCCTTTACCTACTTTCCCCACTACTATTAGAGAAAGGAACAAAGTGGTGGAATAGAGAAAGCAAGAGGGAAGTTCCACTTAAGCCCTCTAGTTGATGGAAGGATGAAACAATCGCACCTTCAAAAGCAGTGGTTGAACAGGGGGATGAAATCACTCTTATGTTAAAGCCAAAGAGGGATGAATGAAGGTTGTCTATTACATCCACACATATCATAACTACTATAGATGAAAGCATTGAATAGAAATTGGCTCCTCCAAACTCTACCGCCGCTATTGGTTTTGGCTCCAATTTTGAGGGTTTATTAATTTGTTTGTTGATGTTTCCCACCCCCTAAACCTTTCTAGGGTTTGTTTCCTACGTCTTGATTCCAAAATTGGATTTCAAATTAAATAAACTAGATAGTGGATAAATCTCCTGCTTATGTCCCCAATAAATTATAATATTATAATAATAAATATTATATATATAATATTATAATATTAAATATATTATAATACTATATTATTATATAATAATAAATAATATTATATATATTATAAATATTATATTATATAATATATATAATATAATATAATATAATATATTGTAATGTAATATAATTATTACTATATTATATTATAATACAACCAACTCCCTACTGATTACTTGCATAGGAGAGATTTTGAAAATGGAGGACTACACGATACAGAGTTCTCATTTTCTCGTAAATGGTAACTTTTTGAATTTTTCTACCCATTTTATAAATACCAAGGGCTTTCACGAGACACGAAGGGTTCCATCAACTGGTTTTACCAACACTAATAGTGTAGTTTCAAATAGACTAGATTTGAATTTCTATGGAAAGTCATTTTCATTAGTGAAAAAGGAAATTTCTGGCAAGGTTAAAAGATTTCATAATGGGGCTTGGATTCCTGATCAACAAGCTTCCAAGCTTCCTATTAGGAATTTTTAGTGCAAATCACATGCCACAAAATTTCTTATCAGGGAGAAGCAAGCACCATTTGACATTTGTGTCCCTAATTCTTCAAGTTCTCACTCGTGGGCTGATGTAGCTTCTGGTTGATCATGTGGTCATAAGGTTACTTCTTCTTCCCGCTCACCAATTTCTTTCCCCAATAATTTCCTATTTCTAGGGCTTCCTTCACTCCAAAGTCTTCTTTTCCTTGTCTAGCCACTTTCCCAAATGACATTCCTATTGTTTTCCCTAAATCTTTTGCTCCTTTGTGAGCCCCTCTCACTTTTCCAAATAACATCATTATCTATAAGAAGGTTCTATTGGGCCCAAATGTTAATGGTATTGATGATGTTGTGTGAAGGGTTCATTCTAAGTCCCATATGCAGGGGAAGGACAAGGCTCTGGGTTTTAAAGGAAAGGAGTGGATCCTAAAACAAAATTTAGGGAGTGATCAAGTCAATGTTACTCTTCCTCATGTCATGCTTTAGCTACAACTTAATGATTGTAAGGACGTGGCCCTAATTCCTAATTTCTAATTTTTGGAATTTCACTCTAGATCTTGAATTTTAGAAATGCTGGATTTTTCAAACTTGGGAAGGATCTAATCAAGTTTTCTTTTTAGATAAGGGGGAAGGTTTCTTTGTAGTGATATTTTCTGATAAAGATTCTAGGAATGTTGTTTATAGAAAAAAATCTTGAATTTGTGAGGGTAATGGTTTATTTACAACCCTATGTACTCCAAACTTTTTTTCTTCTCATACTAGGGTTAAATTCATTCCCTTTTGGGTTCAGTTGCAAGGGTTACCCCTGGAATATAGAGATTCGAGCATTATTGAGGTCCTAGGCAATCAGTTAGACATTTTTCTGCACTAAGATTTTTTTTTCTCTAATCCATTGTTGCTAGTCAAGCTTTGTGTTCTTATTGATGTTTCTAAGATTCTACCAGGAGTTGTCAATATTAAGTCAAGCTATGGCTTGTGGAAAAAAAAGGTGGTTTTTGAGGATCCAAAGAAAAAAAAAATTCGCTTTCATTTTCCTATTCATTCTTCAAAAACGTGTGTGGAGTTTGAGGACTTGAGCATGAATGTCAATAGGAATTCATCCAAAAGCTCTATTTATATTCTAAATGATAAATCAATTATGGCTTTTTCTACACCTGACAAGGATTTGCTGCGAATGTTTGGTTTGTCTTTCTTCTCTAAGGTTTTTGATGTCTATTTTCAGTGGTGTCAATTCATCACTGGACTAAGTTCATAGATTAATCTTCAAGTTCCTTATAGTCTCTTGAAACCAGATGGGGGCTCTTGTTGTAGCTATCTCTCTTTGGGGGAAGGTAAGGGCTTTCAAGTAGTTAATTCTGATAACCTGGTATAATTTTTCCATGACAGATCGCCTCTTCTACAAGCTAATTTTTTTTCATTAGTTGGTTTTAGAAATGAAGGGGCAGTTAGCAAGGTTTCTGGTTCTCATTTTAAGCCTATTATTGTTTCTTTTGTACTTGGCTTGGAGAATCTATTGTTGTCTCCCATGAATATTTTTCTTCATTCTCTCAAGTTCTTGGTTCCTCAAATCAATTTTGTTAGGTTTCAACAATTGAATCAATGTGCTTCAATGCTAACACTTGGTTTGTCTAATCAATGTGAAGAAAGGTTAAAGATTTTTGATGGTCAAGTTGTTGAGGATAATTTCATTTCACAGGCTCAGTCAGATTTTGTTGGTTCTATTTATCATTCCTCTAATTTTCCTTGTAAGATGGAGTTTAAGAAATTTTTTGATGAGGCTTTAGTAATTGTAGGAGAAAAGATGATAGATGATATTGCTTCTAAGGTTTTTGGGGAAGGGGAGTTTTCAAATTATCTGGTTTTGTTATTAATATCCCAATTCCCGTTGTCTCCTCCTTCAAGCAAAAAGTTTCCTGCCAAAAGGGGTAGGAAGTCTTTATCAACTAAGTTACAAGAAGAAATAGTAGTAGGCTTACAGCTGACATTATATGTTAAAATGGGTATAGGATTGAAACAAAAAGGACCAAGGATACCTTGTTCCTCTCCCAAGTTACAATGAGGTTAATATCATGGAATTTTAGAGGCAAAATGGAAAGAGTTGCTATTGAGAGAGGAGGCCTATTGGAGAAAGAAATCAAGAGAATTATGGTTGAAAGATGGAGATAGGAATAAATTTTTTTTCCATATATCACCACAAATGGGTATGTGCAGGATCATCATGGAAAAAACAGGCCCTTAAGTGGCAAAAACTTTAGAAAAATCAGAGTTAGGCAGCTTGACGTAAAAAATTGAATAAGTTATCTATATTATTTAAAAAATATGTAAGAATAGAATCTATAGCAAATTGGATTTAGTTTCTAAACTACTAGGTATATTTTTTTAAAAAAAATGATTTGGTGAAAATTTGAAATTTCAATGCAATAGTACTTAAATTTCAAGGAAAAAATAAGAAATAGGTGTCAGTTTGACCACCCTAACCACAATAAAATGATAATATTTTTTTATAATATTCTAGATATAAGTAGAGGAATCATGTCCAGATGTGATGCATATTTTTTTGTAATTTTTTTCCAACTAAATAATTAATTATGATTTTTATTACAAATTTTAAAATATAAAACTTGTATGCGACCACCTTAACTTGGTCAAAACTTCATGAAATTGAATTTTCTTTTTTTAATCCTATATTATGTGAATCATAGAATGTGACACATATTTTGGATTCAAAAATGTGATACCATTTGAAAGCTATAGATGTTTTCAATCAACCTATCAATCGGACTTTAATCATAATTCAAATAGAAAATGAATAATAATTATTTATTAAATTCAAAGTAAAACATAATTTATTGGTGGAAAGTTGAGAGTTTCCTTTAAAAACCCTTTTCGTTTTATCAATTTTGGGTATAAAAAAGTCGTCATCCACATACCCTACACATACCCATCATATTGCCACTTTTTGGTCCATCATGATCCTGCACATACCCAAATTAAAAAAAACAAAAAGTTTGATTTTCTCAATTCAAGATAGTATGACAAGAGTTTTTCTTACTAAAGAGGAAGAGATTCAGAATGAAGGAGTCAAATTTTTCTCTTCCTTATTAACTGCCAATAATAATGACAATGCTCATTTAGTAAGGGAAAGAGAAGAGATTCTTTAGGATATCCCAAAGCTGGTCTTTCATGAAGATAATGTTAGGTTGTTGGTTCCTTTTTCTCTCAAAGAAGTAAAAGAGGTGGTTTTCTCCATGCCTCCTGACAAAGCCCTAGGACTTGATGGTTTCACTGCCATTTTTTATCAAAAATGTTGGGAGTTCATTGGAGTTGATATTCTAAATGCATTGGAGGAATCAAGAAAATGAGGAGGTATGTTGAAAAATTTCAATGTGACTAATATTGCTATCATTCCAAAAATTAATTCTCCAAATACTTTCTATGATTTTTGGCCTATTTCTCTTTGTAACACAATATATAAAATCTTTACAAAGGCTATTTATCTTCGGTTACATCCTCTTATGTCTTCAATCATTTCTGAGGAACTGAGGGGTTTTGTTCCTAGAAGAGAAACATCAGAAGGAGCAATTGTTGCTCATGAAACTTTGCACTCTATTGCTATAAATAAAATGTCTTCCATAATTATTAAACTTGATATGCAGAAGGCATATGATATGGTTGACTAGTCTTTTTTGAAACAAGAGCTATTGAAGTTTGGTTTCTCTACTAAGTGGTGCAAGTGGATAATGGCATGTTTATCAAGTGCCAAGTTTTTAGTGTTATTAAATGGATCAGTAGTTGGGTTTTTTGGATCTACCCAAGGGGTCTTCCAAGGGGATCCATTGTCTCCATTTTTATTTATCATTTTAGCATAAGCTTTGAGCATGTCTTTTCATAAAGCTCATGAGCAAGGTTTCATTCAGGGTGTTTCTATTCCAAATACTAATATATCAGTGACTCATTCTCTTTTTGCTAATGATACTTTTCTCTTTGGTAAAGTTGCAATTTCAAAAGCTTTGCATATAAAGTCATTATTGGATAAGTATACTAGAGCTTTAGGTCAAAAAGTAAATGAAGGAAAGTAAAAAATCTATGTATTCAATACAAAATCTACTATTGAGAAGTGAATTGTGAGGTTATTTGGCTTTCAACAAGCTCATTTTCCATGTAAATATCTTGGGATTCCATTCTTTATAGGTCAAAACAAGACTACTTATTGGAAAAAAATCATTCAAAGTATTCAAGCTAAAATCTTATCATGGAAAGGGAGATGACTATCATTAGCAAGGAGAATTTTATTGGTAAAATCTGTGTTATCAACAATTCCTAATTATTATATGGCAATTTTAAAAGCTCCAAATTCCATCATTTTCAAATATAAAATTTGATTAGAAATTTTTTATGGTCTAGTAATATGGACAACAAAAAGAAAATTCCTTTGATATCTTTGGAATCAATGTGTTTAGAAAAGTTAAAAGGTGGAGAACTTCATAATTTGATAGATAGGAATTTGGAATTAGGAGCTAAAATGGTTTGGTGAATGTATGCAAAACCTTCCATAAAATGGTGTCATCTTATGCAAAGAAAGTATTTGGATAATGAGTGTCCATAAATTTTTTTTACTATTGCAAACCCACATTTGGGGTTACAATATGGAATTTTTTAGTCTCATGTAGGAAAGATATCTTACCCCATTTAACTTGGGAAGTAAATAATGGTAATGAAGCCCTATTTTGGAAAGATTCATGGAATGGGTACTAGAATCTAGCTGTTGGTTATATGCTAAGCAAACCCCAAAGGAACAAATAAAAACGCAACAATTTTTTTTTTTAAAGAACATAAGGTTGTACTTAAGTATTCCAACATAACAATGTTCTAAGTTGCACAACTAAATACCTTTGGGTACACGAGGTGACATTTCTAAACTAACCCATAACAAAGATAATAGATTAAAAACATTAAATAACCAATAACGTAAATCCAATCATCATGACATCAATTAAAACGTTCATTCATGATATCAAGACAATTGTGAATATACCAAATAAAACCATATGTATAGAACAAAAATGAATTAATCATGAAGATATTAAATATATATATTTCCACAGATACAACATAACATAATCAATAATTACAAATGATAGTTCACGAATGATTACATGGCCTGAATATACATTACATCAATATGATAGTACAACATAGTGAACATATAAACAAATTACATCAAGGTCTTCCCAACATACGTGGGAGAGGTACATCAATAAATGAAATACATCAGTAGTACAAATGCACATTTGGAGCATATGAATCCTAGATCAACAACATCTTCCAAAACCATGCAATGAAAGATACAACTGCATCCAAAGGGAACCCAACGGGGTGTGTAGCACATTCCACCCAACCACCCCCGTGTTGCGAGTAAACAAGGAAGGATCCCCGACCAAGCACATCTAATAGTAACACAAGACTAACTCCATACAAGATAACATAACATCAAAAGACTAAACGACAATCATTCATCAACAGACATAACAATAAACCACTTCAAAACATAACAATAAATCACTTTCCAAATATTACAACAATAAGTCATGAGACACATTATCAATAAATCTCAAGTCATAATATCAATAGACCACTTCCAGAGGACTTCACTAAAACAACACAAATGGAATGTTAGAGGAGAGTGTCATCGTATGGCTTTACATGGATTATCCAGACAACCTATCACAAGGTGCCACCTCCATCTCTACATGGATTATCTAGACAACCTAGTTCAAGGTGTCGCCTCCATATATGGTTCTCCTCAAAGTCTATCTCAAGGCGTCACTCCATAGGGTTACTCATGTGGAATCGTTAACCTCTCATGAAGACAAGGCAATGATCTTGCCAACCACGGCCTTCTTAGTCCCCTTTAGTCTGTGATAGCACTAACAGGCGAACACGACATCACAATTATCTTATTAATGTTTAAACCACCCACCCATAATTAATTACTTAGGTTATCACTAATTACTCTAACTCTACGTGGGTTACCCTGACAGCCCCTTTGTACACCGGCCCCCACTTAGAGACACTCTCTCTAGACACTCAAACACAAGTATCCAAAACAAAAGGATTGTATCACAAGAAGTACTGAACCAATCAAATGAATCCTCCATGAGGCATAACCATCTCGCCAAAACATATGAAACACATCCACAAAATGGTACAATCCACGTGTAGCTCAAATCACAACCTTAGTAAAAACATAGGCCAAATATGAGAATTGCAAGATCAATACAACATCAATATTCCCACCTCTGGAAGTCCTAAACAACAACTTAAGTTCCTATAATAGGATAAGCTAACTCTAGGGTTTTCCCGCAAGACATAAACTTGAACAAAAGAAAAACCACAATCGACTCAATGACTAGTCTCAAGAGAAAGCAATTTACACAAAACAGCGCCACACAACTCATTTCAGAACATACTAAATTTTTCCAATAATTAATCAATTGCTCGAGAAAATACAATTAAATTTAAAGCACATATTTTATCCCTAATTTCCTCAATTACACTATAACATTGCAACTTGTAAAAATTAACAAATTATTTCTTAACCACAACAATATAAATAACCATCTAACATATATATATACATATAAAATTTATATATTAAAATCCAATATTTAAAACTCCTTATAAAAATTAACCAAATAATTCATATATATATATTATATTTATTATTTATAATTCTATATAATATATAAATATATATACACATATATATATCTACATATATTAATATTCATATTAATATTAACATTAATATATATACACATACATATATATATTAATAAAATCGAATTGAAACAAACTAAAAAAAAATAATAATTTAATTTATTTTATTATTTTTTGAAAAAAAACTTCTAAATAAATTGTATTGCCCCCCACTGCCTGTGGTACACAGTACCACAGGATGGGCATACCACAACCCCCATTGGCTACGACTAGCAGCCTTGGCTATTGTGCGCAGCTTGTGGCGGCTGGATACAGCTGACCACAGGGGTTGTGGGGGTACGCCCTCAGCCAACCCCCACCCCCCATAAATTTTATTTAATTTATTTAATTTAATTTTTTAAATTTTTTTATTTAAAAACAATTTCATTTTCAAACATTTTTTTTAATATATATATATATATATATTATAATTTCATTATTTAAAAATTCGCCATGGAAAACAAAGAATGAAAGCATAAATTTTATAATATATTGTTTTTCGAAAACAACGCCAGACTCAGGCATAAATTTATACAAATTTTATTTTATATCATTTTAATATATTTTCACATACAAAGCACAGAAACCCATAAATGTTTATGCAATATATCTATTTTTTCTTTTTAAATAAACATAATGTAACGTAAGAATATGTATATGTTTATATACATACATATATAAAATACCCACAAAATATAGAATCAATAATATAACCACAGACCGATTTTTCTCCAACACAGAACAAATTAGAGGGTACAAATTCAACAATATAACAAAAAATGATTTTCTTTCCAAACAATATTTTCTCAACCAAATGTTATTGAAGAATTTTGAAAGGTTTAATTATAGTTTTCAACAGAGAAATTCAGAGGTTTAGTAATCAAATTCTCAATCACAGAAAGCCTCTTTCAAAACATAGAGAAATTAATTTTCAAACATGGCTACAAGATTTTTCTCACAGATTCAAAAATAAGAAAACAATAAGTTTAAGGGAACCCAGAGTCCTTCGTTCGATGTAGAATCCCCTCTGCAGCTTCTTCTCAATTTCTTGTCTTCAACTCCCTTCTGAATCAATCTTTTCTTCAAAACAATTCGTTTATCCAGAAGCACAAAAACAAACTATTTTTCTTTTCTTTTATAGACAAAAAACCAGAAAAACCTTCTGTGTGTAAAAATCATTTTACAATAGAAATAAATAATAATCAATAAATATCTTCATCTTTTTCCTCAAAAATCTTCTACATTCATTGGTTCTTTTCTTGCTTTTTAAAAGCACACACTTATCTCATGATTTTAATTAAAAATTAATTATTTTCTCAAGATATTCTCTACAGATTTTTCTTATTTAATATCATGAAAAAGATAATATATAATTATCATCATCATTATTAATTTAAATTAATTACTTACACTTTTAATTAATTAAATAACTTTTTTTAATTTACAATATATTTTAAATTCAACATTTTACTAACTCACAATTAATTAAAGCAACAAGACAACATTAGTTAATCTTATAAATAAGATTAACTAAATAACTACTAACTATAAATAAAATAAATAATAAAAAATCAAACAATACAAAGACAAGGACAAAATCTAAATCATGACACAACAAAACTCACTATGGGATGATGGACTTGGGATGGGGACACTTCCTTATCAACTCCCTTTTTCAACATTGTACCTGTTGGGTTAATTTAATGCTTTCCTTGTCCTACCGAAGCAGGTGGAATCGAGACTTTATTCCTACAATTCCTACATACCAAAAAATGTCAAGTAATATATATATATATATAATCAAAAACATCATATCGTGAGAAGGAATTGCAGCATGGCAGGGCACTCATAGACGAGTTGTTCTACACTGTCCTCTCACCAAAGCTATACTAACAAATACAACATTAGATGTAAAGTAACATTGCTAACTAACTGATCACATCATAAACTAATTACTAAACCACTGCATCACAGTGTATTACTGAACTCAAATTAAACATCACCAAACCAAATGTAACCATAATGTCATATCAAATATCCATGTCATCAAATGAAGTAGCACAATCATCAATCAATCTAAACTATCCAATCCACCTATCCAACAATAAGTAATAACTATCACAGTCTCAAAGTATCAAGCAAAAGAATAGAAAGATAACAAGTCCAAACAACAACATGAGGGGTATTACATTATAACTTTGAAAATTCTAGAACCATTTTTTCTCAAAATTGGGGCCCAAAAGTCAAAGATTATGTTCAACATGTGGATTCATTGATGGGAAAAGTCAAGTGGAAAGATGTTTCAAATGAGGCAATAGATGAGAATCACAAAGTTTAGATTTCATCTATCTTACAAGAAAGAGCAGTTTATTTTTCATTCAAACCGGATATATTAATTTGGTCTAAAGCAAAAATAGGTTGCTATGTAGTTAAAGAGGGGTACAAATTGATTTCTCAAGCTTCCCTCCAAATGTCAGAACAAAGCATATCAGTTTTGTTGAAACTCAATTTTTTTTCCTAAAGCAGGATGTTTTCCATGGTTATCAATTCAAAATAAAATTCTAACAAGTGACAAGTTCGAAAAACTAAGGATAGTTGTTCCTTTCAAATGTGTGCTTTGTGATTAGGAGCTAGAAGATATTAATCATCTTTTCCTTTTGTGTCCAGTAGCATAGATTTGTTGGTTGTTTTTTTGTGGCTAAAATGAATTGGCTAATAGTTTTTTTGAATACTACTTGGAAATTATTTACTAGTTGGCCAGAGCTATATAAATCTTCATTTTTTGCAAGTATTTTGTGTATTATACTATCCTCAGTTTTATGGGCTATTTGGTGGGAAAAAAATAGATGCATTTTTAGGAAAGAGAAATTGAATATTGATCAAATGTTGTTATTATTGAAAAGGTCAATATCTAAAACAGTAAATGCATATGCACGTATAAAGGAAAACATGTTGACTCACTTTTCATTGATTGGGATTCAAACTTTTTGTCCTCATGGACATTCTTATCTCTACCTTTCAAAGGTAATATTCATCAGTATGCTCCAAAATTAAACAGAGCTTCCATAGTTTGGTGACCTTCTCCTTTAGGGATTTTCAAGTTGAATATAGATTGAGCCTCTAGGGGGAATCCAAGTTTATCTAGAGTAGGGGTGATTATAAGAGATCATAAAGGATTAGTGTTATGTGCTAAATCTTTTAAATTGATATCTGGGACTAACAAAGCTCCTAAGTCTCAAGCTATTTTGCATGGTTTGAAGTTAGTGCTTAGTATCAAGCTCCATATGATCCAAGTAGAAGGATATTCTTTAATCTTAATCAATGCATGTAGGGATCGTAAGCTTCATAATTGGAAATTGGAGTACATTGGTAAATAGATCTGGTTCTTGCTTGATAAGATAGGTAACTGCCAATTATTGGACACATACAAAGAAGGAAATATGGTTGCAATTTTTTTGGAAAATTGTGGGTGTGATCATGCAGATATTGAAGTTACTCCTGTGGTTGAATTGGGTAAGATTCATCCTATACTAGAAGCCTTATTATCAAAAGAGTAAAGTTATTAATTCCTCCCAAGCTTCATCAATATATTTGGTGGATCATCTAGCCAATCTGGGGTGTTAACAACTTTCAAAGATGGTAGTAATTCTTAGTAAGGAGGGAAATTCCTATCATAATGTCAAACTCTACCTAATATTCAATTGCTTGACATATTTTACAAATATGCATGTGATACATAAATTTGTGATAACTATCTTATGTGGCAATGAGATGATCTGGCAACACATGTGTAATTGGCAATTACAAATGTGTTAAGATTTTGGCTAGAACTTTGAAAAAGGAAAATAAAATAAAAAAAATCATATTTGGTGAGCTGGCTACGCATGTGTAATTGGAAAGTACAAGTGCATTATGAGTAAGCATACAAAATTTGAATTTGTGATAACTATCTTATGAAAATAAGATGCTTTGGCTAAACACGTGTAATTGAAAATTACAAATGTGTTATGTTTTTTCCCAAATCTATGAAAAAGTGAAATAAAATCATTATACTTCATTTTCTAGCAACACATGTAATTGAAAATTACATGTGTGCTATATCCAGATCTTTACAAATATCAAATGAAAGTACCTCAATCGCATGCATATGAAAATCATCATTGATGATGTTACAATCAAGAAACAAAGTGATGCAAACAATCTTTACAACCATGATGTTGTAGTAAGCTTGTTCATTCAAATAATTATTTATACAAATTCTCTTGGTGATATGGTATTGAATTCGCTTGTGTTGATCTACAACACATTTAGGCATATACCATAAGTATGTGGGAAGTATGTACTTCATCTGGACACTTGGGCAATGATAATTAGTTAGTATCTAAATTCAAGGTTTCAAAATTGCTACATACTCTGTATTTACCCTAACAATGTAAGTATTTGGTATGTGTCGAAGGTTAGCTATTCATATTTGAGTCAGAGCTTTGACAAGTGTTAATGATAGTAGTATATGCCAAGTGTTTAAAAATTCTAACAGAAAAATAAAAACAACACACGGTGCTAATGTATCAGCACATGTAAAAGAGTGTGGGATGGTACAAATGACATAAGTCAGGTATAGTGCATATTAAAACCGGATCTTATCTGGATAATTAGAAGGAATTAGTCTGTATAAAGTGGTACTATTGGAGTATTTCTAGTTCCTATGTATTTACTAGCATTTCGATGAGATTCAACAGTCGTGTGCAAAATTAGTTGTAAAATGTGCCTTCCAGGCCTCAAAGTGAGGCAAAAAGAATATGCCACTCAGTGTTCCAAAAGGCAGCCAAATTTTATGATGGAATTTTTATCATGTATGCATAGTACTAGTTTGCTCTAACATTTTGTGTCCTACGCAGGCTACAGGTGACAAATATATGTTGTTTCCCATCATTTCAAAATGCGAAAACTAGACATATGAAATGAAAATGATTAGTACCATCTACAATGAATTGATTGAGTAAATCTAAATGAAGCATATCTAAATTTAGACATGTTATATGCAGTTTTTTTTTCCGCTAAGTGAGGGCCATACTTTATACTTATGACAATCAAGTTAGAATATACTCATTGAAAGATAAATACTAACTTCTTTGATACAAGAGTAGAATTGGATTAGGATTTGATAAGATTCTTTCCTGCCTATATGCTCTATTCAATCAGGGTTTTGTATTAATTTTAAAATATAAAATATAATATGGTGGCTTGCCACTTTTTAAAAAAAAAAAAATACAACCAACTCCCTCAATTTGAAATATTTTTTTTAATTATCCACTTTAATATCATATTGGTTGTGTGACTAATTATTTAGTTTTTTTTTTACTTGATGATCAAATTAGTCTTTTATAGTTGTGTTACAAAAAATGAGTAGAATTTAGTCATCTTTAGTTGTTGTGACTAAAAGTTTTAGCCACATAGTCATTTATTTTCCAAATTCTACTAGTGTTGGGAGATACGATTTTACACAACATGATTCATTTAGGAGCTAGTACCATGGTCATGCCTAAGTAATTGACCAAAGCCCTAAAAATCAAGTACAAGCCTCTTGAGAAAGGGATCATGCAGTTAGATGGGAAGAAGGTCCTGACCGTTGGCCCCATCAAGGATCTTTCTTTTACCCTTTTCTCATGTTTGAGGAAAATTTCCATACAAGAAGTAGTTGTAAGAGATATCCCCCTAGTTTTTGGGATGTGTCTTTCAAGGGACTTCACAACAAAGCTTGGAAGATATCTAGAACTCGATTGGTCTCATATGATATTATGGACGAAGCATGCGGTGAAGATAAAGATTTTGTCATAACCTTTGCACCCAGAACATATAGCAGACAACAGAGTCTTGTGCTTTGAAGCATACCTCCTTCTCAAAGAAGGAGATGTATTGCGTAGAGATATTAGAAGATAAGGAGAACACAAGTGATCGAACCCCAGAAGAGGAGGTCTTGCTCAACTAGTTTATTGATTTTGACCCATTCTAGAACTTCCATGCTACTGGGTTGGGAACCTATGTAATTTTTTATAATGACCAAGTCTTCCTGAAATTGGTAAAGGAATGTGAAGAACTTGACAAACCAAGGGACAACAATTTATGGACAATATGTTTCAATGGAACTAAATGCACAATTAGTTTTGGAGTAGGCATCCGACTAATATCTCTGACTAGATCAAAGACCCTTAAAGCTTTCTGCTTCCAATTCCCATGTTCAAATAATGATGTAGAGTATGAGGCTTTGGTCCATGGTTTGATTTTCATAGAGCAGATGTGTGTGAAGAGAGTACAAGTGTTCAGAGATTTAGAGCTAGTCATAAGCCAAGTTCATGGACAAGCAACCACGAAAAATGTAAGAATGAGGTCTTAAGATAGAATATGGGATCTGATTGAGAGCTTTGAAAATTTTAACACACAGGTTATCCCACGATCCTAGAATGCTATCGCAGATCAGATGGCTTCAATTGGCTCATAGTTTGAGCAAAGTCCTGAATCAACAAGAAAAAAAAGTGTAGTGCATAATGTAGTCCGACTGTCAATACCTGAAAATGATTAGAACTAGCAGGTTTTAGAGGACGACGTTCATATTGTCACTTTTCTATAGAAGTCAGGGAAAGCTTCTTATCATCCATAATTTGAAGCTAGATGGGCTACCAAAGGACAAGTAATCCAATTAAAAGGCAATATGCTTCTGTGAGGCATGTTTTTTCTCAAAAATCTCTTTGATTGTGAGGATGCGAGAAATAACAAACAAAGATTCACCACCAATGAAGGATACTATGAAGACCTCAATTTTAGGAATGACAAGAAGTTAAAATTTGAAAGAGATGTATCACAAGTAGATAATGAAAGACTGAGAGGACTATGTGCTAAATATGATGGAGTCATGACCTGGACTTATGATGATCTTAAAGGATATGAATCAGGCATCATTCAACATACCATCAACTTAGCCAAAGGCTCAAAGCCTGTCCGATAGAAACAAATTCCAATGAACCCAAAGGTCAAGGCTCTAAGGGCACAAAAAATTACAAAATTAATCAAATCGAGAATCATAAACCTGATCAAACATTCCACCTAGGTATCCAACCTTGTACTAGTGCAAAAAAAGAATGGTGATATTTAGCTCTAAGTGGATTTTTGAGACTTGAACAAAGCTTAGTTAAAAGATCACTACCCTTTGCCCTCTATGGAGTAGATTTTACAAATCGTGGTTGGATTGAAAATTTTCTTGTTGCACGATGGTTTTTTGGGGTATAATCAAGTTTACTTAAAAGAGGAGGACCAACACAAACAATGTTCACCACTAAGTGGGGAACATTTGCATATGCAAAGATTCCCTCTAGACTCTCCAATGTGGGCACTACTTTTCAAAGAGCAATGGCTATCAAGCGATTGATCAATCAGATCATCCTAATATATCTGGATGACCTAACTATTTTTTTGAAATCAAAGGATGATCACTTTGGTCATCTGGAAATGGTCTCCCAGAAGTGTCAATAGTTCAAAATTTCCATAAATTCCAAGAAATACGTTTCTGGAGTGCTGCAAGGAAAGCTGCTTGGCTTCGTGGTTTCGAAAGAAGGAATAGCCATAGATCTCAAAAGGGTGAAATCTATAATGGATCTACCATTGCTAGTCAACCAGAAGGGGCTACAATATTTTCTAGGAAAAATGAACTTTGCCAGCTAGTTTATTTCAAACTTCATGGGCATTGCGAGACCTATCACGTTGATGTTGAAGAAGAATTTAGTGTTTAAATGGAATCCTAAAGGATAGCTTGCTTTCAAAGAAATAAAGGCAACAATCTCCATAGCCCTAGTGTTAGCTAACCCAGAATTCTCCAAGGATTTCCTACTCTACATCTATAGTGGCCAACATAGTATAGCTTTGGTGCTCACTTAGAAGGATGAGGAGGAAAGCGGAGAACATCCTATCACATTTCATTCCAAAACTCTCAAAGGATATAAAACAATGTATAATTTTGTTTAAAAATAGGACTTTGCTATTGTTAAAAGTGTAAAATAATTTTGACACTTGGTATCGGCCAACATAATCACCATCCTCGTCGAGCCCATCCCAATTTTTGGGAATACGTCACCAAAGGTGAGATAACCGAAAAGAGGGCCAAGTGGATCACCAAGATCCTAGAATATTATTTAGACATCTAATTGACCAAGTTGATTCATAGAAGAGGTCTTTGTGAATATCTTGTGCAAAAATTAAGCTCCCATGCGAAAGAGGAGACCAACCAAGTCTATACGAATTAGTTTAAGTTTGGTGAGTCATTGGTAGCTAACCAGATGTGATTTATACAAATGGGGAAATACCTGGAAACCAATGTCCTGCCTCACAAAAGACTCTAAGTTATTGACTGCAAGGCATCAAATATGTATTAATTGAAGGAGTTTTATTTAAAAGAAATTATGATGGTGTCCTTCATTGCTTAGATAGGACATGAGAAGAAAGGGTTTTAGATAAATTTTGCAACAATCCTGAGGGAAAAAACTTCTCCACCAAGACTACTGCTCTAAAAAATAATATGAGTAGGATATTACTGGCCTTCCATGTTTTTCGAGGCTCATCATCTGGTGTGGAAATGTACTCTTCCAATATTTCATTGGAGAGCAGAAGAAATCCACCATGCCATTGACCCCGATTGTGACTGAGGAAACTTTTGCACAATGGGGCTTGGATTTTATTGGGATGATCAATCCCATCTCTAGCGTAGGCCATAAGTGGATACTTACGGTGGCCAATTATTTCACGAGATGGAGGGTGATCCCATAATAGTGGTTTACAATGTTTGGCCAAACTAGACACTAAAATTATTATTTTTAACTAAATTTTCACATTCGGGCACCTATAGCGGTTAAACTGTGAGGAATTTGAAGATGGTGCGAACTAAAGTCTCATCAAATTTTGTTTGTAAATTCTAAAAATATTTTTTTCAAAATTTTTGGAATCAAATTGCACTTCTTTTTCCATCTCCCACAAAAATTGATTTTTTTAGAAAACAACATTTTTAAAAGTGACGCAATCGATAACGCATAAATTTTTTCCATGAAGGATAAAATTATAATTCTTTCAAATTTAGATTTGTAACTCGATATTTAGTGCTTCCACTTGGTTAGATATTTTTTATTGAATATTTTTTCCTTAATCAAGTTTCAAAGTTAAACGAATTACAATTCCATACACTGTATAACGAACTTTTTTGTATATGTCAAAATTTTATTTTATTTTTTGTTGGATCAAGTACTTCAATATCTGGTGCACTCATATTTTTCAATTTTTTTAATAATCTTCTATTTTAATAATCTTCAATTTTTCCACATGTGAAGAACAAAGAAATTCATTTTGATGAAAAACCTATGTTTAATAAAACTTAAAAAACAAATACATAACAAAACCAAAACATATTAAAATTATATTCATTGGATAGCTTGTTCTGAGGAATACCATAATCATTTGAAATAAATTTTAAATGAATTCATTTGATCCCCCAAAAGCTAAATCAAAAGTGATTTTTTATCAGCATTTTGATAGGTGTAAAGGAGACACATTTATAGGTATGGTTTAAAACTAGCGAGGTTCTATCCAAGGGGGTTTGATCTAAGGTGATTTTATCAAACCCTCTTCAATTGGAATCCTTAAAATGGAACTTTTTAAGGCTTAAATCATTATATTTTCTAAAAATATGTGATTTTAGCTAAAATTCATTCCTCTCAGGAATTGTAAACCACTATTATGACAGCACCCTGGACAAAGGATATTTCCCTGAAAAATGTATATAAACATAAATTGTTAATTTTATTGAGGAGTTAGTGGAAAGGTTTGGCTCAACTAAAACCATCATATCTGATAACGCACAAGTCTTTGTAGGATCTGGGATGTCATAATTCACTCTCAAGCATGGGGTCTACCTCAATACTTCATCAAATTATTACTCGCAATGAAAGGGGTTAGCAGAATCGACCAACAAGAATCTGATTAGGTTAATAAAGTGCATTGAGTCTGAACACCAGAAGGAATGGCACAAGCATTTATGAGCTGCTTTATGGTCTGACTTACTTACACCTAAGTAGATCCTAAAAGCCTCCCCTTATGAATTAGTGTATGGAAAGGAGGTGGTTTTACTCGTTTCCATATAAATTTTGGCATTGCAACTGTTGAAAACTTTAGAAGTTGAAGAGGAAAGTGGAATAGAGGTAAGATTGGTGGAAATTTTGAGCCTCAAGGAAAAAAGAGAAAATGCATATGATGCCATGATCAGGTTCCAACAAATAGTTAAACGATGGTGTCATAAAAAAGCCTTCAACCTAGATTTATGGGAGGGAAGTCTTGTGCTAAAATATGACGAATGCACTACAAAACTAAGACAACATGCTAAATCTGAATCACTATGGAGGGGCCCTTTCCACATTCATGCATGCAAAGAAAGAGATGCGTACGAGTTGGAGGATATGAATGAAAATGTTTTGGATATATCGATAAATGGTATTCATCTAAAATTATTCCATTGAAGCACACATAAGTTCATTAAAGTTTTATAGTTGTATCATATGTATTTTTTTTGTAAAATACATTAGTTTTGTGAATAAATATATAAGAGTAAACATAGGAATAGCAGAAAGAATTATATTTTTGTATTCATTGAAAATATTTACAATATAATACACATATCAAACTTGAGGCTCTGAGAGAAGTTTGAAGCCTTCTCATTCAAACCCAAAAAGAGATACATCTTCAAAAAGGAAAAAGGAGGTGACACAAAAATGGTAGTAGAATGAAAGCCTCCATCTGTCGTGATAGTCAAAATATTGCGTCTTTAGGTTTTCTTCAACAAGGCAATAGTAGGGGTTAACAACACATGCAGGCACAACACAGACCTCAATCCTTGACACCACAACTATAAACCAAGAACTCAAAATGATTCTTTCAATCAAGCCCACGAATGCACTCCATGTTATACTCCATCAAAAGAAAGGAGGTCGTAGGTTGGGATAGTGTGTGATGCCTCTCTAGATCCATAGTTTGAAAGTCCATGAGAAAGGGTAGCCAGGGCACTACCTCCCCAAAGTTGATGTGCCTATAGATATTCATTGCATTCCAAATATTGGCACTAGGGATAACTACTTGCACGATTTCGTCAAGCCAATCTAAGTATGTCACATCAAACATGGCATAACACAATTCAATAGTCCATGGCTTGGAAATGTATAACTCCAATAAGGAAGCCACAAATTGAGAGATCACATTGGAATTGCACCATGGCTAGTTCTCATCCTTCACATAATCCTTCCCAAGCACCCATTTGGATGCCACGATGATGAGGTAGTCATTCTTCCCTACCAAATGTTTAATTCTCTCACTACTGACTTCACCTTTGAAGTGATTTTGCAGCTTTCGGCTCAAGACCCAAATTGGGGTACTTAGTCCAGACATAATGGTAGCAAGCAAGCTATAGGCTAGTGGAGCAGAAAACATAGTAGAAGGATCTCACTAATTCAAATTCCAATTCAATGATCTTTTTGTTAAGGTGGTATCACTATTTATAGAAAAATGTGCATCAGAGAGCTCAACAAATGGAAAATCTATCTCTCGTTAGGAGACAATGGAAAACATATTAAAGCACTAAGAGGAAAGGGGTGAATCATACGAAAGATCTCTAATCAAGCTTCAGAAAATTAATTTAGGTGTTGGGAGTAAATGCTTACATGTACTGATTGTTGCCATGTGTCCATCATTATCATCAATGCTAGCCTACATTGCTTATGCGAAAAGACATTTCTTAAAGGGCTGAACTCTTCCAAATTAAATAAAATTGTCTTTTTAAAGTACCTTTCCATTACTTAAAGCATGCTTTCCATTGCTAAAGGCACACTTCCTGTTGCTCAAGGCTTATTTGTAAAAAGGGTAGCTGAAGGATGTACTAATTACATTCTCATAGCAAGGTTGGTATTCTCGAGGGATACAAATCCCAATCCACATATATAACCTCATTGGCAGCACTTGGCAAGCTAGTGGTAACAAAAATTCCTTATGGCATGTACATGTGAAAATTAAATGCATCCAAAAGGCATTTTTTGCTAAGTATCGAGAACCTCAAGTAATTGCTTCTCTAAAGAAGTTTTTTTGCAAATTCTTCCAAGAATGCAATAATGGTGAAGGCATCATCTTCTAGTTGACAAGTTGGAGGCTCATCTATCATAATAGGCTACACCAACAACTTTGGAAAGGATTCATATGCTAGTGCCCCAACACTAGAAGATTGGAGTTTTTCTCATACTAAAACCATACAGGTAGGCAACTCCATTAAGCAGGAAGCGGTTAAAGATTTCGTAGACAATATTTTTGACCTAGAGTTGCATGTAAACCATAAAAAACTTAGGGAAGGAGCAATGCAGAGAATGATCACCCATGGGTCAACTGAGGGATTTGCGTCATGACTATGGTATTGTGGTTTTCCACAATTCATATTTCCCTGTATACATCCATGCCTAGAGTTAGTGGATGCACGCATGAAAAGGGTTGATAAAGAAACATGGGTTATAAGTGGCAATAGGTTGAGGGTTATAATCAACAAAACAACCATTCAAGATATGTTGTGCGTCCTTGAAAACTAGGATGCTGAAAGATTTGAACATAGAAGAATGGAAGATTTCTGGAGGAATAGAGATAAGAAATTAAAATTTAATATGGATGAAACAAATGACAAATTGGATGGAAAGCAACTTTTCTTCCCTCTAGCATGCAGAAAGTTCAAATTAGACATGCAAACCAGTTTTGCAATGTTAGCTTATATTTACAACTTTAAGGATGATGAAAAGGTTTATACATTCTAAGCGGGATTGGCTTTCATGCTCAGGAAGGAGGGGAGCCAAAAGTATTTTGATTTCGTTGATGCAGTGGCTGAAAAGATGTTGGAACAAGTAAGAAATTACGACACTTCTTTTAGCTTCAATTATTTTTCTTTTCTAGCGCATTTGATTTTACATCAGAACCCTAAATTTTTTAGAGGATATTTTTCACTTAGTAAGTTTAATGCAAAATGGGTTATAGTAGCCAGTTTCAATTTGGACCCATGCGCTTTCAAAAACATGGGATTATTATTCATTTGTTGATTACTTCTTACAACCAGTACTTTTAGATTTGTATCCACGCCCCTAGGTTGGTTTCCTCCTAAAACCTTAGAATGGATGAAAAGCCACCATACCTCGATGGATTATTTTTTGGTAGCCAACTTTTCCTTCATTAAATTTATTGGTTTTATTGAGGAGCCTCTTAGGCTCCCTAAATTTGTAATATACAGGACCTTCACCTTGGAGGCATACCATCAAGAAACTATTGCCGACAAGGCCTATGGCAATGGGATGCATAAAAAGGTGCTTTACCCAATTCCACTTACCATTGATAAAAGTTAGGTAACACTTGTAAAAAGGGAAGAGCGGGAAGTCTTGACTAACAAATTGGCTTGCCTAGCCCTGGTTCTCATTTGTGACACATGAAGATACAATCTAGTGGGACATCTTTTTATTGAAAAACATGAAGAGTGAGAATAATTTGAGTCAAGGAAGCACCTGATAGAAGAAAGGGAAGATTTATACATTGACCTAGCCTTATACCATATGTCTAACCCTCGTGGCTCAATTTCTATGTTTGGGTGGAAGAGTTTTGACAAAGTGCCTAGATGGGCCAGTCCCTCAAAACACAATTGAAGCATTTGGGATGGTCAAATGGAAGATGGTAGAATTTTGGAAGTACAGATAGGAAATAAAGAACCTCAACGCCTTATATGGAGATGTTAAGCCACACAATGAGAAGTTCAACCAAATCTATGATGCTGAGGCCAAAATCGATGATAGTAATCCTGAATCGGATTAGGAGATTGAACCAGAGCAAGTGCCACTCTACACATTCCATCCTGAGGAGCCCAACATGGGAAAATGAAAAGGAAAGGGTTCAAAACATAAAGGATCATAGATTACATCTTCCACAAACACCCTGCCAAAGGGAAAAAGGATGCAATGGTCCCCAAAGAGATCTACTCTAGCTACAAAGACACAAGTTTCAATGGGATCGACTATTAGAGAATTTGAATCCATCAATTTGACTCCTAAGAAGAAGAGATGAGTCCAAGGCTTAGGCAGACTAGGCATATCAAGTAGAGGAGAAGAAGAGGTGAAATCCACTCCACTAGGGTTTTTGTCTTCAATAGCCTAGGTATGTCTTACACCCACCCTTCTTTCTTCTACTATATCTTTAGTTGTTCCAACTCCCTCATTGGTTGAAAATAATCCTCCATCTACAGGTTTCGATTTCCTCATTCTAAACACACCCTCGACCATATTTGACATTGAACCCCATGAGGAAACCCCACATTTTGAATGTGTTTCTTTCATGTTGACTACAATTGGTTCTTTAATCAACCTATGAAGGGCACCCATTGAAAACATTGATATAAAGAATATATTAAATTATTTTAATATATTAGTTTTTTTTACACATATCTAGATTACTTTTTATTCTTTGTATTCTATTTTTACTAAAGTGTTTTTTAGTGGCCCTACAACCTTTATCTCCAAAAAAAACTCACAATAGAATTTCCTTAAGACACATTGTAGAACCTCATTTTTGTTGCATGAGGAATGGTCAAAAACCATCCACCATCTATTCAATTTTTTTTCCCTTATTCCTTGGTGTTGACACCAATGAATAGGATGTCTCTTGTGACTTCCATGCAAGGGTGCATTGGTTCTCAAATCAATAAACAATGCACATAAATTGGATTTAAATTTTTCTCTCTTTTACTAATTTATATGACAATTTTCTATAGTAGAATTTTTGTGTATACTCTACGATTGGAACATATGTTTATTTGGTCATGAATAGAATCTATATGAGAAATAAGGCGTTCCAAAAATGACACAAGGCTCTTTGATGTGAAGTAGTTGCATTATTATATTTTAATATTTCAATCAAATTTTTGAATTTCATAATTTTTATTTCAATTTGATGTAATAAATTTACTTGTGTGCCACCACAAGGAGGTCTACGAATAGGTTTTTCTTGCTTTTGAGTAAGAATTCTCTCCACATGGTTTGGTGAATTAGTGTTTGGGAGTGTTGAATTTTCAATTCCATAACATAAAAAATGAAAAATAAATGTAAAATAAATATTCTCATTTCACCTACTAGAAACCTAAAATTTGTACCTCCTTGACCTCATGCACATCATTTTGATATTGTGTTTGCTTGCTCAAATATGTCACAAAAATACTCTTGATTTTTATCAAATGTATTAAGGCTAGCATAAATGAGGTTGGGCTCAACTAACCTTGGCCTTTTATTTTTTTATTTTAACACAAACATAACATGAGCACATTATGGCTTTGTAACAGTTGTCCTAGCCTTAGTCATAACTACACCATAACACTAGTGTGTTATAATGTAAGCACATTATAATATGCTCATATTTTTTATCAAGCAAAATATAGTTGTGGCCACTTTTTGGGCCCCCGTATTTGTCTACACATCCATAGGGTAAGTGCACCAAGATGGTTCCCAAAAATGGGGCTTAAGTGGCCACTTTTTTTCTGAAATCAGGAAATACTGACCTTGGATGTGAAATTGAGGATAGCTACACTCAAAATTTTGAGATGGAACAAAAACAAGGATCAAAGTGCTATGAGTCTACTTTCTAATCTACAAATTTATTTTGAAAATGGTTGAGATTAAGGGGTTCAAAAGAGGGATGTACAAAAATTTCTGTCATTTTTGTCAGAAAAACATAGCATAACAACTCTTGTATGACCCTAGCACGGTGAAATTTTTTGTAGTATTTTTAAAATCACTATGGTCATAAGTTAGCTAACAATATCTAGTTGATACATGATTTTTTTACTAATTTTCTAAGTGGGAACTTCCTAAAAAGCACAATTTTGGGCGTGCTCCCCCTACAAATTTTGGAAAGTAATATATATTTTCTAATTTTTATTTTTTTAAATTTGTAGAATGGAGTCTAGTTTCTAAAAATGTAATTTATTTGAAATTTTGATGAACGGTTAATTTATAATGAAAAAAACACCAAACACTACTTTTTGACAAAAAAAAGACATACAAACAAAAGAAATTATGGATGAAAGGCCTGACATTGTCAAAAAGTGAAAAAAATTACATTGTTGGAAAGCTAAGAGAGAGCTTAACATTACCCATGTGCTCGATTTTGTCGATATTGAACCAGATGCAATCTTGATGATGAGCACAAACCCAATTATGTGAAAAATTGTAGAATTTGCAAAAAATACGTCTCTTGTCATTAGGAATGCCCTCCAAGCCTTTGGGTTGGTATTCCAAGGAAAATACCAAAGCTAAGGCTTTGGGATTCCCAAAGAAAAAAGTAACACGAGCGCGTTATAACATGCTCACGTTATAACGCGAGTTATAATGCATTCGCATTATGTGTTAGTTTTGACATTTTTTGCTTTTCTAGGGAACATGTCTAGCAAAACATAATGCGCTCGTGTTATTTCTTCCTTTAGTTAAATGCCAATTTATTGAATGTTTGTTGATATGTGTAGACACACAAAATTGGCATAATGCATTCGATTAAGTCATATCCATCCATTCAACAAATAAATCAAGTTTATTTATCAATCTCCTAAAGTCATCAGTTTAAATTAAATAAATCAACTTGATCCTAACATCACCCTCCTTGATTAAATAAATCAACCCTTTATTTAATTAAGTCTGAAATCACCTTTCATCCCTTTTTGATTTAAATAAATCAAAATATTCAAGTCAAAGGGGTCAAAGCATCTAATCATCATTAAGTTAATCTAACCTTGATTAACCTAATATAACCACCCATCACATCCTCTAGCTTTTCCGACTTGCACCAATAAATCAATTTATTGATTTATTAAAATCAGCATTTTCCATCAACATGGCATCTTTGAGGAATATTCCTTCAAGTTTGAATTCAAAAAAAAGTGGACATGTACATCCAACAAAGCATTTATGAGCTCTTACAGGGCTCTTACATGTCCCTTTGCAAAGGTCAAACTTGGCATTTAACTCTCAAATTCAAATTTGAATCTCCCCCCCTTTGGCACATTGACCAAAACTTTCACATTCCTCAACCACTCACAAGTTGACAAGTGGCTTCATCTCATTGGCCAAATATTTATCCCACATTTCTCTCTCATAAGCATTCTTTCAACTTGAGAATCTTTAAATAGAGACTTCATCCTTCAACAAATCCTCCACAACTTGATCCACAAATCCTATGTAAATTCACTCTCTTCAATTGAGAGCTGATTTTGTCCATCTCCAAGGCATTTCATCATTTAGCTTATCCAAAGGGGTTGGGAAATGGCTATTTTCCACAATAGCACCAATCCCCCTATGAAGTGATGGTTTAATCCATTTTAGATAGGTTTACATGCTTATGATTTCTTTGTAATGCTTTTTATCATGTTTCCTTGTCTTCATGTGATTAAGAACTTCATAGGGAGTTTGATTATTGTTTTTGGCTAACTTGACTAATAATCTATTTGGTTGATTTAGATAGCCAAGCAAAAATCTTGCTCACATCATGGCACTAGAAGGAGGGCTAAGCAAAGAATATGGAAATGACGAAGCACAATTGCTGTTTTTTGTGTTGTCATAATTTCATAGACATCCTTAACCATTGAATATACTTTATTTGCTTCTTTTGTTATTCTGGTATTTCTAGTAATACTACATTTTGGGTTAAAGCCTGCATTCCATTTAGTGATAAAAGTAGCTGCGATAAACCAACTCATTCCATGCCAACTTTTATGCACAAATTGAATGACTTTACCTAGAATGAATTATTTCTAGTTGGAAACTCTTTATAAAAAAAAAAAAAAACTACTCTGTTTTCACTTCTTTTTTGCAGGGGAGGAGGCTAATTAAAGGTTGAAGAATGTAGCTTTATACCAGCCAACAGTATTTGATTGAGAATTTATTTTGCCTATTCAATGAATCTTGCGCCTTGCCTCTGCTTTCACATTTTACATGCCTTCCCTATTGAGAATTTCTTCTACCAGTAGTTCACACACTTTCTCAATAACTTCCAATCACTCCTCCTTTTGGCTCCCACCTATTAACTCCCCAACCTGTGAAGTAGTGCACATAAGATTAACTCAATCACAGAGAACAAGTTTATGGTTATAGTGCATTTTATTTCTTATATCTAGGGTCACTGCCTAAACATATTCTCACAAAATGAGGAACCTACCTTTGGCACAAGTACATCCATGGCAGCAACAGTCTTGTTATCCTCCTTAACTCGCATGTAAAATACCTACAATTGTAAATTCTGTACACATATTAGAAAGCTTGGTGTAGATTGTAGAAATGTCTATGATTGCACATTCTACATAGATTTTGTGTTATTCAGTTCACACATCTTCCCTAGACTTGCACAGCCTCCATTCAAATCTGTTGTGAAATTAATGACATTTATGCTAAGTGGACAGTGCATGGATATGCCAAACATATGGCTAGGATATCATAAAGCGTTTTATTGTTGTTCTTATCATTAGTGTGGTTGTATAAAGAGGAAATTTCAAGGTAAATCTAAATGCTTGACATAGGCTGAGAGGATGTTGGTAAAAGGTTATGTTGTCTAGTTTTACACCTAACAAATGCATTTACTTGAAAGTGTCTAACAGTCCCATGCCTCCTACCCATGTATTCTATCTATAGTTTGCAGAACTTTTCTTTGTTTTTACTTGCATATCTGCCAAAGTCATTTCCAACTATAGCATTTTTTTTATGTACGTATCTGCCAAAAGCATGTCCACATCTTTTCCAAAGCTCCCATTTATGTGCAGGAATGAAGGATGCTGAAATAGTTGGGATCTTTAACTACGAGGCGTGCTAATCTACATCCGTGTAGGAGAGAAATCTTAAGCCCACATTGAAAAAAGTTTGTGGCTGTCGTTTGCTGTTAGCTGCAGCTGTACACCAGATTGGAGAAGTGAAAGGAAGAGCGAGAAAACAAAAAGGAGTTAGTGACCCTAAAATTCCTAGCAAAGCATGTATTAGCCAATTAAGCACACCTTATTTCCATTTTAGCTCTTTGAAATGATTGAGATACTGTTTTTATTTTCATCTTGAGAACTAGACACTGACGCTTTGATCTTCATTGGGTTTTAGCACAAATAGTAAATGCTTATCTATCTGACCTTCGTTTACTATTGCTAAATGTGGTGGGTGCCAGTCAAACTTAGTATCAAATGTTTGCACTTAATTCTTTTTTGATCTTTCCTTTTTTCTTGAAATCTTAGACCTTTGTGGGTCATTTAATGTTAGATTGACAGAAGCAATGGGTGGTAGGTCATTGGCAGTCTATTCTCCTTATGATATCACTTTAGGGCGCTACTGAATCTCACATTTCAAGTGTACTTACTGTCTGGCATTTCTCATTTATGCTTTTTGGTAGACATCTTTATTATTGAAAGCATCCCAAATTAACTACAATATGACTCTAACCTGATTGCAATGAATTCATTGGTGAATGATGTAAGTCCCACACATGCATCCACTGCGATCCATGCCATGAAATGCCTCAACTTTGCCAATCCATGAAAATTGTGCCGAAGGAGTTGGAAAATGTGCAAGAAAATGGAAGTAAATGCATTAGAAATATAATCCATTTTGTGGATATCTAGTAGTAGTGTCACTCAATTATGTTTTTGTAGGTTAAATCAATCTAAATTGAAGTAAATGCATCAGAAATATGATCCATTTTGTGGATATCTGGTGCTTATTGTAGTCCATAAAGAACCACGTCTTTTTGAAGCAACTTGTCGAACAACTCAAAACTATACATTCTTTTTTCTGACAATGTTAAATGCAATTTTTATCACTATTTTGATGATCTGACTCTTTTCTAATAGGGGCATTGAGGAATTAAAGAGTATATTGGAAAATGTCAAATCTCAACTTTGAGCACGTTGGTCAGAGATCTTTACACATGCCAAATGCATTAACCCGAAAGCATTTTTTTTATTTTAAATATGTTGGTTGATAACATTTGCTTGAAATTTTCTCACACTGTTTCATCCTTCGCTTGAAAATAACATCTTTTGAAGAAAGAGCATTTATTCACTTTGTCTCATTCCTCCTTTTCATTCTATTCTGAATCTAAAATTTTAAATTTTTAAAATTGATGTTTTTGATTGACTTAATAGTATGATAAGATATCTTTTATTATATCTTTTATTATTTAAGTCAATTGATTTTGTCAATTTTTTTAATATCAATGATCTTATTTTCATCATAAGGGACTCATGTGACTTGTCAATTTTTTTTTATTTAAAAGGTTTCCCCAAATGGATGACATGTCTTGTGTGTTTTTTTTATCATTTTGTAAGACATGCATAACTCATATCTATGATGTTTATAGGTATAAAGGAAAACGAAAGGAAAGTGAAAGGAAAGAGAAAAGAAAATGAAGGAAAACAAAGGTGTAAAGGACAAGCAAAGAGAACAGATTTTCATTTGCAAGAAGCAATCTTTGGAGGAATCTTGGAGAATGGAGAATTAAATTCAGATTTTATAAAGTGATTTTTAATGCTTGGAGCCTCCATTTACGGCTTTAATTTTCTATTTTAAGCCAACTAGATCATTGTTTGTTTTCAAAGTTGGATTGAAATTGAACACTAGAAACTGACTAGACATTGTTTTTTGGGATAAAATTGAACAAGAAAACTTCATATCTCATTTTTGTGTACTAAAAATAACCAAAATAATTTCTTTAAGGCTAAAACGAACATGTGTCTTTTATGCTTTGTAATCTTTTTTGCAAAATAATCTCATCTAAAAAGGAATATGTAGTTCTCTCGCACTTCACAACGATCTTGAGAATCAAAAGTATTTTTGATGACATTAAGTTGCATAAAATATTTCCCACACACTTCATTTTGGGAACTAAAATTGAACAAAACACTTTGCGAGTGTGAGTAAACCTATTGCATGTGTTCTCCCTTTGTTTCTAAACGAAGGTTGATCAAACTATGAATATGTTTACTTGATTTTCTCTATCTTAGAGGGCCTACCTTGGGGAAAATGTACTCACCCAAGGGAACGACTCAATCGGTAACACTCTAAAGCCAAGAGTATTTCCAACTAGGATATAAATGTGGGTATTGGAGTAAACGGAAATATCACGCGGTTGGCTCTAACGAGATGGATCTAAAAGGGGACTCTCGCCGTATGGGTCAATCTCCACAAACAGAAAGTCTGAACTAAAACCTTTGTTTGTAGTGACCAACTAATCCATTCAATGAGTTTATCAAAGTGGTGCATTGGAACTTAGATTTCAAGAAGTTACTTGCCATGTCTGATCTTGGTTGAAATATAGAGGTTAAGACTTCATTCTTAACATATGACCTTTATATTTTTTCCTTGGTTGCATGTAAAATCATCTCTTCTACTACGAAGGGAATGAGGAAAGCCCACTAAGAAAAATGTACCAATTGAGCTAGGATGTTATATTGCTTGTGAGTCAGTTTGAAAACACAGTGCTTTGATCGAAAACATTGGAAAACCAACATTCAACATGAGCATCAAATCTCAAACCCTTTAGGAGAAGCAAATATCCTTGAAAAAATTAACATGTTATTGCTTTCCCTTGGGATTCGTATCCTTAGAGGCTTCTAAGCATTTGGATTTCATCTCAATTTTCTCCTACTAAGGTCAACAATAGGTAACTCTTGCCTCAAATTTCCTTGGTTTCCCAATAATAAACTTTGCGGGATAAGGGAAAAGTTGAGACATTAGCCATCTAGATTCAAAATCTAATCAAGAGTGTGTTTGTGGTAAAAAGAATCCATTAAGAAAAGATTTAAATCAGTTGAACCCTACATATGTGCTTGGCATCTTTTGGTCGTATAGTTTTCATGCAAACATTGATCTTTTGATTTTGAATTACTTTTAGAGAAAGGCATGTTCTTCACTATCTTGGTCTTGGAAACAAGTCCTTCCTAGGTTCATTTAGGATCAAATCAAACATTTCACCCATCCCAAACATCTATCAAAACCCATCCCACCAAACAACTTTAGAGCTTTGAAAACATCATTCTAGACTTGGATAAATCATCAAAATCAAAATCACCTTGTTTAGTTAAGTGTAGGGGAATGTATCCTTTCTCATACATTTTAATTAAACCAGAAATCCTTTGAACAAATTCACCCTAAGGTCACATCTAACATCTTAGGGTTTACAAGTTCATTATCCAAATCAGACCAACCAAAATCAAACCCTAAGTCTAGCATTGATCCAAAGTCCCTAAACATTCAACACTCATATCATTTACACCTTTCATCCTTCATATCGTCATTAGTCCTAAGAACCTTTGAGGTCACTTTTGCAACAAGGTCAAAACACAAGGAGAACATGGAATACAAACTTGATCCATACATCATGAGTAATCCAAATCAATTGAACTTTCAAAACCTTACAATGTCGATTGATTATCAAAACTCACACTTATACAATCCATACATGGGATCATTACATTCTACAAATGCCAATGGCACAACAAGTGTGAGTATGCCCAAATCAAAGATTGGAACACATTTCCTGATGGTAGATCTAAATCCAAACGTACAAGTCTATCAACTGAACAATCAATGCATGAGCCTTCAAACGAACAACATCATCCCACCAAATCCCTACATGCCAAATGAGAATGCACCAACTACAAGTTTTCCAAACATGAATCCAAAAAACTTTGGGATAAATATGTTTGGAAATCATATAAATATGATTCAAAATCCAAACAAGATGTTAACGACTCAAAGACAAGGTGACACCATGCCAAATCAAAATTACTTAAATCAAGGCAATATGATTCCCAACATCAACAATGTTCAATTTCAACCTATCATGCCAAATTTGAACACCATCCCAAATCAGAACATTGTCCAAAATCAATTTGTCCATGATCCCATTAAAAAACCACAAGCATGCATCCCAAATCTACTTGACCAAAAACCATATGAAGGGAGTCAAGATCAAAATCAAGATCAAATTTGGCGAGATCAAATTGCTACACTTACCAAAATAGTTGATTCATTGCGCCAAGAGACATCTCCACCACCATTACCCATATCAACATCATTCCTTGGTTTAGGGCTTCCCCTTTTACCTAGCACCAATCACTCCATCCAAATCAATCCACCTAACACCAATCAAGCCACCACATCAAATTCTTTGAATATTCCATCAACATCGCACCAACAGATGGTATCTAATCAAATGACAACATCAATCCTAACAAATCAAAACATGGTCTCCCAAGGGCCTATCACCTCGGTCATTCCAACCATCCCTATCACTTCAATCATTCCAACCACCACTATCATGCCCATCACATCTCAAACCCTCATGATCTCTCCAGGCGTATCTCAACCACTTGTCACTACATCCAACATGATTCTGATTCCACCACCACTACAACCAAAACCAAATGTAGCAAGGCAATATAACATTGCACTAAAAGCTCACCAGGCCTACCAAAAGGCCATCCAACAATATCTAGCCATGCAACAAGCAACATGAGCTCAGCAAGTGCAACAAGCCTCTCAAGCTACCCAACAAACACAAGCACAAACATAAAAAATGATTACTATTGGGGACAATGATGAAAATCTATCCATCAAAGAACACATTGAAGATGTTTCTATCTTGTCCAAAAATCAAATCAACATACATCAAGAGTCACTTTTCAATCATGATCAAAATCCACCAACCAACAATGATCCAATCCAAGAAATGTCAACATCACTTGACCCTATGGTTGAAGACATTCACAATCTCTCCACCACAATTGTTGAAAACAATGTGCAAAACCTATCCATCAATGAGCACATTGAAGATGTTTCCACCTCATTCAATGACCAAATCACCATACATCAAGAGCCACTCTTTAGTGATCTATTTCAAGGAGTGTTAGGATTATTTGATCCTATCGACATAATGCACGATCCATCAACCAATGATCATATTGAAAATGTCTCTACATTGCCTTATGAGTTAGAGGACATATCTCAAGAATTTATTCCAAAGCATGATCAAAATCCTTCACCAAAGTCTAGCAATGGTCCTTTCTGAGACATATTAACATCCTTCAACCTCATGGTTACAGATACTGAAGGAACCTTGAACTTGACACTTGAGGATATTGAACCACTTACCATGACTAAAGATGACATCCAAGAACCCTTTGTAAGTAATCCATCCTTTCAAACTGACCCATGTCAAGAAACTGATCCAAAGCGTGTCAAAAGCAGTCCCAAAATAAATCAAGATAAAAAATTTGTATCTCAAAGATACTATAGTGATCTAATGGACACTCTCCTCTCTATAAAATATGATCATGTCTATGTAGTACATACTCCTCCATCTACCCATGAGATGATTTTTGTAGATGGACACATAGATGATCTTCATTCAGAACATGATTCCTTTATGCCTAATATTATCACACAAAAAGAGCAAATTATTGATTCCTATAGTCAAACTGAGTTGTCAACATCAGGATCAGATATATCCCAAATTCAGACTAAGGACATCATGTATGAGGATATCCAACATTATCCAATCATGGAAACATGTCAGATAGAATAGGATATTCCAGAGTTAGCAGAGCAGCAAATTGAACTAACGTCATCTACAGTGGCTATTTATCAGAGAATTCATTATAAACAAGAGCTCTCAGAACAAGCAGAATCAAAGCATGAAGGTACTACTACCACCATACTAGGGGCAACTTTATCTAATGCAAGCATCAAAATAGGGAGCATGAAGAGTCCTTATGATGAAACTGATGCCAATACTACAACCAGTCACATCATGAATCTTCTTCCACTCATCACCCCATCCATGAATTGGGACCAACTTCGAAAGAAAGATTTGAATCAAAGTACAAAGAACATTATCAAAGAAAAAGAAGTTGAGAAGCATAATGGAAAAATCAAATACAAATGGATACCAAAGAATACAAAGAAATATTATCCCTATCAAACTCCATCAGTCAAAGAAACTATGGGGAAAAAATAAAAAAGGGAAAAGTATCCATAAAAGATGTCCACAAAAGCAAAAGCAGGCTTTTCAAGCAACGTATAAAGTGTATCAAGCAGTTTTTCCTAATTCCATGCACACTTTTGTATCCACCCATCATTGCTCATCTTCCCAAGTTTGGAGAGTCAAAGGTTCCAAACTGTCAACCAATCCATCTCTTATCCCTAAACACACTCCATCCACACCTCCATGCATGATATCCAATTCTTACATTGACCATGTATTGGCAATGACCCTTCATCATAAGGATTTATAAGGCACTCTATCATGATGTATGCAAAAAGACAAAGTCAACTCTGGTATCGACAAAGCAGATCAAGAATCTCAAAATTTGCATTCAAGTGCACGTATCTTAGCAAAACAGGTTCTTCAAGTGGGATATCGATGGCACATTATGACAGGGGCATCTACATCATAAACACCTTGTGATTCAACATGAGCTTAAAATCTTTTAGAAAAATTAAAAAATAAAATAAAATATGAAAATCCAAAAAAATTAGAAAAAGGATTGAAAACAGTAAAGAAAAAAAATCACCCTCTAGTGAAAACCACATGGGTGGCCCACTTTGGGCAAGACCATGACTAAAACCTAGAAAATAGGCATCATGTGTGGAATCGAGCATCTACGTGCACCAGTTTAGATGGAAGCATCTCATCCCATCCATAATAAATCCATCATTCCATCTGTCTTATCCATAATAAATCCATGATGCATCCATGAACCATTTATCCAATCCATTTTCATCTATCTACATCCATCATCCAAGTTATCTTGATCTTGATTAAATTTTGGGGAACACTTTATGCTTTCTTATGGTAAACATCTTGACATGGGTCGTTTTCATGGATCCTATCCTATCCAATGTTTTTTGAGCCATGAAGCATTATCCAAATGAGCATTCTTGATCTGAACACCTTATCTTATTGCAAGATAATCCTTGGCATCCTTTGCGTAATTACCATATCCATCCATCCATACACCTATCTAAGGATCCATCCATCACATTCCATACATTGCTAGACACGGGGGGTAGATATTTACATCTTGTTTTGGGAATAAATCTTGATCTATATCCTCCAACTCATGTGGCGATCTGAACATTGGAAAACGTGAAACCAAATTGGTCAAAGCATTTGTGAGCCAAAAAATCCAAATCACTAGCCCATGGCATATTTTGATGAGAAGACATTCCTTATTATTCTTCATCTTTCATCGAACACCAATCCAAATAATCACTATCAGTTGCATCTAATTTGCACGTCAAACATCACATCAAATCATTCAAAAACAATTTTGTTCCAAATCAAGCTTCAAAATCCTGATCAATTGAATCCAATCCATCCATAATCTTGGGATATCCTTCCCAATCTTTGTGTTGCTTAACACTATCCTTGCATTGTTGTGCCTCCTCAACAATGTTATCATCATCAAATCCTAATCAATCAATCCTTGCATTGTTGTGCATCCTCAACAATGTTATCATCATCAAACCCTGATTAATTAATCCTTGCATTGTTGTGCATCCTCAACAATGTTATTGTCATCAATCCTAATCAATCAATTCCTTGCATTGTTGTGTATCCTCAAAAATGTTATCATCATCATCAATCCATTGATTTGATTAGTCAACCTTAGCTTGGTCTTCAACAAAATCCTAAACAGATCACTGATATCATCACACATGTCCATATCCAAATCGTCAAAATCATGCGAAAAATCCAAAAACATCCATAAAATCTCAAAAATCCAAAAACATTCCAAAAATCAAAAAATGTCAAAAACATTGGAATTCGAACTATGTCGTCTTTGAGCTTAAATGTAGGCAAGGCTAATCTTTGACTAGCCCCCAAGACACAAAATCCAAAAACATTCAAAAAACACAAAATCCAAAAACATTTGAAAAACACAAAATCCAAAAACATTTGAAAAACATTCAAAAAAATAGTAGAATCCAAAAAAATTCATAAAATCTCAAAATACAAAACATCAAAAAATCCAAAACATCCAAAACATCAAAAAATCCAAAACCATCCAAAACATCGAAAAATCCAAAACATTAAAAAAACACATCAAAATCCAAAAACATTCATAAAATCTCACAAAACCCTAAAAAATTTGAAAAATAAAAAATCAAAACATTTGAAAATCTCAAAAACACCAAAAACAGCCTCAAAACATTCGAAAAATGCCAAAAACATCCAAATATTTGAAAAAATCCATCCATCCCATTTTTCTTTCACTTGAAATAATCAAGCATCCATAATAAACTGATCATCACCTTCATCCTTTGGCAAAACAAACAGAAATAATCAAAACAATTAGCAAAAGCAAGCTTCAATCGTAAAATCAAAATTGAAACAACAAACCTTTAAAACAAAATCAAACTCTTGATCATTTTTACACATTTCAATCAAACTTATATCAACAGCCTATCAATCAACTTATCAACCATCAATATCCTCCACAATGCATGTCCTAGGATATATCATTTCGACAATGGGCATCATTTTGGATATCACTTGGATTCTTATCCTATCAAAACACATCCCTTTGGCTCAAGGTATGAAGAACATTGGCTCATTTGTGTACTTGATATTTTCTTTTGATTTATCTTTGTGTGCTCATTCCCAAGACCTCTCGAAGATATCCGAATGAAGGATTTAGAGAGATAGGAATCGGGCAACGATCATTATCTTTTGTCTGTTGTGCTTGTTGGACATTCTTGTAATATAACCTGGTGAATACTTGCTTTGTTAGGTACGCCCTAGCAAGGTTTTCGTATGTCAAGTGTGAACAATAATACTCCTATCTATTTGTCAAGTCAAAGTCCATCACACTAGGTACAATGCCATCCTGGTTCTTTATACCTTGATGCATCGTATCTACATGTGTTATCAAACATAAGGTAAGTAGCCCCTTTTAAAATCCCAATCCTTGATAAGAAAAATATCATCTATCATCATCAACATCTCTAATAAAGTCTCATCAAATCATGGGCTTGTTGGATCCTCTTGTCATCATCTCATTTCTTCTTTCTTCTCTCCGCACTAACATAACATCACCAATGCATCCATCATGCATCCATCTTGCATCCACAAACCATCAGCATTATTCACATCATTTCATATACATGTTCATCATCATAATATAGATCTATTAGTCTAAGCATCTCATAAAATCATACTTTTGCATAATCATATAGGCATCATTACATCATCCATTTCACATGCATTTCATCATCATTTAAGTTGTTTAGGATAATATAGATTGGTCATTCTAAGCATCTTAAAACCATATCATTTGCATCATCATCCATAACCATCCAGTTTGAACCTCTTTATCATGAGATCAACCTTCAAATATAATATTTTCACTCAATCTCTCAAGGGGGAAATGTACTAGTGTACTTCTTTCTGCTGGGGCAACCAAAAAAATCAGATTTTTTTTGAATTTTCATTGATGCAAGTTTATTCTTTGAACCAACGCAACAAGTACATTGATTCAAAGAGGGGAAAAATGTAGACACACAAAATTGGCATAATGCATTCGATTAGGTCATATTCATCTATTCAACAAATAAATCAAGTTTATTTATCAATCTCTTAAATTCATTAGTTTAAATTAAATAAATCAACTTGATCCTAACATCACCCTCCTTGATTAAATAAATCAATCCTTTATTTAATTAAGTCTGAAATCACCTTTCATCCCTTTTTTATTTAAATAAATCAAAATATTCAAGTCAAAGGGGTCAAAGCATCTAATCATCATTAAGTTAATCTAACCTTGATTAACCTAATCTAACCACCCATCACATCCTCTAGCTTTTCCCACTTGCACCAATAAATCAATTTATTGATTTATTAAAATCAGCATTTTCCATCAACATGGCATCTTTGAGGAATATTCCCTCAAGTTTGAATTCAAAAAAAAGTGGACATGTACATCAAACAAAGCATTTATGAGCTCTTACATGGATCTTAGATGTCCCTTTGCAAAGGTCAAACTTGGCATTTAACTCTCAAATTCAAATTTGAATCTCCCCCCCTTTGGCACATTGACCAAAACTTGCACATTCCTCAACCACTCACAAGTTTACAAGTGGCTTCATCTCATTGGCCGAATCTTTATCCCACATTGCTCTCTCATAAGCATTCTTTCAACTTGAGAATCTTTAAATAGATACTTCATCTTTCAACAAATCCTCCACAACTTGATCCACAAATCCTATGCAAAGTCACTCTCTTCAATTGAGAGCTGATTTTGTCCATCTCCAAGGCATTTAATCATTTAGCTTATCCAAAGGGGTTGGGAAAGGGCTATTTTCCACAATAGAACCAATCCCCCTATGAAGTGATGGTTTAATCCATTTTAGATAGGTTTACATGCTTATGATTTCTTTGTAATGTTTTTTATCATGTTTCCTTATCTTCATGTAATTAAGAACTTCATAGGGAGTTTTATTATTGTTTTTGGCTAACTTGACTAATAATCAGTTTGGTTGATTTAGATAGCCAAGCAAAAATCTTGCTCACAATATGTTTTTATGTATATTTATGCTGGTGTGTCATGTATGTATGTATGCTTGTGGGAAAGAGGGTGAGAGAGGGTGGGAGTGGGAGAGTGGGAGAGTGGGAGAGAGGGTGGGAGAGTATGGGAGAGAGTGTGAGAGAGTGCGAGAGAGTGCGAGAGAGTGGGAGAGGGTTGTACAGAGTGGGAGAGAGTGTGGGAGAGTGGGAGATAGGGTGGAAGGGAGGGAGGAGAGAGTGGAAGAGAGTGGGAGAGAGTTGGAGAGTGTGGGAGAGGATGGGAGAGGGTGGTTGAGAGTGAGAGAGTGGGAGAGGGTTTAGGGTTTAGGGTGTGAGAGCATGGGAGAGAGTGGGGGAGAATGTGAGAGAGAGGGACAAAGAGAGTGGGAGAGAGTATGGCAGAGTGTGGGAGAGTGGGACATAGGGAGCGAGAGGGTGGGAGAGAGTGGGAGAGGGTCATAGAGAGTGGGGGAGAGTGGGAGGGAG
>VDFB02000002.1:21910323-22026366 GCA_007258455.2 Sequoia sempervirens | reverse complement strand
GTGGGAGAGGGTGGGTTCAGGTCTCTCTCTCACTCACTCCCTCTATCTCTCTCCCCTCTACCCTTAACCCTCTCTCCCTCTATCTCTCTCCCACTCCCTCCCTCTCTCTCTCAACCCTCTCCCTCCTACCCCCTCTCCCTCTCTTAGCTCTCTCTCTCTCTCTCAGTCACTCCCTCTTTCTCTCTCCCCTCTACCTTTAATTATAAACCTTAAACTCTTAACCCTTAAATACTCTACCCTCTACCCTTGGCCCTTCCCCCCTCTATCTATCTCTCACTCCCTTCCTCTCTCTCTCACTCACTCCCTCTATCTCTCAACCCTCTACCCTTAACCGTCTACACTATAAATCTTAAAAAAACCAACTTTATCATAGCGCGAGCGTGTTATTAATAAGTAGAGACATGGTCATTTAGCAAGAAATAACATGCTTGCATTATAATGCGAGCACATTTTTTATTGCACTAAAAATAGTAAAAAAACATAATATACCTATGATGTTGGCCCACATTCTACATATTCTCCTGGTTCTGTGTGTGCTCCAATAAAAAGTAGCTTTTTGGTGTTTGAGTGAAGTGTGCATGCATATTTTTTAGATTCCACCACCTTTTTCATGATATTTCCATCACCTTTGCATGAAATAGTAGAGTTTTCACATTGAAAGGCATATAATATGAATTCAAGTTTGAATTACAGTGATAACTGATATACAATTGAAGTTTGGAGGGGAACAAGCTTTTGAAAAAGTCAATTTTTTGAGGAGTATGAGGAAAGAAGAAGCAAAGGCTACATAATTGGGTACAACTCGTCCATTTGAAACTTTGGTTTTTTAGGTATGTGAGGTCTTTGTACATTTTCTTTCATTCTGTTATGGCTTGCTTTCATTTTTGTTGTTTTTCTTATTCCATGTTGATCAAATTGTTTGTTTGTCATGTTACAACCTTAGGTTGTCAATGGACACTTTAAATTACACAATTCTATACACTTTCCTATTACATTTTTAAACCACATTTCTTTGAGGCATTTTGTTAAATTTAACAATTGACTTTCTTTGTGTATGCTTCCAAAGCTTTCATTGAGGTATTTTGTCAAATAGTTATACAAACCAGCCGATTTCCTTGTCTATGCTACCAAAATTTCCATACATGTCTCTAAAAAATTGGAATATACTCCTAATGCAGTAGGGGGAGGCCTACAACATACAAACACACAACTCCAATCTATAAACAAATTTTCAATTTATAATTTCATTAGGACCTCTTCTTTCAACAAATTCACATTGTTTAGGTTGTAGCATATCAAATTCACTCATTTAGGTATAATTCCCTACACAACCTTCTCACTTCTCAGCAGACCCCCAAATCCAAAAACAGTCTTTACTTAGGTCTCAAAACAAAATATTTTCCAGGTTTTAGGACCTTGCATGCTCAAATAGGTTTCCAATGCAAAAACCCTTAATTTTCTCATAAATCTAGGGTTTTCTATATTTCACAACTCCAAGGCCTTCCAAGCCTCACCAAATCATCAAACAAAATAAACCTTCACTAGGCATTTAGCTTCATTAGATCTCAAAAACACCACTTTGGTTCCTCTTTTTCATGCCAAAAACTCACATTCTCAGCCTAAGATAACATCACCAGCCCTATAGATGCCTTACCACTATTAAAAGAAACATGAAAATTGAAAGAAACATATTACAGGACTTTCCTCTAAATCACAGTTCACCACAGTAGGAGGAAAGACTCCATCTTTAAATCAAAGTAAAACTCATACCCTGCTGGTCTATACAAGTTGATCATGAAGAATGGAGTTTTTTGTTCACCAAAACAACCGAAGGAGTCTCAAAATAGATTGAAGTCCAATTTAAGACTTGCCACCATAGTGATTTATGAATTTCTAATCATGGGAGGCCTGTATTGGGCCGTACACAAGAAAAAGAAACTGAAAACACAGAAAAAATACTTGAAACTCCACAGTTTAGGCATTGAGTAGAGCACCTTGAATCCTCAAAAGCAATTCATTGAACCCTTTATTCAGGCTTGTATGATGTTTTTATAAATTTTCAAATCAGAAGTCCCAACTTCCTTCAATGCCCATAACCACCCTTGAACCACCAAACCTTCATTAAGCCTAAAAGTACTAGTATTAGCAATGGTTTGCTTAATAAGCTTCATTATGCAAATTTGTTGTTCTACAGACCTAAGACCATTTAGACACCTTTATTTTACCCATTATAGAGCCTCTCAACATATCCAACAATCACCAATGCTTATTTTGTACCAAACTGCACAAATTATCAAGTTTTCTACGCTTGTAAGGGCCCAAATTAGCCCACTTTTATAAAGGGACCACCTTCAAAACTTGTCCAAATCTCTTGAAACCTTGGGGAAGCACTTTATATCTATCAAAACTTCAAATTATAGCATTATATTGTAGAGATTCAATCATTTACCACCCAAACCATAAAACCCTCTCCCTAGGCTTAGAAACTGTATGTTTTATTGAAAGTAGCACTTGCCAAACACTCCAAAAGTTGAAAACTATGGAAACAAGCCTAATATACCCTGCTCATGCTCAATCTAACATAAAATAACACTGCCCAACTCAGAAACTCAATTTCAGTCACCAAAAGATCCATTTTGTTAAGGAAAACTAACATTTGAAAGAGGTGACTGTTGGTCTCCCTCTTTAATAGGCTTTTGCAACCCTTCACTATTAGTTAATTTGACTTGACTTAGCACTTTTTGGACAGGTAAAATTATTCGTCATGTCAAAGAAACAAACTATTAAAAGGAAAAAACTAACAAATGATCAGCTCCAAACCTTTAGAGATAAAGAGAAAAAATAGATGAGGGAATATTGTGAAAAGCAAAAATTGAGAACGATTGATGAAAACAAGCCAGTTGAATAGGAACCTCAATCATCAAAAAGAGAAAAGAAATCATTGGCAGCATAAAGGGCACAAATGCAAAAGAGTCGTGCTAGGGGAGATGTAGATACCGTAGTTGGAGACACACCCTCTACCGCAAGTGAATACGAAGGGACACCATTAAGTACAAGGGAATATGGAGGGACACTATCAACCACAAGGGAGTATGATTGGAAACCATCCACCACATCTGAAGTTGAGAGTACATCATCACTCAGATTTGACGAACAATGCATGCCATCATCTCCATGTGAACCTCAAGGTATGTAATCTATTCCATCCTCGATTGAAGGTACACAATCTAGCCCACCTCAATTAAATATTGATGAAATTGCTAATGTTGAGATGTATGTACCTAAGAGAACACCACCTAAAAATTTTTGTAGAAAGAAAAAGTTTTTGATTAATATTGATGAGGATATTTTGCAGCACATGGAAGGTAAGATTCCAGAATGCACTTGTACAAGATATGCTGATAAGATTTGGAAAATGTTCTTTGAAAGGCTAAATGAGACCGAAAGATGTCAACTATTTTTTCAAATGATGTGGGGTTTAAAGTATAGGAACATCATGAAGAATCTTGGGTTGAGAACATTGAATGCATCAAGTGAAAACACTATTGTGAAGAATCTAATGGATGCTTATGAGAGTGTGGGTAAGACCTCATGCTCAAAGGGTAGTAATGTCACCCGATGTGTCATTACATTGACTTTGGTAAGCTATCAAACAAAGAGATCTTGTCTCATTAAAAAGACAAGTGAACAAATGGGAATTAGTAGAAAAACTTTATCAAAAGTTGTTCAAAGGCGACAAATAATTGAGGGCACCGATTCAAATGAATTATGGGAATTCTCAGGAAGACTGCCACATAAAGATAAAAAAGTTGTTGAAGCATTGGGAACACTAATTGAAGATTATTGGAAGAATAATGCAAGGCCATCTCATAATCAAAGGGATGTTGTAAGAAGGAGAATTGGTAGTCAGAACCATGAGCCACATCCAAAGCATTTTTTGGATACGACGCAAACCCAATTTTTTCATAAATTTCAAAATGCTTATCCTCAAATTAGTATTTCTCAAAGATTTTTTCGAATGCTTAAACCTTTTTATCTCAATATAAATCACACACGCACTACTTGTTGCTGTAGACTACATATTGAATTTGCTAACCATTATGATGTTTATCGTTTTATATGTTTAGATTTGCATAATAATGATATTTTGCAAGATTGTGGCATAGACGCCCCACCAAAATCTTCAAGAGAGTTCTTATCATAAATTTTATGTCAAATAGAGGATGGCCAAATATTCTATAGGACAACATGCTTGGATGGTTCATGCGAGCATTGTGGTGGCTTGTAACGAATGCCAGTATGTCAACATATGGAAAGCACAAATGAGGTGGGACATAAACTAGTAGATTTTAAGAAGTATAAAATAGTGGCATATGCTACAAAAGATGGGTCTCAAGAAAAAATGTGTGATTTGGTTATTGAGAATATTCCAGTGTATCAGTTTATGTGACCCATGTTTCATGAGAATCTAGTGTATGAGTATTCAAGGAATACCCATTGTGTACCTTGGAATTTTACCCTATTCTAATGTGAAAAATAACTAAAAATGCAAGTGGAAAAATACTAAGAACACTTCAATGATTAGGCTAAAGAGTGATAAAGCAAGAAGGAAAATAGATGAAATGAGATGCAAATGATTGTACCTTCCTTGCTGTTGAAGACTCCTTGGTTGGCCCTTGATTTGGATGACTTTGTGTGCTCCTTAGATGGCTTCTTGAGTGACTAAATGCAAGATCAACTTATGCAAAATGATTAAAATGGATGACTAAATGATAGCAAATGCAAATTGGCAGCATAAGGTTGCTCAAAATGAAAAGTGTTGAAAATGCCCTTGAGAAGGGGGTATTTATAGAAGAATTTGAATTCTCTAGAGAATTCAATGGTCAAGATTCATCCAACAAGGTCAAGATGAAGGGCTATGGTGAGTTGAGAACTCACAAGCCCTCACATCTTGACATGTGGATGGTGAAGTGGCTAAGAGGAGATGAGGTGTAAGTGAGGTGGCCAAAAGGTACATGAGGTGGAGGAAGGACAAGTACCTTCCAAGTACATTGGGAGATGGGAAGAATCTTGGTGAATAAAAGTGAATTTTAAATTCACAATGATTGGAAGAATCTAGTGGATAAGACAATGTTCCCAAAAGGTGGGAGTTTGTCACATGTGACTTGATGTGACAAGTCAAAGATTCTAGAAGATGCATGGGAAAAGGGATTCTTGGGGAATAAAAAGGAATTAAAATTCCTTGGGGATGGGGAGAGTTGACCAAGGTACTGATTAGATTAATAATAATAATCAGAGTAATTAGAAGATAAATGAGGATTAGAAGCCAATTTGCAAAAGTTGGAGGATGTGACACATCCTAATCAAGGATTAGGCATGTGCACATCCCTAATGAAGAGATTAGGAGATGGATTAGGATTAGATGAAAATGACATGTGAGGAATTAAATAAATGTACTATTTATTTAATTCATTTGATGAAAAGGGGATTAAGGAGAGTAAAGTATTTAATTATTAATTAAATACTTTAGGGATTTGGTAGAATTAAGGATATTAATTAAATAATAGCAGTATTACTTAATTAACGAAAATAAGATGAAAGGGGATGAATTTGGATAAATTAAGTGTCCAAATTTAGATGTCTACACCCATAGAGCCCGATGGCTGGACACACAATTCAAGCTATGTAAGGAAACCTTTCTAGTTGGAAGCATACTATCAGTGGTTGACTTTGTAGAGAACTAAACTCTACAGCCACAGTGTGAGGTGCAGTCATAGTATTACAACTCCACACAGGTTTTGATATTTGTGCACATAGCATTCATTCATGCAGTTGATAGTACAAAGGACCAAAGGAAGGAATTGAGTATCACTTTTATATTAGTGATCTGATCGCACACATTCTCCAGAGTTCATGCAAGTTTTCTTCCAGATGTTCTATAGTGATTTGGCTAGGAAGGGCATAGCATATGGTCGACATATAATATGGTCGGATAACTATACAACACAGTTCAAGAATGCATACATGTTCTACTGGTTGTGTAGGATGCATCTCACTATAGGTGTTCAGCATATGTGGAACTTTTGTGAGGCTGGGCAAGGAAATGGGGAGCATGATGGTGCAGGAGCATGCGTGAAAAGAGCATTAGCATGAGAATAGTTAAAGTATAAAGACAGTGCAAAGTTGAAAAATGCAAGTTAAATTGTCAAGTGGTGTAATGCTTTGATGGGTCCAGGTAATGAAGGTATGTCTTCAGTTCATAGATTTTTTTAGTTGATGGATGATACTAACATTGCACCATATGAGGATTGTTGTACACTAACAGGATCGAGTGAGCTACACTCTTTCCTTAGCTCAAATGCAGGTTCATGGAGTATCGATACACGCAAGATGGCATGCTTTTGTTTTTCATGTACAATGCAAGACTAGAATGATTGTGAGTTAGGGGAGTGGGTTGACAAATGGATGACAAGTTATCTTAGCCCACTTCACACATATCGCCGTCCATCAGCATTGGAACTAACACAAATGGAATCATCGGTTGACTTTGACCATGTATCATATCTAGTTCAACAAGGTAATATATCTACTTGCTTAGTTTTGAAATTCCATATTTTTATCTTACTTTGTACTGTATTCGTAATGTTGATTAATTTCAAGTGATATTCTACACATATCAATGTAGGGCATGTTTATGAAGTTATTGCAGATGAAGAAAATGAAGAGGGAACAAACTATTACTTGTGTTGTTGTGTTGAGGCCAAAAAGAAATTGGAAGCCCCAGTTATAGATGGAGAAAACATCAAATACCCAACAGGCTCAGTTGTTGTTACTAGAACGTGGCTTAGAAGGTACCCACATAAGAGTGTTAAACATTGGTTGTTTGAGGACTTTGAAACGCATCATAAGATTCTTCATTACTCTAACCTTATTGTGGCATCCAATGTTCATTTGAGCAAATATGGGGGTAGACCTTTGAACAAGACCTTGTGGAAGGTCCATGAGTCTAACCATAAGGCAATACTTGACACAATAAATAGTAGAGAAGATCCAAATGGTTCATTGGATTAATTTGTAAGTATATGCACAATGGTTCTTATTAATTTATTCTTGTATCCATGTTAATTTTTTTGATGCCAATGCTATCATGTCTTATTTTACTTTGTGTATGTGTAAGTAACTGGGTAAACATTGAATGGTGTCCCCTTGCAGAAAATGTAGATTTATGAGCTATCCAAGAGAATCTCAAGCATAAAAGCAATGCAACATCCCTATTTTGATGATCTTGACAAATCTCAATTATGATTTTCAGCCATTACAAAAGTGCATACGAAGCTTGGTGAGGTAATTTCAAGTTATTCATTTGAATTTAACCTTATCATGAGCACCTATGATGTAGAAATTATAGGATCATCTTGAATTTCAAGATATTCTAGATTCATGAGAGGTGTTGTGTGCAATAGGTATCTTGGAACTCGCACTGAAGATGTATGAGTAGGAGTGACTAAGTGGAGAGACTACCATGCCTATTTGTAAGTTCCTTCCATCTATTTTCATTTCATTTCCATTTTGGACATGAGTTGTTTCTATTTATTCTTTTACTTTTCCTATCTATAACTAAACTAGTAAAAATTGATTGGTCTCTCCTTATAGAAAATGCTGATTTTGGAGCCATTAAAGAGAATCTCAGCCAAAAAAGTAATGCAACATCCTTATTTTGATGATCTTGACAAATCTCAATTTCAATTTCAAGCCATTATAAAAGAGTGTGTGAAGCTTTGTAATGGAATCTCAAGTTTCTCATTTGAAGTTAACCTCTAAATGAGAACCTATGATGTAGACATTATAAGAGAATCTCGAATGTATGATTGACATTGTAAAATATCTATGAGAACAGAGTACCTAAGGCATTGTAATGAGATTTACTTGTAATGACATTTACTGAAATAATGAAATTTGGTGTAGGGGCACCAAGGTTATTTGTAAAGGCTATTTAAAGCCTCTTGAAGGCTATTTAAGTCAATATTTGAATTTGTAGCCTTTTGAAGGAAAATATTTGAATATGGTTGTAAATTTACTATTAGTGAGATTGAGATTGTTAACCTTCAAAGAATAGCAATATTTATGTTGATGAAATTTCCTTTAGATGCAAGGATTTAAAGCACATCAACCATGTGGTACAAATGATTAAATCCCAGAGACGATCTGTAGCAATGAAAGAGTCTGAAAAGGTAGAGAGAGCTACACTAGCGACTCAAGAGAAAATTCAGTGATGTAGAGTCAAGGTGGAGAAAACTCAAAAAAATTAGATTTCAGTAAATCAACAACCTTTGTTATTTCATTTGGCCATCTTGGAACAACTACCAACAAAAAGGCTTCTAAACTCAACAATTTGGCTTAAATTTTAGAGAATTCCTCTCAAGGACCATCTCATCATCAATATAGAATCTACTCGAACCCCCAAAACCATTCCCAAGCTAGACATACAAGGAACTTCTTTGTAATTTCTTGTAGATCCTTCAAACTGCCATGCAAAAAGGCTACAAAATTAGCCCTATTTTACAAACAAACTACTCTTTAAACTTATTCTAACCAAAAAATCTCTTGGAAAGTCATCAAATAGGTCACAAAACTCCCAATTCCATAGGTTTTAGAAAAGCACTCAACCTCTAATCCATAATTTCTTGAAACCCTCAATTTCCTAACAAATACCTAGGGTTTTTAGCATCTCACAACTCGAAGGCCCTCGAAACCTCACCAAAGCATAAAAAATGTTTTTTAGGGTTTTAAAACACATAATAAACCTTCACTTGGCCTTTAGACTCAGTAGATTTCAAAAACAACACTTTGGTTCCTCCATTTCAAGCCAAAATCTCACATTCTTAGCCTAAAACAACATCACCAGCCCTATAAATGCCTTTCCATTATTAAAAGAGTTAAGGAAACTTGAAAAAAACACATTTTAAACCTTTTCTCTAAGTCACAATTAACCATAGTAGGAGGAAGGGCTCCATCACAAAAATTAAAGTAAACTCAGACCCTACTAGTCTGTATAGGCTGAATAAAGAAAAATGGATTTTCCTTTCACTAAAACAACCAAAGTTGTATCAAAATAGATTGAAATCTATGTTAAGACCTGCCACCAAAATTTTTTCATGAATTTCTATTCATAAGAGGCCTGTACTGGGCCGTACACAAAGAAAAGAAACTAAAAAACTCAGGAAAATGTTGAAATTCCATAGTTTTAGGCATTGTGAAGAGCACCAATCTTCAAAAAAAATATTGATTGAACCCCCATTCAAGCTTGAATGATGTTTTTAATACATTTCAAATGATAATCATCTCCCTTCAATGGCCATAACTCCCTTTGAACCACCAAACCCTTATTAAGCCTACAAATACTAGTATTTAACAATGGTTTTGCTTAATAAGCTTTATCATGCAAATTTATTATTCTAAAGGCCTAGGACCACTTAGATACCCTTATAACATGACTTTTAGACTCTTTCTTTGCACTCCCACCTACTTTTTACATAATTTTCCTTTATGGCAATATCAACAATTATTTAATTCAAGAGTGCTTTTGCATATTTGTCCACCTTAATCTACTAATTCCCAAAGTACATAAAAGATTTGTCTATTAGACCTTATTCAAGACAAAAAGACCTCAAAATACTAACATTGACCAATTTTACTCCCAATTTACCATCAAACAATCACAAATTGAGGGTGAGGTGTAGGTGCTCCTACACCATTCAACTTTCAAAAACAAAGTCAATTAGGCTGGCAGACGTCTGGATTGTGCTAGCATTTGGTGGAAGAGGAAGAAAGATGACTGGAACTCTAGAGGCCCACCATACTAGATTTTGGTATTGAACCATGAGAGTAGAAGAGAGAGTTGATATCATGTATCAAAACATTAAGCATGCATTCTTCCAACCAACGATGAAGGAAATGATTACTTTGCTTCTTTTTCATTTGAATAAGCATATCAAGGCATGGGAACCAAGAAGGCCAAGGATGTCCAGTTTTATGTGGAGGTAATAGATGTGATCCAAAATTTAGGAGGGGCAAGAAGGTAAATGTATAATCTTGATGAAATTGAGGAAGAACAATAAGAGAGGGACAGGAAAAAAAAAATCAATATAGAGTTTCAAGGATTTGTTAAGTGAGTAAGAGAGCTATGGGAGCAGCCTCATCTAAAATATTTTGAACTAGAGTTTGATATGTACCATTTAGAGAGATTGGTTTTCATGGAGTTCCTTTCAAAGCCTCCGCTTTTATTATTCTTATGGTAAACTATTTGGTAGAGTTGGTGGAATTACCTTTCTTAGTAATCGCTATTTGTGAGATTGAGATTGTTAACCTTGATAGAGTAGGACTTGGGAAAAAGGAATTTGATATTACTATTTATTTCAAAGACTTTAAGTGGGATGTACTTCGCATTGACACCATTCCTCAATCTTCACTTGATGGCATCAAGGAATGGCTGAACTCCATGGTTATAAAGTATTATGAAAGAAAAATGAAATTGTACTAGCAGCCAATTTTGAAGACTATTACTGATGATCCAAATAAATTTATTGAATATGTTGGTTTAAAGGAATTTTTGAATATGGAAGCTAGTGATTTTGATTCTGATAATTTGGAAGAGTTAGATCAAGGATATGAATCTTCTAATGTAGAAGAGGAATTAGAATCACTCTTCATGTTGTAGGTACCAGCTTTAATACCAACTACAATGGCAACATTAAAATTCCCTAGCAATATTTATGTAAAGGAAATTTCCTTTAGATGCAAGGATTCAAAGCACATCAACCATGTGGTACAAATGATTAAATCCCAAAGACAATTTGTAGCAATGAAAGAGTCTAAAAAGGAAAAGAGATCTACATTGGTGACTCAGGAGAAACTTTAGCTTTCAGAAAACAAAGCCAATTAGGTTGGCAGATGTGTGGATCGGGCCAGTATTTGGTGGAAGAGGAAGAAAGATGACTAGAACTCTGGAGGCCCACCATACTGGATTTCAATATTGAACCATGAGAGTAGAAGAGAGAGTTGATATCATGTATCAAAACATTAAGTATGCATTCTTCCAGCCAATAGAGAAGGAGGTGATTACTTTGCTTCATTTTCATTTGCATAACCATATCAAGGTATGGGAACCAACAAGACCAACAATGTCGAGTTTTATGTGGAGGTAATGGATGTGGTCTAAAATTTAGGAGGGGCAAGAATGTCAATGTATGATTGTTGACCTTGAGAGAGTATCACTTGGGCAAAAGGCATTTGATATGGCTATTATTTTGAAAGACTTCAAGTGGGATGTACTCTGCATTGACACCATTCCTCAATATTCACTTGATGGCATGAAGGAATGGTTGAACTCCATGGATATAAGGTATTATGAAAGAAGAATGAACTTGAACTGGTGGCCAATTTATTGAAGATGGTGGTTGGGAATTTTTGAATATGGAAGCTAGTGATTTTGATTTTGATAATTCAGAAGAGTCAGAATAAGTATATATGAGTTCCCTCTAATGTAGAAGAGGAATTAGAATCAGATTTCATGTAGCCACCATCAAGAGTGTTACAAGCCAACAAGATGGAGGAAATTCTTATATAAGGATAATTTTCATTGTAGTAGGTACTGGCTTTAATACCAACTACAATGGCAACATTGAAATTCCCTAATAGTATTTATGTTGAGGAAATTCCCTTCAACCACATGTGGTACAAATGATTAAATCCTAGAGATGATCTATAGCAATGAAAGAGTCTAAAAAGGCAGACAGATCAACACTGGTGACTTAGGAAGAACTTCAACTTTCAAAAACAAAGACAATTAGGCTGGAAGATGTGTGGATCAGGCAAACATCTGGTGGAAGAGGAAGAAAGATGACTGGAACTCTGGAGGCCGACCATACTAGATTTTGGTATTCAACCATGAGAGTAGATGAGAGAGTTGATATCATGTATCAAAACATTAAGCATGCATTCTTCCAGCCAGCGGAGAAGGAGATGAGAACTTTGCTTCATTTTCATTTGCATAACCATGTCAAGGCATGGGAACCAAGAAGACCAAGGATGCTAAGTTTTATGTGGGGGTAATGGATGTGGCCCAAACTTTAGGAGGGACAAGAAGGTCAATGTACGATTGGTGTAAGAGCACCATTCAGTAGGTTTTGTTCGTCAAGGATAACAAGGAGTAGAATATCATCAATTTACTAAAACTGGCCCGAACTTGTACATTTGAAGGTTTGAGTCAATAAAAATGGCTTTTTGAAACATTCCTCTTTTTGTAGCCTCTGTAACTTTAGGAATGGGTCTACACTAACATTATTAAGGTGTGGGAATGATGTGTTAGTGTTGGGGAGTTCTGAAAGTGAGATGGGTGTGAAACCCATGTGTGTAAAAGTGAGTTTTCTTTAAGAAAAATGGTGGTTTTGAAGAGTCAAATTGTGTTTTTGTGTAGGGAAGAATTATTTTATGATTGTTCTAGCTTGTGTAGAGTATCACAAACTTTTTTGAGTAATTTTTAGGTTGTGGTTAGCTTTGGAAGTAGCATTTTCAATAAACCCCTAGGGTTTAGGCTACAATAGAGGGTTTTGTAGTTTACCCATTGTATGGTGGTATAGCTAAGATCTAACTGTGTATTTAGAAGTTTTGACACCTTATAATTTCTGTCCCAAGAGTTGGTAAGGGCTGGATAAGTTTAGAGTATAGACCCTTTGTTCAACCAGATCGATTCCTTAAGGGTCCAAAGGGAAAAATGGCTGCAAACTTCAGCATGAGGTTACTCTGACACCATGATGCTTAGAAACTTATCATCTAATCCTATGGAATTACATTGGGCCCCTCTATAATAACCTCTCTCGATTTTCATTATATTAGAGTGGTTTTCCCGTGGTGTCCAGTTTTTAGTTGATAAAAAAAGTGTCAAATGGAAGCAGTGGAAAGTTGCAAAGTGGTGCAACTTTCATTTTGCAACTCATGTGACCAAATGGACTATTCGAACACGTACGAATGGGAATTTTTACGCTAAATGGTCCTCTTTCGCACCCAAACACGCAGAATCACTTCGAGCTATGTTCAACCAGATCAATCCCTTAAGGGTCCAAAGGGAAAAATGATTGCAAACTTCAGCATGAGGTTACTCGGACACTGTGATGCTTAGAAAATTCTCGTCTAATCCCATGCAATCATGTTGGGCCCCTCTACAATAAAATATCTCATTTTTTTGTTATCTTAGAGTGGTTTTCCCATGGTGTCTATATTTCAATTGATGGAAAAAGTGTCAAATGGAAGTAGTGGAAAGTTGCAAAGTGGTGCAACTTTCGTTTTGCAACTCATGTGACCAAATGAAATGTTCCAATGCATCCAAATAGCCATGTTCATGATAGGAATGGTCCTCTTTCTCACCCAAACACGCGGAATTTCTCTAAGCTACATTCAACTGGATCAATCCCTTAAGGGTTTGAGTGTAGTATGTTGAAATAGGTCATTCCACCTATTGTTCAGGTCGTGTCTCAGTGATATGGGCCTGATGTAAGTAGGATAGGGAGTAGGAATAAGAAAATAGTATTAGTAAAGGGTATGTGCAGGATCATCATGGAAAAAATAGGCCCTTAAGTGGCAAAAAAATTAGAAAAATTAGAGTTAGGCAACTTGACGTAAAAAATTGAATAAGTTATCTATATTATTTAAAAAATAGGTAATAATAGAATCCATAGAAAATTGAATGTAGTTTCTAAACTACTAGGTTTATTTAAAAAAATAAAAAATCTATTTGGTGAAAATTTGAAATTTCAATGCAGTAGTACTTAAACTTTAGGGAAAAAATAAGTAGGTTTATGTCTGACCACCCTAACCACAATAAAATGATAATATTTTTTTATAAGATTTTAGATATAAGTAGAGGACTCATGTCCAGATGTGATGCATATTTTTTTGTAATTTTTTTCCAAGTAAATAATTAATTATGAATTTTTTATTACAAGTTTTAAAAAATATAAAAACTCGTATGTCTGACCACCTTAAGTTGGTCAAAACTTCATGAAATTCATTTTTTTTTAATCCTATAGTATGTGAAGCATAGAATGTGATGCATGTTTTGGATTCAAAAAATATGATACCATTAGAAAGCTATAGATGTTTTTCAATCAGCCTATCAATCATGACTTTAGCTGTAATTCAAATAGAAAATAAATAATAATTATTTATTAAATTCAAAGTAAAGAATAATTTATATTGTTTAAAAACCCTTTTCATTTCATCAATTTTGGGTAACACAAAAGGCGTCAGCCACATACCCATCATATTGCCACTTTTTGGCCCATCATGATCCTGCACATACCCTAAAAGCATTGGAAGAGATTACTAACGCTGCCCCTGTTGAAAATTCTAAATTGAGGCCCCTTAAAAGAAAGGCTAGAAGAGATGAAAAGAAGAAATTGCTTGAAAATAAGTTAAAATAGGTTGTAAATAGGGTGATATTGTGGAGTTTGATGTGTTCAAAAGGTCTGCAAGGACAAGGGAGGTCAAAAGTATGTTATGGCATGACATGCCCTAGTTGGGAAAACATGGGTTTTAAATGAAAAAAGAGAGGTTTGAGGGAGTAAACATGGGTAAAGTCAAGGGGCAACATAATTTGGTGGTCAATTAAGTTTGTGCAGGAAAAATTAAGAGTGTTGGAATAGGTTTTGAGGATCAGGTTTAGGGGTTCGGTTCGCCGGTTTGGCCAATTTTTTTTGGAGGGGGTACAATTCGTTTTGGGTTCGTTGGTACAAAAAACATGTAAAAACAAAATATATATCATATTGGAAGGGTAAAAAAGAGGTTTCAAAAACTAAGAATGGATCAAAATGATGAAAATGATCATAATTTTCATTTTCTATATCTTTCATAAAACTATGGTTCAAAATAACTTGAACCATTCTAAGGAATGTGTTAATAATCATAACAGCTATTATAAATGATTACTATAATAATACTTAACTAATAGGGTATTACTTTTAATATTGATTAAGGAGTGTTCTTACAAAAGTAAAAACTCTTAAGTTAAGGGGGGGGGATTTGAAAGGAACCATCTCCTATGGAATTGAATTTTTGGGAATAGGGAAATATGATGATAGGAACTTGCATTAAATTCTTATTAGAATCTAATAATTACTTTTTTATTGGACAAAAGATCGATCTGTATGATACAATGAAATTGTGGTGGGTATAGTTTAGTGGTAAAAGTGTGATTCATTCTATCATTATATTCACAGAGTTGAAGGCTCTCGTCTATATTTTGAAATCTTTGTTTTTCTTTTAGACGGACAGGATATTTAGAAGGTTTAGGAGGTTTAGAATGTTTTTTTTACTAGGCTGTTCACTTCTGTTGGGTGTTTTCTTACTTAGTCCTGGTAAAATTTTGAGACGGTTTATTATTTTTAAACGAGGTCCGCGATAACGGGACATAAAAAACTCCTTATTTCAAGAAATGAACAAATAATGTTGGAAAGAGGAATAATATAAACAGTACAAATATTGGAATGATTTTCTCTAGAAATAGAGAAACAATTTTTTTTCAATTTTGTTTAGATCATCGAGAGAAAAAAAGAAATGTTTCAATCATTCATTTCATTTCTAGTTGAAACAAATCATGCCACGACAGACCTAGCGAACTGACGATCAGAAAAGGAAGAGTCTTTTCCCTATTTCATAGATTTTAACAATCTATGGTTGATAATGGAAGAAATGAAACGAATAAAAATGAGCCAGCTATCGGGATCGAACCGGTGACCATTGCATTACAAGTGCGACACTCTAACCTCTGAGCTAAGCAGGCTCATATGCATGCAGTATGCAATCATACCAAAAAAAGTAACCGCTCAAGATATAATGTTACCACCTTCTGTGAGAATAATTGATACTACACAACATATAGCTAACATAAATAAATCAATTACCTTAGATATCTCATTACAAATTGAAAAAGGTCGCGGATATATTATCCAAAATCCAAATAATTACAATTCTAAGGATGGAATTTTTCCTATAGATGCTGCCTTTGTCCCTGTTCAAAATGTCAATTACAATATTCACTCCTATTGGAGCGAAAATGAGATAGAAGAAATTCTATTTCTTGAAATATGGACAAATGGAGGATTAGCGCCTAAAGAAGAACTTTATGAAGCGTCTCAGAATTTGATTGATTTTTTCCTTCCCTTTTTGAATGCAAAGGAAGAGAACATCGATGGAACAAACAGTTTAAGCGACAATATTACTCCTTCCTTACCTATTTCGCATATATCGACTGATACGAAGAGAATAGATTTTGATCAAATGTATATTGACCAATTAAACTTCTCTACTAGGGTATATAACTGCCTCAAAAAGGCCAATATAAATACAGCATCAGACCTCTCGAATTACAGGCGAGAAGATTTAATGAAAATCAAACATCTTGGGGAACAATCTGTCAAAGAAATATTGGAATTTATGCGAAATATTGAAATTGATTCACTGGGGAATCCGGTTTAGATTTATCAATAAATAGTTATATTGAATCTATCCATTAATTCCTTTCTTTTAAGTTCTTCTGGAAAGTAATTGGAAGAAATCTTTGACCATTTTATAGCAATATTAGAAAATATCTTATTCAAAAAAATATATCTAGGGAGAGACCATTTGTCTTAAAGCAAAGCAACTACTCCCTAGATATATAAACAAAAGATTTCCCTCCTCTCCTATATTAATTTAATATTCTAAATTATATCAAATTGGAAAATACCTAGAGTTAAAGATTCATCGATAGGTAACGTTGCCCCAATACCTAACCAAAGAGCTACTGCGGTACCGATTAAGAATACTGTTGTAGCTACTGGACGACGAAGGCTGGTGGAGTACCCATGGTTTTTCTTAACCTGCGCGCGATTCTCTGTATCGCGTGTCTACCACAAATAAAATGAATAATTGATATTATCCAGGTTTGTCAACCTTTTTTTTCCATTTTTTTTTTCAAGTATTCGAATAATATATTAATTCGAGGTTCTCTAAGTTTGTCAACTCTATTTTTCATATTAATATTCAATATGTAATATCAAACAAATAGATAAATTTTAACTTGCTAGCACATCTCACATCGTTAGAAACAATGACCCTACCCCTTATTTCAATAGAGAAAATTCCCTTACATCAAACCATGTTGGTTCACACATTACAACACGAACCAACGTGAAGTCTGCCGAACTGCACGGGTTCTTTTAGAACCATTTCTTAGATTATTTGAAATGTATTACATAATATTCTTTTATTCATTTCCAAGGCAGTGAACTATTTGAAAAAATGCCTCAAAGAAATGTGGTCTCATAGAATGCCATGACAAGCAAATGCAATTGGTAGCTACTCCTAGTTATTAGTTATGCAATGTGAAGTAATTGCATAACTGCTTAGGTTCACTTTGTAAATACTATATTGTAATTGAAATTTTGTCATCTATTAGCATCTAGTTATTAGTTATGCAATGTGAAGCAATGCTTTGAGTTTGAAAGATGTGCAATGCAATGTAATCAATGATATGAATATAAACTACAGAAATCTATTTTTTACAATTTATTAGTTAAACTCTTTATTTTATTTTCTCTATATAGCTCTATGCTATGGAAATGCCTTTAAATTTTTTAAAACAATTTTTTATCTCTTGTTCTACTTTTTTTTACCTTTTTTTAAAAATTTGATTTTTTTTCAATTTTTTCTATACTTTTTCCAGATTTTTTCAAAAAATCTTAAATAATTTTGGTTTGCTGATTTTTTCCCCAAAAGATTTTTTCTGCAATGGTATAAACACATATATTTTTGTAATATCAAGGATACTTTTTGAAACTTCCATACATTGCTAATCTAAAAGGAAAAGTCTTTTTCCTAATCTGTATGCAGCCATGCTTATGACATTGTCAAAAAGAAAAAAACTTCCTAAATGATGCAAAGGCGTGGCCAAGCAGTTCTAACTCTTCGCATGAGATAAGAGAGATGTTGGAGAGTACATCAAGTTAGTAAGAACAAAAGTGTAATTTTTTTTTTAGTTTGTAGTATTCCTCTATTTCTCTATAGATGTGTCATAAATTCTAAGTTCAAATATGAACACCAAATATTGATAAAAAAAAATTGTATTAACCAAATAGACAAGTACGCATACATCAATATATGTCAATATAAGTATAAAATATAGTTAGAAAATAGCCATTTAGGCTTACGATAATGTCATATAGGCATACAATGTCAAATATATCCAATACAAAATATGTACAAAATTGCCATGTCTAGGAATACAACAAAGGGCTTTGGAATCAAAATTCATTTCTCTCCATGCTTTGGAAATAAATTCTTTCCCTTTGTTTGGCGATCCGATGGTGATAATTCCATCACTCGTTTCCACTGTGCTCGAGGAGTGCTCTTGCTGCTCCTCCTAGAATTTAGCTCCTAGTGAAGTTTTAACTGTTACAATAAGAAGTAAAGACATTACTATATAGAAATTACATTGTAAAAAATGATATATTTAACAAAATAATCACTTACAACCATCTCACGATCACTCTCCATGATGGAAATATTTGCACGCCAATGTTGAGGCATGCTCAAGCCCTATCTCAACCATCCAAATAGGAATTAAACTACGAATCAATAATGGTTTGATTTTCCACTAGAACTAACATCTATAACAACGAATGTAAATTGAAATTTAGTAATTTTCCACATACCTCCCCTATCAGAGCCATCGAGGATTGTATAGCGGATGAAACACCGATATCCGTTTCCCTCACAGCATTTGGAGGTGTTTCCACAACCAACATCTAAAAACAAAACAAAAAATTATTCAATCACAAAAAGTTACAATAGAGTAGATATTGGCATGGTGTGATGGTTTATAGGTGGCATTGTTGTTCTTGTCACCAAGGTTCAAAACCCGTTGGGGTGGTATTGTTGAAAGGTTGTATCCGGTTCATAGCTCTAGTCAAAAGCATTTACCCTTTGAATAAAAAAGAAGAAGTTACAATAGCGATCCATGTCACATGACTTATAATGTATGAGATCTAAGGAACAAAATTTTTGAGTACATGTATTAAACTATATATTTCTGATTATCATGCTTACTATTTTCCCTATCCATATATTTATGATTATCATGCTTACTATTTTTCCTAGCTAAAGAAAATTAAGTGGAAGGCTGCCTTGGTGAATGATGAAAGAGTGGATTTTTTAATGACTAATTAGGTTTCTTGTGCATGGATCAATAATTTTTGTTGATAAATAAGATGTTTGAAGCTTGAGGATGATAAGAAGAAGTATTGAAATGAGTTAGCTTGTTGTTTCCTTGTGATTTAAAAATGAAACAATGTGATTTTTGATGAAAAGAGAAAGAAATTTTAGTTTCTTATTCAGTTTGATCTTCTCCTAATTCAATTGGGTCAGATGTTGGTGCAGGAGCACCTAGGTCATCAAATACTTTTCAATTTTGCAAAAGGGATGAGTGTTCAAATTTATATTGAGTCAATCACAAAAGGTCATGGAAAAATGATGTAAAGTGCATGTTCAAGGTCATATGACGTCTTATTTGAATGTATTCAAGGTTATGGGTAAGTTCTAAGTGGTCAAAGTGGGAAAATACAAACAATGCAATAATGTAATATTGTTAAAAGTTGTTAAATTGACAAAAACAAGGAAATCAAGCATATTAAGGGTTAAAAGGGGTAGTTTCAACCGATGGAAAGAAAGTTATGGAAAAGGAAATATCTTTAAAAGGAATGTAAAGGTGAGAAAAAATAGAAGTTTGTGTTCTTGTAATTATATTTTGAAATAAAAATTCCTTGTTTCTGAGTTTGTAGCATTACTCCATTGTTTTGTTTTCTTGTGTTGGTAATTTAGGAACACCCAAAGTTAAATCATAGTGTGAATACATGTAAAGAGGAGTTAATTTCCAATTTAAAGAGTTGGAAGGTTAGTTTTAAGAAACAAAAAAATAAAAGGCAGTTTTCAGTGCCCAACAGAGTCCTTTTAGAAGCAAGTTTGAGAGTCCAATAGGGTTTTTCTTCACTACTCCACCAATGTAGGTCAAGTAAATTGGTCAAGTAGGTTAATGTTAGGATGTTTTGCATGTTTTGATGATTGTAAGTGCAAGGAAAAGCAAGAATACTATGGTGGAGTTGCTGCTACATTGGAAAATAGAGGATTTTCCTACACAAAGTGATTCTACAGTCATGGGTAATGAATAAATAAAGCTTGTAGAGGCTTGGAAATGATGTAGAAGGTCTTGAAAGACATAAAAAATCATGTTCCAGGTGGTGGCCAGAGAAATAGAGGTTGGCAAGAGTGTTTTTCACAAAACCCTCCTTGATTTGTGCTTTTACACCCTATAAACGAGGGTTTATTGGATCAGAACATTTTCATGGTTTTTAATCCCTATAAATGGTGAAATTTTTAGTTATAAGACATGCTTGAAGAATTTTTTGAGGTTTTGAGTGATATGGAATGGTTTTGAAGGGGTCTCCTTTGTAAAATAGGCCTAATCTACTACCCTTTCTTCAGAGGACAGTCTGAAATCTGATGATTTTCTTTATGTCAATTGTCTAAGAACTTTGATATGTTGTGATGTACTGGAAATTGTTTCTAAATGTGCATTGAGTTTTTTAATAAGCTTTGAGATAGGAATGTAACTACCTAATTCAATGGTTGACAGACCTACTAGAGGAATATGATATTGTCTGATCAAAACAAAGATGTTTGTTTAAACAGTGGAAAGGATGATATTGAGTGCTTGGTTACTATCAAACTAATGATATGATTGATGTTACTAAATTTGGTTAAGGTGTATAAGATAGGTTTGGTGACTTTGATGGTTGGATGGGTGAGTATTATGAAGCCTTTTCAGAAAATTGGTGATTAACCACAAGATGATAATCAAGATTTAGTTGTAGTAGGAGTTTGTAACCTGTAAATAGACTACTGCAGTCAAAATATGGTGAGTATAGTGCTTGATAATGGAATGATAATAGTGAGGTATGGTTTAGTTGATTTGTTTCCTTGGTGAATAAATGAAAGGATGAATTGTTCAAGTGTCAATAATCAGGTTTATGTTTTTTTATGGTGGTTGAGAATGATGTGAATCTAATTGATTAAGTCAAAGTTTTCTAATATGGTTTTTTCTTTGAATGAGTCAAATGGAATACTGATTAGTGGAATGATAAATGATGGCCTATGGAATGGCTAAGAGAATTTGAGTGGATTTTGGTTGAATGAAAAGTAGATTTATGATGAAATTATATTTGATCTTCTCCTGATTCTATTTGGGATTGAAATCCCTTGAAGAAATGATGTTGATGGTGTTTTTTGGATGCTCTGCATCAAATGTACCCTAATGATTGAGTGTTTTGATATGATGCTCTACATCACTAACTGCCTTATCTATGTTATTGCTTACTATTATGGTTTCATATGGATTTTTTCCAAGCATCCATAGTTTGTCGTGCTGGTGCACCTTTGCAAGCACATGCCTCCATGTGAAGTAATTGCATCGTGCTGCTTATGTTGAATTTCTAAACAACTATATTGTATAGTTGAAATTTTGTCGACTATTAACATCTAGTTATTAGTTATGGAATTTGTAGAAATGCTTTGAGTTTAAATGATGTGTAATGCAACGTAACCAAAAATCTGAATATAAACTACACTAATCTATTAAGTAGAATTCATTAGTTAAGTTCTCTTTATTCTGTTACCTTCATGTACGTTTGAGTAAATCCACTGGCACTGGGAGGTGTTTGCTTGAAACCTCCAATATTATCCTGTTCAACATCCAAAATCACATATTAAAATACCATTTGTAAAACAATGCTATTAACATGTAATAAATTTGTAATTGTTTACTAGTTACATACCCCACTGATAGGTGTACTACATAAATAAGTAGGTGGAGGACCAGTGTATCCAATCTCAACACTGTGACCCTGCAATTTTTTTAAAATAATAAAACTAAATTAGTTAATCTTTCATTTCAAAATCAAAATTTAATAAATTAAATTCAATGAGCATGCTGACTTTTACCTGACTATCAATGCCATATGCATGATGCAAAATTTTAGCCCTCCTCTCCATCCCCGTAGTAGCATATAGATCCTATGTCGTAGCATACGGATCCTGCATAGCATCATCCTAAGTGCCAGTGGTGTCATATGAACAAGTCACCCTGCAAGATTGACACACATGGGTTCGAAGGCCACCGCTCAAAGATTCCCCTCGATGGCATTGTAAAATAGGGCTAGTATGATGGATGACACTCCGGGTCAAAGTATTGATCACCTGCAATGTCTCTACGTCGGCACTCTCCTTCACAATGGCAGGCATAACAATGTGCTCACGAGGTAGCCTAGCGAGAGGTCGTCTCCCTTGTCGCGTAGGATCCAACTGTGCACCGGGCCTATCCTGAGCCGATCCCCCACCTCTCCCCTGAAACTCCCTCATATCAAAATAATTTGGGATTTGGTTCAATATGAAATCACTGTATAGTTTCCTAACAAAATATTGCGGGACTTCACAATTGTTGCACAGTGGGTAATCAAAGACCAAGTACTACCTATCATAAAAATAGTTCCTAATCTCTTGGTGGTGGTACCAACCAATAAGAAACCTCTTTACATTGAGGCTTAGATTTTGATTTGTTCTAGGGTTAGTGAATAAAGAGCACAAATCACCTTTAATAATTTTTAAATCTTTTACTTGTTTATATGATAGTTTATCTACATAATATGCCCTAGCTTCCTGCCTCCTATCATGCCATCTCGTTATTTGTTGGGTTATTGAATCTAAATTTTTTAACATCTCTTTTATTGAATTTGCTAGGGTCATTCTTTCTGTGGTTGAAGCATTTAGATCACTCAACCTACTGATAAGATCCTCAATTTGTTTTTTTTTGTTCTCAATTTCACTCCTCAAATTTTGTTGAGTGCTAGGAGGGTGTTGAGTGATTGGTGGGGGAGGTTGATTTTGTTGAGGATTTTGTTGTTAAGGATTTTGAGGATTTGTAGGATCATTTTCATCTCCTACAAATTAAAAATAAAATAAAATCTAACCTAAAATAAATAAAATCAACTTGAAACTAAGAAATTCAAAACAAATAGGAAACAATACTTACCTCCTGGACCTCTTCATCGTCATGGTGCCATCTTTGCAAAGAAAAAGCAACTGTTGTTGATGAATTTTGTAGAATGGCTTTTCCTAGAATACGAGTGAAAAAATGAGGGTTTTTGGCTATAGGCATAGTAGAAAAATAAACAATAGAAAATGAATCACTTTCACTTTTTTTTTCTTTTAAAATGACATAATGCGAGCGCGTTATAACGCACTTGCATTATGTCATTTTCAAAAAAAAATTGGAGTTGGCCACAAAAGTGTAACCCAACTTCATGCACCTGCCCATAAACTATTTTTTTGCATATTGAAAATGAAACAATATAGCTAAAGATAGAGAACAACAATCAACAATTCCTTGTGGAAAATGACATAAACTGTATAGCATTGCAACCATCACCACAAAATGAAAGCCTTAAATGAAACAATGATGGTTTCAACAGAAACCTAGTAAATTACTTTTTCAATAGTAACCTATAAAAAATAGAACAATATAGCAAAATCCAGAGAACAACAGTCAATAATTCCTTATGGATAACAACATAAACTCTATAACATTTACTATTTTATTGTGAATCAGAAATGAAACAATTTAGCCAAAGCTAGAGAACAACACTCAACGATACCTAATGGAAAACAACATAAACTGTATAACATTAAATATTTTATTGCATTGCAACCATCGACACAAAAGGGAAGCCATTATAAAAAATGAAACAATACAGCCTAAGGTAGAGAGCAACAATCAACAATTCCCTATGGAAAATAAACATAAATTGTATAACATTAACCATTTTATTTTGTTGCAAGCATAGCCATTGCAACCATAGCCACAAAATGGAAGCCATATATCGAACAATATTGGTTTTAACTAACAATATAGTCTTTTCTCAACAACACCTTCTCAAAAATTGAAACAATATAGCCTTTTCAACAATACCTTGTCAAAAATGAAACAATATAACCTAAGATAGAGAACAACAATCAACAATGCCTTATGGAAATCAACATAAACTGTATAACGTTAACTATTTTAGTGTGTTGCAACCATATCCACAAAATGGAAGTCATAAATCAAACAATATTGGTTTCAATAGCGAGCATTGTTGACTATTGGTCTATAGCTTTGGCTATATTGTTTCCTTTCTGATAAGGTACTGTTGAAGAAAAGAAATTCCTAGGTTGTTGTTGAAACCATTAATGTTTCGTTTAAGGTGTGAGTGTGCATGTCTATATATGCATTTTCTACATGTATCTCTGGGGTCATGTGTTTGTCTATAAATAGATATGTCCAATTTTTAATATCAATATAGTTATTTGCTTCATTTCTGGTTCGATTGCCATATACTCTTATATCTCCATAATTGTTGTTCGCTATTTTGAATGTTTACAATTTTAATCACTTTTAGAAAACAACAAGCAAAAATCCCTTATGGAAATCAACATAAACTATATAATGTTAACTATTTTATTGTGTTCCAACCATAGCCACAAAATGGAAGCCATAAATCAAACAATATTGGTTTCAACAATGACCCAAATGGAAAAACCCACAAAACACATAAATTCATAGTAACAAACCTATGCAAAAATACAGTCTTTTCTTAGAAATACCTTATCAAGTATTGAAACAATAGCCTTTTCAATAGTACCTTATCAAAATTGAAAGAATATAGCCCAAGCTAGAGAACAACAATTAACAATGCTTTATGGAAATCAACATAAACTGTATAACATTAACTATTTTATTGTGTTGCAACCATAGCCACAAAACAGAAGCCATAAATCAAACAATATTGGTTTCTACAGCGTACCTTATCAAAAATAAAATAATATAGCCTAAGGTAGAGAACAACAATCAACAATGCCCTATAGAAATCAACATAAACTGTATAACATTAACCATTTTATTCTGTTGCAACCATAGCCACAAAACAAAAGCCATAAATCAAGCAATATTGGTTTTAACAAACAATATAGTCTTTTTTCAACAACAAAAGACTATATTATTGTGTTCCAACATAAACTGAATAACGTTAACTATTTTATTGTGTTCCAACTATAGCCACAAAACATAAGCCATAAATCAAACAATATTTGTTTCAATAGCAACCCAGATAGAAAAACCCACAAAACACATAAATTCATAGTAACAAGCTTATGCAAAAATACAGTCTTTTCTCAACAGCACCTTATTGAGAATTGAAACAATATAGCCTTTTCAATATTACATTATAAAAAATGAAACAATATAGCCTAAGCTAGAGAACAACAATCAACAATGCCTTATGGAAATCAACATAAACTGTATAATGTTAACTATTTTATTGTGTTGCAACCATAGCCACAAAATGGAATCCATAAATCAAACAATATTGGTTTCAATAGCATATCTTATCAAAAATGAAACGATATAGCCTAAGGTAGAGAACAATAATCAACAACTCCCTATGGAAATCAACCTAAACTAAATAACATTAACCATTTTATTCTGTTGAAACCATAGCCACAAAATGAAAGCCATAAATCAAATGATATTGGTTTTAACAATCAATATAGTCTTTTCTCAACAACACCTTATGGAAAATTGAAACAATAGAGTCTTTTCAACAACACCTTATCAGAAATGAAAGAATATAGCCTAAGCTAGAGAACGAAATCAACAATGCCTTGTGGAAATCAACATAAACTGTATAATGTTAACTATTTAATTGTGTTGCAATCATAGCCACAAAACAGAATCCATAAATCAAACAATATTGGTTTCAATAGCAACCTAGATAGAAAAACCCGCAAAATACAAAAGTTCATAGTAAGCACCTTGTCAAAAATGAAACAATATAGCCTAAGCTAGAGAACAACAATCAACAATGTCTTATGGAAATTAACATAAACTGTATAACATTAAATATTTTATTGCGTTGCAAGCATAGCCACAAAAACAAAGCCATAAATCAAACAATATTGGTTTCAACAGTGACCTAGATGGAAAAACCCACAATTTTCTCAATAGTACCTTATCAAAAGTTGAAACAATATAGCCTTTTCAACAACACCTTATCAAAAATGAAACAATATAGCTTAAGCTAGAGAACAAAAATCAATAATGTCTTATGGAAATCAACATAAACTATATAACATTAACTATTTTATTGCATTGCAACCATAGCCACAAAATCGAAGCCATAAATCAAACAATATTGGTTTCAATAACGATCCAGATGGAAAAACCCATAAAACAAAAAATTCATAGTAACAAACCCATGCAAAACCATCGCCACAAAATGCGAACCATAAATGAAACAATATTAGTTTAAACATTGACCTAGATGAAAACCCGTAAAATAGAAGAATTCATAGTGAGAGACCAATGCAAAAATAAACAATACTTCCTTGCAACTATCGTGAATACACCGATACCATAAATCAAGCAATATAGCCTAACCAACAAAACAACAATCAACAATGCCCTATTTTTAAATACTTTGCAAAGGGTTTTTTCAATATGTAGCTCTTCTCGCTTGCTTTTTCTTTGTTGCCTTGTTTCTAGAACACGTGCAAAAAAGGGCAAAAAATTATCGTAGTCGACACTTTCACCTGCAAAAAATGGGAAAAAAATTATCATAGTCCACACTTTTGTATTACTTTTGCAACCATCACCCCATGCAAAAAATACAAAATAACCTCCAACCACCTTTCATAGAAGCTCAACAATAGTTGATTGAACTTGCACCTTCACAGAAGCTTTCCCTCCTCGCTCATATCTCTGATAGCAGGTAAAGTTACAAAATGACACCCAATAATGCCCTATCAAAAATTGCACAGACATTCACTATGTTTCTCAACCTGTTCTAAATGGTAGGTGTTATTACAACCATTGCCATTGTTGGCCTCCTACAATAATTTAACAACTAAGCCCTTAAAGTTGTGATTCAAATATTGGAAATCTAATCTAAATAGCTATCTCAATCATCATGAAGGTGTATTTAACTTTTCAACCCAGGTACGTATACTTGAAATGGGTCAACATAGTATGTGCACTAGGAATCCATAGTAGCCATCTTCATTCTACAACTAAGAAAAACATAATTGCTAAAAGTAAATTGCTTGGAAAGAAGTAATATAAGTGTTGAACATCAACCAACAACTATACTAAGCTGAAGTGCATGACAAAAAAGAAAATCCAAGCAAACAAACAAGAAACGACATTGTCTACTTTGGCTGCAGGAATAGTCACATAATGGAATTCTAGTGGCTGTAGGAACCGACATTTGCCATATTTTTAACTAATTGCTAAATAGAAAGTAATAACTAAACTAAAGGATGGAATGCTCACCAAGTGGGCCCCCTTGGATGAATATCCCTTGAGACAAATGTAAACTCAGATGCATGAACTTATAACTTCATTTTATTCATTAGAAGACATGAGTACAATAGAGCAACATAACTGTATTACCCAAAAACTAAGAATGTCTTGTACAACATCAGATTAATCAACCTTCTGAGAAGTAGCATTAAAGTCTTATTTATAGGAGGAAAAAATACTAACTAATTACCTAGCAAGGTGGTCAACTCCAACAAATTAGGAGGATGCCACTTTATGGAAAGCATAAAAAGTGGAAAGGAGGTTATGCATGCATGTAATCTAGTCAAGCAAGTTTTCCTTAACACATATCTAGCATAACAATAGCTCCTATATTCACTCAACAAACTATTATGACCATTTGTAAGGTAGTTACAATCTTTTATTTGAACTAGGAATCTCCCTCCACTGAGAGTATTCCCTCCATTGGCCTTTTGAATGATCACCTTGTTGACCTTTATGGAAAATGACCAGCTAGAAAAATCTTCCTTAATTTTGTAGGTTCTAATTATATTTGCATGACAAAATTAGTACGCACAACAATTGCATATCTATAACTATCTTAAAGTAATATTCATTGATCCACATGTAAAATTAACATAGATAGTTCATATAGCATGTCAGTGTCATTTAAAGGTTACAAAAATAAGCTTATGCTCAATGTCTATGGTTTTGAGGAAATATCATGAAAATGTTAGTATCCAAGTATCAAATTTTATGACAACTGCAACAAAAGGATAATAAACTATGTCAAAATTAAGCAATAAACTGGACTTATCAACCACTACATGGAAACCATACAACACTTAATGTTGATGCCAACCAACATTTAATTTTTTTGGCCTTCTCTATCCACGTGCCAAAAAATATGCCACCTTTTCCTGATCGGTACCGGACATCAGAAGCCCTAAAAACGCACATCAAGCGCATAAAATACAAAATTAAAAAACAACCACCACCTTTTTCCCATTCGCTAGAAGCCTTAAGAATTAGGAAGGCTGATGAAAATTCTGAGCAAAGTTGACACATATAGCCTATCAGCTAAATATTATTATTAAAAATGTAAATATTATAGTATTTTTATTATAAAATGTTTAGAAGGAAACTTTCACAATACACATAACAAAAGGGTATATGCAGGATCATGATGGGCCAAAAAGTGGCAATATGATGGGTATGTGGCTTATGACTTTTTTTTAATCCAAAATAAATGAAACGAAAAGGGTTTTTAAAGGAGATTCTTAGCTTTCCACCAATATAAATTATGCTTTACTTTGAATTTAATAAGTAATTATTATTTATTTTCTATTCAAATTACGACTAAAGACTTGATTGATAGATTGATTGAAAAACATCTATAGCTTTCAAATGGTATCACCTTTTTTGAATCCAAAACATGTGTCACATTCTATGCTTCGTATACTATAGGATTAAAAAAAGAAAAAATAAATTTCATGAAGTTTTGACCAAGTTAAGGTGGTCAGACATATGAGTTTTTAATATTTTTTAAAAGTTGTAATAAAAAAATCATAATTAATTATTTACTTGGAAAAAAATTACCAAAAAATATGCATCACATCGAGACATGAGTCCTCTACTTATATCTAAAATATTACAAAACAATATTATCATTTTATTGTGGTGAGGGTGGTCAGACAGACACCTACTTCTTATTTTTTCCTTGAAATTTAAGTACTCCTACATTGAAATTTCAAATTTTCACCAAATAGATTTCTTTTTTTTTAAAACAAACCTAGTAGTTCAAAAACTACATTCAATTTTCTACAAATTCTATTCTTACATATTTTTGAAATAATATAGTTAACTTATTCAAATTTTTACGTTAAGTTTCCTAACTCTGATTTTTCTAATTTTTTTGCCACTTAAGGGCCCGTTTTTTCCATGATGATCCTGCACATACCCAAAACATATATTTTTTAGACTATTTAATCATAGATGTTCTCAAAAACACAAATTTGAGCATATCAACTTTGGATTCTCTATCTTATAAATAGTAAAACTAATAAAATTAGAATATAAAATAAAAATAATAATAAATTATTGTATGTAATCATCACATCATACCATAAACCATATATTTTTTTATCATTAATTAATTTTACAATAAATTATTATTGTTTATATTCAAATTTTTGTAAAAAAAAATAATAATAAATAGTAAAAAGAAAAAACATAAACATCATATATATAAATAATTTAGTTGAATATTTAAAAAATTCATATATTTTCAATTGTTCTTTGATCATTTTGATTTTTTAAAATTTTCCTTCCAATTTTTCTTGATCATTTTGATTTCATTTAACATTGCATATCATGATTAAAAGAAGTGTATAAATTTATAAAGAAAACTATAAAAAACAATTTAGCAAATTCTTAAATTTAAAATGAAAAATAATCAAATATCAAATTGTTTTGTTGAAGAGTGCAGCAAAGGTTGGATTGTGGTGTGCATAGAAGGAAGAACCTTTGTTTAGAACCTTTACACACTTTCTTTGTTGTCAATCTGGATTAGGGACTATTGTTGATTGGTTGTTTTGTACCAATTTTTCATTTTTCTTAGACTTCAAGTTTGCAAATAATCCTTGTTCAAAGAAATAGTACAACATTTTTATTGAAGTTCATGAAGCCGAATCTAGTAAGCCTCCATTGTAACTTAAATACATATGCAATGTAAAAGGACTTCAATTATTAGTTGATATCAAAACTGTAATTCTGAGCAGACACTTTTATTCTAGTTTCTCCTTTGCTTTCATGCCATATCAACAAAGGTCTTAATTAGATTTATTGGATGCCCTGGACTGAATCTCCTTCCCTCTACAATCTTTTCTTGCTAAATATCAAACAAAAGCAAATTCTGAGTTTAAATTTTATGACCTTATTTAGATGATATGGAATAAAAATACAAATAATCAGATTGTGATACACTTTCTCCATGCCTACATCAATATTTTCTTATCTTTCTACCATTTGTCCCTTTGAAAATTTTCTTTGCTATAAACAAATTTTGATAAGGAATCACTGTAATACATTGTAACCTATTTTTATGTATCCAAACAAATAATATTGGAAAAAAAATAATGTACAATTAATCACTAGCAGAAACAACCTAGAAATTAGTAAGAGTGTTAATTCTATAGGAGAAATTGAAATGACCTGAAATTTCTGAATAGCATCGAGCAGTATGTGGCTATTTTGTAGATTCCTATCAAACTTATATGGATCTGAGGTTCATATAGAGTTCAACTGCACTCTTTTAAAAATAAAAAATGGATTCATGTATCATTTATTTTTTAAGATAAAAGTTACTTATTAGACTCTCATTGGGCCTCTTTTCATTATAGTTCTAAACATATCTAAGATGCTAGCAACAACAACCACTTTAGATATTTTGTCGTGTTTTTCAATTCATCGTCATATGTAGAACCATAACAGAAGTAATAATTGAACCAAATGCCTAATTCAACAAACATTTTGAATATTATGTATATCTAAATCCCATCTTATTCCTTCATTTTTTAACCTGCAAGATTATGGAATATGGGTATGTGTAGGATCATCATGGAAAAAATAGGCCCTTAAGTGGCAAAAAATTTCAAAAAATCAAAGTTAGTCAACTTGACGTAAAAATTTGAATAATTTATCTATATTATTTCAAAAACATGTAAGAATATAATCTGTAGCAAATTGAATGTAGTTTCTAAATTACTAGGTTTGTTTAAAAAAAAAATCTATTTGGTGAAATTTTGAAATTTTAGCACTTGTAGTAGTACTTAAATTTTAGGGAAAAAATAAGAAGTAGGTGTCTGTCTGACCACCCTAAGCACAATAAAATGATAATATTTTTTTATAAGATTTTAGATATAACTAGAGGACTCATGTCCTAATGTGATGCATAATTTTTTGTAATATTTTTCCAAGTAAATAATTAATTATGAATTTTTTATTACAACTATAGACATGCAAAATTAGCATTATGCATTCAATTAGGTCCATTCATCAAGTAAAGAAAATTCACATCCATCCACTCATCAGGTAAATCAGGTTCATCATCCATTTAAATTAAATAAATTAACTTTATTTGATTTAATCCTATCATTACCTCATTTGATTAAATAAATCAATTTTAATCAAACCATAACATTTCATCTTTCATAAACCATCTTCTAATTTCATCTCATGCAAATTAATCCACCTTTATCTTGCATCATCCCTTTAATTAAATAAATCAAACATTTATTTAATTAAATCCCAAATGCATTTTCCATCCCTTTTGATTTAAATAAATCAAATATTCAAGTCAAATGGGTCAAAATCAACTAATCATCACCTAAGCTAATCTAATCCTGATTTACCTAATCTAACCACCCATCACATCCTCTAGCTTTTCTCACTTCCACAAATAAATCAATTTATTGATTTATTAAAATCCTTATTTTCTTTCAACTTGACATAAAAATAGAATATTCCCTCAAGTTTGAAAATGAAGACAAGTTGACTTGTCGCTTCCAAAATTGCAATAAATTCTCTCTTTCATGTCCCCCTCTCAACATTTAATTCATAAATTCAAATTTGAATCTCCCTCTCTTGGGCACATTGGCCAAAACTTGCACATTCCTCAACCTCACAAGTTGACAAGTGGCTTCATCTCATTGGCCAAATCTTTATCCCACATTGCTATCTCATAAACATTCTTTCAGTTTGAGAATCTTTAAATAGAGGCTTCATCCTTCAACAAATCCTCCACAATCTTAACAAATCATCTACAAAGCTTATGCAAAGTCACTCTCTTCATTTGAGAATTGATTTTGTCCATTGCATCATCATCATTGGAATTATCAAGGGTTGGGAAAGGGCTATTTTCCACAATAGCACCAATCCAATATGGGATAGGTTTGAGCATGCTTAGTCTTTTTGGTATTTTATCACTTTGTTTATTTAGCATGATTCAATATCTCATATGGATGCTTGATAATTTGCTATGTTTTAAAGTGCTAATCATGCTAATGTGTGTGTGTTAGTTTTAGCCATTTGTGGATTTTCACCATCCACATAATGGTGCTAGAAGGAGGGCCAAAGATTCGGGTATTCTATAGGAATGAGTATTTGTTTCTGTCTTTGATCATGAGTTTTTATACCGTACCTTCTTTGAATTCAATCTCTGATGATATTTACTGCAACATCATTGATTTTTAGTCAATATTTGTTGTAGAAAGAAGTTTCATTTTTTTTTCTACATTCTCTATCAAAGCAACTTTATTCCTCATGCTTTGGGTTAGCTCTATTAGAATTTATTTTTGTGTCTGAAAAGTCATTAAGCTTTCCATATCTATAGATGGCTTTAATGAAAACCCGATGAAAATTGAATTTTACTGTCTTATTGAGAAAATAAAGGCTAATCAGTGATTTAATCCGCAACTCGGTCAAGTGCAAATAATACATTCCTTCATTCTAAATACATCGTTTGAGGCATCAGATGTTAGATCTGTTAAAACTGTTTAATATCCAGTAGTTTGCATTTTGGTTTACGTGATATTTTTGAGGCCATTCTTCATATTTAGGTAACTAAAAAATACCAAATACCAAGAAAATATTGGCTTTTATTTGCGCAACCAAGTTATCTCTCCCTCTGCTTGTTGATTTAAGATCAATCGATAACCATTCAAGACCAATCAATAGGCATATATAGATTAGTATTCAAAAGAATATCATATAAATATGGCTTTTGGCGTTCAAACTTTACAGATCAAGGATGAATGTCAGAGCGCTATATAAAACTTTCCTGATTTTGATAGGGAATCAAATCATGACATGAACAACTAAGTAGCAAACATAATAATGGTGCATCATGTAAGAAATAGGATGTCTTGTGTGCATAAATGATATTGCAGAGAAAGCCTATGTGCAAATTAAAGAACAAAAAATAGGCCACTGTCGATGTGGGATGGCATTTAAATCTAACCTGCATCATTGATCATATAGTTTCTTGCATCAAATATTTGTATATACTATCATCCTTTTCCTTACAGGAGCTTCAGATTCACCCAACCATAAAGTGCTATCATAAAGTGCTGTCAGATTTGACACCATCCTCTCAGATTCGGCATTGAACCACCAGTTTGCATCGCTAGTCAACTAATGCAAAAATGAAGGCATAGTAAATGTGATGCATACCCCGTCACAATCCATAGTGTTTACAAGTTGTCATCCGTTAAGGAAAGGCAAGACATGTTTAAAAGGAAAGAAATTTGTAGAGAATGTGAAGAGAGTGTAAGTTTATTTTTATTTCTTTCGGGCATTCTATTAAATGGTCCACACACCTTCTCTGTGCTTTCATTTATTCGTTGGTTTACACCTGCCAATCACATCAGCTTGAAAATATCTAAAATGGAGGGAAGAGATTATTTTGTTTAAGAGTCATTATTTTGTCTATGCAAATCCTATGGCTATCGCTAGTAAATTTGTTGCTAGATTGTGCGAAATCTTAGTGGTATTATCTCATGAATATGGTTGTTTTAGTATTGATTATGCTATTGATTTTATTGTTGGCCTTATTCACTAACTTTCACTTGCTCACCAATAAAGGCACATCGCTCATTCAATTCACATAATTCAAAAAAATTTCCCCCACCTTTGTCTCACATACCAGCTATAGGGATTATGTTTTTTGGTGACACACTTCTCTGTGTAAGGCGTAGAAATGAGATAGGAGATGTGCTTGAAAGTTGTGGGATTATGTTTCAAGCTGCCTAATGCTGGGCGCAGATAGTGAGGATGCTGGTAAAGGCATTCTGTCAGACATTCTGGGCACCCTCTTGGTGATTTTGGTCGACACTAATCAAGATTTGCATTAATCACTACTCCTGTCACTTCTCATCTATCATCATCCTTTTCATGATAGTAACCCATCTTATAATCTCTGGGAGCACGCAGTCAACTCTTTGTATGCTTGTTTATCGCCCTTGTCCAATCTGTCACCTTGCGTGTGAAATTGATAAACATTCCACTTATAGTATTTGTTGTTTCCAAGAAGGAGAGCATACAAAATCAATTATCGCATCATTTCTGTAGAGAGTTACTACTTAGCAACCAAATTTCTATAATATAAAAAGTGTTTCATTTTCATTTGGGAAGCAATCCTTATCACAATGTTAGGTCATAGCTTATGAATCCACTATAACTGCCATTATAAAGCCATGTTTTTACAAGAGGAGGCACGTTTGGAGTTATAGATAGCCAAGCATTTTCTTATTCGTACAAGCATTTTAATGTTGGGTTTGGACTGTACACAGAGGTCGCGCATTCATGGTAGAGGGTGATTCTATGCTTTTATTTGCTGGCCAGGGTTTGAGAGCTGCTACGCAAACTAGATATTGGTATAGATGTCAAGAAAAGTTACAAGGTGGGAGATTATAACGGTCTTGTGATGGTTGATAATCATCGCTATGTGCTGACTCCTCAATTAGGTATGATGGCCTAGTGGAGGAATGCATCATCTCATCGATGTTCATTTACATTGGATGATCTTCTACATCTATTCACTGGTTTATCTCCTCATCGGTCTATGGTAAAGATTACAAAATGACATCTAATTGAAGAGTTGATTGGCCGATCGATCCACTAGCCTTGACTCCATCCGCAGGTACAATTGGATAGTGTTGGTAAAAATTTTAATGGGAATTTTTTTTTGGATCGGGTTGTTTGATGGTCAAGGCGTCACTATCAAATTTGTAGGCATTTAAGTCACTGTGCAGGAGTACGAGTCATCTTTTATATCACACCGGTTATTGTCTACTGTCAATTCCCTTGACTCATTTATTCTTTGACCGATACTTGTTACATCTGCTGTATTGGAGGGTGTATTTATTTTGTCTGATCGGATCCACTGAGCACAGTCTATATCATTTGGTTGCATTGATCATCGCTTTTCACAGTCAGCTAAGTGGAGGGGATTTGAAAATCTTACCTAAATTGTTGTGAATCCTTATCTATGCACAAAATCAGGACTATAATTAATACTTCATTTTATTTTTGAAATCATTAGTACTATTTGAGGTCAATGATTAAAATGAAGTTAATTAAATAATTAAACCCTCACACGATTACGTTCTTTTATTTTTTATTATCTTGTAGGTGTAAAGGAAAATAGAGGAGGAGGGATGCTCGTTTGCACAAGTAGCTTACAAGAAGCAATCTTTGGAGGAATCTTGGAGAATGGAGCATTAAATTTGGAGTTTATAAAGCATTTTTTAATGCTTGGAGCCTCCATTTACTGCTTTAATTTTCTATTTTAAGCCAACTAGATCATTGCTTGTTTTCAAAGTTGAATTGAAATTAAACACTAGAAATTGAATAGACATTGTTTTTTGGGATAAAATTGGACAAAAAAATCTCTCACTTCAAGTTTGGTGCTTAAAAAGAATCAAATCAATGCTTTGTGGGATTTAAAACGAACATGTGTCTTTTATGTTTTGTAATCTTTTATGCGAAATAATCTCATCTAAAAAGGCGTATGCACTTCTCTTGCGCTTCACGACGATCTTGAGAATCAAAAGTCTTTTTGATGACATTAAGTTGCATAAAAGATTGCCTCCACACTTTTTTTTGGGAACTAAAATTGAACAAAATCTTGTGTGAGTGTGAGTGAGCTTATTGCATGTGTTCTCCCCTTGTTTCTAAACAAAGGTCGATCAAACTATGAATAAGTTTATTCGCTTTTGTTTATCTTAGAGGGCCTGCCTTGGGGAAAAAGTACTCACCCAAGGGAATGACTCAACCAGTAACACTCTAAAGCCAAGAGTATTTCCAACTGAGATATAAATGTGGGTATTGGAGTAAGCGCCAGTATCACACGGTTGATTCCGACAAGATGGATCTGAAAGGGGACTCTTTCCATATGGGTCAATCTCCACGAACGGAAAGTATGAAATAAAACCCTTGTTTGTAGTGGCCTATTAACTCATTCAACAAGTTTATCAAAGTGGTGCATTGGAACTTATATTCCAAGAAGTTACTTGCCATGTCCGATCTTGGTTAAAGTATAGAGGTTAAGACTTCATTCTTAACATACCTTTATACTCTCTCCTTGGTTACATGTAAAATCATCTATTCTACTATGAAGGGAATGAGGCAAGCCCACCAAGAAAAACATACCAATTGAGCTAGGATGTTATATTGCTTGTGAGTCAGTTTGAAAACACAGTGCTTTGATTGAAAACATTGGAAAACCAGCATTCAACATGAGCATCAAATCTCAAACCCTTTAGGAGAAGCAAATATCCTTGAACAAATTCACATGTTATTGCTTGCCCTTGGGATTCATATCCTTAGAGGCTTCTAAACATTTGGATTTCATCTCAATTTGCTCCTACTAAGGTCAACATTAGGAAACCTCTGCCTTGATTTCCTTGATTTCCACATAATGCATTTTGTGGGATGAAAGAAAATTAGGACATTGGACATTCAGTTGAAAACCTAATCAAGAAGTTTTTGTGATAAAAAGAATCCATTAATCAAAGATTGAATCAACTGGACCCCACACATGTGGCTGGTTTCTTTTGGTCGTATGGTTTTCATGGAAACATTGTTCTTTTGATTTTGAATTACTTTTAGAGAAAGGCCTGTTCTTCACTATCTTAGTCTAGTAAACAAGTCCTTCTTAGGTTAATTAAGGATCAAATCAAACACCTCATTCATCCCAAACATTTATCATCTCATCCCACAAACAACTTTAGAGCTTTGGAGACATCATTTTAGACTTGGGTAAATCATCAAAATCTAAGCCACCTTGTTTATTTAGGTGTATGGGAATGCATCCTTTCTCATACATTTAATTGAATTAGCAATCCTTTTGAAAAAGTTCATCCTAAGATCACATCTAACATCTTAGGGTTTACAATTCCATTATTCAAAATCAAATCAAACCAATCAAAATCAAATCATAAGTCTACCATTGATCCAAAGTCCCTAAACGTTCAACACTCATATCATTTCCCCTTTTCATCCTTCATCTTGTCATTAGTCCTAACAACTTTAGAGGTCACTTCTGCAACAAGGTCAAAACACAAGAGGAACATGTAATATAAACTTTATCCATACATCATGAGTAATCCAAGCCAACTAAGCTATCAAAGCCTTACAACACCAATTGATTATCAACACTCACATCTATACAAATTGTACATGGGATCATTACCTTCGTCAAATGTCAATAGTACAAAAAATGTGAGTATGCCCAAATCAAAGTTTGGGACACCTTTCCCAATGGTAGATTTAAATCCAAGTCCAAACCTACAAATCCACCAACCAAACAATCAATGCATGAACCTTCAAACGAACTTCATCCCACCAAATCCCTACATGCCAAATGAGAATGTACCAAGTACAAATTTTCCAAACATGAATCCGGAAAGCTTTGGGATAAATATGTTTTCAAATCATACAAGTGTTGTTCAGATTCCAAACAAGATGTTAATGACTTCAAGACAAGATGACACCATGCAAAATCAAAGTTACCTAAATCAAGACAATGTTCAATTTCAACCGATAATGCCAAATCTGAACACCATCCCAAATTAGAACATTGTCCAAAATCAATTTTTTCATGATCCCATTCAAAAACCACAAGTATGCACCCCAAATCTACTTGAACAAAAACCAAATCAACTATATCAAGGGAGTCAAGATCAAAATCAAGGTCAAATTTGGTGAGATCAAATTGCTACACTCACCAAAATAGTTGAGTCATTGCGCCAAGAGACATCTCCACCACCATTACCCATATCAACATAATTCCTTGGTTTAGGGCTTCCCCCTTTACCTAGCACCAATCACTCCATCCAAATCAATCCACCTAACACAAATCAATCCATCACATCAAATCCTTTGAATATTCCATCGACATCGCACCAACATATGGTATCTAATCAAATGACAACATCAATCCTGATAAATCAAAATATGGTCTCCCAAGGACCTATCACCTCAGTCATTCCGACCATTCCAACCACCCCTATCACACCCATCATATCTCAAGCCCTCACTACCATGATCGCTCCTTGAAGCGTATCTCAACCACTTGTCACTACATCCAACACAATTTTGAATCTGCCACCACTACCACCAAAACCAAATGTAGCAAGACAATATGACATTGCGCTAAAAGCTCATGAGGCCTACCAAAAGGCCATCCAACAATATCTAGCCATGCAACAAGGAATACAAGCTCAACAAGTGCAACAAGTCTCTCAAGCTACCCAACAAACACAAGCACAAACACGAAAAATGATAACTATTGGGGATAGTGATGAACATTCAACCATTAGTGATAGCATTGACAATCTCCCCACCACAATTATTGAAAACAATAATCAAGATCTATCCATCAAAGAGCACATTGAAGATGTTTCTATCCCGTCCAATGATCAAATCAACATATGTCAAGAGTCACTTTTCAATCATGATTAAAATCCACCAACAATACTCGACAATGATCCAATTCAAGAAATGTCAACATCATTTGACCCTATGGTTCAAGACATTGGAAATCCCTCCACCACAATTGTTGAAAACAATAATCAAGAGCTCTCCATCGAGGAGCACATTGAAGATGTTTCCACCCCATCCAATGATCAACTCACTATACATCAAGAGCCACTTTTTAGTGATCTATTTCAAGGAGTGTTAGAATTATTTGATCCCATTGACATAATTTACAATCCATCGACCAATGATCATGATGAAAATGTCTCTACATCATCCAATGAGTTAGAGGACATATCTCAAGAATTTATGCCAAAGCATGATCAACGTCTTTCACCAAAGTCTAGCAATGGTCATTTCCAAGACATATTGAAATCCTTCGACCTCATGGTTACAGATACTGAAGGAACCCTAAACTCGACACTTGAGGATATTGAACCACTTACCATGACTAATGATGACATCCAAGAACCCTTTGTAAGCAATCCATCCTTTGAAACTGACCCATGTCAAGAACTTGATCCAAAGCATGTCGAAAGAAATTTTGAAATCATTCAAGATCAAGAATTCATATCTCCAAGATACTACAATAATCTAATGGACACTCTCCTATCTATTCAAGATGATCATATCCATGTAGCACATACTCCTCCATCTACCTATGAGATGATTTCTGCGGATGGATACGTAGAGGATCTTCATTCAGAACAAGATTCCTTTACTCATGATATTATTACACAAAAAGAGAAGATTATTGATTCCTACAGTCAAATTGATTTGTCAACATCAAGATTAGATATATCCAAAATTCAGACTGGGGACATCATGTATGAAGATATCCAACATTATCCACTCAAGGAAACAGTTCAGATAGAACAAGATATTCCGAAGTCAGCAAAGCATCCAATCAAAATAACATCATCTACAACGGTCATTTATTAGAGAATGCATTATAAACAAGAGCTCTCAGAACAGGTGAAATCAAAGCATAAAGGCGCTACTACCACCATACTGGGGGAAACTTTGTCTCAAGCAAACGTCAACATAGGAAGCGCGAAGAATCCTTATGATGAAACTGATGTCAATACTACAACCAACCACGTCACGAATCTTCATCCATCCATCATCCCATCCATGAATTGGGACCAACTTTGAAAGAAAAATTTGAATCAAAGTATGAAGAGCATTATCAAGGAAAAAGAAGCTGAGAAGCATAATGGACAAATCAAATACGCATGGATACCAAAACATACAAAGAAAAATTATCCCTATCAAACTCCATTAGTCAAAGAAACTATGGGGCAAAATAAAAAATGGAAAAGTATCCATCAATGATGTCCACAAAAGCAAAAGCATGCTTTTCAAGCAACGTACAAAGTGTATCAAGTAGTTGGTCCTAATTCCATGCACACTTTTGTATCCACCCATCATTGCTCATCTTCCCAAGTTTGGAAATTCAAAGGTTCCAAACTGTCAACCAATCCATCTTTTATCCCTAAACACACTCCATCCACGCCTCCACACATGATATCCAATTCTCACATTGACCATGTATTGGAAACAACCCTTCATCAAAAGGATTCTGAAGGCACTCTATCGCGATGTGCACACAAAGACAAAGTTAACTCTTGTATTGACGAAGCAAATTAGGAATCCCAAAAGCTGCATTCAAGTGCATGTATCTTAGCGAAGAAAATTATTCAGGTAGGATATCAATGGTACATTATGACAGGGGCATCTACATCAGCAACACCTTGTGATTCAGCATGAGATTAAAATCATTCAAAAAAATCAAAAAAATCAAGAAATATGAAAATCCAAAAAAATTAGAAAAAGGATTGAAAACAGTAAAGAAAAAAATCATCCTCTAGTGAAAACTGCATGGGCGGCGCTTTGGGCAAGACCATGATGAAAACCTGGCAAACAGGCATCATGTGTAGAATTGAGCATCTACATACGCCAACTCGGATGAAAGCATCTCATCCCATCCGTAATAAATCGAGCATTCCATCGATCTCATCCATAATAAATCCATCCATCCATAAACCATTTATCTAATCCATCTTTATCCATCTTCATCCATGGTCTAGGTTATCTTGATGAAATTTTGGGGCACACTTTACGCTTTCTTACAATAAACATCTTGACATGGGTCATTTTCATTGATCCTATCCTATGCAACATTATCTGAGAAATGAACCATTATCCAAATAAGCATTTCTTCATCTGAACACCTTATCCTATCACAAGATAATCCTTGGCATCCATTTTGTGCTTACCATCTAGACATCCATCCATCACATTCTGTACATTGCTAGACACTGGGGGCAGATATTTACATCTTGCTTCAAGAATAAATCTTGATCTATATCCTCCAACTTATGTGGTGATACGAACATTGACAAACGTGAAATCAAATTGGTCAAGCATCTGCAATCCAAAATCCAAATCACTAGCCCATGGCATATTTTGACGAGCAAATGTTCCTTATCAAGCTTCATCTTTCATCAAACATCAATCCAAGTAATCACTATCAGTTGCATCTAAGTTACACTTCAAATGTCACATCAAATCATTCGAACAAATTTTGTTCCAAACCAAGCTTCAACAATCCTGATCAATCAAATCCAATCAATCCATCATCTCAGGATATTCTTCCCAATCCTTGTGTTGCCTAACACAATCCTTGCATTGTTGTGTATTGTCAACAATGTTATCATCATCAATCCTAATCAATCAATCCTTGCATTGTTGTGCATCCTCAACAAAGTTATCACCATCAATCCTGATCAATCAAATCCTTGCATTGTTGTGCATACTCAACAATGTTATCATCATCAATCCCATCAAAATCATAATCCTATGGTGTGTAACACTATGCTTGCATTGTTGTGCATCCTCAACAATGTTATCATCATCAATCCATCGATCTGATCAATCAACCTTAGCTTGGTTTTCAACAAAATCCCAAATAGAGCATTGATATCATCACACACATCCATATCCAAAACGTCAAAATCATGCAAAAATCCAAAAACATCCAAAACATCAAAAAATCCAAAAAACAAGAAAAAAAAATAGAAAATGTCAAAACATGGAAATCTGAACTACGTCATCTCTGAGCTTAAATGTAGGCAAGGCTCATCTTTGATCAACCCCGAGACATCAAAATCCAAAAATCATTTGAATAACATCAAAATCCAAAAACATTCGAAAAACATCAAAATCCAAGAACATTCAAAAAATGCAAAATCAAAAAACATTCATAAAATCTCAGAAAACTCCAAAACATTCGAAAAATCAAAAAATCAAAAAACCCAAAAATAGCCTCAAAACATTCCAAAAATGTAAAAAACATCCAAATATTTGAAAAAAAATCCATCCATCTCATTTCCCTTTCACCTGCAATAATCAATCATCCATAATAAACTAATCATCACCTTCATCCTTTGGCAAAACAAACATAAACAATCATAGCAAGTCAGCGAAAGAAAACATCAAATGCAAGATCAAAATTGAAGCAACAAACCTTTAAAAAAAAAATCAAACTCTTGATCATTTTCAAACATGTCAGTCAACCTTATATCAATAGCCTATCAACCAACTTATCAACCCATCATCATCCTATACAATGCATGTCCTAGGATATATCGTTCCAACAATGGGCATCATTTTGGATATCACTTGGATTTTGATCCTATCAAAACACATCCCTTTGGCTAGAGATATAAAGAACATTGATTTGTTTGTGTACTTGACCTCTTTTTTGATTTATCTTATTGCGCTCATTTCAAGGACCTCTCGATGATATCCGAACGAAGGATTTAGAGAGATAGGAATGGGGCAACGATCATTATCTTTTTTCTGCTGTGCTTGTTGGATGTTCTTGTAAAATAACTTGGCGAATACTTGCTTTGTTAGGTACGTCCTAGCAAGGTTTCTATATGTCAAGTGTGAACAAGAATACTCCTATCTGTTTGTCGAGTTAAAGTCCATCGCACTAGGTACAATGCCATCCTAGTTCTTTATACCTTGATTCATCGTACCTATGTGTGTTAGCAAACATAAGGTAAGTAGCCCTTTTAAAATCCCAATCCTTGATAAGCAAATCATCCATCTATCATCATCATTCCTCATCATCATCTCTCATAAAGTTGGCTTGTTGGATCCTCTTGTCATCATCTAATTTCTTCTTTTCCACACTAACATCACGTCATGAATAGTTAATCATCATCACTAGTGCATCCATCTTGCATCCATGAACCATCAGTATTCTGCATATCATCTCACATGCATAATCATCATCATAATATAGATCTGTTAGTCTAAGCATCTCATAAATCATATATTTGCATAAATCATACATCTGCATAATCACAACATATCACGTCATCCATCTCATATCCATCATCACATCATATCATCATTTAAGTTGTTTAGGATAATATAGATTTGTTATTCTAAGCATCTTAAAACCATCTCATTTGCATCATCATCCATAACTATCCAGTTTGAACCTCTTTATCACAAGATCGACCTTCAAATAGAATCTTTTTGCTCAATCTCTCGAGGGAGCAATGTACTCGTGTACTTCTTTCCGCTAGGGCAACCGAAAAATATAAGAAATTAATTGAATTTCGATCGCGAAAAGTTTATTCTTTGAACCAACGCAACAAGTACATTGCTTCAAAGAGGGGGAAAATGTAGACATGCAAAATTAGCATTATGCATTCAATTAGGTCCATTCATCAAGTAAAGCAAATTCACATCCATCCACTCATCAGGTAAATCAGGTTCATCATCCATTTAAATTAAATAAATTAACTTTATTTGATTTAAGCCTATCATTACCTCATTTGATTAAATAAATCAATTTTAATCAAACCATAACATTTCATCTTTCATAAACCATCTTCTAATTTCATCTCATGCAAATTAATCCACCTTTATCTTGCATCATCCCTTTAATTAAATAAATCAAGCATTTATTTACTTAAATCCCAAATGCATTTTCCATCCCTTTTGATTTAAATAAATCAAATATTCAAGTCAAATGGTTCAAAATCAACTAATCATCACCTAAGTTAATCTAATCCTGATTTACCTAATCTAACCACCCATCACATCCTCTAGCTTTTCCCACTTGCACAAATAAATCAATTTATCGATTTATTAAAATCCTTATTTTCTTTCAACTTGGCATAAAAATAGAATATTCCCTCAAGTTTGAAAATGAAGACAAGTTGACTTGTCCCTTCCAACATTGCAATAAATTCTCTCTTTCATGTCCCCCTCTCAACATTTAATTCATAAATTCAAATTTGAATCTCCCTCTCTTGGGAACATTGGCCAAAACTTGCACATTCCTCAACCTCACAAGTTGACAAGTGGCTTCATCTCATTGGCCAAATCTTTATCCCACATTGCTCTCTCATAAGCATTCTTTCAGCTTGAGAATCTTTAAATATAGGCTTCATCCTTCAACAAATCCTCCATAATCTTAACAAATCATCTACAAAGCTTATGCAAAGTCACTCTCTTCATTTGAGAACTGATTTTGTCCATTGCATCATCATCATTGGCATTATCAAGGGTTGGGAAAGGGCTATTTTCCATAATAGCACCAATCCAATATGGGATAGGTTTGAGCATGCTTAGTCTTTTTGGTATTTTATCACTTTATTTATTTAGCATGATTCAATATCTCATATGGATGCTTGATAATTTGCTATGTTTTAAAGTGCTAATCATGTTAATGTGTGTGTGTTAGTTTTAGCCATTTGCATATTTTCACCATCCACAACAACTTTTAAAAAATATAAAAAACTCGTATGTCTGACCACCTTAACATGGTCAAAACTTCATGAAATTCATTTTTTCCTTCTTTAATTCTATATTATGTGAAGCATAGAATGTGATACATGTTTTGGAATCATAAAATGTGATACCGTTTGAAAGCTATAGATGTTTTTCAATCAACCTATCAATAAGGATTTTAGTCATAATTTGAATAGAAAATGAATAATAATTACTTATTCAATTCAAAGTAAAGCATAATTTATATTGGTGGAAAGCTGAGAATCTTCTTTAAAAACCCTTTTCGTTTTATCAATTTTGGGTAAAAAAAAAGTCGTCAGCCACATACCCATCATATTGCCACTTTTTGGCCCATCATGATCCTGCACATACCCATATCACAGATTATAAAAAAAATAGTTTAAATTCATGGTATGATATTAATATCAAGATTCAATTATATAGTTTTCTAGACAAATTCAATGATTCATATTTCATGAATAGTGGTATGTATGAATAGTTCACTTAGAACTCATTACATATAGATAATGCACACATGGATTAAGCATAAAAAATTCTAGGTAGATCATCTATCCTAGTACTATTCTGACTCGAGTGTTTTAACCATGAAATATTCTCCAAAGGAAATCTAAGGGAGCTTAACCTTGAGAGAAACTTCATTATTAAGCACACTTGAGTCGAGGTAGCACTGAGATAGGTGACCTCATTGGAAGTCCCAATGCTTCACCCATGTGCATCACCTAGGTGTAATGAGTGCTAAGTGGATCATTCATTCTCATGAGAGATGGGTTCATCCCAACTACTACTCATGAAATATGGATCAATGAGTTTTGGCTCAAAAAATATAGAATTGAATCATGATATTAATATCATAACTTGACACACTGCAGAAATTTTTTCTTATTTATGAGATTCATATTGTCAATTTTTTTTAACAGAAAAATAAATAGAGATAAGAATTTATTTTGCATTAATCAACCCATCCTAAATTAGTCATCAAGATTATATCATTGATCAGATTCTTTTAAGACAGGTTACTTCTTAGATTCCCACCAAGGCTCATCCCTTTATATGACACAACCACAATACATTCCATTCTTTAAAAGGCTGATAGTGTAATGCATTTTATATGAAGTTTATATTTACATACAGTATATAGAAAAAAAACCCCAAAACTAAATCCTATGAACCTTTTAAAAGTTGATTAGATTTACATTAAGCCATTATCCCTTAACAGTTATGAAGGCATCTTGTAATCTAAAAAGTTCAAAGCTAAAGAATAAAAAACTTGTAACAACACTTACCCCCATCCATTGGAGGAGCATTTTCAAGACTTGGACAGTACCGATTGTATTTGGAAAAGAAGTATTCACTTGAGATGAACCCAAAGATGAACCATGTTCTTTAGACATTGCACGTCTAGTCACCGAAAGTTTTTCTTTGAAAGGTTTGATCATTAGACTCTCATTTTAAAAAGTAAGATGAAATTTATTTGTGCATTAATCAAACAATCTTAGATATTGTCATCAAGATTATATCATTGACCAGCTTCTTGCAAGACACAAGCTACTTCTTAAACTCCCACCAAGGTTCATGCCCTTATATGACACAACCAATACCATTCATTCTATTGTAAGGTTTCCAATCTATTGTAAGGCTGATAGCCAATATTTTATAATCTTGGTTGTCTAATGTCTTTTATAAAGTCTACATGTATATTCTTTCAAAAATTTGAAATGCCAAAAACCAAAAGATGCAACGTAGAGAACAACCCAAAAAAACCTAAACCCTATGAACCTTTTAGATGTTGATTATATTTACACTAAGCCATTATCCCTTAACAGTTATAAAGGAATCTTATAATCTAAAAATTTCAAAACCAAAGAATAATAAACTTTTAACTAAACCTACCTCCAGCCATTTGAAGAGCATTTTCCAAAACCTGGGTAGCATTGATTGTTGTGAAAATTCTATTGCAATTACTGATTATTAATCTCCTATCTAATATAGATTATTTGACTGTAGAAAATTAATTCTCACCAAATATTAAAAAATAACACAACTGCAACTTCACAAATAAACTCATAGGAATAGAGAAGAAAACATGCACAATAATTAACACAATATTTTTGGACAATATTTTGGGAAAACTAGTACTACAGATGCTGAATTTTATTAAACTTCAAAAAATTAAGAGATACATAAACTGCTTGCCTCATACTGGCAGAGCTTCGGCAATATTCCTTTTCAGAAATTCTTCCCTCAATTTTTCTTGCTGAAATTCCACTGCTACTATCCCCAATGCTATCACTGCAAGACAATTTGCTCTCATTGCAAATCTACTTGCTATCACTGCAAGTCTCTCTCAAGTGTATGTTCTCCAAATTCCCATTGACCCCCTTTTATACTTTTCTCATTGGAAAACCAATGGCCATGATTTAATCTCAATCAATGGCTAAGATTAAATAGACTCTAACAACCCTAACTAACTTGATTCTAGAAGTCTCTAGAAGAATCAATTAATTAATTACATAATTATCTGGACAAAGTCTCTAGAAAAATTAAATAAATAATTAAATAATCTTGGGAATGGAGACACCTATCCAAGCTACCTAAAATTAACACTCCCTCTTAACAAGGAAGGTGATCTACATGACACCCAACCTATCTCTGAAGAAGATGAATTTTTCCTTCCCTAATGCCTTTGTCAAAATTTCTACTACCTATTGATCTATAGGTATATAATGTAGTTGAACAATCCCCTGCTATACACAATCCCTAATGAAATGATATCTGATGTCTATATGCTTAGACCTATCATGAAACACCATATTATCAGACAATTTGATGCAATTTTGATTGTAGCAGTGTATCACCGTAGTCTCAACCCTCTGACCAAACAAGGCCACTAGTAACTTCTGAAGCCATATCACCTCACATGTCTCCATGCTAGCTGCTATGTATTCTGACTCTGTAGAACTCAAAGCCACAGACTTCTACTTCCTGCTATACCAAGAGACAACTCCTGATCCCAAACTAAAGCAACACCCTGATGTGATTTTCCTATCCGCTATACTACCTGCCCAATCTGCGTCAGTATACCCTATCAACCTAATACCATCACCTCGAGCATATCTGATCCCATACTCGATTGTACCACGCAAAACTCGGAACACATGATTTGCCATTGTCCAATGCACTCTCTTTAGCTCAACCATGAACTAACTAAGAGAGTTTACTGCAAAGGATATATTTGGCCTAGTGTTGACCAAAGACATGAGAGATCCAATCAACTGCCTATATAAGGTGGGGTCTACATCCTTCTCCTTGGATGTATCTACCTTCTTCCAATTTGTGATCATAGGAGTAGACATGGCTCTACAATCTTCATCTCGATTCTCCTCAAGATTTTGATGCAGTATTTCCCTTGTCCAAGGAAAATCTCTCCATCTATCTGCCATACCTCCATGCCTAGAAAGTAGTGCATAAGCCCCAAATCCTTCATCTCAAACTTTGCTGCAAGGTCCCTCTTTCACTCCTCTATGAGCCCCAGTGAACCTGTTAAAAATAAGTCATCCACATATAGAACAAGAATGAGAACCTCAGCTCCAACCACCAAGTAGTAGAGGTTAGCATCCGCTTCACTCTTCACAAAGCCCATTCCCTGCAAGTATCTATCAATGCGCTCATACCACACCCTAGGAGCATGCTTGAGTCCGTACAAAACTCTCTTCAATTTGCACATGTGGGTTTCGCTATTATGTGCTACAAATCCCTCTGGTTGTTTTATGTATACCTCCTCTTTCAATTCACCATTAAGAAATGCCAGCTTCACATCCATCTGATGGATCTGCCATCCCATCTGTGCTGCAAGTGAGATCACAGCTCGTATAGAAGTATACCTGGCCACTGGAGAAAATGTCTCCTCATAATCAATTCCCTCATTCTAAGAGAACCCCTTGGCCACAAACCTTTCCTTGTAATTCTCAATGCTACCATCTGTACCGTGCTTATCTTATAGATCCAATGTGATTTGACCACTGCCCTATCTGTCGGTCTAGGCACAACCTCCCAGACATCGTTCTGCACTATTGAGGTATATTCCTCAACCATTGCATCTTGCCACACTTGCTGCTATGCGGCCTCCTGATAGCTGGAAGGCTCACTATCTACCAGTTGACTAACTAATGCCATATAGTCATTATACCTGGCTGGTTGTCTCCATTGTCTATTACTCATCCTAGGAGCTCCCAGAAACTCCTAAGTATCCCTATGTGTCTATTGGTTCCCGTTACCAACTGTGGAGGATGAAGTATCAACCTCCATGTCTCTCTGATGCATCTCTTGGATCTGCTACATTTGTTGCTCCATACTCTGTGAACTCTCAGCACCTGAGCCTGTGCTTGTACTAGTAACTGTACTCGAGCTTTGCTGCCTCTGATCTAGTTGAACAATGCTTGGAGCTTCTACTGGTTGTTCACTCTAATCATTTGCTAGAAAATATTTGGACCTCCTAAATGCCTTGTCCTCCATGAACTTGTCATCACGCCTGACTATAATCCTCCTAGTCCCTAGAATAAATATCTGATATGCCTTTGAGGTTTCACTATACCCCGCAAAGTACCCTCTCTCTGCAGTCTGATCTAACTTGGAATGTGTAGGCCCTATAATTTGACAATATGCCAAACTTCCAAATATCCTAAAGTGGTTGACATCTGGCTTCTTCCCTAAGAACACCTCCTTTGGTGCCATCTTACCCAATACCTTATGTGGAACCCTGTTCTGTATGTATATTGTTGTACTACATTCCTCTGCCCATAAGTAGTGTGGCATATCCTAGTCATACAACATAGCCCTTGCCACCTCTGATATAAACTGATTCTTCCTCTCAACAACTCCATTCTACTACAAGTTGTAAGGAACAATTCACTCTCTCTTGATTCCTTCCCTAGTACAGAACTCCTGGAACTCTTTCCCTTTGTACTTGCCTCCATTGTCTAACTGAAGAACCTTTATTTTCCTGCCTTTCAAATTCTCCACAAGAGCTTTGAACTCTTGGAAGCGACTAAAAACCTCATCCTTGGCCTTCAAGAACTATATCCAAGTCTTCCTAGAGAAATCATTAATAAAAGTAACAAAGTACTCATATCCTCTTAGAGACTTTGTCGACATTGGTCCACATATATCTGAATGTACTAGATCAAGAACACCCTTGGATCTAGTGTCACTCGAAAAATTCACTTTCGCAAACTTCCCCAACACACATCCCTTACATACATCATCATGCTCTGTGCTAACCTCTAGAACACCTGTCACTATCTCATGAAGCAATTTAAGTGCTCCATGATGTATATGGCCCATCCTCCTATGCCATAGCTCTCCTTGATCTCTAGAATTACTGTTTCTCATTAGTACCTTATGAGTATCAAACTACAACTTGTAAATCCAACCGCTCCTAACTCCAATAGCTATGGGTGATTTCCAATCCTTGTGCTTCATTTAACACATTCGCCCCTCTAAAGAGTACATTGTAACCTTTATCCTAAAGGACAAATATGAAAATCAGATTCATACCCAAGCCCAGCACATGTAACACATCATGAATGGGGATTGGCTTGCCATTCTCCCTCTGAAATAGAATAGTCCCTTTCCCAACTGGATTGAGCTTGGACATGTTCCCCATAGAAATTTGGATTCAATGTCCTCCTTATAACTGGAGAAGTACTCTCTAACTCTTGTCATATGAAATGATTCCCCACTGTCTATATACCAAATACCTTGTGAGGTTGAGCTAGCCATACAAGCGATGAGTGGAAACTCATCATCCATTCAGCTAGAGAGCTCATCTGCACTTGCTAAACTTGCTATCTACTTCTTTCCCTTCTTTTATTTCTTCCTTTGTGGGAAATCACTGACATAGTGGCCAGACTAGTGATAGTCATAACAGTTGACTTTAGACAAGTCCTTCTTCTTCTCACTTTTTAGATTTGATCCTTTTCTAGAACCCTTCTTCACTTTCCCCTTTCCTGCTAGGGCAACGTTTTCCTATTCTGCCTCACTTTTCTGACTCTTACTATTGGCTCCACTGACAAGGCTAAGTCTAAGCTCCTCCTGAGTGAAGTCACTCCATAGCCGATCCCAACTTAGTAAGGTGTCTTGTCTATTAATAACTTGAACAAAGACATCCCACTACTTAGTAAACCCATTTAGGCCTATCCACACTAGCTTGTCATCATTTGGTTTATCTCCAATAGCTGCCAACTCATCCTTGAAAAGTCTGAGTCTAGTGAGGTAACTTGTAACATCTTCTCCCTTGTTCATCTAGGTATTCCTCAGCTTTTCTTTGAGAATCAACTTCTGGTTAATGGTAGCATTCTGATACATATTCAGAATGGTACCCCACATCTTCTTCGCAGTATCTAACTATGTAACATGTGGAACAATATGGTCCTTTACACCATCAAGAATCAACCTCCTCGCCTTAGCATCTTCCTTCTTATGTGCTAAGAGTTGTGTTGGATTTGTAGGTACAACTACCCCACTAGTCACATATCCTTGATACCATTCTCTTCCAGCAATAAAAAAATTCTAGCTTTCCAAATACCAAAATTTGAGGCTCCAACCAATATGTTCTGATCTCTTAAACCTATTGAGGCCATCTCAAAAGGAAATAATAATAATAAAAAAAAATAATTCTGAAGAGATAGCACTGGGTTATATAAACCCTCAATCTTTCCTTCATTTGCTAAGCCTTGTTTTCCCTCAGATCAGCTCTGATACCATGTGAAAATTCTATTGTAGTTACTGATTATTAATCTCCTATCTAATATAGATTATTTGACTACATAAAATTAATTCTCACCAAATATTAAAAAATAACACAACTGCAACTTCATAAATAAACTCACAGGAATAGAGAAGAAAACATGCACAATAATTAATACAATATTTTTGGACAAATTGTCCCTGGAAAAACCCCAAAGGGAAAACGAGTACTGCAAATGCAAAATTTTGTTAAACTTTAGCAAATTAAGAGATACATAAACTGCTTGACTCTTACTAGTAGAGCTATGGCAATATTCCTTTCCGAAAATTCTTCCCTTAATTTCTCCTATTGAAATTCCATTGCTACTATCCCCAACGCTATCATTGCAAGACTATTTGTTCTCACTACAAATCTACTTGCTATCACTGCAAGTCTTTCTCAAGTGTATGTTTTCCAAATTCCCATTGGTCCCCTTTTATACTTTTCTCATTGGAAAACCAATGGCCATGATTTAATCTCAATCAATAGCTAAGATTAAATAGACTCTAACAACCCTAACTAACTGGATTCTAGAAGTCTCTAGAGGAATCAATTAACTAATTACATAATTATCTGGAAAACTAACTCATTTCTAGAAGTATCTAGAAAAATTAAATAAATAATTAAATAATCTTGGGAATGGAGACACCTGTCCAAGCTACCTAAAATTAACAATTGTGTATTATTCACGAGAGATGCATCCAGAGATGAAATGTCTTCTTTAGCAAGTACTTGTTTGTGTGATTTGGGTTGTATCCATATTTCATCTATTTATAAGTCTCTTTAGCATTTGCTTTCATTTCTTTCTTTTGTAATCTTTTCTGACCTTAGATGTCGACACTTTTTTGTACAACTGCCTTGATTTTGGTCTCAAAATGAATTATTTTGGTTGTTTACCATTTAATAGTAAACCAGCTATTCTCTACCCTCAAGATGCAGGGATGCAATGTATACATAACTTGCAATTTCCCATGGACCACAAAGGCCTCAAAATATGGACCTTCCCATGGCTATACCTAGCATGCGGGGACACTTTACCACTTTGTTATGAAGCTATTTTTATTCCAACATACCTGTGTAAGTCTGGGACAATCCACTTGGTTACAAAATTTTCTATGCAATTTCTGGTTAACATGGATAAATCACACTTTTGGAGGGAATGCTATTATTAAAATAATTCTTGGATATGGATATTTAATCGATATGGTTTGCTTGAGGACTGATATGATAAATACTCACAACTGCACATTATTAAGTATTAGTTGTTTTAGATAAGTTATTTGTTGCATAAAGGAGGAAGAAATAGTTTTCAACAGGGATATGAATTGAAGCTGCCTCCCAAGCTAATAAATTGTTGCATAGCTCATAGTTCCACATGCTCCAAAAACACCCACATCTATGCCATGCCTCCTATAGTAACATATCATAACCTGTTGTAACTTCCAAAAAAAATTAACATTCATTGCCTTTTGATAATTTGTTGTAATTTTACACTTATTTTTTTTATCCAATATGGTGACCTAGGCGACCCTTTGGTGGTTTGGGAGCAGGATTTTTCTCTACATCCTTTGTCTCCTTCATGATGTTACCTCTACTACCATTGTTTTCGGAGGTTCCACATGCCCAGTTTTGTTGTCCAGTTTTCATCCCAACTTTAGTTACAATCTTAAGTACTTGGTAAAAAGAAACTCAATTGCACTCAGTTAAGAAGATATTGAAATAAATAATATTATATTTATTTTGGGGTTTGAAGGTGGCGCTCTAGGAAAAGAGGTCATAGGTTGAAACGGGCCGGCTTAACCGGCACACTCTAAGCCCTGGCTGCTTAGGTGGCTGGGCCCACTCACTGACATTTTCGTATCCCATCCGCTTTTTAAAGGATTCCATTTCGGTAAATTTTGTATTTCCGTTTTCACTTAAAGTTATTTGGTAAACTCTATATTTCCGTTTTCACTTAAAGTTATTTTGTTTATTCCCACATTCCATTAGGGAATAAACATGCTCCGATCTTTCCCTATAAATACTCCGCTAAACTTGAGAAATTTTCAAGCATTTTAAAATGAAGCTCTCCATGTATTCATAGGAGATGAATTACGTGTAAAAAAGAAATTTAATAACTATGGTGTGAAATAATATAAATGCTTAAATAATTAATATATAATTAAGGTGTTTAAATAATGTAAAATTTTAAATAATCAATTAAAAACGTTTAATTTATGCGGAAGGTGTGTCCAAGACGCCGAACCTAAAATATTAGATAAACCGTGCACGCGATTGAAGTGATCATGGATGTTGATTTTCCCGCCGGTCTTTTTCCCCTTGATTTTTTTATACGATAATTTTTAGTTTTTCACCCAGCCGTCAGATTTTATTAATTCGTTGGTTTTTCTTCCCTCTTCACTATTTCTTCCACTCACCGAGCACATAATTTGTCGACATTTATCTTGGGCAGCAGTAGGAAGGCTTACTATACTGTTGCTCTCAAATAGACATTACATTACTAGACCTTTTTGAGCTACAAATCCCAGCCAGATTCTCATATCTTCCTTTGCCTACATTTTCAGGTTGAAACCCTCAAATCTACAGTCTTCCTTGCTATTCATTTAATGCCCGCCAATGACTGACCATTTCGTAATAATTCTCCTACAAAATATTTTACGCGGAAGGTGTATCCAATGTGAAGATGACCAACCTAAAATCTTAGATCAATGGTCCATTACTCTCAATAAACTGTGCACGCGATTGAAGTGATCATGGACGTTGATTTTCCCGCCGGTCTTTTTCTCCCTATTTTTTTTATATGGTAATTTTTAGTTTTTCACGCAACGTCAGATTTTATTAAGTCGTTGGTTTTTCTCACCTCTTCATTGTTTCTTCCACTCACCGAGCACATATTGTCGACATTTATCTTGGGTAGCAGTAGGAAGGCTTACATACTATTGCTCTCAAACAGACATTACCAGACCTTTTTGAGCTATAGATCTCGGCCAAGATTCTCATATCTTACTTTTCCTACATTTTCAGGTTGAAACCCCGCCAATGACTGACCATTTTGTAATATTTTTCCTACAAAATATGTTTTGGTAAATCGCTGAGGATTCGAAGGGACATTCAACAGAGGAAGCACATCTGGTTTGCTCTTGTTTCTCCTCCAGTTGTAGGCAATGAAGCCAGACAGAGGAGAGCAGAAAATTCTCCCTGCCTGTCCCAAAATGGGATCTTTGGAACAGGGTACAAACATCCATCAAAGCATCAGGAACAGGGTATGGACATCCATCAAACCATAAAGGATAGAGGAATTTTGTTAGATGTTGTAGTTGTAACTGCCCTGTGTTTGACAAGATGCCTCAAAAGGATGTGGTTTCATGGACTGCAATGATCGCAGGATAAGCACAAAATGGATTTGTTGAAAAGGCTTTAGAAATTTGCAAGCAAATGCAATTATCAGGTTTAAAATCGAATTCCACAATCTTTGCTAGCATCCTCCCTGCCCATGCCAAAATGGGACCTTTGGAATAGAAAGGACATCCATAGAAGCATAAAGGATAGAGTAACTTCGTTGGATATTATAGTTGCAACTGCCCTAGTAGACATGCATGATTACTCACATCTTCTCAATGGTAAAATTTGGTAAAATCAACAATAATTTAGCACCATCAATGCTCTAGATGAAACAAAAAAAAATTGTATTTTTTTTTGTTATCTCACTTGAAAATACCTGAGTTATTTTTTCCCAGCATGATATTGTAATAAACATGGTATTACCACTGACAAGTTGTTTTCCAAAACATAATAAGCCCAATAATAAGTTGGAAATGCTCTAGTAGACATGTATGCAAAATGTGGAAGCATAGAAAAGGTGAGCGAACTGTTTGACAGAATGCCTCAAAGAGAGGTTATCTCATGGAATGCAATGATTGTAGGATATGTACAATTTTTATTTTTTTTAAAGTTTTAGAAACTTTCAAGAAAATGCAATTGGCAAGTGTAAAGCCAGACTCCACAACTTTTGCCAGTATTCTCCCTGCCTGTGCCGAAATAGGAAAATTGGAACAGGGTATGGTCCATCAAAGCATAAAGAATAGAGGAATTTTATCAGATATTGCAGTTGCAACTACACTGGTGGACATGTCTGCAAAATTTGGAAGCTTAAAAGACACTCTTTGAGACACTAGTATTATTTTATCCAGTTGCCGGAAGGTTTTTCATCAGCCATAATGGTGAACCTGAGATAGAGTGCAACAATCAAAGAATCCTTTCACTGAAGCTGAAGCGGACACTGTCATTAAGAATCTTGATTTTTCTCAACCAAGTTATTTGGTGAGGCTGAGATTGCCGAGCGAAAACTGGTCCAAAGCCATTTCCAACACCCACCAGTATCGAATGGATACCAGCTAATGTTGATGCCGTAAAAGCAATCGTTAGTAGAGCTATCTTCACATATAGTGAAATAGTAGAGGTCATACCATCTTCATTTAGCACATGCCAACATAATTGTTTTAGAATGAAATAAAACACAACCAAAAATTATTTGGTTGTGTACAGATTCATTAAAAAAACCTTCCTGAAACCATGGTAAGCAACTTACCTCAAAATTTTGCATCAATTGTCTCATACAGTCAACAATGAGGATGAGAAAAAAGGGAAAAGTTTAAAGGACATTCTCTCCATGGTTGCTGCTTCAATCTATTCACAATAAACAAAAATTAAATCCAAAACTATTGGTGTTTTAGAGCTACTAGATTCTTGAGATCCTTATTATGCATGTATGCTAAATGTGGTAGCAGAGACAAGACACGTGAACTCTTTGCAAAATGCTACCTACCCACCAAGCACCCTCACAACCCATTAGAAGATTCAATATATTTTAGCAAATTTATTTAAAAAAAAAAACCTATATAAAATGTCTTTTTTCCCATTTTAATATTTGATATACTTTAAATTGTATTATTAATATATATTACATTAACTATAAAATTCATTTCTAAAATACTAATATATAAATTTATTAAATTATATATTATATTTAATGATAAAAATGACTATATATACATAATATACAATATATTATACATATAATTAATAATTAATTATAATTTTTTATAATATATATTATATAGAAATTATATTTTATAATAAAAAAATATTTAATACAATTATAAAATCATTATAACAAAAAAAAAATGTTTTAGTATAATACACATAAAATTAACATATAAATATAATACACTATTTAATATCAATAAATATTATATAATTTGTCTTATAATTAATATATTGTATATATTTACCTACCAAAAAATATATTATATATAATGCAAATTATATTATATATTATATATAATTCAAATTACATTATATATGATGTAACTATATTTATAATTGTATATAATATTATATATATTGTATTTTATAATAACAACTATTAAATATAAATTAATAAAAAAATTATTGTTTAATATATCTTTTATTTAATACAAACTATATAAACATATAAATATAATGCAAAAGATAAAATATATATTTTATATAATATTAATATACTTATATGAAACTTCAAGAGAGAAAATTTATATAAATTGTATAATTATATGAGAAAAAACAGTCAAAAGAGAAAGAAAATTTGTAAAAAAAATAGATTTTTGTTTTTCAAAATTTAGCTCCCACACCTCTTAGCGTACCCATTGCACACCAAGGGGAAATTGCTAGTAATAAATATATGAAATTAAGTTTTATAAATAAAAAATATTTAAGAATAAATATATAATGGAAAACTTTGAAATATATTTTATATAATAATTTTTTTTAATTATTTTATATTTTTAATTTCTTTTAAATATATTTTTGTTATATTTAATGTTTTTTTAGTGATTTCTTTATGATAACATATTAATATAAATATTATTATCTTAATTTTAAAATAATATAAATATACTAATTAAAATTGTTGATACAGTAATATACAATTTTTTCATTTAGTATTTGATATTTTATTTTCATTTATTTTTTTAGAATTTTTTATTTTATTTAGTCATTAGTTATTTCTATTTATAGTTATTTTTTCAATTTCAAATCTATTATAAAAAACTCTCAAGAAAATAAAATAACAACAATCACTATTTGCTAGTACTTTTAATTTCATTAACACTAATTAAAATGATTTGTGAAAAAATTTTATTAAATATATAACAATAGCATAAAAATATAAACAACTTTCAAAATATTATAAATTATCTCCCATATGCTCATTAGGTTCAACATTTTCTAAGGGTGTAGGTGTGTTCAATTTTCTAAGTGTGCAAGATTTTAAAGTTTCATATATTTTCATCTTATGATATCATTTACCCAAACTCTGCCCTTTCCTATATATCCCCATAAAAACAATGAAATTTCCCATCCTAGCATGCCTTTCTACATAACTTCATTGTTTCCTTTATTCCTATTGAGATATCAAACTTTCCCGCTACAACATGAATTTCCTTCTAATTTTATTTGTTTCCTTTGTCCCCCACTATTTTTTTAGTTCTCCTTCCCAACATCCCTTTCCTTCAATCCCCCCACTTTTACTTAGTTTTATCATATTTTTTTCTTATTCCTTACAAATATGTCTTTAGCCTAGACCCCAACTCCCCAACACTTACATCAAATTACCTTTCAATATTGGATCTTCAACCCTTACCTAACTCAAGGGTGAAGCCACAATAGTGGTTTACAATTCAAGTGAGGAAGGAAAACTCACAAAAAATGACCCAAAAAAAAGTGATTTTGGGGGTTTGTACGAACCTACTAGTTCGACTGAACCCATTAGGGGTTCGTTCGAACTAGGTTTCGACCGAACCCCTTTGAATTTTGACTGCCAAAAAAAAAAAATGCATAGCAAAGGGGTTCGAGCTAACCCTTTTGAATGGGTTCGCTCGAACCAGGGTTTGGCCAAACCCTGGTTTGATCGAACCCCTAGAGGTTTGCTCGAATCCCCCTTATCCCTCATCCCCCCTACGACACAAAAAAAACCTAAATTTTGGTACTTCAGAGCTTGTGTTGAGGATGAAAATGGAGGAATATTCACATACCTAACTGGAATCAAGTAGTCCTTGGAACGAGCTATCCAACAAATATAATTTTAGTATGTTTTGGTTTTATTATTATTATTTTTTTTTAGTTTTATTAAACATAGGCTTTTCATCGAAAATGAAGGTCTTTGTTCTGCACATGTGGAAAAATAACAGATTATCAAAAAAATTTATAAAATATGAGTGCACCAGATATTTAAGTCTTTGATCCAACAAAAATAAATAAAAATAAATTTTGATATATATAAAAAAAGTTATGCTCGCACTAAGTTTGAATTGTAATTGGTTTGACTTCAAAACTTGATTAAGGAAAAAATGTTCAATAAAAAACTATCTAACCAATTGGAAGCACTAGATATTAGAGTTATAAATCTAAATTTGAAAGAATTAGAATTTTATCCTTGATGGAAAAGAAGAAGTGTTATACAGGACCATCAATATATGGCATGAGATTTTAGTTTTTCCCAACCTAAAAACTTTAATATTTTCACATTTTCACACTATTTACTCTCATATTCTTTGTTGCACAACCTAGAGTGCCATTAATGAAAAATTTTAATGTTGAAACTATTGCATGAGGGATTTCCCTATATGAAAACAAATTTTAAATAACAAGGTGATGAGGTGGAATATAGCAATACTTTCATTAAGTTGCGGTTGCATCCTCTACTACCTTGTTCCTTAAGTTATTTTGGAAAAATTGCATGCCAATTATTAATTCGAAGGATATCAAGAGTGAACACATCCAATCAAATATTATTATTCATATTTTACACATAAAAAATACTTGCAAAATTATTCTGAACATGTGCTCAAGCAACCAAATTTGAGGATAAAAACCCTTAGATTTACTGGAGATCATCATAAGATGAAAACCCTTTGGTTTTGAGGATTAGAGGATGAAACTCCTTTGGACCTATAGAATGATCTCATTCTAAGGTCATTAATGAATTTTCCTCTTCATAAATCATAGCAACATCAAGTTTGTATAATTTGTAGTTATTGTAGATTCCAACAATGTGGTTACAATTTTTTTGTTATTATTGTAACTATTGTCCCTACTATTATTACAAAGTATTTTGATGTAATCTTATAATTCATTGAAATAGTAAAAGAAATCTAAATTTTATCTTTCTTCACTAACACACTTATTAATTTGTGTTATGAAAATTGATGTATAAGTTGTAAAGAAATATGGGTTTTTACAAGTTATAATTAAAATATTTAAATTTATTGTTTTACATGTACATCAAAGTTGTGATCTTGTCATCTTATAAATTATGGAGTTACCATATCTTTCTTCTAGCTTCAATATATATGAAACTCTACCTAGAGGGATTCAAAGAGAGATTATCTTTCTACATTTCAAGGAATTACATTGAGATCATCATTAGGAGAAATTACTTTAAGGTTTGTAAGTTACTAGAATCTATGAAAATATTTGAAGATGACTTTGTCATTTCAAAAATATATAGAATTTTCTTTCCCAAACTACTTGAAATTGATAAAAATAAAGGCTAGACAAATACAAAAATGGAAGAGCCACAACTAGTACTTCCATATAAATAATTTCCAAAACATCATATTTGAACAAATCAAAGGAAGAATCACATAAGAAGGGACATCATGCATCCACTAGAGGGCCACATCGCTAATTATTACAAAGAATATGAATGCAGATACTAAAAATAATTTAAGAAGAAATAAAATTTTCTTTTTTTGTAATGAACCTTGAGAGTTAAGCCAAAAATATCAAAGAGAAAATGAGATTATTCCAAAAGAAGAGTTAGAGAAATTTGCTAAAGAGCTAGAAAAATAGATCATGGAACCAAAAAATTATGGGTATATTAGATTCAAACCTACAAGAAAGGGTATTATCAAAAATTGTGGAGCACAAACAAAAGAAAGAAGAACAATCCTAGATCTACAAGAAAGGGATAATAAACAAATCATGGAGGAGTATAGAAAAAGAGCTATGAGTTTCAAGAATTTAAAGTCATCACTTTCAACAAGGATTATATAAATATTTATATGAATGAGAAATTATGATAGTTGAGCATGAGGAAGAAGAAAATTCAAAGTTCCAAGAAAGTGAAAGAGTGGATTTAAATCTTTATATGAATGAGAAATTATGATAGTTGAGCATGAGGAAGAAGAAAATTCAAAGTTCCAAGAAAGTGAAAGAGTGGATTTTGGAAGAATTTCCCAAGAAGATGAAAGGTTTGAATATTTTCTCAAAAAAAATATCCTTATTAATTCTTAATTCTTATGTTCCTTTCCAAGAAGCATCCAATTGTCTTCAAAATATTGAGTTAGAAACATATAGATTGATGTTCTTAATAATTATGCTAATTAGTTTGAGGGAGAATTCTATTTAATTTTAGTATTAAAATTTAATGCCAATATCTCTAGTTCAATAGAGGGAGCTAAGAGATTTGACTATATGTATGCTATTAGATATCTTTTAATCATGCTTTATCATGTTTGATTTGTTAGTAGTCATGGGACAAATCACAGGTGAAATAATTCAAACTTATCATTATCATTCTATAAGATTATGGAATCCAAAGTGTTAATTGGAGACATGTGAAGAGAAATGTAGAAGCTTTTTCTATTATATTAATCAAACAACTAAAAAGGGTAGATATTAAGAAACACATGAACTTGCTGGAATATTTGATGGATTTAATATTATCATTACTAATAAATTCATCATACCATTTTTTTGGATAATTAAACGAATTAATTTATCCATGAAAAATTATAAGATAGGTGATCAATTGTATGTTTGAAAATTTAACAATAATTTATGTTTATTTATGGAGAGTTATTCTATAAAAAAAATCATTTACTTTGAAGATTTTAATGTTAAAAGAAAAAAACTTAAATAATTCTTAGATAGTTTTAATTTATTAAAACATTTAATTGTATTTCAATTTTTATATATGATCATGACATATAAAATAACTCCTAAGTAAATTAAAAATTAAATATTCTTAAATAGTTTTAATCTTTTAAATATTTAGTTGTGTTTCAATTTTTATATATGATCATGGCACTATTGTATTTAGAGTTTGCGGAGTACAAGTACGGTTATAATTTGTTTAATATTTTTAATTTAATAAAATTGAAATATATTTTTATGCATTAAGAAAAGAGAAAGAAAATGATATTAAATTTTAATATTATAAATTTGTCTACAATTATTAACATGGACTATAGAGAATGATATTAAATTTGAATATTATAAATTTGTCTACAATTATTAATATGGACTATAGAAATATTTTGTCCATTGAATGCTTTATGAAATATAATATTTTGAAAGTTGTTTATACTTTCATGTTATTGTCATATTTTCATTTAAGAATTATTTTTTCACAAATCATTTTAATTAGTGTTATTAGATTTTAAAGTACCAGTAAATATTGATTGTTACAATTGTTGACTAAATAAAATAAAAAATTCTATAGAAAAAATAAATCGTAGATAAATAAAAATAAAATATCAAATACTAAATGAAAAATAATATATTATTCTATCAACAATTTTAATTAGTATATTTATATTATTTCAAAAATAAGATAATATTATTATATAAATATATTATCATAAGAAACATATATTATCATACATAAATCATTAAAAACACTCAAATATAACAAAAATATATATAAAAAATTTAAAAGTATAAATTAATTCAAAAATAATTTATTAAATAAAATTTATTTTAAAATTTTCTATTATATATTTATTCTTAAATATTTTTTTATTTATTAAACTTGTTTTATATATTTATTATTAAACATTTTAAATTAATTATTTTAAATTTTATATTTTTAAACACTTTTATTATATATTAATTATTTAAACACCCTAATTATTAAACTGCCCTTTTACCTAATTCACCTATCAATAAGCGCAGAGTTTTGTTTTAACATGCTGTAAAATATCTTCCGTCCAGCGGAATTTTTATATGGAAAGATCCTAGCATATTTGTTCCCGTCGAATGTGGGAATAGAGAAAAAAATAATTTTAAGCGTAAACGGAGATACAAAGATAACCGGAACGGAAAAGGCAGATAGATACGGAAATGTCAGGTTAGTGGGCCCGGCCACCTAAGCAGTCAGTGCTTAGAGTGTGCCGGTTAAGCCCGGCCGGTTGAAACTAGAAAGCATCAGCACATATTGCAGCAACAGATCATTTAGAAGAGTTCCAGTTAAAAGGAAAAAATGGAGTCTGCCAAAGGTAATGGCGTTCCCCTTATTATAGGAATAGTCATATATAATTTAAAAGAATATTTGAATGACTGTTTTAAAAAAATAATAATAAATAATTAAAAAACAAACATATTAAGATTTGTAATAGGATTAATATGTTTTAGTTAAAAAAATTAGAACAAAAAGTATTAAATAATTGTATGAAATATTTTAAATCGAATTGGATTGGAGACATTTTTTCTATATATTTAAAAATAATTTAAATTTATTTTAAATATTTATTAAAATATAAATGAGTTCTAGGCATTTTGTATCAAATAATTTATTTGTGGTTATTATAAATGAAGAAATAATATGTCGTCAAAAATATCAAATTATTTAAATATATTTTTTTTAACTTATAAAAAACTAATGTACAATGAAATAATTATTTAAGATAAAGAAAAGATAAAGAATTCATTTTAAAATAAAGTTTCAAAATTATAGTTTCACTTAATCAAAACTGTTCTTGATTATTAAAGAAAGTTTGAGTTTAAAAAGCACACTAAAATTTGATAAAAATTGTATTGAGTAAAATTATTTTTTGAACAAAAGTAAACTGAGTTTAAGAAAACACTAAAATCAATCCAAAAAATATTAATTATTTGGTGAAAAAATTATTTATTTATTTTTCACAAATTGCTGAGAAGGTAGCACTCTTTCATTAATTCACTTCATTGGAAAAATTACATGAGAACTTATACATCCCTTTTCAAGGCGATGTTGTATACAGAGTTATCATACCCGACCCTAATTCCACCATCCTATCAACTTGGGCATTTGTCAACACATCCTTGTTTTCAATCAGGTGATTCAAGAAACGCTGGAGGTCTTTGAAGTAGAAAGCTTCCCTGAATTTCTCCACCACAGCCCCAACCTTTTTGTTCTTCCTATATTGTTGGGCGTCCACAACATCACACACGAAGCCCCGCTTTGGCCATTTCTCATAGCCTGAAATAGCCCTTACTGCTTCAGTTGCGAACTCGTCCTTGAGGAATTGGGTGAACAGCTTGGTAACCATCTTACTTCTAGATGTCCGCAGGATGTTCGCAAAGAAATGTCCCAGAAGTATATCATCATGCATGTGTGAACCATTTACCCTGTGCTCGCCAATGACTTGTTTTATGGCCGAATGAATTTCCTGTGAGCGCACCTTGAAGAGGCGCGAGATCTGATCATCACAACTTTCAGCCCGTCTAGCCCGGTGTTGCCCCGAACCAGCACCTTCCTCCTCAGCATTATTTTCTTCTTCTGCACTACCTTCCTCTTCATCCAAAGATTGGAAGCATTTGCAAACTATATTCGGAAAATCCATCGTCTGAACAAGATACCAATTTGAAAGAGATCTAACTACTAAGACAAACATGTTTAGACGTTGTAGATATGCTCCGGTAACAATAATATTGAAAAAAAGACTTAGAACTTACATAGTAAATTAAAATTAAATAGAATTAGTAAAAGAAATTTTTGGTTTGAAAATAATAATAAGATTTCTTGGGTTAGAGTTCCATCATTTTTTATTATAAAAAATATTCATATATTTAATAAAAATAATTTGAAACAAATTAGGTTAAATAGAAAAGAGACTACACAAAGTATAAATCATTATGAAAGATATATTTTTCCACGAGGAAGAAATTAGGACTCTCATCTTACAATAAATCTAAAATACAATCTTGAGTATAGAAACAATAATAAAATCCTAATCATTAAAATTTCTAACCTTTAATTTTTTTTAATTTTTTTAGAATAATATATTTTAAAACAAATTAATGTAAATATGAAAATTCCAAAAAATATAGAAATTTTCAAAGTTAAATTATTTTAAAAAGAATCTAGCTATCAAAATAGAAATCTATTTAGATAATATATGTGGCATTGACAATAACATAAAGAAGAAGCATTAAGACTTACACCATAGTAGATGCAAACAAAAAATACGATAAAAAAAATGCAATTCATTGTTCATAATTACTCTTTTCAATTTGATTAACCCTAAAACAAAAAGTTTAAATTTTTTTCTAACAAATAAAATATATGAATTGAAAATAAGATTGGATTTACATCATAATATATGCAAAAGAAAATCAATGAAACAAAATCTGAAACTCATTGTTTATAATTACCCTTTTCAATATGATTACTAAAAATATCTATTTGAAAAAATAAAAATATATAAAACTTTGGATCTCTATTACTTAAAAGAAAATCTAAAACTAATTGTTCATAATAATCCTTTTCATTAACTCTAAAAAAAGAAGTGTAGATTTTTTCAAATAAATATATATCAATTGAAAAGAAAATTGGACTTACACCATAATAGATGCAAAAGAAAATTAGCATAAAAAAAAATCTAAAACTCAATTACCCTTTCAATTGATTAACCCTAAAACAAAAGAGTGTAATTTTTTTTAACAAATAAATATAGGAATTGAGAAGTAGATTGGACTTACACCATAGTAGATGCAAATAAAATTTATGATAAAAAAAAAATGCAATTCATTGTTCATAATTACCCTTTTCAATTTGATTAACCCTAAAACAAAAAGTTTAAATTTTTTTCTAAAAAATAAAATATACTAATTGAAAATAAGATTGGATTTACATCATAATATATGCAAAAGAAAATCAATGAAACATAATCTGAAACTCATTGTTTATAATTACCCTTTTCAATGTGATTACTAAAAATACCTATTTGAAAAAGAAAAAGAAAAAATTATAAATAAAACTTTGGATCTCTATTACTTCAAGGAAAATCTATAAGAACTTTACCTCTAAATCTTGATGAAGTTTTATTTGATCTACTCTAGATTATGATATGATGTGGATTGCTAAACCAGCATGACCTTGATATGATTGCAATAATGAAATAGAAAAATAACAGCATGAGGTGAACAATAATAGACTTTCTTTATGATGAAGGATAGGGCCTTTAGTTATAGAATTCTGAAGAGACACAATCAAAGGTTATGATAGATCGATGGTGGATGGCTAAGATTGCTTGGGGGTTATAGTTAATCTCAAAGATTTAGCCTTGTGACAAGTGTCACATGAGAGATAAGATGGATGGATTAGGGAAACATCTTTATGTGAATGGATAGGATTAAGAGGTGTAATATAAAATTAATGGATGAGATGAAAAGTTATCTTGACTTTTGGGAAGGTGTCTATGTTCAATGAATCTAGATAAGGAGTTAGACATGTGAAAGGGACACTTGTCACATGATAACAATTTTGGATTATGATCCATGTGAACAAGTTTAAGGAATAAAGATTAAATGGACAAGGGGAAAGATGAATGTGAAATTAGTTAAATAAATAAAAATATTTGTTTAGTTAATAGGATAAGGATAAAATAATTATATAAATAATAAATATTTATTTAATTAAAAGTTAAGATAAAATGGGGAAAGGGATGAAATTATTTAAATAAATAATATTTATATTTATTAAATTAATGACTTAGGATAGAGAAAAAATAGAGGGTCATATTCTAGATGTCTATACACAAGTAAATTTTTATAAAACCTATCTATTGTGGCAACAAACCTAGATGTTTCAAATGTTTGATACAACACTTAAATATAAAGTTAAGGGAAACTTGTAATGAGCTGATTCATAATAAAGTGTCACAAAATCCAAATCAAGGTAGTAAATGACAATGCCAACCAATTTTTTATTAATTATATTATGAGCCTATACTATTTATTTTTTATGCATCAACTTTTTTTTCTAAGGGTTTAAATATTCAATGTTAAGTGGTTTTCTAATAGTGTTATCTATGTCTTTTAGAAATAAATTTGTAAAAAAATATATTTAAAATATACACTTTAATTTATAAGTAATTTTTTAATTAAAAATGATTTTCACCTTTATTTATGGGGTTAGTTAGGGTAGTGGACAATTTTATAGAAATGATGTCAAGTGGAATCCTCAAATTATTGGGTGGTGCAAGTTAAATTTTGATGGGGTCTCTAGGGGAAATCCAAGCATCTTTAGAATGAGGTGTATCATGAAAGATCATGAAGGAAACTTGATTGGAGCCACTTCAAAAAAATGGAGCATTTAATGAATAATGAGATGAAGACACTTGTGCTACTTTCAAGTTATCTTGGTATTAAAAAGTTGTAAATCCAAGGGGATTCATAGATTATCATCAATAAACTAAAGAACAAAGGGACAAAAGAATGGAAAATAAATAGAATATTAATTAAATGTGGCTCATGATTAATAAATTTGTTCAGATTTTTATCAAACATGTTTTAAGAGAGCGATTCCCACAAAAATACACTAGCCAACTTTACTATTGATTACTACACGTGAAGAATTTAAGGAGTGATTTAAAATTATGGTTAGCTTAGTGTCCATCATTATTTCAAGATGTACTTCTCCTATGAAAGTATGCCTCACATGTTTCTCAGTCATGCATCATTAAAATGTATAAGAATTTATTATTAGAGCATCATTTAAGCGTAGCTTTGTATAAATTTTTCCATGTCCAAAATATATACATTTATAAATATATATGGATGATAATATGAATTATGGTTGATTTAAAAATGTATGTATTAGTCTTTGAGTATTTTATTTTAAGACACCTTAAACTATTTGAATATGACCCTTCTTGTGGAGATACTATTTACTATTATCTTTTTAGTATCTCCACTATTATCTTTTTCTACAAAGTTAATATATGGGTATGACCCCCACAATATTTTTACCTACAAAATATATGTATTTTATTTAAAAAATATATTTTTCAAAGAAAATTGTTCAAAGAGTTCTTATAAGATATGCATGTTGATTAAAAAAATTATTATATAGAAATTTGTATATATTTATGATAAAATAGTTTTAAATTAAATGTTTTATGAAGATTGCTATATAAACTTTAAAATATAAAATATTTGAGATTTTTTTTTAACCAATTTAATCTATAATTTTTTTAAAATTTTAAAATATAATGTTAAATTAAACAATAATCAATTAGATTGTGTCATCAACAAATTCGCTATGGCCTTGGGGTAGGGTATATCAATTTTATTGAAACTGTTATCTTTTTCCTAAATGTTGACCCTACTCTTCAAGCCAAGATTTCTAGAACTCTCAATTGTCAAACCCTTCCGCTTCCCTCAACGTATGTAGGCATGTCGCTTATTGTTGGTAAAGTGGACAATTTTATCTGGTCTACTCTCTTAGAACGGTTCTAGAGGAAGCTCACTGTGTGGAAGGGGGTTCTTCACGGCAATGTTGGTAAGCTTCTCTTTCTCAATTCCACCCTTCAAAGTTTGGCTATGTACCTAATGTCTATTTTTTGTGCCTGTTGCATGGTCAGATAAAGTTGAAAAAATCTAGCCTAGATTCTTGTGGTCAGGGACCAAGGAAAGGAGCAGGTTCTCTCCAGTGAATTGGCATACTATGTGCTCTAGGAAATGTTATGGAGGTTTGGACTTGAGAAAAATAAGAGTGATGAATATCGAATTTATAACCAAAATTTTCTAGAAACTTCTGAATAATCAGACGAAATGGATTTCTATTCTAAAGCACAAGTATTTGCAGGGATGTGATTACCTCTCTTTTCTCAAAAATGGAGTTATTCCTATTGGTTGTGTGATCTAAAATAACCTCTTAAAAACTAGGAATTTTCTCTCTTCAGCTCCTCTTGGTTGGTTAGATCAAGTACCTTGGTCTCTTTTTGCGATGATAAATGGTTGTCCTCATTGGCTCTTGGTCTCTATCTTGTTTTGTATGCAATTTGATTGGACCTCTATGCTAGGTTGGGAGTTAAGGTCTCTAATTACTTATATTCCTCTATTGATATGCCTAGATGGAAGATTGACCGCAACTAGTTCGACACCCCCTTTGGTTGGCTATTAAAGAACTTCTTAGAATAGTCAGGAATCACAAGTTCTTTCCCTCCAACTTGTCAGACTCTTTGGTCTAGAAGGCTTTCAAAGATGCAATGTATTCTGTTAAGACCGGCTATAATCTCCTTTCTAGCTCATGAAACGCTATGTTTGATTGCATGTGACTATGGAGAGGAAATTCCCTACCTAAAGTCAAATTCTTTTGGTGGACTGCTTGTCACAAAAGAATCCTCACTATGGATAACTTGCAAAAAAAGGAATACAGCTTGGGAATTGGTGTTTTTTGTGTGAGGATGAAGCTGAGTCAATCTCCCACTTGCTTTTTCATTGTTCTTACTCCTAGTAGGTTAGGAAAAAAATTCAATCTCTCTTTAAAGTTTTTTGGGTTTGCTAGAAGGATGTTCATGATATTCTGGATAGCTGGTCTCCCCTGGTGTCTCACCCTATGATTGTTGAGCTCTAGTGGAAATCTTTGTTCTTCATGAGGTGGGCACTTTGGAAGGAGCGCAATAACAAAATATTCAAAAATAAAAAGCCCTTGTGTTAGGTGGTGGCCAACAAAATTATTAGTCAGGTTGTCTAGATGATTTTAGTTATCTCCTATAAGATCAAAATAAATCCTATGTTTTGGAGGTCTCAATTGCATCTTCTTGGAATATTTTAGAGGCCCTTAATTCCCTTAGTTCTCTTAACCCGTTGGATAGGCGAAGTACTCCTTGGTCCCCTTGAGCCTAGTAGGTTGAAGCTCAACTTTTATGGCTTTGCCAAACCTAACCTAGATCGAGCAGGTGGGGGTGGGGTCATCCGTGACCACAAGGGGAAATTAATTTAAGCTTATGCGATCAACTTGGGGGTTTAATCATCTAGCTTTGTTGAGGTGGCTACAACCTTCCACAACATACAAATTTCCATACAATTTGGGCTTTCAAATTTGGTTATAGAGGGAGATTCTAGAAACACAATTCTCTTGCTGAGGGGGAAATCCTTTCCTTGTTGGACCTTCCAAGATCCTGTGTCCTCAGCTTGCAATCTCATGATTTCTCTTGGAAATTGTAGTGTTAATCACATGTATAGAAACGGTAATAAAGTTGTTGATGCATTAGCAAATCTTGGAGCCTTTACTTCAAATTTAGTAATATGGGATAATATCCTCCATATTCTAGGCCAAGTGCTCAAATTAACTCAACATGATGCTAAATTATTGTTAAAATGAGATCAAGCTGGAAATGATGTGACTAGTTCTTATTGATAGTTTCCATGCTTCTCAATTATGGAAAATTAAGCTCGCTAAACCATCTTTTCATATATACATTTATTTGTAGCTCTAGTTTTTGTATAGCCATTTCTATATTTGGTATTACCTTGCTCTAAAATTTGTGATTTTAGCAATGGGGGGTGATTTGGTTCAAGATGAACCCACTAGCTATGAGGGATGGAAATAGGACAAGGAGGTTTGGGCCATCTAGAATAAGGTAAGTTGGCTTCATTTGTGGAGGGTATGCAGGGGCACGACCCCAAGATTTTTAATGGCATTCATTAATTCTTGGGTGTATGGTATTGTTATTGTTGAAAGGATTTCCTTCATGGTGACTCCTAAGCTAAATGCGGAGGTGACAATGCTCTCTTTGGAAGGGGTGTGCATTCCTCATAATTTGAAAGACCATTACCAAAAAGACATGTAATGAATTTTAAAGAGGGTGAGAGGTTGAATAGATTGTAGATTGGCTTTAATCACATGGACCTACCCGATGTTTGGAGAAAAATTATAGAAGTTGTCATTAGGTATTCCACACTTGAGGGATAGTTCTACCGCTTTCATGCTCAAATTTTCCCTATGCTTATAAATCTTAGGTATAATGTTAAAATGAACTTTTCCTTTTGGATTTTGTTCTTTCTTGAGCAATCTATTAAAAATTTCTAGTCTAAATGGAAGAAATTATGCATCCACCAAGGCATTATTTATCATCTCTGCAAGTTACATTCTGCACAACTACCCCTACCTCTATTCGAATGAACACTGTGACCATTCTTGACCCCACCAATCCTTCTGTGGACCCCATCCCCTCTATTACCTTGGATGAAACCCCTCCTTCCATTCATTGTAGCACTTGAACATGAGGTAAAGCCCCTATTAATAAAAAACCCCTCCCAACCCCATCACATGCACCACTTTATCAAAACCCATGCCTATTTCTTCTTCTAGGTCAGAGGAGTATGACAAATTGAATGTTGATGAGTCATGGAATTCCACCCTAACCAACTATCCTATACACTCTTTTACTCATGTGAATGTCTTTGATGTCCCTAATACCCCCTGTTTCTAACCATAACCTTCAAAATTATCCTAATCTATGAATCAATCTGGAGTGAACTGAAACTCAACCTAGGTCAATTTGTGCCTTTGGTGACCCCCTCTATAAAAAAATCAATAAAATATCAAAGACAATTAATGTCGAGAAGAATATCATGAAGTGGCTCTTAGGCCAACTGATAATGGATAAAGAAAGAATCCAAATTTTGGAAGGTAATGTTCAAGAGCAACAGGTTCCATGGCTGGGGGAGGTGGAGAACAAGGGGTACTAGGACATGATTGCCTCTCTAGCCAAGTTGTTTGAGAGGTGGGTGATTTGGGAGAAGGAGTTGGAAGATTTGCATGCTATTGTTGGTATTGAGGAAGATAAAAAGAATTTACTAATTGAGATTGATGTTATCCATCAAAACCAGAAGAAAACCATGCAATGCCTCACGGTCATCACCAATTATAGTAAAGAAACCGTGAATTAAACTTCCCTCACCCTTCAAGTTGTTTAGGATGAAATAAGGAAATACCAGGGGAAATGAGTTGCAGATGATGGACAGGAGGATGGTCATATGTAGAAGAATAAAGGTAAAATGGTGAATACCTCAGCTCGTGATGTCATGGTGGATACTTGGGCCATTCAACATGGGCCTTTGACTTTCAAAAAGAAGCTCTAATTTTTGTCCCAAGAATGGAATGTGATCACTGCTCTCAAGTTGTATGGAGACCTGTAGGTGTCTTGTGGTCCTATGATGGTCTCGGGTCTATGTGCTTTCTTTGTTGTTTTTTGCTGGTCGAACTATTTAAGTTTAAGTTTATGCTTTAGTTTCTAGGTTTCTCACTTCCCATGAGTTCCTTGTTTGCTTCTATGGTGGTTTTGTAATGGGTATTGGCCATTCTAGATTTAATCTAATCAAATCAATAATCAATTAGAAATATAATTCCAAAAATAATAATGAAACATAATACTTTATAAATAAAACAATTTAATATGTCATGTAAACTTATATGATTACACTTTCAATGAATTCATAAATATTTAAATTTAATAGAATGGTATTTTTTTTAAGTAACTTTTCAAAAAAATTATTTGTACTTAAATAAAAACAATTTATAATTATTTCCCTTTGAAATTTTAAAAGAAACTTAATTTTTAAAAGTATTTTAAATTTATCAATGCTTGAAACAACTTCTCGTATATTTAAGAGAACAAAATGACCTAAGTTAGGTGCCTCCTAGGACTATAAAAGGATATTTCCTTTCCTTTCTTCTAACAAAAAATTAAAAGAAATCCTCACTTTGACAACAATAAATTATAAAACAATATTTAAATTTACTTTTCAAAAGAAACAAATTTCTAAAATGTAATATTTTGTCTTTATAAGTATGTTTTTTAAGAGCTTGAATACTATGGTATATGAGAATAGGATATGCATGATTGATGTGGTTGTATCATGGTTATAGATATTGGTAAAATAGGTTAGAGGTTACAATATATCACATAAATTATTTTTTCAAATTGATTTAGTATTGATTTGGTTGTATCATGGTTATAGATATTGAGAAAATAGGTTAGAGGTTACAATATATCACATAATTTAGTTTTTTAAAATTAATTTAGTATGGTGTAATAAATTAACAATCAAGAACATGAATACAACAAAAATAATTAAAATAATTATAAACAACAAAAAATTGAAAAATATTATCTTAAAAATCTCTTAGATAAGAAAACCATCACTAAAGAAAGTATAAAATTGTGTTAATCTTAAAGACAAGAACAAAAACATGATTATCTCATCTCTTTAATTGATGTCTTTTTCCACTAGAGCACAAACCTTCTTCAAACTATGATGTACATGAAGATGTTTTGTGTTGAGAAAAACATTAAAGCCACCACAATAAAATATTATTCAAAGTGTATGTAAATCTAAAAATAATTTCTAAAAAGCAATATTTTATCTGTATAAGTACGTTTTTTAAGAGCTTGAATACTATGGTCTATGAGAATAGGAGATGCATGATTGATGTGGTTGTATCATGGTTATAGATATTGAGAAAATAGGTTAGAGGTTACAATATATCACATAATTTATTTTTTAAAATTAATTTAGTATTGATGTGGTTGTATCATGGTTATAGATATTAAGAAAATAGGTTACTAAAATTAATTTAGTATGGTGTAATAAATTAACAATCAAGAACATGAAGACAACAACAAAGAATTAAAAGAATTATAAAAAGAAAAAATTGAAAAATATTATCTTAAAAATCTCTTAGATAAGAAAATCATCACTAAAGAGAGTACACAATTGTGTTAATCTTAAAGACAAGAACAAAAACATGATTATCTCATCTCTTTAATTGATGTCTTTTTCCACTAGAGCACAAAATTTCTTCAAACTATGATGTACATAAAGATGTTTTGTGTTGAGAAACATATTAAAGCCACCACAATAAAATATTATTCAAAGTGTATGTAAATCTAAAATTAATTACTTAATCATGTATTACCATAAATAAAGAAGCAACAAATCAACAATAAGGTAAAAAACAACAAACCATAGTAACATAATATTTACATGGATAAATAGTTTTAGAAAGATATCCACTAGATAAAGAGGAAAACTATATATCTAGATAAAGAGGAAAACTATGTATTAATATTCAATGTACATGATACAATATCAACACAATACACTTTACACTCTAACAACATTCAATCATCACTTGTGTGCCTTTAAACAATGATATAAAAACATTATCTCATACCTTCAATATATTGGCAAGGAGAGAGGAAAAAGACACAAATGGTTTCACTAAAATAATGGAAAACCAAAGCCTGAGTGTCTTCCCAAATGCCAAATTTTGAGGTCATATTTTACAATAGTAAATACATCAATGACTTCACATGGACTTAATCAATGAATCACCAAATATAAAATATAACCAAAAAGGCATATTTTTTAGGTGCTAAAAATTAGCTCACACCCTAGAGTCACCTACAAAATAAAAGATAACCTTCTACAAGAGAGGTAATCTAATAGATCTCTTGATATATTATGATGCAAATATACAAGATCCTCACCTAAATGGACAAGGTGACACTACAACAAATCCCTATGATTAGCTCCCTTTTTTGCTCCATTTTTTGCTTCCACCCACCATTTTAATGTATTTTGGCTCCAATTAGCACCTAGATTAGCATTGAGTTTTACGTTGGGTTTTGGGCTGAGTTTAGTGCCTAGTGTAGCTCCTAGTTTGGCACTTGGTTTAGCGCCTAGTTTAGCACCTAGTTTAGTGCCTAGTTTTCACCAAATTTTTTGTTGATATTAGTGCCTAATTTAATACCTACTTTAGAGTCTGCTTTAGCGCCTAATTGTTCTGATCGAGCAGGGATTAGGGGTGTTAGAACATAAAATCCTTCCCCAATATTCATTGGCCTTCAGTTGCTTGCCTACATTTCACTTGCATAAAAAAATCCCTCAACCCTCAACCCTCAACCCTAATCCCTCAACCCTCAACCTTAAACCCTAAACCCTCAACCCCTATACCCTCAACCCTATACATTGGACCCTCAACCCTAATCCTTCAACCATATACCCTAAAACCTATACCTTAAACACTCTACCCTCAACCCTTAACCATTAACCCTAAATCCTTAAACCCTAAACCCTTAAACCTTCTACCCTATACCCTAAACCCTAATCCCTTAACCCTATACCCTAAACCCAATACCCTAAAACATCAACCCTATATAGTATTCAACCCTAATCAATTGCCTATTAGCAAGTGCATCCACCAAGATGCTAGCTTCCCTATAGCAATTTATAATTTCAAAGGAAGAAAAATTATGAAGAAGAGACAATATATGTACCAAAAAATAATTCAAGTGCTTGTTTTTAGAAGCCTTCCTTGATAGGGAATTCACCACCATTGATGAATCACCTCAATGAGGATATGAAAAAATTTATTCTTCAAAGTCATGTCTATTGTAAATATACTTATATTGTGGCACTAAAGTAACAATGTAAAAATTTATAGGTGGGTAGTTACTACTATTGGATGTGTCTTTTCACTTCCCAAGTGTCTTAATCCTTCCAAGCTACATCATACTAATAATGTACCTTAAGAGAGATAAGACCAAAAGAGTTCTAAAGTGATATTTTTGAATTTCTAGCCTCGCATAGGCTCCCTTATCATTGTACATGTGTATACAAGCATTATTCAAACACTAAAATAATCAAAGGATTTTACTAGCTATAAGATGGATATACATTGAAATAGAAAATGGTTAAATTGAGAGAAAAATAGAGATGAATCCTTAAATGTATAGGTGCTATCAAAGATTCATATTTTTATCACTATCAACAATAAAAATAATATTAAGTTTGTAGTTAGTGTTGAAACCTTTTCAAAAATTTATTGTCACTCCTAATAAGTAATATTAAGCCTTATTATTCAAACCACCCAAATAATTTAAACCATTTAAGCCTTGAATACATGCAATATATATAGATCTCAATAAGGCCATGAAGGTATACATAATGTCTTGAAAATGTCATATAGTGTTAGAAGACCATCTACAATGTCATATATGCATTTGATGAATGTCTAAATAAATTCATATACGAATACAATTGTACAAATTGGTAAAATATAAATACATTCATATAAATCCATATAGGTATATACAATGATATACATTAGAATAAAAATCTACATCTACATTTCATGAAGGCATACAATAAATGTGAAAATATATGTAATTAATTGATAGGCTATTTGTGTGAACTTTGGTTAGAATTTTCGTCAGCCTCCCTAGTTTTTCAGTCTTCTAATAGTCATGAAAAAGGGGGCAGATGGTTTTTCTTTAAAAAAACTTTGGTGAGAATTTTCATCATCCTCCTAGTTTTTAAGCCTTCTGGTAGCTGTGAAAAAGGTGGCGAGGCAGTTTTTGGCTGCCTTGGGAATATGGTGGCATATTTCTTGATGCATGGATAGAGAAGGCTGCGAAAATTAAACACTAGTTCGTATTAACATTAATTGTTGTATGCTTTATGCGTGTTGATGATGGTTGTAATAACACCTATCATTTAATACCTTGGGGAACATAGAAAATGTCTGGGAAATTTTTGATAAGGAATTGTTTGGTGTCATTCTGTTGCTCTACCTACTATCATTTTGTTGCTATACCTACTATCAGAGCTATAAGCAAGGAGGGTAAGCTTCTTTAAGGTACAAGTTTGATCAAGCCTTGTGCAACTTCTACGAAGGTGGTTGGAGGTTATTTTATGTTTTTTGCATGGGGCGATGGTTGCAAAAGCAAAACAAAAGGGTCGGCTATGATAATTTTTTGCCCATTTTTTTGTAGCAAAGCTAGCAAGAAGAGGTGTGTTTGAAGTAAGCGAGAAGAGATGCATATCGTACAAGTTTGATCAAGCCTTGTGCAACTTCTACTAAGGTGGTTGGAGGTTATTTTATGTTTTTTGCATGGGGCGATGGTTGCAAAAGCAAAAGAAAAGTGTCACCTATGATAATTTTTTTCCCATTTTTTTGTAGGAAAGCTAGCAGGAAGAGGTGTGTTTGAAGCAAGTGAGAAGAGGTTCATATCAAAAAAAACCCTTTGCAATATTGTTCCATTTGTGGTTCACGGTCTGTGGTAGGCTATACTGTTTGATTTTCAATAAGGTACTATTAATTGTTTCAAATTTTGATAAGCTATTATTGAGAAAGCACTATATAGTTTGTAAAAATGAATATTGTTTCATTTATGGTTCAATTTTTGTGTCTATGGTTTTGCATGGGTTTGTTATTGTGAATTTTTGTGGGTTTCTCTTTATGGCTTATATTGTTTGATTTTCAATAAGGTACTATTAATTTTTTCAAATTTTGATAAGCTATTATTGAGAAAGCACTATATAGTTTGTAAAAATGAATATTGTTTCATTTATGGTTCAATTTTTGTGTCTATGGTTTTGCATGGGTTTGTTACTGTGAATTTTTGTGGGTTTCTCTTTATGGCTTCCGTTTTCTGGCTATGTTTGCAATAGGTAAAAATTGTTTAGGTTATGTAGTTTTTTGTAGGCTTCAAGAAAAAAGGCAGCCTAGAGGAAGCTAGAAGAAAAAGGATTTTTTGAAGTGTCATGCACATAATTTTTACTTTAAAAATTGAACAATTTTTTTTCTCTAAACCCATTAACTAATCTAATTAACACTATCTAAATGTCTATGGTGTAGGTTATCTTTATGGTACACACTGCACACCCTAGTGGGGTCACCTCTTAACATATCTTTATGAATAAATATATTCAAGATCTTCTTTTAAGGATGGTTTACCAAAGTTGATTTAGCTTGCTCAAACTTTGGCACATGCACATTCAAGTTGGAGAATGATAGGCTTAAACTTTATTTAATGATTTATTTATTTATTTTCATGACCATGTAATCTAGGAAATAACATCTTTAAGCAATGGTCAATTATGTATACCATGTTCCTATCAAACCATTCATCATACACTTATAAGCATAATAATGATATGTAAATGACGATCCATTGAAATATTGATAATATATTACCATAATTAATTAGTAATATTATAGGATACAAAATTATTATTATTCCTTAACCCAAGAATTTATAATATAATTATTGAATCAAATTATTGATGTCGATACCAATACTATTTAGTAACTCGAAAAATGAAATTATTATATAACTACAATTTACTCATTAACAACCTCCTCATAATTAATTTCTTAAATAGAATTATCATTAACTGTTATCAATAACTTTAATAATGATATATAATTATTGTTCAACATTCCAAAGTAATAATATTGTTACATAATTTGGGGATCACTTGTTGGTGTAATAGTGAGATGGTTTCATGTTTATGGTGCAACCAAGGTTCAAATCCTTGACTGGCCTACTAGTGGGGTTTATACTGCTACTAGTCCTGACTAATCGTGTTTTACCCTGTAGATCTTGGCGAACGTGGTGACTAATCATGCTTGACCCTATAGGTGTGTGTTGCTCATGGATCTAGTTTACTGATGGTGTGTGTTGCTTGTGGACTAAGTTGTCGAACCCAGTTTCCTGATGGTGTGTGTTGCTCGTGGACTAAGTTGTTAGACCTAGTTTCCTGATGGTGTGTGTTGCTCGTGGACTAAGTTGTCGGACCCACACGGGTCTTTCATGCCTGGTGGTTTTGCATCAGACCCTCATGCGTCTTTCTTGCTTAGAGGTTCTGTGTGGTTGGTCTTGGAGTGATAAGGTTATTGTGGACTAAGTTGTCAGACTCACATAGGTCTTTCATTCCTGGTGGTTTTGTATTGGACCCTTGTGAGTCTTTCATGCTTAGAGGTTCAGTGTGGTTGGTCTTGGAGTGATAAGGTTAAGATGACACAAAGGTGTAAGGGTGTTGTTAGCTATACCTATTTGAGGATGAGGCCCCTCAGCAATGTGGTCTCACTGGTTCGCTACTCTAGTCAAAATTAGCTCTTATCACCGATAAAAGAAAAAAATATATTGTTACATAATTCTTGTGTAAATATCATCATCACTTTGACCAATCAAATAAACTTCACCAACAAGGCTCAACATTTAATATTTATTATCCTTACTTTGCACTTCAAACCCTATCCATGAAAATATTATTAAAACGAAATAATCACCCATCCCACATTTGTATTAGAAATGTTCTCATCTAGTTCACCCCAATATCAATATGGTTTATTTATTTATTTTTTATTTATTTATTCAATTAGGTGTTATATATTATCTCAATTTTAACATCAATATCATTGTCTCTACTTTTAACCAAAATATTAACAATAATATTTACTCTCCAAATTACAATAATGATGTTATTACTACTTAATCATAATAGCAATAATGTTATTATTAATTTTATTATACCACCCCTTCACTAAATTAACAACTCCCTACTTTTAGTTTATTTGATATTTCTTAATAAAGTATTAACATTGCATATTTCTTGATTCATTCTTGGACAATGGATAAATGCAAAGATTTATATAAATGACATTGTTTTCATGTTGTGTGAGTAAGGAAATTACTTGTCTTTCACACATTTGGTTTTTTTACTTTATGTTAATATTGATGGTGCTTCTCAACTCTGAAATTGATTCCCTCATATTAATATTAAATACCCCTAAAACATAAAGTAATTGTCCAAGTCATTTTTTTTTTCAATATCAGAATTTATCAATTATTTATCCACATTTACATATCCCATAATATACACCATCTTATATATTTACATTTAAAACCAATTTTAATTATCATTTACCTAATTATTTATATATATGAATAAATTAGCATTCCTTATTTATTTATTTTAAAGAATAGTTACTTATATAATTATAACATATAAATAATAATAATTTAAACAAAAGAAATTTACTTTTCCTAAAACATAAAATTACTTTTAAAGTGCTTAATTTTCTAAATCTATTTTAAACTCTTAATGGTTTTTTTTTTCTTAACTTTTATTTTTATAAACCTAAACGTCACGTAGCCCTCCTTTTACTCTGGGACGTTTCCTATTTAAATTTACTTGAATGTTTTCTCTTCTTTTAAAAGAAAGACCACATGCTCTTAACTTATAAATTAGGATAGTTTCATTCGCTTTTATCTGCGTGATGTTATATTGCTTTTACTAACACTATGGATTTAAAATTTACGGGACTAAAGTTTCCTTCTCCAGCATTATGGTCATTTTTGCTTGAAAAGGTAAGGAGCTGAACAGGCTATTGATATTATTAAAAATTTCATTGACGCCATCTTATCACAGCAGCTAAGCTACTCATTAATGGCATATGATTGGAAATATAAACAAAATCTCCTATTAAGATTCTATATCATTGCCACCCCTGTCTACATGCTGCTACCATACTGGACGCCATAAGACTGCCGCAACTACCTAAAGCTTTAATAAAGTCCATTTAATTTCATTGTTGAAAATCTGCTCCTAATCTGACAGTGCGTTATGTACTGATATTGATAATCTGCCACTCCTAATTTCTTCTTTGTTTGGCACAAAATAATGCTTGACATTCTGTCCTCAGCTACTCAATTTGAACATCACATTTATTAGCTACGGATATTGCCAGAGAATGTATGTTGCAGGCAACTGGGCACATTTGGCTGCTCGAGTGGGGGTCAACTTTTGCATTTGCCTTACCATGGTTTTTCATTTATAAGATCATTTAACATATTATCTACGGTTCACAATCCATTGTTTCTTAACTTCCTTCTGACAATAACTGGTAAGAAGTTATCTCATATTAATGACCTTTGAAACCAGTATCAATGTTGAAAGAGTAAGAGGTCGTTGCAGAATACTGATCGTAGTGTTTTATTTTAAATAGTGTTGATAATTGCATGCTTAAAATCTCTTGGTTTCTAATGAAATACTTGCAATACTTTAAAAATAACATTGATAAAGCTTGCAGTTATCAGACAAGGCAACCGCTTGCTCTTCTAGAGAAACGTTGTTTGCATATGTATTCCAGTGACCGAGATCGCATTGAAAACGGGGCATATGAATGTTGAATTCTAGGAAATCTTCAAAGTAGATTCTAACTAGTGAGTACACTTCAGCATCAAGGGAGATCATTTTTAAATTGAGACCAAGTCACGGTAGTAAACATTGATCCATCCTTTCAAGATATATTACGACTATCACTATTGTGGCATAGAACTCACACATTCTTTAAAGAGTCATTACTTCCACGTCAAGAAAGATGGTGTTTCATTTATTGCCATCGAGATTCCACTACTGCGATGCATTGACATACAATTGAAATACATACAAGAGTTATTACTTTCAATGGTGATATTGAAGATACCTTTGTTTACAATTTCTAGAATTCCTTTGTCCAGAGGCCTCATCTTGGTCAACAAGGTATCTACAAAATTGTCGAAACTCTACCCATAGTTTTAGATCTATTATCAAGACTGTGAAGATCTAGTTCATCATTTTGACTGATCAAGGACACACAGTATAGTCAATCGATAGCTATTGCCTACCTAACACCACAATTTATAATTGAAAATTTTCATTCATCAAATACCAAACTCCTTATACCGCCTCTGCATTCCTATCTTGATAAGGGATAAGCTTTAGCTGACCGCGTTGATAAATTGCTAACTACGAAGTATTTTTTCTGCCACAGTCATTTTTATTTTTGGTTTGCATAAATGTCTTCGGCTTCAGGTGCACCCGTGCTCGAATAAAATCATCAGAAAGATATGCAATGCGCCATGTGGTGGCCCCGTAGCTTTCATCTTTCGTCTTCCTTCCGGGAGAAGGTTCGGGACACGTGTTTACTTGTCGAACATTTTCTTGGGAGCTATATTTGCAAGCTAGAGAGTTTCCGCCTTGTTGACACGTCATCTCTTCGCCGGAAGTTATTTGCACTGCCTATAAAGTAATCTGATTGAGGAGTTTGTCGAAGTTGGCTGGCCTTTTCTTCTCTTTTCCTCAGTCTTTAGGATGAAAATTTTGAGACGATACCTAGGAGTGATGTGATCGGTCAACTGGGTCCTTTTGCCAGGCTGTTGTTTTTAGGATCTGACCATGTATGAGCTTTTATCTTTGCTAAAATATCTAAAGGGTATTAATACAATAGCTAAGAATTAATGAGCAAAGATATTTTGTGGCCTAACCAAGGGTCAATGATTGGATCGTGCGCTATCAACTATCAACACCTAGTGGAAATTACTTATGAGCTGAGGCGGCATATATCTTTTGTTCTGGCTATATAGGGAGGGTGCGGACATAAAAAGAAAGAGATTTTTTAATTATATTTTCCAAGTGATATTTTCTTTGTTAAGAAAGTGTTTCTTTAGTTTTCTTATGGTTTTTAGAACTATTTTTAGAAACAAGTTACAAAACTACTTTATTCTACCATATTATATCTATTAAGATTTAAACTATTGTTGGATTGGTATCTGACCTCTATTTCAAAGTTTATTTTATAATTAAAGCACAATCTATTGAGGAGAATTTATTGAGACTGTGCATGTATGGCCTTTTTCAAACTTTATTTCTTTATATTGTCATTATGAATGAAACACTGTGTCTTGCAAACTATATCTAGGTAGTTTAAATAGTGGATTTCTATGCTTTATGCTTGTATGGTAGAATAGTGGCTTAGTAAATTGGACTATACAATTGGAATTTTCTATTTTTCTAAAAGTTGTTATTTTGTTGTGCTATGCTCTATTGGGAAATAGAGTTCATGTGATTTCTGAAATATTATTCTTTTTACCCATAAGAAATCTTTATTGTTTGATTAGACTTTAATGAACACTACCTATGGAAAGATCTGAAAGTTTGCACTGTGCTTGAAGTTAGCCTTTGTTGTTCATTCTCTTTCCAACAATGAGGGGTTGTGGTGTTCTGTGTCTATTTATATCAATCATACGAATGATTTGGGTTTGAAATGTTGTAAGAGCTTTGGCACATCGCCTTTTTATGTTTTATATTTACATTTCCTTCTCCCCTTATCTCAAAACTTCAAAAGAAGAGTCAAATTTCTATAAAAAACCTAGAGGTATTCAGTGAGATGCAATTTGTCCTCCACTCGCTGAATTTCCCATAAGACTGTCGGAGAAGTGCAAGCTTTGATGATCAATAGTTCTTTTTCTAGAATGCCCAGTGGGACCAATTTTTTTCCAAATGCCTAATTAGAAGTTAGAAATATTTCTTGAATCAGGCTAAGGAAGGAAACTAGAAGTTTCATGTCCAGAGTCCAAACAAGAGCATCCTCGAGAGGTCACTTTCAGTACTCTCAGTTACCTGTCTTAATCCCTAGGAGGAGACTTATAGGTTCTATATCACTTGTAAGGATTATAGAGCGAGAAGTCAAAGCCTAGTATCTAGAGTCTTATCTACTCCACCCAAAGGCTTAAATTTTCAAATAAGATTACCTGTATGTCCGATTCACAGGAATCTTTTCTCTATGGCTCATGTACCTCCCCTCTCTCCTAGAAATTTCATAACATGGGATAGTGGTAGTCCACTACAACCTTCCACACCACCAAATATATGGCCTGCCATACTTCCTAATTTCCCCAAGGGTATTCCAAGATTCTTCGAAGAAGATTTTAAAACCCCTTCTAAACACCTTCAAGATATAGCGAAGGTATGTAGGATACATAACATATTAGAGGAAAACATCACGTTGAGACTGCTAGCTGCCTCTTTTAAGGAGAAGGCTCAATATTGGTATCAATCTCTGGCCTCAGGTTCCATCCTTTCCTGGGACGAGCTTGGACAATGCCTATTCAAATTATTCTTGGAAAAAGGAGACCATTATTCATTGCTACAACAACGAATCACCATCAAGAGGGCTCTGCGTTAAGCCATGAGCAACTTCAACACCAGGTTCTATAAGACCTGGGAAAACATCCCTGTGACTGCTCGACCCTAGACTATGATGGTGTTCATGTTCTATCTGAAGGCCTTTAACCTGAATATTGTAGTCATGATAACCTCCATGGGAGAGTATATCCTGCCTAGTGCATACGAAGTGGTGGTACACATAGAGAACAATTTGATCGATGTTGGGAAGCTTCCACCTTGGCCACTGATGCCAGTATTTGTAGAAATCTCCAATGGTCATCAGGAAGAAGCCAATCCAAGTACTCCTACAACATAATTAAAGATGGTCACCCCACAGCCTACAAATGAGTATCCTATTGCTTAAGTAAGCACATCGAGTCTTTCCTCGATGGCAACAGACATCAATGATATGAAGGATCTCATGCAAAATTTTACTAATGAATTAGTCATTATCAAACGACAACAAGCGACGCCTCCAAAAATGACCACTCAAGCCTATGGTGGAGGAAAGCCACCTTATCAATAGAATTCATATCAAGGACCCTACAAAGGGGGAGGTCAACAGGCATCGTCAAAAAACTAGATAGTTCTAACCACCATGCCATTATAGGTAGTCAAGGGTAGCTTGAATAAAGAGCTGGTCCCGAGTCAGAATAATTTGGCAGAAGATAAAAATGTCTAGTGCTTCCTGTGCAACGATAGCCATATTCCCTGAAACTACCCAAGGGGAAATATGTAGCAAAAGGTGGTGAAACAAAGGAGTAAGGGTGTGATCCCGAATGCGGATGAGTACGGATCATCCGAAATGGAGAATGTTCATTTTAGAGTACAAATGCAAGGGATGTCCCTGGAGCAAGAATTAGACATTATGCTTGACCAAACTCTTTTCTCATGGTTGGAAGAGGATGAGGTTGTGTTCGCAATTGAAGCTCCAATGACTGGAATTCCACAAATTTAGTTGGATTATAACACAAGAACAAAAAGAAGGCTTACAAGAGAATATGTATAGCAAGCTCTACCATGTCTACAATCGCGTCAACTGTTCCCCCTGGAGAAGCAAGCTTCATCATCCATTGTCTGACATTTTCCACAGCCACATAACATACCATTGGTGGAAAAGGATACAAACAAAACACCAAGCCTAGTCACGATGGGACTTTTTCTCCAAAAAAAAAGGGAAATACCACCGTTTAAGCCTAAGGACAAAATAGTTGGAATGCTTAACGTGGTGGAGCAATTGAAGAAGGCACCTACCAATGTATCATTGTGGGACATCATATCAATTTCCAAGCAAAAAACCTTGCTTCAAGAAGCATTAAAGGTGGAAGAACAAAGCTTGAAGGTGAATGCGACTCAGCCATGCAATCAAAGCGGGAATGAAAAACCCGAGATTCCCCCCAAGCTTTGAAAGCAACAAATTATGCAAATGATATGGGCAACACAAAAAATAAAGAGGTAAGCGAAACAAAGCCCACAAATTTATTTTTAACACTTATAGTAGGAGACAAATTGTTGCATAATAATATGATTGATTTGGGGGCTAGTCCCACTGTCATGCCAAAACAAGTGGAGGATGCTTTGAAGTTAGAGTATGAACCCCTTGAAAAGGGAATTATGCAACTGGATGGGAAGAAGGTTCTAGCTATTTTTCAGATAAAGGATCTATCCTTGACCCTTTTCTCTTGCCCAAGCCAAATAGTCACGCAAGAAGTGGTAGTAATAAACATTCCACCGGTCTTCAGAATGTGTCTATCAAGAGATTTCACCGCCAAGTTTGGCGGATACCTGGCACTTGACTGGTCCCACCTGATATTGAGAACCAAACACGAGGCAAAGATGAAGATCCATTTTCGAATCCTTGCATCCTGAACACATTGTGGATGATGCAAATCTATGCTTCAAAGCTGCCATACCTCTACTTTTCAGCAAGATAGATATTGCGTAGAAATTCCCAGAGAGGAAGAAGATACAAGCAAGAGGGTTTCATAAGAAGTGGTGTTGCTTAACTAGTTCATTAATTTTGATCCACTTGGAAATTTCCATGCTACGGGGCTAAGCACCTATGTAATTTTTCAACGGGGGTTAGGTCTTTTGGAAACTAATGAAGAGTTGGGAGAAGTCTGATGACCAATCTGATAATCATTTATGGACCTTATATTTTGATGATGTCGAATGCAAGCTTGGTGCTATAGTAGGTGTCTGATTGATGTTTTCAATGGAATTAGAAAACCCCAGAAACTATCATTTTCAATTTCCATGCTCCAGTGATGATACTAAATATGAAGCATTCGTTCACAGGTTGATTCTGGCAGAACAAATGGGTGCAAGTAAGATGTACGAGCTATCAAAAAATTAGAATCAATAGTAATCCAGATCCATGGGCAAGTGACTGCAATAAATATATGGCTAAGATATTCCATACATAAGGTATGGGATCTCATCGAGAGTTGTGAAGTTTTCGATATACAAGGGAATCCCATACCACAAAACAACATTGTTGATCAGACATTTATTATCGAACCACAATTGAAATTAGTTTCCGACTTGAAAAAGTAAGATGTAGTGTCGATCATTGCCCGACCTTCAATTTCTGACAAAAGTCAGAATTGGAAAATTTTGGGTGATGATATTCAAATTGTTTCCTTTGCACAGAAGTCAGGAACTGCTCTCGACTATCCATCATTAAGGATGGGTCTCCTCAAAGATACAAGAAACAGTAAACAAAAATTCTTTGTAGTTTCAAAGGATTATGAAGAGCTTGATGTCAGAGACAACAAAAGACTGACAGTTGACATAAAAGCCTCTCGCAAGGATAAAAGAAAACTGAAGGATCTATGCTGCAGATATGATCTCAGAGGTTACAACTCAGGTATAGTTCAACATACAATTTCTCTAGCTGAAAGATCCATGTCTGTGCGACAGAGACAAAGGATAGTCAACCCAAAGATTGAAGCTTTGGTAGCACAAGAGCTCGTCAAGTGGGGAGAATCAATGGTCATATGCTCTATCAAATTTTCTACCTGGGTATTAGATTTGGTCCCAGTTTGGAAAAGGAATTTAGTGATATTCGACTTTGTCTTGATTATCAAGACTCAAGAAAAAAATTTCTTGACAACCATTACCCCTTGTCATGGATGAAGCAGTTCTCATAGACTCTAACAAGATCAAAGAATTTTTCCTTAATAGATGATTCCCTAAGGAATAATCAAGTCTACATAATGGATTTTGACCGACATAGGATGATGTTAACCACCAAGTGGGAAACATTTGCATATTCAAAAACACTGTTCAGACTCTTTGATGCTCGTGTAGCTCTTCAAAGGGCAATGGGCATTACTTTAGAAAGATGGGTCAACCAGATTATTTTCATATATCTGGTCAATTCATTAGTCAAATATGATCATCTCGATCATCTAAAGGGGTTTTCTTTGAAAGACCAATGATTTGGAATTCTTCTTAATCCAGAAAAATATTTCCTTTCGGCATCACAAAGAAAGCTTCTCAGCTTTACAATGCCACATGAGGGAACAGTAATAGATCCCGAAAAGATCTAAAGCTCAGAATTAAACATAAGATATTTTTTGGAGAAGTCTAATCTTGTTTGAGGATTCATACTAGCATTCACAAGCATTGTGACCTCAATCGCCCTGACGATTAAAGAGAACCTATCTTTTCAACAAATTTCCAAGGGAACAATAGTTATCAAGGAGCTAAAGATGGATCTCTCTGAAACCTCGACATTGATTATCCTAGATTTTTCCAATTTTTTTCTACTTAGTATGAATAATGACCAACATTGTATAGTTTCTATGCTCACTTAGAAGTATGAGGAAGAAAATGAAGAGCATCCTATTGCATTTCTTTCTAGGAAAAAGAAGCAAAAGGGAGCTGACATGTAGGAATACATCACAGGAGAAAAAAATTCCAAGTTTATTAAGGAGTTAAAAGTTAGGCTTGGCTTGCTCAAGACCATTATACTAGACAATGCCCAAGGTCTAGTGGAATCACAAGGGTCAAATTCTGCTACCAAATATAGGATTTTTTCAAAAAAATGATCAAATAGTCATTTTTAGGGGAGTAGGTTAACATAATCAATCAACAAGAAACTAACTAGGTTAATGAAACATATTTGGTTAAGAAGACAAAGAGATTGGCATAGTCATGAGCGGGCCACCTCGTTGATGAACCAAATCACCCTCAAGTTGGCTCTTAAGGTTTCTTTGTATGAAATGATGTACGAAAATTTGACAAAAATCGCAAGGCTGGAAGAAGATAGAGAAAAGGCTCATGGAGCCACAATTAATCGTCAACAGACGATCAAACAACATTTTGACAAAAAAAAATTTAACCCAGGCTTCAAAGAAGAAAGTTTAGTGCTAAGGTATGACAAACGTGTTGCAAAACCATGGCAACATACAAAATTCAAAGTGTTGCGGAGAGGACCTTTCAAAAACAACACGTGCAAAAGAAAGAACATGTACAAACTCAAAGAAATGGAGATAAAAAATTTAGATGTACTGGTGAATGGTATTTATCTAAGTATTTTCCATTAAAATGCATAGTTCTTTTAAAATTTTAGCAATTATGTACCATACGTATTTTTTTTTCCTTTCAAAATTTTGAGAATAAAACCCAAGAATAACATAAAGGAGATAAAGGCTATATTATATTATGTTTATCGACAAAATTTACAATATAGTGTATGGCTTGAGGCTTAGAATATCACATGAGGCTCTCTCGAGCAAAACCCAAAAGAGGGAAGCAAGCAAAAAGTTGCAAAAGGGAGGCAATGAGCACAAAAATAGTAAACTTTAGCCTCTAGCCATTGAAGATGAAGCAAAAAGGGGCTTAGGTTCCGCTTCTTTCCCTTCTTTTCTTCTTCTTCTTCTCCTTTTCTTCTAATGGGTTGCAAGTAGGGAAAAAAAAAAAACACATGTAGGCTACGAAGTGCAGACCTAGGGTCTACTTGTCACAAATTTGCACTAGGAAACCAAAGTGCTTTCTCCAAGTGATCCCCAGAACTCACTCCAGACTATACTCCCACAGAAGAAAAGTGGTCGCTGGCTGAGAAGAACAGTGGTGCATCTCCATTTCCATGGTGTGAAAGTCAGCAAGGAAGGGAAACCAAGGTACATCTACTTCAAAGTCCACATCCCTACAATGGTCCATAACGCTTGGGATACCAATGCCAAGGATGGCCACTCACACTATCTCGCCAAGACATTCCATCAATGAGGTGTCAAACATATTCTAGCACAACTCAATTATCATGGGCTTGGCCACATTCAGGTCTAGTAGTGAGGCCACAAACCGGGAGAGCATGTTGCAGTTACTTCAGAACTGGTTCTCATCGATAATATAGTCTGTGCCAACTATCCACTTGAACATAGTCATAACCAGGAGGTCACAATTCTTCACCAAGTGCTTGATCCGGTCAGTAGTGACCTCTCCCACAAAATAGTTTTGCGGTCTATGTGGAAGGAGCCAAATAGGGGTACCTAGGCCAACAAACATCCCAATGAAGTAGTGAATTATGATAGGAAAGAAATAAGTGGAAGGAAAACTAAGTTAGAGGACTATATGTTTGAATGAATTTTGTAAAATGTGGTATAGCTATATATAGAAAAGACCAACCGAAAAACTTAACCAATGGAATGTCTATTTTTGGCCAGACGCCAATAGGAAATTTTGAGACAGAATAGAGCAAGGTGGAAAAATCATATGGATGATCTAACATAATACCTTGAGAAATAAATTCAGGTGTTGGGAGTAAATTCCCACATACATCAATGGTTGATGTGTGTCCTTCGCTATCATCAGTGCCAACCAGTTCACTAATGGGAAAAGACATGGATTAACATGCTAAGGCTTTGAAAAATTAATGAGAATGTCTGTTCAGGAGTACCTTGTGTTATCTCAACACGTTCCATATGACGAAAAGCATGCTTTTCAATGTAATAAATTTAACTGTAAAAGAGGCGATAGAGGGAATGTACTAATTCCACTCCCAAGGGATATAGATCTCATATCCACACGTATCACCTTGGTGGCAACATTTCATGGGCCATTGATAGTGACGTAGTCATAACTACATGCACAAGTTAGAAAATTAATTGCACTCAAAAGCAGGTGTTTTCTAAAAAACAAATGGCAAGTGGTTGGTGTTACTAGAGAAGCTCTCTACATATTTCTCATACAATCATGGCGGAAGTGTCTACCTCCGGTAGGCAGGCCAAAGCTCCATGCAAAAGACCTGGCTACGTTGATATATTTGGGCACTACTCATTCGCCAATGTCCCAACACTAGAAGAACGACCATTTGAACACTGTAGGAAGGTTCAACCTAAAAAACGCATCTAGAAGGAGGTGGTTCAAGATATTACTGACAATGTTTATGACCCTCGGTTATCCACCAACCCTAAAAATATTAGGGAAGGTTCCTTTCAGAGGATGTTGGGGCATGATTCCTCAAAAGGTTTTGCATTTCAACTCTGGAAGAGTGGTCTGCCATAGTTTGTGCTACCTGCTATGCATCCATACCCGGAGTTGGTTGACGCATGTGCAAAGAGGTTTAACAAAAATATAGAGGCCATTGAGGGCCATGGGGTCAAAATTACCGTTTTAGCCAAAGCTATATGAGATATGCTATGTATCCCTATAGGTTGGGGTGCTGAAATTTTCAATGAACAAAAAATGGATGCCTTGGGAGAAGATATGTTCAGATAAAACAACTTTCTATGAGGATGAGACAAAGGAAATGCCACATAGAGGATAGATTCATTGGCCTCTTTCGCAAAAGAAATTTAAGAAGGATATGCAGTCTGTATTCTCAATATTGGCCTGGGTTTTTGGGCTCGATGATGATGAAGAGGTTAACCCTTTCTACTTTTCTGTGGGTCTTGTGCTCAAAAGAGAAAGGGTGCTGAGGTGTTATGATTTTTCTAAGGTGATTGCCAGGAATATGAAGCTGAAGTTGAGAAACTGCAGTGTTGAGTACAAATTTTGGTATTCTTTCATCCTAGTTTATTTGTTATTACATCAAAATTTTGAATGGCTAGGTAGGAATGTACCGGTGTCTAGGATAGATGAGAGAAGCTATATCCAATCAATTTCTATATGGACTCCTATGTTTTCAAGAATAGGAGATTATTATCAATTTGTAGATTACTTTATGAGACTAGTGCTACAAGATTTACTACTTCGCCCCATTGGTCATTTCTCTCAGGAGGTTATAGAATGGATGGAGCATCCACATATCCCAGTGGATTACTTCCTAGGTGAGGATTTCACATTTTTTAGGTTTCATTGTTTCCCCAGGGAGGTTTTTTGACTCCCAGATTTGTAACAGATAGAACTTTTGCATTGGAAGCATGCTAGCAAGTATTCATTGTTGATAGGATTTATGGTGTTGGGAGGAACAAATAAAAGCTTTTTGATCTTCCCCTTATGATTGCAAAGAATCAAATGATACTGAGTAAGCAGAAGGCTGAGGATGAGATTATGAATTTAATGGTGACTCTAAGTTTGGTCTTAATTTGTGACAAATGGAATTATAACCCAGATGGGCATTTTAGTTTAAGCCATGAGTTTAGGGAGTATTTCCAAAGAAAGAAAAATCCTGCTCAGGAGAGTGGGGAGATATACATTGACCTGGCTCTCATTCCAGAAGAATGACCAAAATGGTTGAGATTTTATGAGCCCTAGGCACAATATCAGAGGAATCTCCCAATGGGAAAATATCTCAATACACAGCTGAGGCGTAAGGGATGGTTGGAAAGTAAGAAGGAAAACTTCTAGAGGTTCTAACAAGAGATAAGAAATCCAGGTGCCTTGCTCGACAACTTCTAGCTTGATGAGAAATTCGAGGACACATATGATAAACAGGCTGATTCCAACAACAAAAATCTCGAGACGAGCCATGAAATTGAAGAGGCGCAAGTTCCACTTCTGATTCCTAGACCTCAGGAACATGACAACCGAAGAGATTTGGGGCCAAGGGGTCCACAAGTTTCATCTACCTTGCACGCTTGAAGTAAAGGAAAAGGGGCTCGACGGTCCCCAAGAGGATCCTCAGCAGCTGTTGAAGGACAAATGTCAGAGGACTCCACAAGCAAGGGATCGAAATGTGCTAGTCCTAATCATGTGAAGTAAAGGAGGATCCAAGACCTGGGTGCCCCTGACATATTGGTCCGATAGGAAGAAGAAGTGGAGTCTGCCCTGCAAAATATTCCATCGACTGTAGCTCAGGTAAGTTTCACTGTCCCTCTTCTTCCTATTTTTGCATCTTTGGTCAATCCCCTACCTCCTCCTGTTGAAGGTAATCCTCCATCTTCAGTACCCAAACTTTTAATGTTTGATGTACCCCTTGCCATTATCAATGAACCTGCTGAAACCTTTCCACGTGCTAAAAGAGCATCATTCACCGTGACCATTGTTGTGTCATTAGTTACCTTGTCAAAGTCCTCCATTGGAACTACTAAAACTATTGCTTTGCTTGTTACTCCCAACCCACCTACTTCCGGGAAAGCACCTCTCCATCAACCTGTTTCTGTGTTTACCCCTATTGTTTCTTCCCCTACTCCATTTGGCGTCCCGCCTTTTTCTATGATTACACTGCCCTTTGCATCCCCCCATGTTCACACATCAGAAGTTTCCCCTACTGTCACCTTTTCTGGACTACCCCCTGGTGCTCCCATTGTAGCTCAGAGTGTCGAGGTTCCTCAGACTCTCCCGGGTCATTTCAATGCCACCAAATAGGCTGAAAAGGTCAAGAAGCAAAAAATGTTGTCAAAAAGTGCCAAGAGGCCCACCACTAGGAGGATTGAAGCTTGTTTGAATGAAGATCGAAACTCTCTACTTATTACCACTATGAGGCCAATCGTTTCCAAGCGTGAAGGACAAATTTAGATAGAATATTACGACATTCATGTTGTGGGCCTGGATTTGAGTGAAACTCGCCCGCACAATAAAATGGTCCTAGCCAAAGCCACACAGAGGGTGGTGTATGTTGATTATGAAAGGCTCGATAGGCAATTAAGGCAGTGCAAGGTTGAGTTGGAATATTTGAAAGGGATAATGAGCATACTATAGAATGAAGTATGTGCTAAAGATGTTGAAGTAACCCGTGTGAAGCAAATTCAAGGCCACCAAGGAGACGTGCCCAGATTGTTTGCAGATGCTCGAAATGAGCAAGTTTAGCTTCATGCTGAAAATGAAAATTTGAAGAAAGAATTAAGTGATGCCATATCCTAAAATACTGATGATCTTAGAAGGATTTAGATTGAGGTAGAAGAGTCAAGACAAGAAGTTGAAAGACTGAGCTCTGAGTTGGAAAACGCTCTTTGGGAGAAGGGCCAAATGGAAGAAAACACTAGAGCAAGAGAGGCTCGGTTTAACAAGGAGTTAATTGCTAGAAGAGGACCTAGATCCCTCCCTATAATGAGGAGGCTGATAGCTATGCACTGGGAGCAAATAGCGACTGGTGTGTGTGGCCTAGGACCTGCCTTACAATTTCTAAGGGATGTTCAGGAACTGAATGCCAAGGTTGGTCTGATGGTTGATCACTTCATACAAAAATGTTCACCCTAAGTGGCAGATTCCCAAAGCTTCATCTCCAAATTAAGCATCGCCACTGATCAAGTTCTTAAAAGAGTAGGAATCCTCGATCAGTGGGTCACCTCCATCAAAGCCAATGAGATCATCAACTGCCACATGGTTGTAGCAAAATGCAAAGATCACCAGACAATGTTGAATAAAAGGGTCATTGAGATAAAAAAGGACTTTGTCATCTTGGTTGGTTTCAGGTTGCCTCCTCTTCTTTCCCTAGATGAAGATGCATTGACAATGGATCAAAACAATGAGTCAATCTGACGTAAGATTCAAACCATTGCAAAACTTCCAAGCTCGAGTGTTGCACCAATGACGGATGATGTTGAGTGTGAGATCTACCCTCTTTCTCGGCTCTATTATCACCTAGGTGCGATTTCTTCTAGGTGGGGTGTTATCTCTTTTAAGGAGGCTTTTGATCTCTAACAAACATGCAGGCAGATCCAGACCCTTGTTCTACCAACTGATGGGGATTGGGAGGCCCAGCAAGCTGCTTTTGTCAAACTCTAGGAACAACTAGAGGTCTAGATTCGTATCTTCGCAGAGTGAAGACCCCTATGAGTCGCCATAAATGTGAAGTATTTTTTTGCCTTAGTCATTTTTATGTTTGGTTTGCATAAATTTCTTCAGCTTCGAGTGCACCCGCGCTCAAATAAAATCATCAAAAAGATGCAAAATGGGCCACATGATGGCTACGCAACTTTCATCTTTTGTTTTCCCTTTGGGAGAAGGTTCGTGACACGTGTTTACTTGTTAGAAATTTTCTTGGGAGCTATATTTTCAAGCTCGCGAGTTTCCACCTTGTTGACATGTCATCTCTTTGCCATGGGTTATTTGCACTGCCTGTAAAGCAATCTGATTGATGATTTTCTTGGATTTTCTTGGCATTTTCCTCTCTTTTCCTTGGTTTTTGGGATGGAATTTTTGAGACTATACCTGGGAGTGATGTGATCGGTCAACTGGGTCCTTTTTCCAGGCTATTGTTTTTAGGATCTGATCATGTATGAGCTTTTATCTTTTCTAGAATATCTAAAGGGTATTAATGTAGTAGCTAAGAATTAATGAGCAAAGATCTTTTGCGGCCTAACCAAGGGTCAATGATCGGATCGTGTGCTATCAACTGTCAACACCTGGAAATAATTAATTTTGAGCTGAGGCGGCATATATGTTTTGTTCTGGCTATATAGGGAGGGCGATGACACAAAAAGAAAGAGATTTTTTTTATTACATTTTCCAAGTGATATTTTATTTGTTAAGAAAGTGTTTTTTAGTTTTCTTAAGGTTTTTAGAACTATTTTCAGAAACAAGTTTTAGAACTACTTTATTCTTGCATATTATATCTATTAAGGTTTAAACTATTGTTGGATTGGCATCCAACCTCTGTTTCCAAGTTCATTTTATAATTATTAAAGCACAAACTATTGAGGATAATTTATTGAGATTGTGCACGTATGGCCTTTTTCAAGCTTTCTTTCTTTATATTATCATTATGAATGAAACACTGTGTCTTGCAAGCTATATCTAGGTAGTTGAAATAGTGGATTTATATGTTTTATGCTTGTAAGGTAGAATAGTGTCTTAGGAAATTGGACTATGTCATTAGACTTTTTTGTTTTTCTTAAAGTTGTTATTTTGTTGTGCTATGTTGTATTGGGAGATAGAGTTCATGTGATTTCTGATATATTATTCTTTTACCCATAAGAAATCTTTATTTTTGATCGAACCTTAATGAACACTGCCTGTGGAAAGATTTGAAAGTTTGCACTGTGCTTGAAGTTAGCTTTTGTTGTTCGTTCTCTTTCCAACAATGAGGGGTTGTGGCATTTTGTGTCTATTTATATTAATCATAGGAATGATTTGGGTTTGAAATGTTATTAAAGCTTTGGCGCATCACCTTTTTTATGTTTTATGTTTACATTTCCTTCTCCCCTCATCTCAAAACCTCAAAGGAAGAGTCAACTTTCTATAAAAATAGTGGAGTTATTTAGTGAGATGCGATTTTTCCCCACTCACTAAATTTTCTATAAGACTATCAGAGAAGCGGAAGCTTTGATGATCAACACTAACAAAAAGAAATAGTGGCTCCATTTTAAACCAGGACAGAAGATACTATCCCAGACAACTAGGTCGATAGAAGGAGAAGTGTTATAGAGTCTACATCCTACACTACATATTTTTATTTATTTTTGTTTTGAAGAGTTGTTTATAGGTCCATCATGATAAATCGAATGTGTCTGAGAATGTGTGTTATTAACTAGTCTCTTCCCTTTCTAGATGTGTTTAATTATTATATCTTTTAATTTTTATTTTCCTATTTGTTAAATCTTTTTTTTTGTTTTTTTTGTTTTTTTGTGATGTAGAGTGAAGGGTTTAAGAAGCAACTGAGTGCCATGATATTCACTATAAGAAGACTCTCTTAAGAACAAGATATAACACTTGAAGAAAATAATCCCCCTTATGTTTCTCTCTTTTTTCTTTTCATTTAAGAATACAAGGTTTGTATAACACCATTTAGATGAATATATACATGTAAATGAATTAATTTTCCATTTCCTTATTGTAAATTTTTACCCTCTTTAAATCAAGAACATAATGTATGTTCATATTACTGCAGTGATTCATCATATATATTCATTTGATTGGAGAAGAAGCTTTATGGTGAACAAATAACCATACTCCCATTTATTTATTGATTGCATCCAAAATTAATTTTAGAAATAACACTATTCATTTTGTTTCTTATATATGCAACAAAATAAAAATAATGTCATAACATATTCCCCCTTATTCCTTGCAATAAAACTTCTTTTATTTTTGTTTCCCTACTATCACCATAGAATGAATTCCTTACTTATAAAAGAAAGTACATATTATGTAATGTTTCAGATAGTGTTTTAACCAAAACTTGATAGTACCCTTTGAATATTTTCTTTCCTTTCTACCCACCACAAGAAAATACCCAGTGAAGGAACTGTTTTGAGACATTTGAATAGGTTTGAAGCCAATCTTTCTAAACTCACAATATTACTAATATTACTGCAAAAAGACAAGATTTACATACCAAAGAACTTAGGCTTGCTCTCCACCCTACCTTAATGGCATCATAGAGCCTCGTGGCCTCTAGCCATACCCCCGAGCAAGAAATTTAGTAACTGCAAAATGATAAATGGAGCCTTCTCAAGATTTTACACAAGAGTTAAAGATAACATTATATTGTAACATCTAAGCTCTCCACTCACCATACTCAACGAATATTCCTATAACATACTATAATCTTCTCACAACAATTAACCAATGAGGAATAGGGAGAAGGGAAAAACTTATCTTTTTTTGTTAGATGAGAGGTTAAACTCTTCTACCCTTCTTGTCTCTTCAACCAAGCCATCTTGCTCACTCTCCTTTCTTCTTCTTATCCAGTCTTCTCTTTCAACTAGAGTTCTCCACAAGGAGAAGTGGATAATACCCCACTCATTCTTCCTCTCCAAATAGGAGTTTCAACTTGCAATCTTTGGGTGGGGAGGTGTGAAGTGTACCTACTCCCATCAATGAGAGTCTTTTCCTTATTAGAGAGGAAACATGCACTTGGACTACCCCTCCATCTTGCCATCTCATCCTCCCCTCAAAACTTGTCACTCTCTATTATGAGGGCTTTTTTAGGGGTTAAATCATGTCCTTGGGGCCCTATTGCATGCCCACTTGACCCCTACCACTATGGTAGTGACAATTAAACAAAAAATCAGAATGAAATGAAAGAATATTGTTACACAATCACACTATTTATCATCTGTAATACATATTACCATCTATTTAGGGAAACATTAAACAAATCAGGGTTGTATCATTCACATGTAAAGCAGGGTCTTACATGAAGAAAGCAGGAGGAAGTGTATATCGAAAAAATTGTTTGTCATATTGTTTCATTTGTGGTTCACGGTTTGTGGCAAGCTATATTGTTTTATTTGCGATAAGGTACTATTGATTGTTTCAAATTTTGATAAGGTGTTTATGAGAAAAGACTATATTGTTTTTGGAAATGAATATTGTTTGGTTTAAGGTTTGTGTTTTGTGGCTATAGTTTTGCATGGGTTCGTAACTGTGATTTTTTGTGTTTTGTGGGTTTGTCCATCTGGGTCAATGTTCAAACCAATGTTGTTTGATTTATGGCTTTCATTTTGTGGTTATGGTTGCAATGAAATAAAATAGTTAATGCTATACACTTTATGTTAGATTCCATTGGGCATTGTTGATTATTGTTCTCTGGCTTAGGCTATATTGTTTCATTTTCAAAAAGGTATTTTTGAAAAGGCTATAATGTTTCAATTTTTGGTAAGGTTCTATTGAGAAAAGAGTATATTTTTGTATGGGTTTGTTACTGTCAATTTTCTGTGGGTTTCTCTTTATGGCTTCCATTTTGTGGCTATGTTTGCAACGGAATAAAATTGTTGATGTTATGTAGTTTTGTCAATTGTTGTTGTCTAGCTCAGGCTATATTGTCTCATTTTCGATAAGGTTCTATTGAAAAGGATATATTGTTTCAATTTTCGATAAGGTGTTGTTGAGAAAAGACTAAATTGTTTGTTAAAAGTAATATTGTTTTGTTTATGGTTCACATTATGTGGCTATCATTTTGCATGGGTTTTGTGGCTACGGTTTTGTAGGTTTCTCCATCTGGACCTCACTGTTGAAACCAATGTTGTTTGATTTATGGCTTTTGTTTTGTGGTTATGGTTGGAACGAAATAAAATAGTTAATGTTATACACTTTATGTTTGATTAAATTAGGTATTGTTGATTATTGTTGTCTGTCTTAGGCTATATTGTTTCATTTTTGATAAGGTGTTGTTGAAAAGGCTATATTGTTTCAATTTTCAATAAGGTTTTGTTGAGAAAGGAGTATATTTTTGGATGAGTTTGTCACTGTAAATTTTCAAAAAGGTGTTGTTGAGAAGGCTATATTGTTTCAATTTTTGATAAGGTTTTGTTGAGAAATGAGTATATTTTTGTTTTGGTTTGTTACTGTGAATTTTTGTGGGTTTCTCTTTATGGATTCCATTTTGTGGCTATGTTTGGAATGAAATAAAATTGTTAACGTTATGTAGATTTTGTTGGTTGTTGTTGTCTATCTTGGGCTATATTGTCTCATTCTTGAAAAGTTGTTGTTGAGAAGTGTTTCAATTTTCGTTAAGGCGCTGTTGAGAAAATACTATGCTAGCTTGGGTTATATTTTTGAATTGGTTTGTTACTGTGCATTTTTTTGTGCTTTGTGCAATCAACAATGCGTTGATGTTATACAATTTATGTTTGATTCCATTACGCATTGTTGATTATTGTTCTCTAGCTTAGGCTATATTGTTTTATTTTTGAATAGGTGTTGTTCGAGATGGCTATATTATTTCAATTTTTGATAGGATGTTGTTGAAAAGGCTAGATTCTTTCAATTTTCGATAAGGTTCTATTTAGAAAAGAGTATATTTTTTGGATGGGTTTGTTACTGTGATTTTTTGTGGGCTTCTTTTTATGGCTTCTATTTCTTGGCTATGTTGATGGAATAAAATAGTTAACATGATGCAATTTTTGTCGATTGTTGTTGGCTAGTTTGGGTTATATTTTGCATTTGTTTGTTACTGTGCATTTTTTTTGTGCTTTGTGCAATCAACAATGTGTATATATGTGCATTTTTTTGTGCTTTGTGCAATCAACAATGCGATGATGTTATAGAGTTTATGTTTAATTCCATTATGCATTATTGATTATTGTTCTCTAGCTTAGGCTATATTGTTTTATTTTTGATATGGTGCTGCTGAAGAGGCTATATTATTTCAATTTTTGATAGGGTGTTGTTGAAAAGGCTAGATTCTTTCAATTTTTGATAAGGTTATGTTAAAAAAAGAGTATATTTTTTACATGGGTTTGTTACTGTGATTTTTTGTGGGCTTCTTTTTATGGCTTCCATTTTCTAGCTATGTTTGCAACGAAATAAAATTGTTAACATGATGGAGTTTTTGTTGATTGTTGTTGGCTAGCTTGGGTTATATTTTTGCATTGGTTTGTTACTGTGCACTTTTTTTTGCTTTGTGCAATCAACATTGCGTATATATGTGCATCTAACTTCATATATATATATTTTTATATTTATATATATATGTATATATATGTATATATGTATATATATATATATACATATAAATATATGTCTATATATATATATACATATAAATACATACATATATGTGTGTGTGTGTGTGTATTCAACAACACCCTATCAAAAATTGAAGTAATATAGCCTCTTCAGTAGCATCTTATTGAAAATAAAACAATGTTACTGTTATTATTTGTGGGCTTCTTTTTATGGATTTCATTTTTTGGCTATGCTTTCAACAGAATAAAATTGTAAACATGATGCAATTTTTGTCGATTGTTGTTAGCTACCTTGGGTTATATTTTTTCATTGGTTTGTTATTGTGCATTTTTTTGTTCTTTGTGCAATCAAGAATGCATATATATGTGCATCTAACTTCATATATACAACAACACCATATCAAAAATAAAACAATATACACTATCAAAAATTGAAATAATATAGCCTCTTCAGAACACCTTATCAAAAATAAAACAATATAGCCTAAGCTAGATTTTAATTTTTGATAGGTGTTGTTGAGAAGGCTAGATTCTTTTGATTTTCGATAAGCTTTTGTCTAGAAAAGAGTATATTTTTTGCATGGGTTTGTTACTATGATTTTTTGTTAGCTTCTTTTTATGGCTTCTATTTTCTGGCTATGTCTACAATGGAATAAAATTGTTAACATGATGCAGTTTTTGTCGAGTGTTGTTGGCTAGCTTGGGTTATATTTTTTCATTGGTTTATTACTATGCATTTTTTGTGCTTTGCGAAACCAACAATACATATATATGTGCATCTAACTTCATATATATATATATATTTATATATATGTATATATATGTATATGTATATATGTATATATGTATATCTATGTATGTATATCTATGTATGTATATATATATATATATATGTATATATGTATATGTATATATAAATTCCATAACATTGACTATTTTGCTGTGTTGCAACCATTCATGCTAAGTGGAAGCCATAAATGAAATAATACAGCCTAAGGTAAACAACAACAAGCAACAATGCCTTATGCAAAACAACATGAACTACATAACATTAACTATTTTATTCCATTGCAACCATCACCATAAAATGCTGAAAATCACAGTTATAAAACCATGCAAAACAAGGATATACAACTGAGAGGGGGGTGAATTAGTTGTCTCAGAATACATAAATCTTTTCAAACTTTATTTAACTCAATTTTAGATTTGATGAATAAACAATAAACCATAGACATTCAACACATCAGAGCCACACAGAACACGAATATTTTTTTTTACATGGAAACCCTGTTAGGGGAAAAACCATGGTGGAGGTTAGTCCACAATATTATACCCTGTTAAAAGTATAATGAAAATTAGTGGGAATGCACATGCATTCAAGCACACTACCTAGAGCTCACTACTTAAATACAAAAGAGGACTCACTGTCGAAAGAAAATTTTGGATTAAAACCATCCAAATTGTGAACTAAGAAAATAGCTTCTACACAAGCTTGATTACAATTCCAGTTAAGCACAAAAAATCCTTATTCACTCTTCGCTTAAAATTCTTCACACTTCGCTCAGTCTTCTTCACACTCTACTTTGCAATCAAATGATATTCAAACATACACACAAGGGAGCATACCGAGCACACTTTACACCAATGAAACAATTGCTCTTATATATCTACAACATGAGATTACATCAACAACTTAGTCAGCTAGAGATATAAAACATATTTTCAATGTTGACCCAAATTTAGAAATAAATTTTCAATGTGAATCCACCAAGGTCAGCCACAACATAGTGGAGACCCAAATTAACAACTTCAACACAAAAAGACTTCAATTAATTTTACCTCAAAGATCCACAACACATTACACCCATTATATCGGCCAAGAACATGAAAAACTGAACATATAGAGAAAAATATTCAACCATGAGCACACCGATCAATGTGGACACACCAAAAAGATAGAGCACGATCTAGAAACATCTAATAACATAAAGAAACAACAAAGAAACATCCACAACTGCAACTAGAATTACCATAATTATACCAACTTTAATCAAGAACATTGACAAAGAACACATAAACACTGTCAGAACATAGATCTTCATAATTTTGAACAAATATTCATGCAAACCTCTAAAGCTTGTGAAGAAAAAACTAGATACACTCAACAATAAACCCTTTAGTCCACAACAATTGATCTTCAACATACAGAACAAGACACCTTCATGACCTTCATAATTCCATTGGGAACTTGCAATACTTTCTTTTACAATTTTCTCAATATCCTCAACATATATAGCCTTCAATACATCAAATGCTAATAGTGTTGATATCAATGAAAACCACATATCAGCCACACAACCACAACATCCAAAAATCTCCCCCATTGGCATTGATGGCAACACATTATGTGGAAAACACCATCAACTCAACTGTCAATCAACACTTACTCCTCCTTAGATTCTGACTCTTCTTCATTGAATTCTTCTGAAATATCTTCTCCCCACAAGACTCTTCACTCCAGATAAGCAACAATTTTTCACATTACTCTTCTCCCCCTTTGAAATCAATGGAAAAGATAAACATTATCTTTCCACATGCAAGCTCTGAAACAGATATCTGCACATCTAACTACTCCCCCTAAGTAGTAGCCATGGAAACATCAATCTGGATCAGAATATGATCATGAAATGCATGGATTTATGCAAGTTAATGCATCCTAGTTCATATCAGGAGGGGTAATCACCCCTAACATCCCTTTGAGATACTCAAAAGTATCCTTTGGCAATGGCTTAGTGAAAATATCTACAATCTGTTCTTTGGTAGGGACATACTCCAGTCTAACTTCTTTTTCACTCACTTTCTCCCTCAAAAAGTGAAACTTGATTGATATATCTTTGGTCTTAGAGTGTAGCATCGGATTCTTTGATATGTTAATTGCACTTGAGTTATCATAGTATATGGAAATAGGTTCATCATATATGACTCTGATATCTTTCAGCATCTGTTAGTAAAGTTGTTTGCAACAACAATATACTCTACTTCAGTAGTAGATAGAGAAATGGAAATCTACTTTTTGCTTAACCAAGACACCAACTTCTTCCCTAGGAAGAAAGCACCACCACTAGTACTCTTTCTTTCATCTACATCTCTTGCCCAATCCGCATCAGTATACACATTTAAAGTAAGATCATCATCCTTAGGGTACCAAAGCCCAAAATCAATAATTCCTTTTAGATACTTGAAGATTCTCTTAACAAGAGTCACATGAGATTCTTTTGGATTAGCCTAAAATCTAGCAAGCATACATACAACATTCATAATGTCTGGTCTAGTCTGAGTTAAGTAGAGAAATCCACCAATCATTGATTTGTATCTTGTTTAATTTTCCTTAGGAGAATTATCATTCTGTGTCAACTTACATCCAGTTACCATGGGAGTGCCAATAGGTTTTGAATCATCCATGCCAAACTTCTTCAGTAGTTCTCTCACATATTTGGATCAATGAGATATGAAGATCCCCTTGTCTAACTGAGTAACTTGCAATTTGAGAAAGAACTTCATTTCTCCAAACATACTCATCTCAAATTCACGCTTCATTTCATTAGCAAACCTCATACATAGATTATCATCTCCTCCAAAAATAATGTCATCAACAAAGACTTCAATAATTAATTCTTTATCATGATCCAATTTGAAGTATAAGTTGTTGTTCAGCAGTACCTTTATTGAATCCAAGCTTCAATAAGTATTTTTCTAATCTAGCATACCAAGCTTTGGGGGCTTGCTTGAGTCCATACAAAGCTTTCTTCAATCGGAAAACCATGTCTTCCTTATCAGTCAGTTGAAATCCATCAAGTTGTTCAATATATACTTCTTCTTCAAGCTCACCATTCAGAAAAGATGACTTCATGTCCATTTGATAGACTTTATAGTTCTTGTATACAACATAAGCAAGAAATAACCTTATAGCTTCAATTCTAGCAATAGGGGAAAAGGTTTCTTCAAAATCAATACCTTCCATTTGTGAATACCCTTTACATACCTGTCTTGCTTTATTTCAGACCACTTCACCTTGTTCATTTAGCTTATTCTGAAAGACCCATTTAGTACCAATTACATTTTTATCTTTTGGTCTGGGAACTAGTATCCATGTATCATTCTTTTCAATCTACATTAATTCTTCCTTCATAGCTTCCATCCAATGTTCACCATTGCAAGCTTCACTGACATCTTTAGGTTCAATCTTGGATATCAGGAAATACTCTTCTACAATCTCTCTTCTAGTTTGCACACCTTTATTCTTATCTCCTATAATTTGATTTTCAGAATGATTTAGCTTTACATACCTCAAAGTTTTAGGATTTTCTCGAACTTCTGATTCTTCTGTTCTTTCTTCTGCACTTGCACTTGTCTCTATTTCCTGACTATCTTGATTTACCGAAACAAATTGAAGTTGTCTTACTAGAACATATGGCACTGTAATTTGAAGTTTATTTTGTGTCTAAACATTCTTCCCTTTGTTTGTATTGTCTTCATCTAAATCATATCCACAATATCTAGATGATTTAGCAGAATCCTCATCAACTCCGAAATTTTCACTCTCAACCTTTTTCCTTAGTCTTTTGTTATAGCACTAGTAGGCTTTGCTTCTAATAGAGTAACCTAGAAAGATTCATTCTTCGCTTCTTGCATCAAACTTTCCTATATCATCATCTCTCTTGATGTAGCATTTTCTTCCAAAGATCTTGAAATATTTAATAGTAGGCTTATAACCAAACCATAATTCAAAAGGAGTCTTACCAGAATTACCATTTAAATTTACCCAGTTCAAAGTATACATAGCAGTGCTTACTTCTTCACTCCAGTATATGTGAGGAACATTTCCTTCAATCATCATTGTTCTAGCAACATCCATAATTGCCATGTTCTTTCTCTCAACAACACCATTATGTTGAGGGGTTTGGGGAGCAGATAACTGTCTTTCGATTCCATGCTCTTCACTGAAAGAATTAAACTCCTTGCAGGTGAACTCACCACCTCTGTCTAACCTTAGGAATTTTAATTTTAGACCTTTCTCATTTTCTGCCATAGCTTTGAAGCTTTTGAACTTTTCTAATCTTTCACATTTTTCTCTTAAGAATGCAAACCATATCATTCTAGAATAGTCATCAATAATTAGCATAAAGTACCTTTCACCATGCATACTTTTGACTCTGGAAGGACCAAATAGATCAGTATGTACCAGCTCTAGTAATCCATTAGAATGATGTTGTTTGCTCCAAAAAGAGACTCTAGTTTATTTTACCATTTGACACTCTTTGCAAATTGTGCTAGCAGGATTCACTAGCTTAGGTAGATCTCTTACTACTTGAGTGGAATCTTTTTTGACAATGTTATATCAAAATTCACATGACACAACCTTCTATGCTATAACCATCTTTCATCTACTTGAGCAATTAAACAACTTTCACTAGTAGCATTCAGGTGAAAAATATTACCTTTTTTCTGTTTACCTGAGGCAATTACATTTCCATAGCTTCCATCTATCCTGCATCTTCCATCTTTGAACTGAAGATCATAACCTTTGTCTACCATCTGTCCAACACTCAATAGGTTGTGCTTAAATCCTTCAACATAAAGAACATCATCAGTGTTATGCTTACCACCAAGACAAATAGATCCTCTACCACGAATCACACAATCATTGTTATCTCCAAATCTTACAACCCCATTGTCATACTTCTTTAGACTTACAAATTTTCTTTTGTCACCAGTCATATGATGTGAGCATGCGTTGTCAATGACCCACTCATCCTTTTCTTCAATTCAGTCTGTAAGAGCTTTCTTAACTTTAGCAGATTCAGTAGCCAGAGGACTATTTTCCTTGATAGCAATAAAAACCCAATCATCTTCATTTCCATTATTTTTATTAGACTCATCATCAGTCACACATTCTTCAGCAAAGTAACATTTCTTTTGGAATCTAGGTTTGTAAGGCTTAGATCTAGGAACTCTTTCAAGACACCTTGATGCAAAATGACCTATTTTATTGCAAGAAAAACATTTGACAGGAAGCTTTCCTTAATACTTACCTTATCCTCTACCTTCTTTCTTCACTATCAAGCTGTTTCATTTCTTCCTCATGCTTGAATGTCTTTCTAGAAATTTCTCCCGGATCATATCTTTTCTTGTTTCTTTTGGATACAATAGCCTTGAATGCAATTTCAATCTTAGGAAAAAAATCACCAAATTCACTCAACTCAAAGGCAACAAGTTTACCAATCAGTGTGTCCCTTGTCACATTCATTAATGATTTGGTTTCTTCAATAGCATGAGCCTTAGCTTTTTAAGAGTGAGGTAATGATTTGAGCACTTTATCCACAATTTCTCCCTCATCCATGGTACCACCAACACATCTAATACCCATCACTAGTTCATTTAGGGTATGTGCAAGATCATGATGGGCCAAAAAGTGGCAATATTATGGGTATTTGTAGGGTATGTGGCTAACGACTTTTTTTTTACCCAAAATTGATGAAATGAAAAGAGTTTTAGAGGATATTCTCAGCTTTCCACCAATATAAATTATGCTTTAATTTGAATTTAATAAATAATTATTATTCATTTTCTATTAAAATTATGACTAAAAAGTCCTGATCGATAGGCTGATTGAAAAATATCTATAAATTTCAAACGGTATTAGATTTTTTGAATCAAAAACATGCGTCATATTCTATGATTCACATACTATAGGATTAAAAAAAGAAAAAAAAAATCATGAAGTTTTGACCAAGTTAAGGTGGTCAGACATACGAGTTTTTATATTTTTTAAAATTTGTAATAAAAAAGTCATAATTAATTATTTGTAACTTGGAAAAAAATTACAAAAAAATATGCATCACATCCGGACATGAGTCCTCTACTTATATATAAAATATTATAATAAAATATTATCATTTTATTATGGTTAGGGTGGTCAGACAGACACCTACTTCTTATTTTTCCCCTGAAATTGAAGTACTACTGCATTGAAATTTCAAATTTTCACCAAATATATTTTATTTATTTTTAAATAAACCTAGTAGTTTAGAAACTAGATTCAATTTTCTACATATTATATTCTTACATATTTTTGAAATAATATAGATAACTTATTCAAATTTTTATGTCAAGTTTCCTAATACTGATTTTTTGAATTTTTTGCCACTTAAGGGCCTATTTTTTCCATGATGATCCTGCACATACCCTTTACTCTTTGCATAAAAGAGGAAATATTTTCATCTTCACCCATCTTCAAATTTTCATACTTGCCTTTTGAACTCTATAGCTTAGCCATCTTCACATGTACATCTCCTTCATACAAAGTTTCCAGCATCATCCACATCTCATTAGTTGTCTTTAGACCTAACACATTTGTCATTTTCGAATCTGTTAAAGCACTCAACAAAGCTTCCATAGACCTAACATTATTCTTAGCCTCTTTAATATCATCAGTAGTGGAGGGACCATTCTGAGGAATAACATATCTATTCTTTGTAATTTTCTAGAAGGGTTCACCGATACACTTCAAATGACACTCCATTCGAGCTTTCCACAATGAGTAATTTGTTCCATCAAATCTAGGACTATCCTTCTTGTGTGATTACATCTCAGATCACCTCAAGCTTTTAAACTTCTTCAGAGGAACCTACTCTAATACCAATTGTTGGAAAAACAAAGATAGACAACTGAGAGGGGGGTGAATTAGTTGTCTCAGAATACTTAAATCATTTCAAACTTTATTTAACTCAATCTCAAATTTGATGAATAAACAATAAGCCATAAACATTCAACACATCAGAAACACAGAGAACACCAAGATTATTTTTACATGGAAACCTTGTTAGGGGAAAAACCATGATGGAGGTTAGTCCACAATATTATACCCTATTAAAAGTATAATGAGAAATAGTAGGAATGCACATGCATTCATGCACACTACCTAGAGCTCACTGCTCAAATACAAAAGAGGACTCACTATTGTAAGAAAATTTTGGATTAAAACCATCCAAATTGTGAACGGAGAAAATAGCTTCTACACAGGATTGATTAGAGTTCCAGTTAAGCACATAAAAACCTTCTTCACTCTTCGCTCAAACTTCTTCACACTTTGCTCAATCTTCTTCACACTTTTCTCTACAATCGAAAGATATTCACACATACACACATGGGAGCATACCAAGCACACTTTATACCAATGAAACAATCTCTCTTATATATCCACAACATGAGATTACATCAACAAATTAGTCGGCCAGAGATATAAAGCATATTTTCAATGTCGGCCCAAATTTACAAATAAATTTTCAATGAAAATCCACCAAGGTCGGCCACAACATAGTGGAGACCCAAATTAAAAAATCCAACACAAAAAGAATTCAATTAATTTCACCTCAAAGATCCACCACACGTTACACCCATCATGTCGGCCAAGAACATGAAAAACTGAACATATAGAGAAAAATCTTCAACCACGAGCACACCGATCAATGTGGAAATACCACAAAGATAGAGCATGATATAGAAACATCCAAGAACACCAAGAAATAATAGAGAAACATCTGCAACAACTAGAATTACCAAAATTATACCAACTTTAATCAAGAACACTGACAGAACATAGATCTTTATAATTTTGAACAAATCTTCACACAGACCTCTGAAGCTTCTGGAGAATGGACTAGATACACTCAACAATAAACCTTTTAGTCCACAACAATTGATCTTAAATGTACAGAACAAGACACCTTCATGACTTTCATAGTTCCACTGGGAACTTGCAATACTTTCTTTTACAATTTTATCAATATCCTCGACATATACAACCTTCAATACATCAAATGATAATAGTGTTGACATGAATGACATCCACATATCAGCCACACAACCACAAAATCCAACATATATGTGGTTGTAATGGAATAAAATGGTTAACCTTATACAGTTTATGTTAATTTCCATAAGGCCTTGTTGATTGTTGTTGTCAAGCTATAATATAGGTAATGTTATACAACTTGTGTTGATTTCGACAAGGATTGTTGATTGTTGTTGTTTTCCTTAGCCTACATTGTTTCATTTTCTATAGGGTGTTGTTGAAAAGGCTATATTATTTCAAGTTGCAATAAGGTGGTGTTAAGAAAAGACTATATTTTTGCATGGCTTGTTAACTTTGAAACCAGTATCATTTGATTTATGGTTTCTATTTTGTTGTCATGGTTGCAATGCAATGAAATAGTCAATGTTATACAGTCTATTTTGATTTTTGTTTGCTAGATGGTTAGCCGATACGCTGCTTGTGTGTACTTTGGTTGGAATTCCCATGAGCCTTCTCAGTTTTTGAGCTTTCCAATAGTCGTGAAAAGGGTGGTGGATTTTTTTTGTACCTGGTCAGAAATTTTGCCAGCCTCCTAGTTATTTTCCTTCCCATTTTTTAAGCCTTTTGACGGAGGTGGAAAGGTGGAAAAGGCGGTTGGCACACATTGGGGGAAAGATGGTGGATTTCCCATCGCATGGATAGAGAAGGCCATCGAAAATAAATGTTGGTTCACGCAAAAATTAATTGTTGTATGCTTTCTATGTACTGGCAATGGTTGTAATAGGACCTATTGTTTATTGATGTGTGGCTTCCATTTAGTGGTCATGGTTGCAACAAAGCCAAATAGTTGATCCTATGCAGCTTATGTTGTTTTCCATAAGGCATTGTCAAGTGTTCTTGTCTAGCTTTGGCTATATTGCTTCATTTTTTATTGCGCAGTCTTGGGAAAAGTATTTCAATTCCCCCTTGAATAGATTCAAAAAGGTTTTGAGCACATTGTATGTGGAAACTATTGTTCCTTATTATTTTTAATATAAAGCCTATTGTTGTAAGAATTCCTTTTTGAGAATGAAACAAATAACCACTTTTTATCAAAATAAATAACTATCTTAAAATAATAAATACGAATGTTTTGTTTCCCTTTTTAAATATATATTTTTTTAAATATATAATTCTTATTAAAATTATTTCTAGGCATGGTTCATATGGTACTTAACTAGCATAACAAGGTGTTGAGAGTCAAATATTTAGCCATTGAATCTCAAAATAAACACCTTAAGGGTCAATCAAGAGCACACACATATAGCCAAATACACACACACACACACACACACACACACACACACAGACATATACATACATATATATATATATATACATGTATATATATATATATATATACATGTATATTTCTATTTATATATAGACTGCTATATCTAAATAGATGTGTATACCATATTTTTTCCTCACAACACAATTGCCTCCTTCAAATTCATGAAGAGAGCAAACATCCAGACTAAATTTTCCCTCAATTGACTAAGCGAGAAGGCTACAAATTCAAATCTTTTGTTGCCTATAATATATTTCCTAGTCCAAAGCAAGAAATTATTATAGCCAACAAAAGGTTTAAATTCGTAGCCTTCTCAGCCAGTCAATTGAGGGAAAATGTAGTGTGGATGTTTATTCTCTTGAACAATGGATAGTATCAACATTAAGTGTTGTATGGTTTGTGTGTACTGGTGATGATTTTAATAACAACTCTCATTTATTTATTTGTGGCTTTTGTTTTGTGGTTATGCTTGCAACATAATCATATGAATGTTTTGTTTTCCTTTCTAAATAATTTTTTGTTTAATATATAATTCTTATTGAAATGAATTCCATTCATGGTTCATATGATCCTTAATTAGCATAACAAGGTGTCGAGAGTCAAAGATTTAGTCATGGAATTTCACAATAAAGACCTTAAGGTTCAATGAAGATGATCTTGGTAGTTTTGCTTATAATAATATGTTTAGAATTCAATTATTAGAAAATAGAATGACTCAAAGGTGCATATGTGTTTCTCTTGTTGGTTGATATGTTGCATTCCACTTTTGTTGACCTTGCATTTAATACTTGTTGAAGTAGTAAAACACTTTATGCTATTTTCCATAGGGAATTGTTGATTGTTCTTATGTGGCCAAGTGAATAAATTATTTGATTTATCATTTCAATAATTATTATTGAAATGAATTCCATTCATGGTTCATATGATTCCTTATTAGCATAACAAGGTGCTCAGAGTCCAAGATTTAGTCGTGGAATTTCAGAATAAAGACATTAAGGTTCAACGAAGATAATCTTGGCAGTTTTGCTTATAATAATATGTTCAAAATTCAATTCTTAGAAAATAGAATGACTCAAAGGTGCATATGTGTTTCTCTTGTTGGTTGATATGTTGAATTTTATTTTTGTTGACCTTGCATTTAATACTTGTTGAAGTAGTAAAAAACTTTATGCTATTTTCCATAGGGCATTGTTAATTGTTCTTCTATGGCCTTGAATAAATTATTTGATTTATGGTTTCTATGTGGTGTCGATGGTTGCAAAGTAATAAATCAATTCATGTTCTTCTTGATAAGGCATTCTTATCTATTTTTGTGTGTGTTTAAGGATGGTTCTTATTTGTCTAGGCCTTAATAATGATTTTTTAGAATGGTAGTTTGTATATTAAGTGTGAGATAAAACATTGGTCTTGCTATTGATTATAGTGGTAGACCAAAAATACATTGGCCACCACCATAATCAATTGTGATATTGATGCTTTTTATTACACTTGATGTAGAGGCTAGTGTGCATATAAATGTTGTTTGCATCTAATTTCAGATAGACACATAAAAATACAATCCAACACCATGCCTTGGATGCATATCAAGGAATTTTTTGTTTGGAAATATACATAGTAAAAAAGTGCATGTTGAAATGTATGTACATGGGATTAGATGTGGAAAATATACAATCTTCCCTCTTGCTTCAAATACACCTCTTCCCACTAGCTTCCCTACACAAAATTGGAAAAAAAATATGGTAGGTGACACTTTTCTTTTGCTTTTGCAACCATCACCCCATGCAAAAAACACAAAATAACCTCTAACCACCTACACATAAGTGGCTATTATATAGATATATCCATAGGTGGTCTTCAAACAAAAAAATGATGTCTGCATCTAATGTCAGAAACACACAGACTTGACCTACTATTGATTACAGTGGTAGACCAAAAATACATTGCCCACCACTGTAATTAATGGTGATATCGATCCTTTTTATTACACTTGATGTAGAGGTTGATGTGCATATAAATGTTGTTTGTGTCTAATTTCACACAGACACATAAAAATACAATCCAGTAACATGCATTGGATGCATATCTAGGAATTTTTTGTTTGGAAATATACAAACTTCAGATATATATATGAAGTTAGATGCAAATATATATGCATTGTTGATTGCACAAAGCACAAAAAAATGCACAGTAACAAACCAATGCAAAAATGTAACCCAAGCTAGCCAACAAGTGACAAAAACTATATCATATTAACAATTTTATTCCATTGCAAACATAGCCAGAAAATGAAAGCCATAGAAATAATCCCACAAAAAATAATAGTAACAAGCCCATGCAAGCCACTAGCTTTCCTACAAAAAATTAGAAAAAAATTATCATAGGTAACACTTTTCTTTTGCTTTTGCAACCATCACTCCATGCAAAAAACACAAAATAACCTCTAACTACCTACACAGAAGTGGTTGTTATACAAATATATCCATAGGTGGTCTTCAAACAATAAAATGCTATCTACGTCTAATGTCAGCAACACACAGACCTATAGATAGGAAATATAAAATCAAACAGAACAAAATGGGGCCTCCTCTCAACCCTATCATATTGGGTTATTGAGCATGATGGGATCTCACCGAACCCCTGAGCAAGAACATACATTGTTCACCACTCTGATCAATGGTCAAATAAATCTTCCTTATGACACTATATAGTCTATCATTCTAGCAAATTTTTTGAGCCTGAAACAAATAATAACTAAGGTGTATTTAATGCATGCAATGCATATATACGCATTGTTGATTGTACTCTACAAAAGACGCATGAGAAACACATAGTAAAACCCACAAAAAGATATGAATTCACGGTAACAAACCAACACAAAAATAAACAATATTCCCTTCCAGCCATCACAACTACATGAAAGCCATAGATGAAATAATATAGACTAAGCTATAGAAGAAGAATGAACAATGCCCTTTGGAAAATAAAATAACTTGTTTTCAAAAGACTCGAGTAACAGTTTTTCCAATATGAACCTCTTCCCTCACCTCTTCCCACTTGCTCCAAATGAACCTATTCCCTCTTGCTTTCTCTTGGTCACTTCTTTCTCCATTGCCTAAAAAAATGGGCAAAGAGTTATCACAACTGACACTTTTGTGTTGCTTTGCAACCATGGGGCCATCCAAAAAAAACTCAAAATAACCTCCAACCACCTTGACAAAAATTCCACATCTGATGATCGCACTTGCACCTTTAGAGAAGCTTTCCCTCCTCACTCACAACTATCTTCAACAACAAGATAAACCTAGAGAATGACACCCAACAATGCCTTATCGAAAATTGAAATAATATAGCCTTCTTTTGAATAGGAGTTTATCAGAAACAAAACAATATAGCCATAGGGCAATGCCCTATCAAAAATTGCACAAATATTCACTATGTTTTCTAAAGCTTCAAAAGTAAGCTATTACTTACAACCATTGCCACTACATGGAAACCATACAACAATTAATGTTGATGCCATTTCACTAGCCTTCTCTATTGGTGTGGCAAACACTTTTTATTTAAAAATCAAAATACAATCCTCCACCTTCTTCCTAGCCACACTAAACAGAAGCCATAAATGAAACAATATAGCCTAAGGTAGACAACAACAATCAACAATGCGTTATGCAAAAACAACATGAACTACATACCATTAACTATTTTATTATATTGCAGCCATCTCCACAAAATGAAAGCCATAAATGCAACAATATTGGTATCAAAATTTAGCCAGATGGGGAAACTTACAAAACACTAAAATTCATAGTAACAAACCCATGCAAAACCATCGCTGCAAAAGTCGAACCATAAATCAAACAATATTGGTTTGAAAAAACTATATAGTGTTTTTTCAATAGAACCTTATCAAAAAGGAAACAATATACCCTAAGCTAGAGAACGACAATTGACACTGCCTTACAAAAAAAAATCCAACCTATATAACCTTAAATATTTCATTGCATTGCAATCATCACCACAAAAATATTGCTTCTAATAGTGACCTGGATGGAAAATGCAGAAAACACAAAAAGATCAAAGTAATAGACTGATTCAAAACCTTCACCACAAAACGTGAACCATAATCAATATTGGTTTTAATAGCAACCCAGATGGAAAAACTCAGAAAAAACACACAAGATTAACTATTTTGAAACCACTAACACAAAATGGAAGCCATAAATAAAAAAATTTAGGTTTTAATAGTTTGTAAACATATATATGTTTGTGGCAGGCTATATTGTTTGATTTCACAATAATGCCTTATTGAAAATTGTGTAGACATTCGCTATGTTTACCGAGGGTTTTAAGGGAAGGTGTTACTTACAAGCATCACCACTACATGGAAACCAAACAACAATAAATGATGATGTCATTTCGTTGGCCTTCTCTATTAGCACGCTGAATGTTTTTTATTTAAAAATCAAAAAATAATCCACAACTAGTTTTGCATGGGTTTGTTGTTGTGAATTTTTGTGCTCTTCAAGTGTTGCCATCTGATATAGTGTTTCATTTTACTTTTCTTGTGTGCACATATGCATGTATGTAAAATTAGATGTAGAAAACATTCATATATACTCGGGTTTATAGTAAGCATAATAAGAAAGAATTTTTCTACGTACAATGTGTTGAAAAGCTCTTAGAAGTTATTGAAGGAAGAAGTTTTACATAGATGGTGGCATCAATTTTTGATATAACACTCAAAATATGGTTTATTATTCCAACAATGTTTCAGTTACTATCAATGTTGTTTGCAACTGCTATGACATACATCCAAATCTACACATGGCATTGTTTATCACTGTTTCCCTTGCAAACATTTGCATCACATGTAAACCAACAATTCCCTATGGAAATTGACATAAACTATATATCATTACATTCCCATATCTACTTTTTGTGTCTATATATATTTGTGCAATATATTCCTACAAATGTAGCGAGGGAATGCAATTATCACGTGATGTAAAAAAACACAAAATAGGCTCCAACCATCTTCACAGACATTCCACAATAGATAATTGCACTTGGATGTTCACAAAAGCTTGTCCTCCTCACTCACACCTTCGATAGAAGGAAAAGCCACAAAACCAGACCCAAAAATACCGTGTTGAAAATTGCACAGACATTTGCTATGTTTTGTGAGGATTTTAATGGCAGGTTTTACTTATAGCCATTGCCACTACATGGAAACCATACAACAATCAAAATCTGATAGTGATAAACCCATTCCAAACCTTCTCTAGAAAATGCAAACCATAAATGAAACTAGGTTAGTTTCAACAGTGGTCCAGATGAAAAAATGATAAAAACAGAATAGTTAACAGTAATAATGCAACACATAAACAAACAATATTTTCTCTAATCCACCTCGGCTACACGGAGACCATAAATGAAACAATATACCCTAAGCTAGAGAACAAGAATCGACAATGGCCTATGGGAAATAACATAAACTATTTTCCAATCTATATTGATTTCAACAATTCCCCATATGAGAAAACCCACAAAACACAACAATTCACACTAGCAATTCAACACAAAAAACAAACAAAATTGCCTTCCAACCATCATGGCTATACCGAATTGATAAATGGAACAATATACCCTAGGCTAGAGAACTACAATGAAAAATGGCCTATGGAAAATAACATTACCTGCTTTTGAAACTATGTTGCTTTCAAGAATGACCGAGATGGAAAAGCCCACAAAAGATAAGAATTCACAGTAGCAATCCAATGCAAAAAACAAATAATGTTCCCTTCCAACCATTGTGGCTGCACGAAGAGCACAAATGAAACAATATACCATCGGCTAGAGAACCACAATGAACAAAGGCCCATGGAAAATAACATGAATTGTTTTCAGAATACTCTAGAAATGGTTTTCCAATATGCACCCTCACCTACACCTCTACCCACTTGCTTTGAATGCACCTATTCCCACTTTCTAGAACCAATACAATAGACTAGGTAATGGCACTATCAATCAGAGTGATGGACAATATTTAACCCCTATGGAAAGATATGTATGTATGTCATAGTAGATCTAAACAATATTGATTCCATAAGACATTGGTGATTGTTGTCCTCTAGGTTAGGTTGTATTGTTTCATTTTTCATAAGATGTTGAATAGGCTATATTATCTGATTTCCAAAAAGGTTCTCTAGCAAGAAGCAAACAAAATTAGATTTTTGTTGGATATTAAGAAGAAAGCACATGGCAATGTTGACACATCTAAAAATTGGAACTATTTCTCCATAGCGCATAGGTTGCTCCCAAATGGCTAGAAAACAGAAAAAAGGTGGAAGGCAGAGAAATAGCTCAAATATTCATAAGTTACACACATAACCTCAAAGATACATGTAAAAACTACATATACAAAACATAGACACTCACTCCTTAAATAAAACAATATTAGTTCCAACAACAACCTAGTAAATTCTAATTTTCAATAGCATCTTATCGGAAACGAAATAATATAGCCACTTCTATAGACCAATAGCCGACAATGCCTTATGGGAAACATTATAAATTCTATAACATTTA
>VDFB02000002.1:21894306-21910223 GCA_007258455.2 Sequoia sempervirens | reverse complement strand
TATTCAACTCTATTTAGATTTTTGAGACTTGAACAAAGCTTCGTTAAAAGATCACTACCCTTTGCCCTCTATGGAGCAAATTTTGTAGACCATGGCCAGATCAAAAATTTTCTTGTTGCTTGATGGTTTTTTGGGGTATAATCAAGTTTACGTAAAAGAGGAGGACCAACAAAAAACAATGTTCATGACTAAGTGGGGAACATTCGCATATGCAAGATGCCCTTCGAACTCTCCAATGCAGGCACTACTTTTCAAAGAGCAATGGGTATCACCTTTAAGGGATTGATCAATCAAATCATCCTAATATATCTAGATGACCTTCCTATTTTTTCAAAATCAAAGGATGATCACTTTGATCATCTAGAAATGGTCTCCCAGAAGTTTCAACAGTTCAAGATTTCCCTAAATCCCAAGAAATACATTTTTGGATTGCTACAAGGAAAGCTATTTGGTTTCATGGTTTTCAAAGAAGGAATAGCCATAGATCTGGAAAGGGTGAAATCTATAATGGATCTACCATTGCTAGTCAACTAGAAGGGGCTACAATCTTTCTTGAAAAAATCAACTTTGTCAGCTGGTTTATTTCAAACTTCGCGGGCATTATGAGACCTATCATGCTAATGTTGAAGAATTTAGTGTTTAAATGGACTCCTGAAGGCAAGCTTTCTTTTGAACAAATAAAGGCATCCATCTCTGTAGACCCAATGTTAGCTAACCCAAAATTCTCCAAGGATTTCCTACTCTATGTCTATTGTGGCCAACATAGTATAGCCTCGGTGCTCACTCAGAAGGACGAGGAGGCAAGCGGAAAACATCCCATCACATTTCATTCCAAAATTCTCAAAGGATATGAAACTTGGTATAATTTTGTTTTAAAATAGGCCTTTTCTATTGTTAAAAGCCTAAAAAAGTTTCAACACTTGGTATCAGCCAACAAAATCACCACCCTCGTCACCCATCCCAATTTTTGGGATTACATCACCAAAAGTGAGATAACTGAAAAGAGGGCCAACTGGATCACCAAGATCCTATAATATGATGTAGACATCTGACTAACCAAGTTGATTCATAGAAGAGGTATTTGTGAATACCTCGTGCAGGAATTAAGCTACTAGGTGGAAGATGAGACCAACTAGGTCTATACGAATTAGTTTGAGTCTGGTGAGTCATGGGTAGTTGATTGGACATGATTTATGCAAAAGGGGGAGTACTTGGAAACTAACATTCCACCTCACAAAGGACTCTGCTATCGACTGCAAGGCACTAGGTATGTACTAATTGAAGGGATTTTATTTAAAAGAAATTATGATGGAATCCTTCTTCGTTGCTTAGATAAGCCATGAAAAGAAAGGGTTTTAGATGAATTTTGCAACACTCTTGAGGGCAGAAACTTCTTTACCAAGACTAATACTTTAAAAATAATGTGAGAAGGCTATTATTAGCCTTTCATGTTTTCTAAGGCCCATCACCTAGTGTGGAAATGTACTCAATGCCAATATTTCATTGGAAAGTAGAAAAAATCCAACATGCAATTGAGCCCAATCATGACTGAGGAACCTTTTGCACAATGGGGTTTGGATTTTATCCATATGACCAATCCCATCTCCATCGTGGGCCATAAGTGGATACTTATGGTGACTAATTATTTCACGGGATGGATAGAGGCTATTTCCTTGAAAGATGCTATAAAAAATAAACTATTAATTTTCTTGAGGAGTTAGTGGCAAGTTTTGGTTCACCTAAGACCATCATATCCGATAATGCACAATCATTTGTAGGCTTTGGGATGTCATACTTCACTCTCAAGCATGAGGTCTACCTCAAGACTTCATCAAATTATTACCCACAAGGAAACAAGTTAATAGAATTGGCCAACAAGAATTTGATTAGGTTAATAAAGTGCATCTATTCTAAACACCGAAAGGAATCACACAAGCATCTACGAGATTCTTTATGGTCTGATATACTTACACCTAAGTAGATCCTAAAAGCCTCCCCTTATGAATTAGTGCATGGGAAGATGGTGGTTTTACCCGTTTCCATAGAAATTGTGGCATTGCAATTGTTGAAAGCTTTAGAAGTTAAAGAGGATAGTGAAATAGAGGTGAGATTGGTGGAAATTTTGAGCCTCCAGGAAAAAAGAGAAAATGTGTATGATGCCATGATTGGGTGCCAGTAGATAGTTAAATTATGGTTTGATAAAAAATCCTCCAACCCAGATTTATGGGAGGGAATTCTTGTGCTAAAATATGACAAATGCATTGCAAAACTAGGGAAACATGCTAAATTTGACTCACTATGGAGGGGCCCTTTTTTCTTTCATGCATGCAAAGAAAGAAATGCATACAAGCTAGAGGATATGAATGAATTTTTTTTGGATATATCGGTAAATGGTATTCATCTAAAATTATTCCATTGAAGCATGCATAAGTTCATTAAATTTTTATAGTTGTACCATATAAAAAAATATTGTAAAATACATTAATTTTGCGAATAATTTAGCCATAAGAGTAAACACAAGAATAGAAAAAAGTATTATATTTTTGTATTCATTGAAAATATTTAGAATATAGTATGCATATCAAGCCTCAGGCTCCAAGAGAAGCTTGAAGCCTTCTTGTTCAAACCCAAAAAGAGATACATATTCAAAAAGGAAAAAGGAGGCGACACAAAAATGGTAGTAGAACTAAAGCCTCTATCTGTCATGATAGTCAAAATGTTGCTTCTTTAGGTTTTCTTCAACAAGGTAGCAATAGGGGTTAATAGCACACGCGAGCATGACACAGACCTCAATCCTTGACTCCAAAACTATAAACCAAGAAGTTGAAGTGATTCTTCCAATTGATCCCATGAATGCACTCCACATTATACTCCCTCAAAAGAAAGGAGGACATAGGCTGGGATAGTGTGTTTTCCTCTCAAGGTCCATAGTTCAGAAGTATGTGAGAAAGGGTAGATAGGGTATCGCCTCTCCAAAGTCGAAGTTCCTGTAGATATTCATGGCATTCAAAATGTCAGCACCAAGGATAGCTAGTTGCACAATTTTGTCGAGCCCATCTAAGTATGCCACATCAAACATTTTATGGAACAGTTCAATAATCCATGGCTTGGAAATATCTAAATCCAGCAGGGAAGCCATGAACCAAGAGATCACGTCAGAGTTGCATCATGGATGGTTCTCGTCCTTCGCATAATCCTTCCCAAGCACCCATTTGAATTCCATGATGATGAGGTAATCATTCTTCCCTACCAAGAATTTAATTCTCTCATTACTGACTTCGCCTATGAAGGAATTTTGCATCTTTTGGCTCAAGAGCTGAATTGGGGTACCTAGATCAGACATGATGGCAATAAGCAAGCTACAGGCTAGCAGAGCAAAAAATGCATTAGAAGGATCTCACTAACTCAAATTCCAATTCAGTGATCTTTTTGCTAAGGTGGTATTGCTATTTATAGAAAAATGTGCACTGAAGAGCTTGACAAACGAAAAATATATCTCTTATTAAGCAACAATGGAAAACATATTAAATCACTAAGAGGTAAGGGGTGAATCATACAAAAGAACTCTGATCAAGCTTTGCAAACTTAATTCAGGTGTTGGGAGTAAAGGCCTGGTTCTCATTTGTGACACATGGAGATACAATCCAACTGGACATCTTTTGATTGTAAAACATGAAGAGGGGGAATACTTTGAGTCAAGGAAGAACCCAATAGAAGAAATGGCAGATGTCTACATTGACCTAGCCTTTATACCATATGTTTGACCCTTGTGGCTCAATTTCTATGTTCGGGTGGCAGAGTTTCGACAAAGCACCCAGATGGGCCTATCCCTGAAAACAAAACTAAAGCATTTGGGATGGTTGGAAAGGAAGATTAAAAAAAAAATGAATTTCATGAAGTTTTGACCATGTTAAGGTGGTCAGGCATACAATTTTTTATATTTTTTAAAATTTGTAATAAAAAAATCATAACTAATTATTTACTTGGAAAAAAATTACAAAAAAATATGCATCACATTAGGACATGAGTTCTATACTTATATCTAAAATCTTATAAAAAAATATTATCATTTTATTATGGTTAGGGTGGTTAGACACACACCTACTTCTTTTTTCCCGAAATTTAAGCACTACAGCATTGAAATTTCAAATTTTCACCAAATAGATTTAAAAAAAAAAATAAACCTAGTAGTTTAGAAACTACATTCAATTTTCTATAGATTCTATTCTTACATATTTTTGAAAAAATATAGATAACTTATTCAATTTTTTACATCAAGTTGCCTAACTCTATTTTTTCTAAATTTTTTGCCACTTAAGGGCTCGTTTTTTCCATGATGATCCTGCACATACCCAAATAAAGAACCTCAACACCTTATATGAAGATGTTAAGCCGTATGATGAGAAGTTCAACCAAATCCATGACACTGAGGTTGGAACCAATGATAGTAATCTTGAATCCAATTGAGAGATTGAACCAGGGCAAGTTCCACTCTACATATCCCAACCTCAGGAGCCTGATGCAATAAAAGGAAAAGGAAAGGGTTCAAAACAAAAAGGTTCATAGATTACATCTTCCACTAGCACCCTGCCAAAGGGAAAAAGGACCCAATAGTACCAAAAGGGATCTACTATAGCTACAAAAGCCCAAGTTTCAATGGGATCGGTCATCAAAGAATTTGAATCTATCAGCTTGACCCCTGTGAAGAAGAGAAAATTCCAAGGCTTAGGTGGACTAGGAATATCAAGTAGAGGAGAAGAAGAGGTGGAATTCACTCTACTAGGATTTTTTAGCTTCAATAGCCCAGGTAAGTCATATGCTTTCCCTTCTTTCTTCTACTATATATTTAGTTGTTCTAGCTCCCTTATTGGTTGAAAATAATCCTCCATCCGTAGGTTCCAATGTCCTCATTCTGAACACACCCTCGACCATATTTGGCATTGAACCCCATGAAGAAACCCTATGTGCCAAACGTGCTTCTTTTGTGTCAACTATAATTGATTCTTTAATCGCCCTATCAAGGGGACCCATTGAAAACATTGATATAAATAATATATTAAATTATTTTAATATATTAGTTTTTTTTATGCATATCTACATTACTTTGTAATCTTTCTATCATGTTTTTAATAAAGTGTTTTTTAGTGGCCCTACCACCTTTATCTCCAAAAAAAAATCACAATAGAGTTTCCTTAAGACACATTGTAGGACCTCATTCTTGTTGCATGAGGAATGGTCAGAAACCATCCACCATCTATTCCAATGTTTTTCCCTTATTCCTTGGTGTTGACACCAATGAATATGATGTCTCTTGTGACTTCCATGCAAGGGTGCATTGGTTCTCAAATCAATAAACAATGCACATAAATTGGATTTAAATTTTTCTCTTTTACTAACTTATATGACATTTTTGTATAGTAGAATTTTTGTGTATACTCTTTATGATTGGAACATATGTTTATTTGGTCATGAATAAAATCTATATGAGAAATAAGAGACTCCAACAATGACCCTGGCTCTCTCTAACATGAAGTAGTTGCATTAATATTTTTTAATATTTCAATCAATTTTTGAATTTCATAATTTTAACATTAATATTTTTTAATATTTCAATCAATTTTGAATTTCATAATTTTTATTTCAATTTGATGTAATAAATTTACTTGTGTGCACCACGAGGAGGTCTGCCAATAGGTTTTTCTTGCTTTTCAACAAGAATTCTCTCCACATGGTTTGGTGAATTAGTGTTTGGCAATGTTGAATTTTCAATTCCATAACATAAAAAATGAATAAAAAAATGTAAAAAAATTATTCTCATTTCAACTACTAAAAACCTAAAAACCTTACCTCCTTGACCTCACACACATCATTTTGATATTTTGTTGGCTTGCGTCCACTCAAATATGCCACAAACATGCTCTTGATTTTTATCAAATGTATTAAGGTTGGCATAAATGAGGTTGGGCTCAATTGAGCTTGGCCTTTGATTTTTTTATTTTAACACAAACATAACATGAGCACATTATGGCTTTGTAGCGGTTTTCCTAGCCTCAGTCATAACTACACCATAACACTAGTGTGTTATAATGTGAGCACATTATAATATGCTTATGTTTTTTATTAACCAAAAAATAGTTGTGGCTAGTTTTTGGTCCCCCATCTTTATGCACAAAATCATATATAAAATATTATAAAAATATTACACTCAAATATTAAACTTTCAAATAAAAAATAATACTTTTATTTTGTAGAAAAATATATATCAAAGTGAAGGTTAAAAACTTACCTCAATTCAAGGGAATAGAAGGTCAAAGAAGTCTTGACATGAACTCAAAGACTATTTGGAGAAATTGAATATGGTTAGGGTGAATTCAATTCAAATGATAGTTGTTTGAGTGAAACTTCAAATGATGAATATAGGCATTTTTTATTTTTTTATTTTAATGAGTTTTAGCCAAAACTCATTCACCTAAAAATGTTTTGAGTGAAATATTTTTAGCCAAAAGTTTTTGTTCCACATTGTTTGATAAAAAATTTGTCATGCCCCTCCATCTATTCATCATTGTGTGTTGTCATTGATTGTCTTTGAGGTCAGGTTTACCCTAGTTTTGTGTTTTTTAGAATTAATTAATTGATTTTGCCTTGATTAAATTGAACTGATTAAGTTATTATCTAATTTTAATAAATTAAACTTATAGTTTAGAATAAAATATTTTAAATCAGATATTAAGTTATTGTGATGGTATAAATATATTATTTGTAAGATTAAAATTATTAAATTAAATGTCATATTTTTTAATCTTTTGAATGTGAATTTAAAAGGTCATGGTTATAAATTATAAAATATAATAAATTGTTAAGTGGTGAATAAAGATAAGTAATGGAAATTAAATGAATTGATGAAGAAGGAAAGTAGTTATGGATGGAATTAAGGAAGATGATAGTGGAAGTTAACTAGGAGAGGGGTAATTGATTTATTCTCAGGAAAACTTATTGCATGGGGGGTACAAGAATTGGTTATCGGAGGTTCTAGAAATTTCTCTAAAACGTCTGGAGGCTTTTGGGGGAATTTGGGGCTTTTTACAGAGATCATGGGATTTGGAGTACTGAAGCTGCTTTTGGATTTCAATTTCGACAATACTTTCAGTGTAGTGAACGAAATTTGACCAGGTTCCTCTTCTTGTAATTCCTATTCTCGTTCATGTTTTGGAAATAAACGTTTGAATCTGGAAGCTACTATTGAAATTCTATGTTGCTTGAAATTCCTTTATGGAAATTTTCATAGTCTTCGAATTTCAGCCCTTTCGAAGTTTGTGAGCAAACTCTTAAGATTTCCCAGCTTCTTTGTATCGGTTCAAATACATGCATACAACTTCTGATAGAACGTCGTATAATAAGCAATTGTTTATAGTGCAAACTGTGTTTCTGCCTTGTTCTTGATTTTGTTTGCAGGATGTCTGATTCTCCTCCATTTACTGTTAAATTTTATTTTGTTTCACTTTCTCGCCTTCATCATCGGTGTTAAATGAGTATGAAACATCTGTGTATACTTTGGAGCTAACTCCAGTTGCATTCTAGGACCTCCTTATCTTTAATTAACCTCCTTGATTCGGTGCAGCTGTAGTATTTGAAACCAAAATATTGCCATGGTTTAATTAACTTTCTTGATTCCACTAGTGACTTGTCACCACCGCAACACTGGAACATAGAAGGGAGTGGATGTTTAAATACCTCCTTGATTCCATTCTCAACATGTTGCAGTAGTAGCTCTTGAACATGGTAGAGTTTATAGATTTAAATAACCTCCCTACATCTCTTGGAACCTCTCTCTTTGATGCCGCACTTGAATATAGATGGATGTAAAGGTTTATAATTTCTTCCTGATTCCTTTTGCAATCTGGCACAGTGGCAACACTGGAACGTGGTAGGGTGTATAGTTTAAAATAACCTCCCTGATTCTATTGGATCCATTCACAGTTGCAGCACTTGAAATAGAATGTTAACGAGGTTTGAAATAATCACCTTGATTCTATTAACAATCTGTCACAGCCGCAACACGTGAACATGGTGGGTTGTGTAGATTTAAATTATCTCCCTGATTCCTGGAAACTTGTCACATCTGCAGCGCTTGAAAATAGAATGTTGTAGAGGTTTAAATAATCACTTTGATTTTGTTGTCAACCTGTCTTAGCCGCATCACTAGATTATAATAGAAAATCTTAGTTTGTTTTTAAATGAACTTAGTGAACCCATTGTCAATCTATCGTCGTTACAACAATCGGAAAAGATATCAATTCTTAAAATCATCTATTGATCTGCCCGAGGTATCAGCTGAGTTGGGAGTGATTGTAGTCTTAGTCATGAGGATTTAATCCATTTTTAGTATATTGTGTCACTGGCAGTGGATATTGGTAGAAGCTGGAAATGAGCTGATAGTCTTTCCTTATGGCATATTGTTAATGGAATTCAATATGATCGAGCCATTGGATATTTACCAACACATGAGATTTGATCCACGTGATCACTTAGTGGTTGGCCTGTATATTTACTTTAGAATGTCGTTCTTTCTTGTAGAAGGTGTCGACCCAAGTGTATCTTGAAATATGTTATACTTAGAACAATGTAAACTCTAGTTTGAAATTTAATATCTTGCGTCCTTGACTTCTAACTTCATTCTTGTTTGTAGATTATTTATGTATTAACTGAAAGTTATCTGATACTCCACCTCTGCCTCAGCTGATTTCATTCTAACTGTAAGTCACATGATTTCATTACTTCCAGTGTGTTGAGTTGTCCCAATAAGTAATCTAATGTCACATTAAATCCCTTCTGAAACAGAATGAGCCTGCATTTAGGCTTAGTAGTGGGTCGATGTCCATAGTTATAGCCGTGTGGACCGTGCAAATTATGGATGGTATTATGTCTGATCTAGATTGAATATGTTAAAAAAAATGTTGTGGGTTGAGTTAGCTGTGTCGTTGGAGTTGTTGCCATGGTTGAGGGCGAATAGTAATTGCTTATTACATAGTGATATACAGTGAATAAGGAAACCTGAATGTGTGAAGTTTGTGTATACTGTTTATTTATTTTAACTACTTCAAACGGCATTTAACGGGAATGAAACGGATTATGTTAAGTGAGACGAGGGTAGAGAATTCGTTGTGTGGTATGGGTCGATGCCAAGTCTATGGCTGAATAGCATGTGCATAATCAAAAGCGATATAGAAAACCAGATTGTGTTTAGATTGTGTATAGATAAAAATATATTTATAATTATATAGAAGTATATATAAACTGGTTAATGTACATATGCTAAATTCGCATAAGTGTGAATGAAAATGAAACATAGTGTTGGAGAAATAACTATTTTAAATGTGTCTTATCTCTGCAAATTAAAATTAGATGATTAAATGATTTGCAATTAAATAGAGTGAGTATGTTAAATGTGTAACTATAATTTTTCCTCTACAATCTTGGTATTGCATGTGATGACAGTTGGGTGTTGCTTTTGTTGAAAACTCCACGTGTGAATTTAATGATTGGAAAGTGTGTCGGTTAGTTGAATGGGAAATCCTGTGATTATTTTATTTGAGGGACTCTTTGTGTAAATGGTTAGCTTGTCTTCTAGAGGCTAGGAGAGAAACTTTATTCTTGTTGAGATTGGTTAAATCTTGGTGATGATAGGCTTGTATTGAGCATTAGTGTGGTGTCCATTAGCTAGCACAGTGTGTCCATCTTTGTGATTGATCTTTTGAAAACTTATGGGCAGGAAGGATTATGCCCCGTTGTGTGATCATTGTTTAATTGTGTTGTGCAAGCAAAAATGGTCCTAGATTTTATATGTTTTCTTAGTTGTCAGTAGGGCAATGGCTCTAAGTGGGGGTCTGACACACAAAGGGGGGCCAAGGTAACTCACTAAGGGTTTAATCAAGTGATAATTTAAAAAGAATTAGGGGGAATTGGGTAGCTCTCACAATAATAAGATAATGGATGTCTCTCTCATGGCTCAAGCGCTTATACAGGCTTGAGGTGAGATGAGAAGCATAGTTTGTATGGTGGTCCAACGGCCAGTAGAGGTAGCCAGGGTAACCCAAGATGGGGGGGTCCAGTAGCGTAGGAAGGTTACGCCAGGGTAACCCATAGCAAACTATGTACTGACACTCCTCTTACGACAACTGAGTATCCTTGTGATTTTGTCTATCCTTGCTACGGTATGCCTCTGGAAGCGGTGTTATGTTGATTAATGTTGTATGTACTTGTTTATTCTTGTTTTGTCAACTTTGTGAGTCTGTTTTCCTTGACTGACAATGTTGGTGGGACCCGTTGTTGCCTCCTAGCACGGGGGGTGAATCTTTGGATTCACGTAGTAGGAAGGAACGTGTATCATCTCCACTGGGTTTCCCTTATGTTCGTGATGTGGAAATCCTTCTAATCCATTGCATTCAACTTTGCATCTACTCTTGGAAGATAGGTCACTATATTTGGTATGCATTGTAACTTATAATATATCATTTATTATTGTAAAGTACTCATTTGTTCAAGGAGGTATCTTTGTATAAATGTAAATCTAATATGTATTGATGTATCACTCTTATGCAAGAATTTTGTAAACAATGACTCTATTCATGTTAATTGAATGAGAGAAAATAGTTAATCATTTATGTTATGCAATGAATGTTTCACTTGATACTTATGTTCAATTGTAATGTGAACTATAACATGCTTAGTGATGTTTGCATTTAATGGTTAATAAGTTATGTGGATTATAGTTTGAACTTTGGTAAGATAAGTAATGCAGTCGTGCACCCTAGGGTACTTAGGAAGATAAATAAGTTATGTTTAGTATCGTTGCACAACTTTGCATTAAAAAAAAATATTTGTTCAAATTTTCATAGTGTAAGTTTTGTCCTCTAGGGTATCCGGTGGGATGTTACACTTGGTATCAGAGCCATGTTTAAACGCTGGGTGCTCTAGGTATAACAATTAGCCCATTAAGTAGTTTTAGATGTTTAGTTTGAAGTTTAAGTTTTCCCTTGATGGCCTCATCTAATACCCTATATTTTTTGTGTAGAATCATGCCTAGGAGACGAGGTAGAGGTCAAGGGAGAGACAAAGGTCATGGTGGTGGCCATGGGGCCAATTACTAAGAGTCACCTCCTCAAAGTTCCCATGAGTCAAATCATGAGGAACATCAAAGTTCATAGATCAACCAGGGTGGCGTAGGACAAAATCAGGGTCAGCATGGGATGGAGGGTGCTCAATTGTGCCAATTATTAGAGGAGGTTCTGACCTGGCTTGGTTTGAGGTAGGAAGGAGAGCAATTAGTGATTCGGGAGAGAGAGAGAGAGAGAGAGAGAGAGAGAGATCTCCTAGGAGGAGGGAATTAGTTGTGGAACATGATGTTGTTTTAGCCAGTCACATAAGGGACTTACTTCGTGCACGTCCCCTGACATTTGATGGATCAGGTAGTGGTCTTGAGGCAGAGACTTGGCTTATCGAACTAAACCGATGTTTTTCAATGCACCCATATGGTAGTAATACCAAGCCCAGATGTGCCATTATGCATCTCCATAGGTTTGCTTCCACATGGTGGTGTCTTGAGGAGCAGAAGCTCCATCATGATATTGACTCAATGTCTTTGGAGATGTTCCTTGAGTGGTTCAAAGCCTGATTTTTGTCTGACCATTGGCGACAGCACTGATCTGACGAGTTTCATGAGCTTAGATAGTTGGCTATGTCAGTGGAACAATATGAGAGGAAATTCTACGAACTTAAGCAATATGCTAGTATTGGTGATGATGTGGGCATGCTAGTACAACATTTCATCAGGGGCCTAAATGCCTACATCAATGGTGGATTTCGAGTGTTCGAGCTGAAGACCATGGAGGTAGCCATGGAAAAGGCTCAGATTGTTGAGGAGAATCTAGCTATGGCCTTAGGTGGACAGATAGGGGTTCAGATTGGCAGTGCACCTTTTGTAGGTGTTGGATCGCAAGGTGGTCAATCTTAGGTTGTGGATCCCTTCAAGGGACATCAGACACCCTCTAAGGGTAGCCAACAGCTGCAGTGGTAGCACTCTCAATCAAAACATAGGACTTCTCAGTCTCAATGTGGTGACAGTTGGATTCAGAAGAAGAGAGATTGGAGTTGGTAGAGATCTCAACATGATCGTATTAATCAGCCAACCCAGAGTTCACAGTCTACAGTGAAGAGGGGAACTGTTCAACAGTCTAGTGCTCCTTCTATTGATAGAGGATTTAGTAGATGTACGGGATGTTTCACTTGTGGTCAGCAAGGTCACATTGCTCAACAGTGTCGTCAGAAGGGCACTTCTAGATTCAGCCAGAGACCAACGACTTCTAAGCTAACTGTAGGTCACGTCGATAGATCGCATATGATTTTTGCTACGATGGATAACTACCAAGTCGAGCACTGGGGTGCAGTTGGAGAGACTTCTAGAAGAGGACAAGCATCATTCTCTGGAAATTGTACGCATCCTATAGCATTGGGAGTTGACCCTCAGGGAGTAAGTCACGGTCCTAGCACGAGTTCAGTTGGATTCTAGTCTCGAGTCTTCTGTCTCTTGGGAGGTTGTACCCCCTAATGTGTATGTTTGTTACCTATTTTGGGTTACAGGCTTCTAGGAGTAAGCCTAGTCCTTGATGTAGTGCTTTCAGGTTGCTTATTCTTGGACAACTTCTTAGGTGACATTCAGACTCTTGGATGTAATTGTTTGACCCTATGTTGTTGTTTGATAAACATTATGACTTTGTTGGTTTTTATTGAGACATGGTGATATTTTGATGTGTAGATGTTTATACTATTGATAATATTATAATGATACTTAGCTTAGTGATATTGATGACATTATGATGTTAATTCAATGATAATGTGATATTTGATGTTTTTATATATATGAATGTTTTGTAGATTAGTTGACTATAGATTTGAATATTATGGATGTGATGATGTTATGTATGGATAGATGTATGGGTTATCATGTTTTGATATTAGTTGTTGTAGGCATCCATTAAAATCTGCAAAAACTAAACTTCATAGAGGGGTTAGTATTTCACAAATCTAACAAAATACCTCTATGAAATACCTTGTAAAGATCTCTAAAATGCAATACATGACAAAAGAAAAAATAAAGCATTAGGAAAGCAATTACAAGTCACCTATTCCATAGTGGATTGGTGTCACATGTGCTAGTGACCCTTTCCCAACCCTTGATCAATAGCTAAAATGATGATGTATTGCAATGGAGATGAAGAACAAGATTATTTCTCAAACCAAGAGAGTAACCTTGCATAAAATTGTGGATCCATGAATGAGAATGAAGGCCCTATTTTATAGATTTTCTTGATGAGAGATTGGCCAAGATGGTGAATGTGGGACTAAAGATCCTCTAATGAGAAGATGACACTTGTCAAATGGTGAGTGGTCAATGGTTATGCAAGATTTGGGAAGAGTGCCCATGAGAGGGAGAATTTGAATTCAAATTTGCAATAAATTTTGAGAGGGGGACAAGAAAAACAGCAATAAGTGCCATGTTTGACTTGTCATGTTGAGGGAAAATGAGGTTTTTTAATAAATCAATAAAATTGATTTATTGTGCAAGTGGAGATATCTAGAGAATGCAAGTGGGATGGGATTAACATTTAATCGGGTTAGATTAAATAGATGATGATTATGCTGATTTAATGCTGATTAGGTGAGTTTGACTTTTAGGACTTTGATATTTGATTTATTTGAATTAGAAAATGATGGAATATGATTTAGGATTTGATTTAAATAAAGTCCTGATTTATTTAATTAAATGGAGATGATGCAAGATGAAGGTTGAAATGATATTATTTGATTAAACCTTTGGATTGACCCGATTTACCTGATGAATGGATTTGTTGTGTTTAATCAATTTACTGAGTGGATGAATATGCATAATGCTAATTTGACGTGTCTACATTTTTCCCCTCTTTGAAGCAATGTACTTGTTGCATTGGTTCAAAGAATAAACTTGCCGCGATCGAAATTTAAAAAATTCTAATTTTTTGGATTCCCCAATGGAAAGAAGTACACTGGTACATTGCCCCCTCGAGAGATCGAGCGAAAAGATTCAATTTGAGGGTCGATCTCGCGATAAAGAGGTTCAAAATGGATGGTTATAGATGACGATGCAAATGAGATGATTTTAAGATGCTTAGATTAACAAATCTATATTATCCTAAACAACTTAAATAATGATATGATATGAGATGGATGAGATTGATGATGTGATATGCTATGATTATGCAATGGATGATTTATGCGAATGTGATGATTTATGGATGCAAGATGGATGCAGGATGGATGCATGATGGATGTATTGGCAATGCCTTGGTGATATTATGTTAGCACGGAAATAAGATGATGACAAGAGGATCCAACAAGTCCATGATCTAACGAGACTTTATTAGAGATGATGATGATAGATAGATGGTGATGATGATGATAAATGATGATGATTTGCTTATCAAGGATTGGGATTTTCAAAGGGTCACTTACTTTATGTTTGGTAACACGCCTAAGCACGATGCATCAAGGTATAAAGGACCAGGATGGCGTTGTACTTAGTGTGATGGACTTTGACTCGACAAATAGATAGGAGTATTCTTGTTCACACCTGACATACGGAAACCTTGCTAGGATGCACTTTAGAAGTCTCAAACATGTCGGACCAAAACACGGAAAGGTATAACCAATCAATGCAATAGTCAACAAGCTATCTGAAACATCCTCCATACATATCTAACAAAGCAAGTATTCGCCAAGTTATTTTACAAGAACGTCCAACAAGCATAGCAGACAAAAGAATAATGATCGTTGCCCCATTCCTATCTCTCTAAATCCTTCGTTCAGATATCATCGAGAGGTCCTTGGACTAAGCGTAATAAGATAAGTCAAAAGAAAAAGACCAAGTACACAAACAAGTTGATGTTCTTCACTACCGCTAACAAAAAGGGAATTTTCTTTTAAGGATAAAAACTGAAACTTATTGCTAAAAGATAATGCCCATTGTAGGAAGGATACATCCTAGGACATGTTAGTGGATGGCGGCACGTCATTTCGTTTATCCAAAATGTTCTTTCTGATAAAAAATGCCCCTTGTAGGAAGGATTCATCCTACAACATGATGTTATCAGATGATTGATATGAGACTGTTTGGATGATGGACTATCGACACAAAGACCTAACCAACTTGTTTACGTACTGACTAAGACTTGAGACTTGACGCTTTTGAGTTTTACTTTTAACCTGCTAGACTTGTTTCTAACTATTTCACCAAAGGTTGAGGGTGACGATCGTTTATTATGAATGGTGTTTATTGCAGGTGCAAGCGAGATGAGGTGGATGGATTTTTTCAAATATTTGGATGTTTTTGATGTTTTACAATGTTTTGAGGCTATTTTTGGTATTTTCCAAGGTTTTACAAATGTTTTGATTTTCGATTTTTCAATGTTTTTGGGATTTTCTGAGATTTTGACCGAGAGACTAACCTAAAGACCTATCCTAGGGGTCTCGGGGGCTGATCGACAGATTAGCCTTGCCTACGTTATACACGCAGAGACCACGTAGTTCGACTGACAACTTGACCAATTTACAGATGATGATATACATGATGAGATGTCAGTTTATTATGACAGACTCCTATAGGACTGACCTAAATGTCTCTGGGGATGATCAAAGATAAACCTTGCCTACGTTCAAGCTCAGAGACGACGTAGTTCGACAAGATGACCTTGTTTTTGGATTTTGAAATGTTTTGAATGTTTTTGGATTTTTTTATTTTCTGATGTTTTTGGATTTTTTAATTTTCTGATGTTTTTGGATTTTTTGATTTTCTAATGTTTTTGGATGTTCTGATTTGAGGATTTTAA
>VDFB02000002.1:21649643-21894056 GCA_007258455.2 Sequoia sempervirens | reverse complement strand
GAGGATGGTTTTGTTTGTGGCTTCTGCTTGGCCATTGCCTTGGGGATAATATGGGGTGGAGAAGCGATGCTGGATTTTGAATTTCTCGCACAAGTCGCGAACCTCCTAGTTCTTGAAGGGTGTCCCATTATCTGAGATAATGGCTTGTGGGACACCATAACGACATATGAGATAGTTCAGAATGAATTTTGAGATCTATTTTCCAGTGATATAGGTCATGGGTATGGCTTCCACCCACTTTGTGAAGTACTCAGTTGCAGTTATAATGAATTTGTGGCCATTGGACGAGGTGGGTGAAATTTTTCCAATGAGATCGAGTCCCCATTGCAAAAAGGGCCATGGTGTGATAATTGGGTGAAGCTCTTGAGCTGGAGCATGGATGAGGTCCCCATGCTGCTGACATTGTAAACATCTTTTAGCATGAACATGTGCTTCTCGCTCCATCGTGGGCCAGTAATACCCCAGCCTCAGCAGTTTCTTAGCAATGGTCATTCCACTCGAGTGTGAGCCACAAATACCATTATGAACCTCGGTTAGAGCGGTTAATACCTCCTCAGCATTTAGATAGCGAAGTAAAGTACCCTCTATGCTTTTACGGTATAAGGTATCACCTAGGATGACAAATCTGGATGCCTTTTTGATAAAGGTTCATTTTAGGCTCGATGGTAGGTCAGCAGGTAAGACTCCTATTCAAAGATATGTATAGATGTCATGATACCAAGGATCGCCAGGACCAATGATTTCACACACATATTCTAATTCTGGTACCTTGAATGTGGGAACGAGAATCTGCTCGATCAGAAATTCATATTTCGGTACATTATGAGGGATGTCTAATAGAGACCCAATTGTAGCCATGGCGTCAGCTGCTCTATTGTTGGTTCTTGGAATCTGCTCAAATGTTATGTCGATGAAGGATTCTTTTAGAGTCTCCACCAATTTTTTGTATGGGGTTAGCTTGTCATCCTTTGTTTGATATTCATTATTGACACGATTTATAATCAAGCGAGAGTCTCCATATGCAGCAGAGCTATGATATTCCACTTTACTTAGCGCTATCCCACGAGACATAGTCAAAGCCTCATATTCGCTATGTTGTTAGTGCAGGAAATGCTAGTTTATCACGATCTTGGTATCTTGATCCCCACGTAGATTGATGAAGAAGACACCCGGCTCACGATCCATGTTCGCATTATATGACCCATCGAGAGTATGGTTCGATGATCAGCAATGTTGAGGTTAAAGATGGATTCATCTGGAAGCTGCGGACAAAGGGGATTGTTATTGCCCTTAGCACCTCGTTGAGCGGGGACCCTCTTTTCTTTTGCTTTGTCGGGCCTTTCGGGGTTGCCTCGTTTTGCGTGCCCCTCTTTTTTTGATTTTCCGCATGGTCGATATCGCTCCAAGGTTTCATCATAAATCGACCATGCCTCCGCTTTTGGGTTTTTGCTGCCTTCCGGGGCCCTCGGGGGTCTCTTCGGCATTTTGGCTCTGGAGCGGCCCTGCGCCCTTCCGGGCCCGGGCGTCCGGGGTTCCCTTTTCGGACTTCCCTGTCGCCTTCGCCGTCCTCTGCGGCATTCTTTGGGCGTCTTTCCGCCCCTCGGGGCCCGCCCTGCCGTCTTCCAATTGAAAATCTAGCGAAATCTCTCGGGCGCCCCCTGCTCCTTCGGGCCCCGGTCCTTGGAAGTCCGCCTCCAGACTTCCGTCCTGGGATCACCATCCGCGACGGCGAGCCTCTGGCGGCCTCCCGCCCTTTGGGCCCCGCCTTGGCTTTCTCCACAGCTAGTTTGTTTTGACCGACTGTCGCGGGACCTTCCGGGCCCGGCCGTCTGGAGTTTCGTACTCGGAACTCTGTGGCGGTTCCGCTGTCGTCGACGGCGAAACCCTGTCGGCTTCCTGCCATCCGGGTCCCGGCCCGACACTCGCCGCCGCCGCTTAACAACAAGCAAATCATTCGGCGGCGAACCTCCGCCTGCTGTCCGCCCTCTGGGCCCCGAGGTTCTCTCCACCGTGGCCGTTCAAAAGCTCGCAAAAATCAAACGGCGGCCATTGCTACCCGTCTTTCCAGTCGCCGGGTCCCGGAGTCTCTGCCGCCGCCGCCGACTCAATTTGAAATCCACCAACTTTTGGCGCAGCCGTACCGGGCATTTATTGCAGACATTAATGGCGCCTGGGGTATATAATTCCCAGCTCGCCAGTCATTTTCATATTGCGAATTGGAGCGAATTGCAGAGCTAAGCAGCAGGAGCCCAACGTCTTCATCTGCATCGTGATCATCAGCATCAACCGCACTCCGTCGATTCCTGGTGGGTTTCGTACCTCACCATTTAGCGAATTCGAGGTAGGCCATCCCTGTTTGCCCTCCCATCCTTTTTCATCATTTTGAGGGATTTAAGTAGTTGAACGATTAATTAGAGTGGCATAAAATTGAAGAGCGCTAAATTGCGCCCATTGCCCGTCTTGTGAAAATCTCCGGAACCCACCGAAATTACCCTCGCCACCGACTCAGGACTTGTCCTCATCGTGGCTGTTCTTCGCGCAGGGAGAAAGTCCTTGTCGGGCCCGAAACCCTCCTTCGCCGTCGCAATCCGAAACTCCATAGCCTCCTGACGGTAGTCCGCCCTTCTGGGCCCGGCCCATCAGGTTTCCCTTCCCGGGTTTCCCTTGGCGCTTCGTCGTGCCTCATCTGCAAGCATTCCACTGCCTTCCGGCTTTCGGGTCCCGGAATGTCTCCTGCCGTCCTAAATTTAAACTTATGCATGGGTGCTTTGGCTACATCGAGCTCTGGTCCCCGAGGTTCCTCGGCCGGATTTCCTCTCTATTTTCACCGTCCCCGACGGAATTCGTGCCCCAGCTTCTCGCTCTCCGGGCTCCACTGTAGCTTTCGCCGGTGGTCTATGGCGATGTGGAATTTTTTTGTCATGATCATCAGACCCCGGGTGTCGGACCTCTGTGTCTAAATTGCCGCCGTTTCCAAATGGCGAAACCTTACGGCGAGGTCGCATCTACCGCCCGCTTTGCAGGATCCCATGCTTCCCTTGGCCATCTAAATATTGTCAAACTCCACCTGCCACGGGACCTTTTGGGCCTGGCCCTCCGGAGTTCCGTCCTCAGAACTCCGTAGCGGTTCCGCCGTCGTCCACAGCGGAACCCTTCCGGCTCCCCGCCCGCCGGGCCCCGAGGATCTGTCCGCCGCCGTCATGTAAATCAACGCGAAACCCTCTGGCGGCCGTCACCCCGCGTCGCCCTGCCTTCCTGGCCCCGGGAGCCTCCTCACCACCGTCGCCCAAGCATTGCAAATATCTTACGGCGGCCTCCATCTCTCGTCTTCCTGCCTTCTGGGTCCCGTGGTGTTCTTCACCGCCGCCATAACAATCAACGCGAAACCCTGCAGCGGCCGTCACCTTGCGTCGTCTCGGCCGTCGAGCCCCGGCATTACCTTCGTCGCAGCCAAAACTGAACGATAAGTGCGCCCAGCCGTCCTTTGGTTCCCCGGACCCCGGCCCTCAGACTTCTGCCTCCGGGCTTCCTTGGCCGGGTTTCTGCCTGCTGTCCGCTGTTGCCAACAGCCGCCCCTTAACTGCTTTCTGGCTTGGGACCTTCAATGCTTAAAACCAGAATCTAACTTCGACCCATGTCCTAAAATTTGCTCTTTTCCATCCTGAGCCTCTCGGAACTTTGAAATTTAGCCAAGAAGGGTCCCTAGGAACTTTTGAGTGCGTTTTCCCTTCCTAACAACATTCCTGCCAGGGAAGTCCGGCCCTCCAGGCCCGGACTGTCCAAACGCCCTGAAACGAAGATCAATAACGTCTAAGGATAAATTTATGATATAATTGATTAATTATTTAGGTGTTATCTTTGAAATATGGACTAACATGAATGCTTTTGATGTTTTGATGCACTGACTTTTCCCTCACTTGCAGGATATATGGAATCAGCTGCAGGAACTTCAGGGGCCTCCACCGAAAAGGATAAGGGCAAGAAATCAGGGAGAGTTGCTCGGGGGAAAGAAGATAAAGATCAGATGAAGTTTCAGTTTCAGGGTGAGCCGCTCCAGTCAAAGGTCTCGACCGACTGGAAAGAAATCTCAGATACCAACATCGGCCATGTAAACATAGATGAGTTCACCCAAAGGGTCAAGGTCAACCCTACTACAAAGAACGCCAGACTAATAAGGCAGAGTGGAATCGCCAAAGCTGCCGGCTTCCCTCCCTCTCTGGTGGCATCCGAACTAGTAATGGCTTTGTGAGAAGCCTACCAAATGGACACCAGAACAATCGTGGACAAGGAGGGGAACATCCTCGCCGACATGTCACCAGAAGGAATCACCAAAACATTCCACATCCCCACGTTCCCACATATGGAGGTCCCCACTTTGGAACAGTGCCAGGCGGCGTGGGATGCCAATCCATTAGGGTGCAAAAAATCGATCAACCTCTACTGGCTTAAGGAGAGACGGGGCAGCACTGCGAAGGTTCCCCAAGAGTTGTTTCGTAGCGAGTTCCACGAAGACTATCACGACCTAGTAACTATGCTGAGTAGGGTCATGGGTCTCCCAGCGGCTGTCTACTTCCAAGAGTGGATGGCATATTACATTGAGCAGATCCTGTGAGGGAATGAGGATGTTAACACCAAGACCTCATTCGACTGGGGAGGCATCATCAGCAACTGCTTCCACGAGTAGTTTGTAAACGTCAAGAAAAGTTTTAAGTTTTACGTGACCTCTTACCTGGTATACTCCCTGGCGGGTCAAAGACAATACAGCGGGTTATTCTTGGCACCAGATCTAGGGCACAGGCGAGGGCTCAAGCCTTTTGACAAGTACCCTCAACTCCAATACCGCAACTTCAAGAAAGAATACTACTGGGTCAATGACGCCTTTACTGGCCACATCATAAGATTGATCACTGGAGACTTCGAGAGGAGGGTCTCCCATAGCGCCAGGGCACTCCTAAAAGAATATGCCTTCCTATTCATCCAGTTCCCTAAGTTCACCTACATTCAGGCCCAGGGATTCATGGAGCGGCCAAACAGATTACCGCGGTATCCAAACGACAGGATCATTCTCCTAGAGCTTTCCCAGCAGCTCCAACACATCTAGATAGTCTTCGGCAACAAGCACGTAGTAGGGATCCCCTATCCCATGACCCTCGGCCAGGGCCTGTATCGACTGTAGACATCCCAATGCGTCGGCAACTCTGAGAAAGAGCTTAAAGAATATAACTTTGATTGGTACACGGCTCGCCCGTGAATGGAACCACATGGCCATGTTAGGAAGGCGCTAGGGCCGACATATGCTCACCAATACCACGTCGAAGACTTCTAGGTAGACTGCCAAGATGACAAGGAGGTCCGCATGAGGCACTACATGCGCATGACCGTGCAGTTCCTAAGGAGGGTGCAACTGTTCCAAGTGTCGGACCAGCTCGAGGAAGATGAGTCTACAATCATGCACCCAAGGTACCCTGTAGTTGCCAACTTGGCAATCCCCTCCATTGACTGGGATGAACAAGAGGTCAATGACCTGGATACCATCACCCAGCCGATCATAGCTCGCACTAAAGAGTGGGTCGATGGGCGGGTGGCGCAACTGAAACAACAAGGGGAATTCCTAACATATGAGGCGCTCAAGAGCGAGCCAAGTGCCACGAAGGATGTCACCACCACTACATCGGCTGGTGAGACTTCCAAGTCTCCCCCTGTCACCAGGTCCCAAAAAAGGAAAGGAATAGAGACGGCGCAATCTGCGGACCCTAAGGAGCAAGCGAAGAAAGACACGGGAGGCTCATCTCCCAAGAGGCTCAAGCAGGCAGTGACTACAATAGAAGTGCAGCCCCCCTTGCTCCTTCCTCCCCCGACTGGTGCGCTGCCCACCTCTCTCACTGCAGTTGCCGCTTCCCCGCCAGCAGTGGACATTTCTGTCCATCTTGCTCCCTCACCCCCGGTCAGACCAATAATTGACGTCAACTCCTCTTCTGGCATGACCATTCCCCCTTCCTCTTCTGCTGCTATGTCACCCATTACATCAATCCTCCTGGCAACAATAGCGTCGCCAGTTCCCCTTGCCACTATGCCTGAGGCCCTTGCAAGACACATGCAGAGTCTTCCCCCTGAGCTCTCGTAGATCCTAATGGACCCCGGTCTCCAAGCAGCCCTCGCCCAAGCCCTCGTAACAGCTCAGCCTTCACAACCACCAACAGGACTGCCAGCCATGGAGGCCACGATGCAAATCTCAAAAGAGTTGGAGGAGCAGGAGCACGAGGCTTCGAAGCCTATTGAGGAAGAGGCCGATGATTACTATGAGCACCCCAAGTACGAACACAGAACCATCGACAAGGTGGCCTATGAGGAAGAAGAGACAGGCTCTTCCGAGAGCGGAGATGAGGAGGGTGGCTCAGGGGCCAAGGAGATTATTCAGGCATTCGATGAGGACATTGAGGAGGAGTTGGCTCAATAGCCCAAGGATGTTGGGGAGGAGGCAGAAAAGTCACCGCAAAAAGAAGGACGGCCGCCAGAGGAGTAACCGCGGAAGGATTTATCTGTAGCTGAGACCCATGTTGTGAAGAGCCCCGAGGTTGGGATTGCTGAAGAGAGGAAAGAAGAGGAGGCGGCGGAAGAAGAAGATCCCACCCAGCTATTGTCCACCAAGTTGCCCGTCAAGCACCTCGTATTCATTCAGGACTCCGATGAAGAGGAGGAGGAGGCTACCAAGGAAAAGGAAGAGCCCCAAAAGGAAAAGGAGGTAGAAGTCTTGCCTCTAACTAAGAGGGGTGAGGGCAGCCATGATGAACCCAAAGACAAATCCGCCATGCCCGATTGGTTGGAGAAACAGCTAGAGAAGACTACTCCTGTTCTGAAGGACCCAAGGGCAAGGTTGGAAGCCATCTTGGCTCGATCCCTGACCACAACAAAGAAGGAGAAGAAGCCTAAGGTCCGTTCCAAGATAACGATGGACACTTCCGGCTCCCGATCAGCACAAGTTGCCATGCCTATAGCTGGCCAGACCAGGGTGAGCTACAACATCTCCACCATTGACCTGGGGACAACAACTAGGGAGCAGAAGGTTGAACATATGGAGGATTCGGTGGCCACGGTGGTGCACCTAATCAAGCAGGACAAGGTCACCAAGGACGAGCTCAAGGCGCAGGTTGCTACCTTAACCGACTATATCCAGCAGTGGTCCTCAGTAGATGACTTGCCCACTACCTCCACAGCAGCACCGCAGTTGCTCTCCAAGGAACAAATTGATAAGATGGAGAGGAGGAAGAACTTAGAGAAAACAACTGAGGATTGGTTCCGACGGGTCACATACATCAAAAACATGGGAATCAGCAGGGCTGTGCGAATAGCCAATAAGTTCTTGGATTTAATCCAATCCCTGGAGAGCACGAGGAGGCTTTGCACTAATTTCCCCACCACGTATGACTCCACCTTCCCAAAAATTGAAGCCATCCTTCAGATACCAGAGGACACATGGGAAAAGAAGCTAGAACTGAAGAAAGAGGACCACTGGCTGGTGGATGTATGGCGCAGAGACCTCATCAATCGAAAGGAGAGGTTGGAGCAAATCCAGAGCAGAGTAGATCCCGATATTGAATGGATCAAGGAGATCCAGGTAGAATGTGCCGAGTACCTCAAGTTGATGATGGGATATGATATGCCCATAGTGCAAATGGATGCAGAGAAAATCAAACCATACTTCGAGAAGAAGATGAAGGACGAGACAGCCAGAGAAATCACCACAAAATTCCTAAGTTTTGCTGCCTGCGCCTTCAATCGATCAGGGATGTTTAAAGACCAAGGCTCGAAGTATGACGAGGATTGGAGGCGGCTGGAAGAGAACGCCAAAGAATGGAGCTACCAGGTGCTGAGATGCGAGATCCTCGAGATCGACAAGCTCCAAACGGTAATCATCAAGTACATAGAGCACGCAGCTTCCGAGGAGCAAGAGGACAGCCCAGCCAAGGAAGAAGACCTCTCTAAGGAGTAGCTACAGCAAAGAAAACAGCAATTAGCTACAGGACGAAAGAGCAATAGTATCATCCACTAGATGACGAAATAGAGAAGAGACAAAAAATGTTTTTAAATTGTAAATCTATTTGGGGGTAGCTGAAACCCTATTTTGTAATGAATCTTGGCCACACAATTGTAATGAATCTTGGCCATTCATTTAGCTTTTTGAAAACTATAAATAGAGCACTCCCCTCATTTGCAAAGTGAGAGTTGAGTTGTTGTAAAGGCATGCTGCAGAAATTTATAAGAAATATCATTGACTTGGTGTATTTCCTTGATTTCTCTCATGTTATTTAATTCATTTCTCCAATAATTAGATGCTTGACTTAAATCTCTTTGCTGTTTAGTTAGCTATTCAATTTATTTGGATGAATTTTAGGAATGTTGTTGGGTGACTGTGAAAATTCTTGCTTTGTTGATGATCCCTTAGTCCATACTTTTTGCTGTTTGCTGAAGGTAGATAGCTGTGCAAAGTTAGCCTGGACTTGATTGTAAAGCTGCCCTAAATCTTTATCTTTGGTTCACACATGCATGTGGTGAATGAAGGATGAAACATCTGCAGCCTTTAGAAGATAGCACAATTTCCATGATACTGTGAAATCCCTGGTTAAGTGGGACATTGTTTTGAGGAATTGTCCATTGCAGGAACTCCATTGTTACTATTCATTGCAAGCTTCAGACTTAGGAACTTTTCTTCCTTTTCGCTCTTTTCCCCCTTTTTTAGAAACTGAACAATACCAAGGTTCATTGCACATTATAAAGCCAAATCCATAAACTAAATGGAGTTCAAGACTGCTGTTTGAACCTACAGCCGATGCATATCAACTTCCCATCCTGAGAACTCCTTTTCAAAGATCCAATTTCATGCTTTGTGCCTACACTTTGTATTTTCTGTAAGACCGCCTTTTGATTCTAGCAAATCACATCAAACTACTGAGGTATCTAAGCACTGTCATGACCTAACATCCGAGAGACCTTGGGATAGTGTTCTGCAATTCGATTGTGGGAAATTGTCTTTCAAGAGAGGTAGTGCACCTACGCATTGCCTGTGTTGAGAAGTGCATAAAAACACCATCAACAAGGATTCTCAGAATACATAGGTGTTTTTGCTAATTGGTCTGCAATAACTTGACCCTTGATGGCTTTTCTCTCAACATACTCAATGTCATATTCTGATAATATCATGACCCATTTTTCCATTCTGCCAGTTAACATTGCCTTTGATAAGAGATATTTAAGGGGGTCAATTTTGGCAATAAGCTTTATCTTGTGTGCCAGCATATAATGTCTAAATTTTTGGGATGCAAACACTACTGCGAGGAAAGCTTTTTCAATGAAGGAGTAATTTAGCTCATGACCGACCATTGTCCTACTGATATAGTAGATGGCGCTTTCTGTTCTGTTTTCATCATGCTTAGCAAAAAGAGCTCCTAGGGCTGTTGATGTTGCTAACACATATAAGATCAATGGCTTTCTCGGGATAGGTGGCATTAACACTAGAGGTGTCAGTAGATATTCCTTTATTTTGTTGAATGCCTCTTCGCACTTGGTATCCCATTTGTATACTACCCCTTTGTGGAGTAGGTGTGAATACAGATTCTGCTTGTCTGTCGGTTGTGCTATGAACCTTCTAATGGATTGGAGCCTTCCTTGGAGGCCTCTCAGTTGTTTTAGATTCCTTGGTGCCTCCATCTCCAGGATTGCTTTGACTTTTGCAGGATCCACCCCGATACCCCTCATGGAGACTATGTATCCTAGTAGTTTTCTTGATTGCACGCCGAAGACGCACTTCTTGGGATTTAGTCTGACCTTGTATTCCTCTAATCTGTCAAAGATAGCACTTAGGGTTGCTATATGATCTTGTCTTTTTCCTGATTTTGCTAGGATGTCATCGACATAGTATTCGACTGTTTTGTGAATCATATCATGAAATATCAGTGTCATGGCCCTTTGATAGGTTGCTCCTGCATTCTTTAGATCGAATGGCATCATGTTCCAGCAGTAGGTTCCCCATGGGCAAGTGAAAGTTGTCTTGTGTTGGTCTTCTTTTGCTATCATGATCTAGTTATATCTTTAAAATCCATCCATTAACAATAGCATCTCGTGTCCTGCTATCATGTCTACTATCATGTCGATGTTGGGGAGTGGGAAATCATCCTTGGGACATGCTTTGTTCAAATCTCTAAAATCTGTGTAGATTCTGATAGCTCCGTCAGGTTTTGAAACAGGTACCAAGTTTGATACCCATTCTAGATAATCAATTGGTCGGATGAATCCAGCATCTAATAGCTTTTTGAGCTCCATTTTGACTAACAAAGCAATTTGAGGATGCATTTTCTAAGCTTCGATAGGTTTTGCATCTGGATACACCGCTAGATGGTGGACCACATATTTGGATCAAGTCCTAGCATATCAGCATAACTCCATGCAAAGTTTATTTGTCTTTCCTTTAGGAATGCTGCTAGGAGTTCTTGCTCTTCTGATAATAGTGATTCCGCATAGAATGTTATATGCGGGGTCTCCTGTTCCTAGGTTGACTGGGTTGCATTTTTCGGCCAAGACTGCTGACTTCTCTTGATGAATAGCTCTTAGGGGAAGATTGAATCCTTCATCCTCAGGCACCTCAGAGAGGTTTTCACCATTGGATATGTCCTTTATTTTGACTATTTTCTTGTCAAAGAGTGCCACGGTGTGGTTTTCACTCAAGGACTTGGATATGATTCTTAGTTTCTCACTTTTGCGACTGAAGGATTCAATCGTTTCCCCGTAGTAGGCGCATGTGTCCAACTCCTTATGAATCCTACCTTGTGATCTCCATCTGGTATGTTATCCCTCAACCCCATGAATTTTGAGAGCGCTTCATCATTTTCGAATGTATCAAGAACTGGTGGTCCTCGTTGGTCATAGTCAATCAGTTGGGGGTAGACTAAGCGGATCTCGTGATTTTGAATATCTGGTTCAAAGGATATGGTACTAATCATACACAGGGTGGTATCTTCGAATAACCTAGGTAGGTTGGATAAGGTATCTTCGTCATCACTACTAATATAGGGCTTAGTGATAAAGTTATGCATGTCTGTCCCTATGGGTATTGGGGAGTGCACTTGTACTAGGACTGGCTAAGGAGAAACATTAGTGGCTATAATCGGAGGACTTCGGCCACGTATGGTTATTCTCGGAGGGGTACATCCAAGACCAAGATTTGTTATAGGTCACCTCTCAGGCATGATTGGTACTAAGAGCCCATTGTCATTTTGTCCCAGTCTTTGATTTTGGTCATAGCCCATCGCAAGCATCATGTGTAGGCCTCTGCTTCTTTCATCCATTGGTAATTCAGGTGTCAGTCTTTCATCTCGATACAACATGTTTGATGGATCTGCTTCAATTACCTCATGGCCAAGGTCTCCCCGCCTTGTGAATTCAGGATAATTTTGAGAATAGGTTTGTGATGTGGGAGCTTGATTTTCTTGTGGGCGTCCTCGTGATCTTGGAGATTGTGGTAACTCTCCTATCACAAAAGAATTGTTAGGGAGCCTATAACTTCCACAACCATCCTCTTGGATGATGAGCTTGATATCGGATATGGTAGGAATGGCAGGTGTCTCTGTCGCAGAAGTGAGAATGGTGGGATCGATGTATGATGTGGATGGGCCCTCATCATTTTTCGGCACTTGGGGGATTTTGTAATATTTGGCTTCAAGGTTCTTGCAGTATGAAAATGGCTCAGGATCTCCATGGATGGTAACCTCTTGTCCGTTATGTGTGAATTTTACAGATTGGTGGAAGGTTGATGCTATGGCTTTCATTGCATGGATCCATGGGCATCCCAGGAGAATGGTGTATGGTAAGTTGAGGTCCAGGACCTGACAGGTGGTTTCCATAAGCGTTGGCCCTACTTGGATAGGGAGCTTAATTGTTCCCTGAGACACTCTTTCTTGGTCATCATATGCTCTGATTGTGATGCCCTTCCCTTTATCAATGGAATCTTCTGATATCTTTAATTGCTTGATGAGATTAAAAGAACAAATGTTCAAACCTGCATCTCCATCCACCAAGACCCTTTTGATTTTGCTTTTGTTGAAAATGACCTCCAAGTGAAGTGCACGATTGTGAGATGGTTGGGCGGGAAAATATTGGTCAGAAAACGTAAGGAGATTAGGTGTTATGATGTTTCCGACCATAGCTTGGAATTGTTCTGCATCAAGGTCTGTGGGGACGGTAGATGAGGCTAATGCTTCCTCAAGGATCTTTTTATGCACTGATGAGATTTTTAACAACTCCATGATGGAGATGTGTGCTGGTGTTCTTTTGAGTTGGTCTACAACATTGTAGCTATACGGAACGGCTCTTGATGTAGGGACTCTATTGGGTTGGGATGATCCTGCGATGGTGACTTTTCTGCCTCTTATGGTGACTCCATAGTCTTCGGCATGGCGCCTTTGATGGTGATGACCATGCAGTTTTCATTGAGGTTGGCAACAACTATTTCGTATACATGATTTACACTACCTTTTCCTTTATCCTTGTTATTCCCTTTGTTGCCATGATTTGGCATCGGATTCATGTAGATTTTAAGATCCTGATTCCCAGTAGGTGCTTCCACATTTATGATTCTTTTGTCGATGAGATCTTGAATGATGTTCTTGAGTCTCGTACAATTATTTGTGGTGTGGCCTTTGATTTTGTGGAACTCACAAAGTTGATTCTCATTGTACCAAGGAGGTTTGACATCGGGTTCTTGGTAATTCTCAAATGTAGGAGCTTGAATGATTTTTTCGTCGATTAGCTTTTTCATGATGTCCTCAAGTGGTTCTCCCAAAGTAGTGTATTTTTATTTGGGGTATGTTTTGCGTTGAGGTGGTCCTCTTTGGTCATTGACGTTATTGATGGTGGGATTATTGTTGGGTTCATATGTTGTGTGATGAGTGTTTTGGCGTTGTGGTTGGATTTGTAGTGCGGGTGTATTTTGGCATGGACCACTAATGACCACCTTGGCATCTACGACACCATCATTAGTGACATTTTTGTTTCTCACCCATGTGCGAGGTTTATCATTGTAATTTGATGGTGGGCGATTGTTTTGTGATTCATGATATGATGTTGATTCGATGGGTTGGGTTGCAAGGGCTCTTTCGATGCTAAGCGCCTTGGAGATTAGTTGATCATAGGTGGTGATTCCCTGAACCTTGAGGTGGAATGACAAGTGGCTTTCAAGGTTGGTAATGATTGTGTAGACTTGTTGCTCTTCAGGCATGGTCCATTTGCTCCGATTGGCCTTGGATCGCCATCGTTGAAGAAATGAAGTGAAAGATTCATTCTTTCCTTGTTTCAGAGCATAGAGTTCTTCGAGACTAACATCCATTGTAATGTTACATGCGTAGTTTCTAATGAATGCATCTCTAATTTCTTCGAATGTCCTAATGCTTGAAGGTAAGCGAGAGAACCATTCTATAGCATCTCCTGCTAAGCTCCTAGGGAATAGCCGCATCAGATAAGTATCGTCATATGCAACCTCCATACAATGAACCTGGAATTCCCTTATGTGATCTTCAGGGTTTCCCGTCCCTCGATATTTGTCAAATTTAGGGATCTCAAATCCCTTAGGGAATCGTTTCATGTCTAGGCTCCTATCAAATGGATAGGGACACAAGTTGCTTTGCGTTTTGGTTGTTCGCCCTGATTGAAGATCGAGTACTTGTTGCGAGATCAACTTGAATTGTGTCGTCATATCATTCTGAGGATCAGGGGGTGGGATGAATGTGTTTTGGGGTGTTGCAATCATGGTTTGGATGGATGGGTTGGTTTGTGCATTTTTCAATGGTATTGGTATGTTGTGGCGGGCGAAGTAGGCTTCTACTTGCTTTTGGATGAACAATGCTTGTTGTTGCTCTTGTTGTTGCACTAGGATTATTGCTTGTTGTTGCACTTGTTGTTCTAACAACGCTTGTTGTTCTGCTTGTTGTTGCGCTTGTTGTTGTTCTAACAATGCTTGTTGTTCTGCTTGTTCTTGTTCCCACAATGCTTGTTGTTGGGCTGCCAATTCTATTGCTTCTTGTTGTTCATGATATTGCTTTAATGCTTGTTGGTACACTTGCAATTGCGCTGCTTGTGCAAGAAGTTGTGCTTGTGCTTGTGCTTGTTGTGCTTGCACTTGACCTTATGCTTGGGCTTGCGCTTGTGCGGCTTGTTGTTGCAATAATAGTTGTGCTTGAGCGACCCTTTGTGCTTGTAATGCTTGTGTGGCTTGGGCAGCTTGAGCGGCTTGTTGTTGCTGTTGTTGTTGTAATAATGCTTGAGCTTGTTGTGCCTGTTGTGCTTGTAATGCGGCTTGTGCAGTTTTGGCATCTTGCGCAGCTTGAGCGGCTTGTTGCACAGCTTTTTGTTTTTGCACTTGTTGATAGCCTCTTTGGAAAGCAGCTTGCAATGTTGCGTCGAATTGGTTTGATGTGGTGAATGTTGGTGGTGGTGGGGGTGGTGGTGAATGATGATGTTGTGTTGATTATTTGGTTGGTGGATGGTGTTGTCATGTTGATTGCGTGATTGGTGGATGGTGTTGTTGATGTGGTAAGTGGCATGGTTGATGTGATTGGCCCTTGAGAGACCATGCTTTGCAATGTTGTGGGGTTGTTTGATGATGTTGCCATTGCTTGTGTGTTTGTCGTTTGTTGTTGTGATGTCAACAATAATCTTTGAGCATTTGGCAAAATATTTTGATTGATGGTTGGGATGTTGTTTTGATTGATACTCGGTAGAGGGGGAAGCCCTAAACCAAGGAGTGGTGTTGATGATAATGGTGATGGTGGGAGAAGTGGAAATGTAAGGGGAGTGAATCCTTACGAGAGTGTTGTGGTGTTGAAAATGCCCCCTGGTCTGAACATGTCTCCCTCCTCTTGCGAATTTGTGAGAAGAGGTGTTTGTGGTGCTCCATGAAAAGACGTTGATGATAGGTCATAATGTAAAGTGAAACAAACATTTTGGTGTAATGGATTATGGAGGATGTTTTGTTCCACTATGGTGTTTGCATCCAAGATTTGGTTATTTACAAGGGGATGTGATTGAAGTTCATTGAGGAATGTGTTTCCCTTGTTGACATTTGGTTGAGTTGGAGCAATCGATGTTGTGATTTTTGGAATGTTTTGCGTGATGTTTTGGGATGGAGGTGTAGATGAAATGGGGATGGTGGATGAGATTGGTGGAAAAGATGTCTCTACTATAGTGCTCACATCAAAATCCGAAGGCAACTTGGCCCCTTGCTTTGCTAGTTCAAGCATGTACAATGAAGGGTTAATTCTCATCATGATGTTGATGATTCTATGGTTGTCCGGATTTTGGAGCATTTCAGCTATTTGTTCGTGAGACATTCCAAAGGTAAGATCCTCCCCTTGGGTTTCCTCTTGTGGGTTTTGTGATGATGTTGGAAGGCTAATTGTGAGATTTCCATCCCTAATGGGATTCATTTCAGGAGTGGTTTGGCTAAGATCACTTGAAGCGGGTGTTTCTTTGTTGGCTTCCATACTCTTCTTGTATTGAGATCTCATTTGAACCATAAAACAAGGACCAATCTTCGAGAATATGGGAGATGAATCTCTTGATTCCTTGGATTAATCTCTATTTTATGTCCCAAAGTGAAAGTTTTAGGATGCTTTTTTTTTTTTTAGGATCAAATGTGATGGTGATGTTTAAAGATGGATGTTATGGATGTTTTGGCTTTTGATAGATCTTGAATGAAATACTAGGCTTTGGATTTTTTAAATTGGTTTGATTTTTGGATTTTGAGATTTTATCTTTGATCTTGATTTGGATTTTGATTTGGATTTTGAACAAAAGGAACCCTAAGATGTTTGATAATGATCTAAAGGATAGTTGTGTTCAAAGGATGATGATTTTGATATGTGTGAGGAGAAGGATGCATCTACCCACACCTACCCAAACAAAATGATTGTTTCACTAAGTATATGGAGAAGGATTCATCTACATACACTAAGCTAGACAAGATGATTTGGATGACTTTGACTAAGGATATGCAAAAGGATGCATTTACACATTCCTAGCTAAAGGTGCTTTGATAAATGTTTTCAAGGACTTGGTCTCAATGAGTTTGGATGATTGCTTGATTTTGTCATAAAGCCTAGTACTTCAAGGATGATTTCAAGGTTTTTCAAAAGATGACCTGTGACATGGATTTGATGTTTTTGAAAAATGTATGAAAGAGGTTTGATTTGTTTTGATCCTTAGGTGAACCTAAAAAGACACTTTGTGTTTTCCTAGACCTAGGTATTGAAGAGCATGCATATGCTTCCTAAAGACCTTTGTAACCAAGAAATGATTTGAACATTTTGGATTTCCAATCAATGATTTGTGCTTTTGGGATTTGGAGTCTTCAACACACATGAAAGTTCATTTTTGTTTAGCTTTGCTTAATGGCTTTATTTTAACAAAAACACTCTCTTTGATTAAGGTTTCAAACTAAGATGTCCAATGTCTTAATTTCTTTAAACCCCACAAGATATTTTATGTGGAAATTCAATGAACTTAAGGCAAGGGTTTTCCTATTGTTTACTCAAGAAGAAAAATTGAGGTATAATCCAATGCTTAGGAACCTCTACGGACGTGAATCCACAGGGAAAGCAGTAACATATGGATTGAGTCAATGATATTTGTCTTCAAGAGGGTTTAAAATTTTGAGAATCATGTTAAATGTTTGTTTGCAAAATGTTTTCAAATACAACACTGTGTTTTCAAATGAAGAACAATTACAAGCCCTATGGATGTGTAAGACAATATTTATTGGATTCCCACTTGGACAAGTCCAACTACGCTTATCTCTAGCAGATGGTTAGATGCTTGACCCCACTGGCTCCCCTCCATGGCTCATTAACGTCAATCGGGGCAGCCAAGCATCAACACCCATGAAACTCCCATGGCATGCTTTCCATCTCTACTAGAAGACCGTAAGAGTGGGGTGGCTTCAGAACGACCGTTCTTGCACCAACAAATAGATTAAAGATTTTGGAAAATTCTAGCACATGGGTTCTAGTAAGGACTTTCGTTCGTGGAGATTGACCCATACGACAAGAGTCCCCTTTCGGATCCATCTTATCAGAGCCAACCGCGTGATAATGATGTTTAACCAAAAACCACATTTATATCCCGGCTGGAAATACTCTTGGCTTTAGAGTGTTATCGGTTGAGTCATTCCCTTGGGTGAGTACTTTTTCCCCAATGCAGGCCCTCTAAGATAAACAAAAGCGAGCAAAGACACAATCCATAACTCGATCGATTTTTGATGGCACAAAGAAAGAGAATGTACGCGAAAATGCCCCTACTCACACTCACACAAGATGTTCAATTTTTAAGCCCAAATTGAAGTGTTTCAAAGCAATAAAATGTATTTTGAGTGTTTCTCTTGCACCCTAGATCGCACGAAGCGCAAGGGGAGAGGATACGCACTCAAAAGACAAAATCACACAATTCAAGCACTTGTTCATTTTATAGCCTTCAAAGAAATTGTGAGTTCGTTTTAAGCACCAAAATGAAGTGTGAGTTTTGATTGTTCAATTCTTAACCTCAAACAAAATCTAGTGAGTTTGTCCTAAGATTCATTTTAAGCCCTTTGCAATGAAAAATTAAATTGTTCATTTTACACCAAAATGAAAATTAGTGTTCTAAAACGAAAAGATAAACAACTTCGTGAAGTAGTGTTGATCAAACACTTAAAGCGTTTAAAAACACTTTGAGTTTTCAAAAGAATTCTCCTCCTTTCGTTTTCGTTTGCTAGCCTCCTTCTTGTTGACTTTTCGCTTTCCTTGTACCTTTTTGCTTCGCTTTTCCTTTGTTTGTACCTATTAACACAAAAAATTAAAGTTAGGCATGTATTACAAAACAATAACACAAGACATGTCCACGAAATTGATTAAGCCACACATGAGTTCTTTATGATGAGAATTGACAAAATCAATTGACTTAATAATAAAAGATATCATAAACTATCCTATCATACCACTAAGTCAATTAAAAAAAAATCAATCTTTTATGATGAGTCTCTTATGATGAGAATTGACAAAATCATTTGACTTAATAATAAAAGATATCATAAGCTATCCTATCATACCATTAAGTCAAATAAAAAATCAATCTAAAAATTAGGATGCTTAGATTGAGAATAGGACCAAACATAAGAATGAGACAAAGCAAATAACTGCCCCCCCTTCAATGAGATAGAAAAAAAATGCCATTTTTTTAAAACCTGAGTCTATAACTGACATCATACTATCTATGACTGGTTGAAAAGTATTAAACCCTGTCAAATCTATATTCCAAATCTGGTATCAAATTCGCGAAGACAATAAATGAATTGGTGTATTTTAAAATCTGAATTTCAACGAATGAATGCTATTTTAAGAAACACTCCAACTGATGCAATTAGCAGGTGAAAAGCAGAATTCCATATTTCTTAAGTCAAAATGCAATAATTGTAGGATATTTGACCAACGTCCTCCTAGTCTTTGCCAGCACAGTCATAGTAGCCGATGGTTTTGTTCAGCCTTTATTGGTATTTGAAGACTTTATTTCAGGCTGACTGGTGTTGCACTCAAAGCCACTATCAATCAACCTCTCCAGCTGTTCTCATTTCGTGCATGTACGCGGCTCATCTGCAACAGTGAAATATAGGTTTGCCTTTATTATGAAGCAGGACGCATTTGCAGATCCACTCGCCTTCTGCTGTCCTTTGGATATCCTGGAGAAGCTATCGAATGAAATCTCTATCATTCCTGCACACATTCAGTCTTCTTTTGATCATGATATTTTGAAATCTGCGCCCTTTATTGCTTTTTTAAAAAACTGTCATATGAGTGTGGGAAAACAGCGCCAGCCAAGGAATGAATGAAATCTGAAGCTAAATGTGTTTAGTAAAAAAAAAGCAACTACTCTTAGCTTCTGAAAGGCGTGTCCACAATGTAAAGAAATCTTGAAATACTGTAGGTGTCCAACCACATTTTATGAATTTCAATCAGCTTCCTTTCTACCTACACCAGGCGTTAATTTTACTTTGACACTTACTTTTTATACCACTAGAATTTAATAATAAAAGCAGCAATAACTAAGGTAAGTATCAAATTCGATGGGAGAGGCAGCGATTTAAATGCAGGGACTTCAAAATACCAGCTGCAACAAAATAAAATAAACAACAATGCTTTGTAATGAGACAATACTTGCATAAAAATCTTCCCCGAATTGGCGCACAGCTGCCTTTCAAACAAAATGCTTACTTTTAAGACAGGATGTGTGAAACTTCATGATTCCTAATGGAAAGCTCATAGACAGCAAATAAAATCATGTCTTTTATATTCCACTGAATACCAGTCCTACAACCTGCAGAGGCTTCGTGGAGGATTTCTTGTGGCTGCATCGTCAATAAGATTTAGCTTTCATGTGGACGCAATCAACAGGTATAATGTCAGATAAAAGGCTTTAGAAACTTTCAAGCAAATGCGACAACAAATAAATGGCCTTCCGGCAAGTGGTGTAAAGCTGCGCCTAGAATAAACAACCCTGCGCTTTAGATTTCTTAGCAACACAGCAGAAGTAATAACGACATCAGTAGCAGTTAAAGCAATCTGGAATGAGTAAAGCACATGTCATTTGAAGATTATACTTGCAGTGGCATCAAATGTACCAATGTTTAAAAAGATTTTAGGGCTGCAACCTTACGTTATCCTTTGCATTTAAAGCAAGACTATGGCCCCAGTAAAACGTGTTCTCATCACGTGAAATGATTGCACAACAGATGGATTGGTTGGGGGAGTATTTGGAGAAAATGCAACTATCATGCATAAAGTAAAATCATCGAAATTTTTTCCAGCATCCTTGCTGCCCACCTGCAAAAATGAGAGCCTTGGAACAGGGTGTGGACATCCATCAAAGCAAGAGCGAGGAGGACATGCAGGCGCACAAAGAAGGCATATAAATGCATTTAAACAATGGTGCAGTCTAAAAAGAACAGTATAGTAGATTTTTTATAGAAGATAGTTGATATTTTAATTTTGTCACCATTCTCTGAGATTTGACACAGCTGTATTAGAACCCCTTCATAAAAGGAAAATGTAAAAAATTTGCATGGTAAAAATCTCTGGAAAAGACCTTAGAAACTTTCAAGCAATGTATAAATCAACAATGGACAGAAATAAAGACTGTGCTTTCCTATCCATGGCATGGATTGATAAAAAATTTATTTCTGCATAATGATTAAATCAGCCCTCCTTCTAGCGCCAAATGTAGGCATCCATTAAAATCTGCAAAAACTAAACTTCATAGAGGGGTTAGTATTTCACAAATCTAACAAAATACCTCTATGAAATACCTTGTAAAGATCTCTAAAATGCAATACATGACAAGAAAAACTAAAGCATTAGGAAAGCAATTACAAGTCACCTATTCCATAGTGGATTGGTGTCACATGTGCTAGTGACCCTTTCCCAACCCTTGATCAATAGCTAAAATGATGATGTATTGCAATGGAGATGAAGAACAAGATTATTTCTCAAACCAAGAGAGTAACCTTGCATAAAATTGTGGATCCATGAATGAGAATGAAGGCCCTATTTTATAGATTTTCTTGATGAGAGATTGGCCAAGATGGTGAATGTGGGACTAAAGATCCTCTAATGAGAAGATGACACTTGTCAAATGGTGAGTGGTCAATGGTTGTGCAAGATTTGGGAAGAGTGCCCATGAGAGGGAGAATTTGAATTCAAATTTGCAATAAATTTTGAGAGGGGGACAAGAAAAATAGCAATAAATGCCATGTTTGACTTGTCATGTTGAGGGAAAATAAGGCTTTTTAATAAATCAATAAAATTGATTTATTGTGCAAGTGGAGATATCTAGAGAATGCAAGTAGGATGGGATTAACATTTAATCAGGGTTAGATTAAATAGATGATGATTATGCTGATTTAATGCTGATTAGGTGAGTTTGACTTTTAGGACTTTGATATTTGATTTATTTTAATTAGAAAATGATGGAATATGATTTAGGATTTGATTTAAATAAAGTCCTGATTTATTTAATTAAATGGAGATGATGCAAGATGAAGGTTGAAATGATATTATTTGATTAAACCTTTGGATTGACCTGATTTACCTGATGAATGGATTTGTTGCGTTTAATCAATTTACTAAGCGGATGAATATGCATAATGCTAATTTGACGTGTCTACAGTTGTTATGTGTCGGTGATGGGGACAGTGTTACATCACTTGCTTGCGAGCACCCTGTAACTCTGTGATTTCCTCATCACGATGTGACTAGTGATTTCTATATATACATGCTTGAAACTTCATTTTGCTACAAGTTGCAGGTACAGGAATCAACTCCACTTGATTATCAAGTTTGAGCATCTCAGAGCCCAATGGAGCTGCTGTTTCAGAGGTAACACTAGGTCCCCCACACTGAGTCAGCATCCTAGTCGAGGATGTTAGACCGTTGTCACACCCTATCTGTAAGGTCAGTCGAGTGTTTTGTTCATGTATTTGATTTTATCATGGTGTTGTTGTGCTTGTACCCAGTCTTATAATTGATTGATGTTTCGTTCATTTGATATTTTGATGCGCTTACATTTTTGTATATTTTGTACTTTCCTTTTGACTTTTGGGAGTAAGTCGTATCTTAGGGGGGGAGGATGTCATGCGCCTCCGTCTGATCATCATTGTGTTGTCATTGGTTGTCTTCGAGGTTAGGTTTAGCCTGGTTTTGTGTTTGTCAAAATTAATTAATTGATTTTTCCTTGATTAAATTGAAATGATTAAGTTATTATCTGATTTTAAAAAATTAAACTTATACTTTAGAATAAAATATTTTAAATCAGATATTAAGTTATTATGATGGTATAAATATATTATTTGTAAGATTAAAATTATTAAATTAAATTTCATATTCGTTAATCTTTTGAATGTGAATTTAAAAGGGCATGGTTATAAATTATAAAATATAATAAATTGTTAAGTGGTGAATAAAGAGAAGTAAAGGAAATTAAATGAATTGATGAAGAAGGAAAGTAGTTACGGATGGAATTAAGGAAGATGCTAGTGGAAGTTAACTAGGAGAGGGGTAATTGATTTATTCTCGAGAAAAATTATTGTATGGGGGGTATGGGAATTGGTTATTGGAGGTTCTGAAATTTCTTTAAAAATTCTGGAGGCTTTTGGGGGAATTTGGGACTTTTTACAAAGATCGTGGGATTTGGAGTACTAAAGTTGCTTCTGGATTTCAATTTCGACAATACTTTCAACACAGTGAACGAAATTTGACCAGGTTCCTCTTCTTGTAATTCATGTTCTCGTTCATATTTTGGAAATAAACATTTGAATCTGGAAGCTAGTATTGAAATTCTCTATTGCTTGAAATTCCTTTATGGAAATTTTCATAGTCTTCAAATTTAAGCCATTTCAAATTTTGTGAGCAAACTCTTAAGATTTCGCAACTTCTTTGTATTGTTTAAATACATGCATACAACTACTGATAGAATGCCATATAGTAAGCAGTTGTTTATAGTGTGAATTGTGTTTCTTCCTTGTTCCTGATTTTCTTTATGGGATGTCTGATTCTCCTCCATTTACCACTAACTTGTATTTTGTTTCATTTTCTCGCCTTCATCATCAATGTTAAATGAGTATGAAAAATCTGTGTATACTTTGGAGCTAACCCCAATTACATTCTCGGGCCTCCTTATCTTTAATTAACCTCCTTGATTCGGTGCAGCTATAGTATTTGAAACAAAAATATTGTCACAGTTTAATTAGCTTTCTTGATTCCACTAGTGACTTGTCACCATTGCAACATTGGAACATAGAAGGGAGTGGATGTTTAAATAGCTCCTTGATTCCATTCTCAACCTGTCACAACAGTAGCTCTTGAACATGGTAGAGTGTATAGATTTAAATAACCTCCCTGCATCTCTTGGAACCTCTCTCTTTGATGTTGCACTTGAATATAGAGGGATATAAAGGTTTAGAATGTCGTCCTGATTCCTTTTGCAATCTGGCATAGTGGCAACACTGAAATGTGGTAGGGTGTATAGTTTAAAATAACCTCCCTTATTCTATTAGATCCATTCATAGTTGCAACACTTGAAATAGAATGTTGATGAGATTTGAAATAATCTCCTTGATTCTATTAACAATCTGTCACAGCCGTAGCACGTGAACATGGTGGGTTGTGCAGATTTAAATAATCTCCTTGATTCCTTGGCAACTTGTCACATCTGCAGCGCTTGAAAATAGAATGTTGTAGAGGTTTAAATAATCATTTTGATTTTTTTGTCAACCTGTCTCAGTCGCATCACTTGATTATAATAGAAAATCTTTGTTTTTTTTTCAATGAACTCAGTGAACCCATTAGCAATCTATCGTCGTTATGAAAATTGGAAAAGATATCAATTCTTAAAATCATCTATTGATCTGTCTGAGGTATTAGCTGAGTTGGGAGTGATTGTAATCTTAGTCATGAGGATTTAATCTATTTTTAGTATATTGTGTGACTAGCAGTGGATATTGGTAGAACCTGGAAACGAGTTGGTCTTTCCGTATGGCATATTGTTAATGGAATTCAATATGATTGATCCATTGGATATTTACCAACACATGAGATTTGATCCCTGTGATCACTTAGTGGTCAGCCTGTATATTTACTTTAGATTTTCGTTCTTTCTTGTAGAAGGTGTCGACCCAAGTGTATGTTGAAATATGTTATACTTAGAACAATGTAAACTCTTGTTTGAAATTTAATATTTTGTGTCCTTGACTTCTAACTTCATTCTTGTTTGTAGATTATTTATGTATTAATCGAAAGTTATCTAAGACTCCTCCTCTACCTTGTCTAATTTCATTCTAACTGTAAGTCACGTGATTTCGTTACTTCCAATGCGTTGATTTATCCCAATAAGTAAACTAAAGTTACATTAAATCCCTTCTGAAATAGAATGAGCTTGCATTTAAGCTTAGTGGTGGGTCGATGTCCATGGTTATAGCTATGTGGACCATGCAAATTATGGATGATATTGTTAAGCACTGAAGCCCAACGGACACTTTGTGCTTCCTGCCAATTGTTGACTTTTCAGCTTCTCCAATACATGTTTATATTTGCTGCTGTATCATTTGTATTTGGTTGTTGCTAATAAAAAATTTTCTCTGCTCTTAGTGTGGACGTAGCCATTAATGGTGAACCATGATAAAATATCGGTGTCATCTCTTGTGTATTCTGTTCTGTTTCTTTATACTTTGTTTTTGCATCTTCATCTGCACTTCGTTTAACTTTTCAATTGGTATCAGAGCTGTACGGTGACGATATAGCTGGTTGGGAAATTGGTGATGATTTTCCTGAATTATGGAGGAAGCAAAGATAGAGAAATTCTCGGGTCATAATTTCAGTTTGTGGAAGGTGCAAATGGAGTCATTGCTGATAAAGCAAGACCTCTCACTCGCGGTTGATGGGAAAGCAAAGAAGACGAGTTCAATGACAGATGAAGAGTGGGAGAAGCTGGACAGGAAGGCATAGGCTACAATTTTTCTTTCGCTGTCCAGTAATGTATTGTTCAATGTTTCAACAGAAAAAACTTCGAAGGAATTGTGGGATAAACTTTCTTCGATGTACGAGATGGCTTCAGTGTCTAATAAAGTTTTCATTATGAAAAGGTTGTATAACCTGAAAATGAAAGAAGGTGGAATTGTGTCCAACCACCTTAATGATTTTAATACGCTAGTTACTCAATTAGTTTCAGTAGGCATCAGCCTGGATGATGAAATTAAAGCAATTTTATTACTGTGTTCGCTACCAAACAGCTGGGAGGGAGTTGTTATGGCTATGAGTACTTCTGTGGCTGCGAAAAAATAAATTGAAATTTGATGATGTTGCCTCTACTCTCCTCAGCGAAGATATGTGAAGGAAGAACCAAGAGTCTTCTTCAGGCGAAGCCCTAACTACTGTTAGTAGAGGAAGGCCTCATCATAGAGGCAAAGAAAATTATAGGAGAAGATCAAAATCTGCAAAAAGATCAAAATCCAGAGGCAGAATTGGCGACTGCTGGTTTTGTGGTAAGCCTGGTCACACTAAAAAAGATTATTATTCCTATAAGAAGACACAAGAGAAGGTTAAAGATAGCGAGGTTAATGTTGTTTATGAACACAATGATAGTTTTTTGGTTTTGTCTGTAAGCAAAGTCACTTCAGACTTACAGTGGGTTTTAGATTCGGGTGCATCTTTTCATGCTACCTCTTGTATGGATGCCTTCTCTAATAATCAAGCAGGACAGTTTGGGAATGTTTATTTGTGGGATAACGAATCTTTAGAGATCATTGGTAAAGGGGATGTTCTCTTACAATCCAAGAATGGTACCACATGGCTTTTGCAAGATGTTAGACATATTCCAAAACTCAAGAAGAACTTGATTTCTATAAGCCAAATTTTTTCACAAGACTGTAATACTTTTTTCTTTCCAGATTCGTGGAAAGTCAATAAGGGTGCTCTGCAGATTGCCAAAGGAGATAGAGTGGGCAGCTTATATGTTTTTGACAATGATTCTCAAGTGGGAGCTGCTATGGCACTGACAGATAATGAGACCGTTCTTTGGCACCAATGTCTTGGACACATGAGTAAAAAAGGCCTTGAAGTACTGGTTAAAAGAGATCAATTACCAAATTTGAAATCAGTGGATTTGGAATTTTTCAGACATTGTCTTTATGGAAAACAGAAGAGGGTCAGCTTCTTGAAGACGGGACGTGAAAAGTGTACTTCACCTTTGGAGCTTGTCTACTTGGATGTCTTTGGACTGACTGAGGTAACTTCTCTTGGTGGGGAAAACTATTTTGTAACTTTCCTTGATGACTGCACTAGGAAAGTTTGGATTTTTATGATTAATAGGAATCTGAAGTTTTTAGCAAATTCAAAATTTTCAAAGCTTTGGTTGAAAATTAAAGCGGACATAACATCAAATGTTTGCAAACGGATAACGGTGGTGAATTTTGTTCACTAGAGTTTGATAATTTTTGTGTTGAGAATGGTATTCAGAGGATCAAAATTGTTCCTTTTACGCCTCAAGAAAATGGGGTTGTGGAAAGGTTGAATAGAACAATTTTGGAAAAAGCACATTGTATGCTTTCCAATGCAGGATTGGGAAAAGAGTTCTAGGCTGAAGCTTGCAACACAGCCGTTTATTTAATTAATCAAAGCCCATCATCTCGGTTAGATTTTGGTCTTCCAGAGGAGGAGTGGCTTGGAAAGCGGATCTCCTATTCACATCTTCAGGTATTTGGATGTGAAGCTTTTGCTCTTGTTCCCAAGGAGAAAAGATCCAAATTGGACCCGAAATCTCAGAAGTGCATCTTTGTTGGGTATGGCGAAGATCAGTATGGATTTCAGTTGTGGGATCCTGTCGCCAATAAAATTACTCACAGCAGGGATGTGGTTTTTAATGATCATGTTTTTCCAGCTTTGCAGACACAGGCAGTAGTGACTAAGGAATATGTCCCTTTCTCAATTTTTGAGAATGATCATTCAAATGGATCACTTGGACGTAATTCCCAGGCAGGTAATGTAGGTGGAATTAATTATTCACCCACCTCTATTTTATCCCCTGCCCCTTCTATCTCATCATCTCTGTTTTCTCCAAATGATGATATGCAGCCTTTGTTTGAACAAAGTTCTGGGAATGATTCACAGCCGTCCTATACTGCTAATTCGCAGCCTCCACCTCTTGTTGCGCCAACCTCTATTTCCTCTAATTCTGCACATTATGTGCCTTGGTCTGTTGGTACGCAGCTTTCGCACCTTTCTTCACAGTCTTTACCGCTGTCTTCAATGCACCCCTCACATGCTTTGAAGCCTCCAGTACAAAGTGCACACTCTTCAATGTTTCCTGTGCAGGGTCCGGGTCTGTGTCATTTGCAAGTTCCTATCATTGCTACACAACCTCTTTTACACATCCTACAGCCTTCCTTTCATCCTTCGCAGGTTTCACATTTTGGGATGCAGGCTCCTAATCTTGAGTCGCGGGATTCAATAGACTTTGCTCCGCCATTTTTACCTTCTATGACGCACTTAGCCTCTTCACTTGATGCGCAGTCCATACAACATCAGCCAGTTGGTATGCAGGGGCAGACGATTGGAAACCTGGCACAGGGGATTATGTCGTCAAGGGATATACAGAAGCACAGTGATGAAGAACATGTTTTGAATAGAGGTGTTTTGCAAACTGAGGTAGCAAGTATTCAAAATCAACTATAGTGAATGAATCTAGATGATTCTAATTTTCCACAAGAAGGTCCTCAGTTACGAAGGTCTACCCGGGAGAAGAGATGTCCTTCACAATTTTTTGATTATGAGATATTGTTTTCAGAAGAGGCTGAGCCTGAACTTTTAATTACTGATCAACTTGAACTAGTTACTTTTAAAGAAGCTTGTCAAGCGACTGATTCTGATAAATGGCATGACACAATGCAAGATGAAATGACTTCATTGCAGGCTAACAACACTTGGGACTTAGTGTCGCTTTCGCCTAATCGCAGACCCTTGAAAAATCGCTGGGTGTATAAGTTGAAAGAAGATGATGCAGGCAGGAAACATTATCGTGCCAGGCTAATTGTCAAAGGGTATGCTCAACAGAAAGGCATTGATTTTAATGAGATTTTCTCTCTAGTTGTGAGAATGAACACAATATGGGCAGTTTTGGGTTTGGTTACAGTTTGGGATCTTGAACTTGACCAATTGGACGTCAAGACAGCTTTTCTACATGGTGATGTTGATGAAGAGTTGTACATGGAGCAGCCGGAAGGTTTTAAACACCAAGGGAAAGAACATCTTTACTGTAGGTTGAAGCGCAGTTTGTATGGGCTCAAGCAAGCCCCGCGACAGTGGTATATTAAGTTTGATCACTTCATGATTGAGCACAAGTTTGTTAGGTGTGAATCGGATCCATGTGTTTATTATAAGAAGATTTCTACTGGTGAATTTGTTATTCTCTTGCTTTATGTAGATGACATGTTAGTAGTCGGTACTAGCAAGAGGATTGTTTTTGAGTTGAAGGTGCAATTAGCTACGCGGTTTGCTATGAAGGATTTAGGTGTAGCCAAAAAGATTCTTGGAATGACAATCACGCGAGATAGACAAAAGAAAGAACTCAGGTTATCACAACAAGCATACATTGACAAGGTTGTAGATAGATTTGGTATGGCTAATGCCAAAGTAGTTTCTCTTCCTCTTGTTGCTCATTTTCATTTGTCTTCTGATTTGTGTCCAAAAACACAAGAGGATACAAATTTTATGGAGAGCATTCCTTATAGATCTGCAGTTGGTAGTATTATGTATGCCATGGTTTCCACTCGTCTCGACATTGCTCATGCAGTGGGAGTTGTGAGCAGGTTCATGAGCAATCCTGGAAAGTCTCATTGGGAAGCAGTCAAATGGATTTTAAGGTATCTTAAAGGTACTGCTGATTATGCTTTATGTTTTGGTGGAAATAATATTTAGCTACAAGGTTTCACTGATTCTGATCTTGGTGGAGATTTAGATAAACGAAGGTCTACCATTGGCTATGTTTTCATGTTTGCTAGTGCAACCATTAGTTGGATCTCGAGGCTACAACATTTTGTTGCTCTTTCTTCTGCAGAAGCTGAGTATTTGGCTCTTTCTGAAGGTGCTAGGGAGATGATTTGGCTACAACGGTTGTTTTGTGATCTGAGATGTCAACAAAGTGATTATAATTTATTTTGTGATAGTCGCAGCGCCATTTTTATCGCTCACAATCATTCATCTCAACGGCGTTCAAAACATATTGACACACATGCTCATTACATTCATCATGTGGTTGAAGAGGGGAAGTTAAAGATTGTAAAAATTGACACAAAGGTCAATCCGGCAGATATTTTTACCAAAGTTGTAGGCAAAGAGAAGTTTGAATGCGCCAGGACTTCTCTTGGTCTGGTTAAGAAGAAGTAACCATAAATTTAGAGCAGGGGAATGGTTGGTAGTTGCAGCATCCATTGGACTTCAAGTGGGAGATTTGTTAAGCGCTGAAGCCCAATGGACACTTTGTGTTTCCCGCCAATTGCTGACTCTTCAGCTTCTCCAATACATGTTTATATTTGTTGTTGTATCATTTGTATTTGGTTGTTGCTAATAAATTTTTTCTCTGCTCTTAGTGTGGACGTAGCCATTAATGGTGAACCATGATAAAATATCGGTGTCATCTCTTGTGTATTCTGTTATGTTTCTTTATACTTTGTTTTTGCATCTTCATCTGCACTTCGTTTAACTTTTCAGATATTACGTCTGATCTAGATTGAATATATTAAAAAAAATGTTGTGGGTTGAGTTAGCTATGTTGTTGGAGTTGTTGTCATGGTTGAGGGTGAATAGTAATTGCTTATTACATAGTGATATACAGTGAATAAGGAAACCTGAATGTGTGAAGTTTGCGTATATTATTTATTTATTTTAACTACTTCAAACTGGATTTAACGGGAATGAAGCTGATTATGTTATGTGAGACACGGGTAGAGAGTTCGCTGTGTGGTATGGGTCAATGCCAAGTCTATGGCTAAATATCATGTGCATGATGAAAAGCGATATAGAAAACTAGATTGTGCTTAGATTAGGTATAGATAAAAATATATTTATAATTATATAGAAATATATATAAACTGGTTTATGTACATATACTACATTCATATAAGTGTGAATGAAAATGAAACATAGTGTTGGAGAAATAATTGTTTTAAATGTGTCTTATCTCTGTAAATTAAAATTAGATTATTAAATGATTTGCAATTAAATAGAGTGATGATGTTAAATGTGTAACTAGAATTTTTCCTCTACAATCTTGGTATTACATGTTATGACATTTGGGTGTTGCTTTTGTTGCAAACTCCCCATGTGAATTTAATGGTTGGAAAGTGTGTTAGTTAGTTGAATGGGAAGTCTTGTAGTTATTTTATTTGAGGGACTGTTTTTGTAAATGGTTAGCTTGTATTCTAGAGGCTAGGAGAGAAACTTTATTCTTGTTGAGATTGGTTAAATCTTGGTGATGATAGGCTTGTATTGAGCATTAGTGTGGTGTCCATTAGCTGGCACAGTGTGTCCATCTTTGTGATTGATCTTTTTGAAACTTATGGGCAGGAAGGATTATACCTCGCTGTGTGATCATGGTTTAATTGTGTTGTGCAAGCAGAAATGGTTTTGGATTTTATATGGTTTCTTAGTTGTCAGTAGGGAGTGGCTCTCAGTGGGGGTCTGACACACAAAGGGGTGCCAGGGTAACTCACTGAGGGTTTAATCAAGTGATAATTTAAAAAAAAATTGGGGGAATTGGGTAGCTTTCACAATAATAAGATAATGGATGTCTCTCTCATGGCTCAAGCGCTTGTATAGGCTTGAGGTGAGATGAGAAGCATAGTTTGTATAGGGGTCCAGTGGCCGGTAGAGGCAACCAGGGTAACCCAGGATGGGGGGGTTGGGTAGCCTAGGAAGGTTATGCCAGGGTAACCCATAGAAAATTATGTAGTGACACTCCTCTTACGACAACTGAGTATCCTTGTGATTTTGTCTCTCCTTGCTATGGTATGCCTCTTGAAGCGATGTTCTATTGATTAATGTTGTTTGTACTTGTTTATTGTTATTTTTTCAGCTTTGTGAGTCTATTGTACTTGACTGACAATGTTGGTGGGACCTGTTGTTTCCTCCTAGCACGGGGGGTGAATCTCTAGATTCATGTAGTAGGGAGGAACGTGTATCATCTCCATTGGGTTTCCCTTATGTTCATGATGTGGCTATCCTTCTAATCCATTGTCTTTAGCTTTCCATTGACTCTTGGAAGATAGGTCATTATATTTGTTATGCATTGTAACTTATAATGTATCATGTATTATTGTAAAGTACTCCTCATTTGTTCGAGGAGGTATCTTTGTATAAATGTAAATGTAATTTGTACTGATATATCACTCTTATGCAAGAATTTTGTAAACAATGAATCTTTTCATGTTAATTGAATGAGAGAAGATAGTTAATCATCTATGTTATGCAATGAATGTTTCACTTGATACGTATGTTCGATTGTAATGTGAACTATAACATGCTTAGTGATGTTTGCATGTAATAGTTAATAAGTTATGTGGATTATAGTTTGAACTTTGGTAAGATAAGTAATGCATTCATGCACCCTAGGGGACTTAGGAAGATAATTAAGTTATGTTTAGTATCATTGCACAACTTTGCATTAAAAAAAAAAAAATTGTTCAAATTTTCGTAGTGCAAGTTTTGTCCTCTAGGGTATCCAGTGGGACGTTACAAAATTGTTCTAACCAAACATATTTTAGATGTTTCAAATATTTTGTCCAAAATTACTTCATTGGCCCAAAGTGGGATACAATTCTAAACTTTCATCTAAGAACATGGTTATGTTTCTCATTATCTCCTTATATTCTAGGACAATGTATTTTGAAGAGTAAAATACATAGTTAGTGTCTTTGGGCATATTCCCCTTGTTTTGGGAATTTTTATTATATTTGACATTTCTTCAATTTAAGAGACTTACATATATGTGGGATGATGAATATACATGTATTTATTATTGTTGACTAGGCTAGATATGTTGATGGAAAAAGCTCTACCTATGATTTGTGTTCCCTATTTTGACTTCTAGATAGTTGGATGTATTAATTCTATTTTAAGGTCATTATTATAAATATTATTGAGTATTTTATAGATATTAGGTCCTATTATAGAGTGATGGTATTTGGCATATGTGTAAAAATTTGGATTAAATCACAACATTCCAAGAGTGATATTGGATTTAGTTTCTTATTTTCTATACTTGGGCATGGTGGAGGATGAGAGTGTTGTGGTTAATATACTAGTCACTTGATGGATATGGTAGATGCTTGGTAGAGCTCATGAGCACATAGGAGTCAAATTTTCAACATGGTTTACCCTTGGCAATTAGTTCATTTTTTTGTTGTTCCTTTTTAATTTTGAAGGTATATGACAAGTGGATGAATATTGGGATTAGGTGTATCATACAACTTACAAATCCTAGTGTCCATATTATTTAATTATTTATCATTTTATGTCTTGGCCATTATGCTCTGTGTAATTTTCAGTATTAAGTGTGTAAAAGTGTATATTGTAATGAAAGATATGTAAAAGTATCTAAGACAAAGATTGCAATGTAAAATATATTATGACACATAACAACGTTAATGTGGGGTTACATATAGTGGTCATATAAGAACATTTTCTATTATTAGGTAGATATCTAATGTAATAAGTACTTCATGGGGCCATGTTTGGGATTTACATATGTCAATTTGCATAATGGAGGTCATAAATTTTTTTATAAGAGTGCTTTTCTATTTTAGGATAGCTCCACTCATGTGAGGGTTGAGAGAATTTCAATCATACTATTTTAGGACCTTGTTTGAGTATATGGTATTTTTTTGGTTGTTTTTGCACATCCTTAAGTCTATATGTAAGGTGATTTTGTAGCGCTATGGTATTGGTTTTTTACCAAAGAAAGAATATGCTAATATCCATTTTAAAACAAGAGACTATATATTTTGGCTATTTATTGTTAAATAATACATTGTTTAGATGCTTTGGAGGTTGAATTTTTTTAAAGGATTTTTCCAAGGTATATTTGTGTCATTCTACTTCTTGTGATTGTTTATTTTCTATTTCTCTCATTCTTTTTTTTTTAAAGTGTGGTTTAAATGTTGAAATATTGTTGAATTTATTATAGATTTGATTATTGTGTTATTCTCTTGAAAGGGTTCATGTGAAAAATACTTATACTTACTAATTATGTTTATCTTTTAGCTTAATTATTAAAGGGTTTGTGGGTACTTTTACTTATATTTAATTGTTTAAAATGATCTAAAATTCCCTAAAGTTTTACACTTTGATTATGACCTAAAATACCCAAAAAAATTACTCTTTAAATTAAAACAATATATCTCAAATCAAATCCAAAAGTTATCTTCAAACAACATATCTAAGTTGGGTAATTTGAATCTTCCAACATCATTATTCTACTTAATTATAGAAACAACTAAACTCCCTACCACATGTTTTTCTTTTGCATATGACATCGAATTAAGTTTAATAGACCATGACTTTTTTAATACTTACCAATTAACTATTAATATTTGTATCATTTATTAATATCTTTAAATATTAGTATTAAAAATGTAAATATTATAATATATTTATTTTAGAGTGTTAGAAGGAAATTTTCACTATACAAAAAGAAAAAAGTATATTTTTAATACTATTTAACCATAAGTGTTATCAATAACCCAAAATTGAGCATATTACCTTTAGATTCCCTCCCTTATAAAGGGTAAAAGATTATATCTATATGAAATGTTGGAAATGGTTATGCGCGACGCTGGATGGTCCTCAGCATTACCCAATGACATCCTCAGTCTCTTCAAATCTTGGCCCAGGATTCAAAAGACAAGTCTCTTTGGTATCCTTTGGACGATTTCCCCCTCTCTCCTAATTTGGGAAATCTGGAAAGAGCGGAATAGAAGGGTCTTCCAGGAGAGAAAGCTGGATGTGGATTCCTTCTTGAACAAATTTGAAGCGGCTATAACAGAAGTAGTTAATAGCAGAAACTTGAAGCATGTCAAGACAAATGTTTCCTTCACTGAATGGGACAGTGCAATCAGAAAGGAGTGGCCGAGGCTTAGTATTCCACCCTTTTTTGGCCAAGGCGGACAAGAATCTGAGAAGTTGAGAACTGAAGGGAGATGGTCGCCCCCAGCCTTCGGATGGTACAAGATGAACTTCGACGGTGCTGCGCGGGGCAATCCTGGGAAGGCTGGAGCAGGTTACATTGTTAGGGATTGGGAGAGCTCAGTGGTAGGTAAGAAGGCAGTCCCTCTCGAACAAACAACCAATAACATGGCAGAAATAAGGGCACTATTAGAAGGTCTCAGTCTATGTAAGAAAATTGGATTGACTAAGATCGCGATTGAAGGAGACTCTGCAATCATTATCAATGCTCTGAGGACTGGCTCCACTCCAAATTGGAAATTGAATGCCATGCTGGGCAGGGCCTTAGATTTACTGAATCACTTTGAGGAAGCAACCATCAATCATGTCTACAGAGAATTAAATAAGGTGGCGGACAGTCTTGAAAATTTGGCTGCAGATGGCACTCTGTTAGATACAATGGCTGGCAGGGAAGAGGAAGTGGTATTCCCCTCACAAACAGATTCTTAGAGTTAAACTGAAATTGTCATGAAAACTTCACTAGTCTCATCTTGCTGGCCTTGATCGGGTTGTTTCAGCCGAGGGTGGTCGGTCGGTGCCTCCTGTAAGGTATGAAGTGTGGGGTTGGCTTAACCAGCACACTCTAAGCGTTGACCGCTTAGGTGGCTGGTGTGGACCCTCTAAGCCTTTCGTTTTCTGTTTTGTTTTCCTTTGACTCTCCACGGTGACAATCGCTGTTATGGTTATGTTTGAATTCAATTTTGAATTTCTCCCGCCCGATCCATTAAAAAGCGGCAAACAAGGAACTAGTACTATTGCCTGTGCATTTCCACTTCAACACAATGTTTGCTCCTGTCACTAGCATTTTCCAATACAAATGGAGTGGGGCTAACAGATCAGAAATATGGTGTTGTTTCTATTTTCTTCCTCTCACAAATGCTTAAATGGTGCTGCATTTATCAGGTTATACTTCAGCTTCATCAAAGCAGCTATCTACTAACCAAATGCTTCACAATTTACTGGGTTTGTCTGCTGAACAACAAGAACTTTTCGTAGGGCTTTCCTGCTGAATGCACTCGCCAGGGTTTCAACTGAGATCAAAGAATGAATATATGCTAAGTTTCTCCATAGTCATTAATTCAAATTCTTTTATTCTTTCATTTTTTGTACCGATTTTCAAGTCTCACAGACTATTTTTAACCCCCATTATTTTGTAAGGATTACAATCCTAAAGTAAATATGTAACTATCTTTTCTTTTGCAAGACTCTTGATTCGTTTGTCAGTATTGAACGAAAACTTCAAGGGATTTTACAATTTACTGGGTTGGCCATTCTTTTACACAAAAATGAAACAGGCAACTAAACCTAAAAGTAGCCAACTCGTACTGTGAGCGTTTCTGCCAGAGTAGTACAAGTATGGAAGACAGCAACAAAAATGTTAATACAGATCAAAAATATTATAATCGCATACACTCTATCACCATATGATCATATGAATCCAACAACGCTCTTTTCTTACTCTTTCAAATAGTTCATACTGGAATCTTATGTGTTGCAGTTCGTTCTTTGGTTGAACTAACCATAGTGCAAAAGCTACACCTGTGTGATAGAATTGGCTCGATTTGAAGGATGATTTTCAATCTCATTAGTGTTATAAATGTAGTTTGTATGGATCACTTGTGAATAAATTATAAAAATTCAGTCTTCCATGTTTTTAAGAAGAAGCAAGCAAATTTGGAATGTTACTGTGACATTCAAATCCTCTCTTATATTTTTCAAGAATATGTAAGTGTTTGTGGTATAAAAAAAAAATTGTTTTGTTTTTTTTCATAAAATAGTTGGGTGAATATGAACTTTTGATAGAAACAAGATGATTCAACATTCATATCCATATGGTCTTTCTACATTTAAGTGTTGTTATAAGCAACAATGTGTTTTAAATGTATATGAGTCAATTCATTGTTTTGACACAAAGTTATGTTCATTTTATGATTAAAATACACATGCACCTTTCCATTCTTTTTAAACGAATGTGTTAAAATAGGGTTTTGTTTAATTGTATTATTTGGTGGTTAGTTTGGGTTGTATTTTGTCACTTTGTGATAGTGGGTTAAATTCTTAGTATTTAATTTATTCATTAGAAAGTGTCATTCCAAATTTTTCTCTTTCTAAAGGGTACATGTAATCTAAAATTTTTGAGGATTAAGATTATGTCATAATTGTAGTTTGTCCTTAATAAATGGGGTTGTTCTTGTTTTAGAAATTTATTGACATCTAGTTGGAAATCAACTTAAGATTTCAAGCCTTCACTATAAACTTGATATTCACCTAATTATTGACACTACTTAAGGATTTATGGAGAAGAGCTTCCTCGTAGACTTGTAGTAGGTCTAGACTAGTAAAGTACCAAGTTGCTTTGAAGAAAACACAATAGAAGCTATGAATGGAAGGTCCCTTCTCATTGACCATTTACATAAGCACATAATGAAAATCTCATCAAATGTGAGTGGAGCATCAAAAGAGGCTTGACCAAACCAACCAACACTAGGGGGAATATACAAGCATTATTTTAATTTTTGAAAAAACTTTCCAAAATTCTTTAATGCATAAAAAGACTAGTTTATAATGGTCTAGAAAGGCTTTATAGACCTTTGGGAGGAACATGACTTTTTTATATGAAAATTGGACACCTTAATTTTTTCTCTTACCTACTTGAGGCAAAGGGATTTGGGGAATTTCTTAGTGGCTTTGTCCCCAAATTTGACCAACGAAGCCAGGCTCTAATTTGAGTGTCTTTAGTCTAGTGGTATTTAATAAATTTAATCTTAGGCTTGAATTGAGCAACTAGAGTTTGATGTTGGAGGTAAAAGAGGTTATTTGTACGCTAACTATAAATCTTCACAAGCTCCTTGGAAGTAATGTCATTGGCTTTCTTGTAGATTTTTTTTTTTTTTTTTTTACCATAATATTATAGAAATTTGGGGTGGATGTAACCATACCATTCCACTACTCAATCTTAATAGCAATGAGTGGAAACTATGACTTAAGGTTCTAAATCCTTATGTTGAGTTTGATAGAACTCCACTAGGAAAATAAGTCAGATATTTAAATAAAATTATGTGTTGGGGAATTCTTGAACCCCATTATTTCTCACAAACTAAAACATATTGGGATGGTTGTTATAAAGGATGATCTTTGGGTTCACTTTCACTAAGCATCCATCATATGCAAAGAGGTGGAGCATGTACTTCCCATGAGTCGTGATGTGATTTAGCTACTCAAGCAAATTATGATACATAGTTAAGAATCATGAGTGAAATGGATGTTGATCCCATGTATTTTTTCAAAGCATTATGTGATGTTAACAAGCTAGAAGGAGAATCACATTCTACTTTTGCACAAGGTTTATGGATGCTCTATCCAAATTTCTTGCATATTATAGACCTAACAATTCAGTATGCATTGATTTACTTAGTCAAGCTTATGAATGGGTTTGAGTGCTATACCAAAAGAGTTGAAGCTTATTAGGTTTGATTAAATATATTAAAAATCATTATGATTATTGAGAAAGTAAGAAACGAGTATAAAAAAAGCATTATGGCTAACCTAAATAAAAAAAGAATTCCATCACATTTGTAAATGAATTATATATAGAAGAGTACAAATATTCCTGCTATGATAAAAGAGATATATTATATAATCAACAAATGGAAAAAATGTGTGTTGAATGGATATTGTAGAATATACACTATAAATACAACTTATGATAAGGAAGATGAAATGTAAAAATGTCCACCACATGAAAAAGCCATAAATCAAAGAATAGATAGGTGTTTAGAACCTCAAGCTAATAGATTATCTCATATTATTGATGATACTAAACCAATGTGTTTATATGTTCAATCAAAGGAACATGAACCTAAATATTTACTTGGTGTCCCCCCAGAATTCAACTCCTTTGAGGGGTGTGATGACATTGGCCACCTTGTTGAAGGCATTTTCACACACATGGATGAGATGGATTGTTGCATACTTGTAGATTAGTATGTTATGAATATTATTGTATAATTTACCAATGATGTTGTTGAGGGATGACATATTGGCACTCCATTTGAGTCCCCTAAACATAGTCTTATATATGAGGAGTTTCTTGCCTTGTCAACTATGATGACAATGAATTTGATGAGATCTCTATTGTTTGTGACTACTCTAATGAAGACCAATTGGATATTTTTATTTCATAGGAAGAATTTGTTGACGTGTTTTTCAATCACTATCAACTTAGATAAAATTCATAGTGAACTTAATCTCTCTTGAAAGAAAATTAAATTATGGAACATAATTTAATCATCTTAAGGCTTCAAATTTTAGGTCTTGACTTAAAGGGTAACTCATAAGTACAATGTGGATACTAATCAATAAAGGGACTTACGTGCTTGGAGACTACAAAATAGGGTTAGATATGAAAAATAAATTCTTAATTCACATATTCCACCCTAAATAAGTACTTTATGATCCATAATTTGACTAAATTTTTATATTCTGGAATACTTTATCATCTAATCTATAATATATTGATGCTTTGTATCTTTAAATTTAGATTTATATTCTCTTCAATTGATTGCAATGATTCTTAGCATGATCATTTAGAGGAGAATGTAGGTCTCTTTATTGAGAATGCATAATAAGTTGTAGCAATGATGAACATAAGGAAAAATGCCTTGTATGATGAACCAACAACTCCATCAAACATTATAAATAGTGTAACATACCAACCCTTATTGAAGTAAAAATTTATAATTTTTCACCTTATGAGTAAATAAACTATGTAACAAGCCATTGCAATAAAAAATTTCTATTCTTTATTAAAAATATATACAAACAAAGATGCATATCATAATACAATAAGGATCCCTTTTTATTTCTATAATTTCATAAGTTACATCAACATAAGAATGCATACATTTACATACATAACTCAATGAGCTTTGGAACAAATAGCTGTAAAACGGTCTAGGATCCTTCCTTTCAAATCTTGGTTCTTTTGTCGCCTGGTGTGGAGGAGAAACATCACTCAGGTGCTTTTCCACCAACCATAGACTCTTAATGCAGTCCCCCACATATCTATCATTTGATAGATGGCCCTTCCCTTCAACAAAGATGTTGGAAGAGTAACCAATAACGACAACCAACTGAGCATAGTGTTGTGTCCTACATAACTAGAACTTTTTAATCTCACAATCTCGAACTAGCATGTAATACTGGATCACAATGAACTGACAATGCAGTCATGGTAATCACACAATCTAGAGTGGAGTCTTGAACATTCACACTACTTTTGCCAAAGTGTTCTCATTCAGTACTTCAAGTGAAGGTCATCTATCACATACACTACTCAAGGCTGATTTGACTTAAGGCCATCTTAAAATGTGCACAGGTATTTACTTCAATGGATAATCTATCACCCCAGAGATAACCTATCACCATCTTAATCTACTTTGAATAAACCTACTTAACAAGTAAGAACACAAGCTCCCTTCCATACTAAATAAACAACCCTAGGAGTAATCACAAGCTTTCCTAGTTAAATTAATAACTTAGATAAGTGCATCATATATATTATACAAGTTCAATCATATCTAGTATAAACAATACCTATGATTAAAAACAATCTCCTATTATGGAGTATTTAAAAGAATAGCATAAGAATAGCATAAAAGCTTCAAATCTCTTTTCAAAGATAATCTAATTTCTCTAAATGCCCACACTGGATAAGACAACTCAAGCATATATGGAAGACACATCATTCCTAAGTAAAGTAATGAAGAAGAAGATATTCTCATGCTTGTTATTGCTTATCCAAATAATTGATAGCAATGCAACCTTTTCCCAAAAACAACAAGTTGATAACAACTTTCTAGAATGTCACAATGATCTCTATCTCACTAGTTGATAGTTCTCTTCACTTAAGTGACAACTCTCTCACAACTATATAAATTTATTTCTCTCTTCTCACAATAAAAACAAAGTAGGAAATAATGTAGTAAAAGGACTTGCAAAATAAATGGAAAGATGTGTAATCTTGTTGAAAGAATGTGTCCCTTCAAATGAAATGGCTCTGCTATTTATATAGCAGTTTGGTAACCTTTTAGCCTATAGTTTAGGCATGTTAATGGACAAAAACATCCATGCAAAGAAACACATGAATCTTAGCTAAAAGGTGTCAATCAAACAAGCTTATACTCAATAAGAATTTCAATAGATCAACTTACAAAATTGTCAGCAAACAAAGACTCGTTCAAATCTACATAAGCTTAATTCAAATTAACTTAATCGATAGACATCTACAAAAATTGGGTTTGCAGAGGTGGCGCCAAATTCATACCATACTCCTCAATGTTGGTGTGGTTTCCTTTCCTTTAGAAATAGTCAACTATCAAATCGTAACACCAAGCACTATCGACTTGGTTTGGGAGTGAGTCGACCGAGATGTTAAATGCATAAATGACAAAGTCTCCTACAAATATATTAAACATGGCAAAAATGTTTACTAAGTCAAATTTTATCTCTATCAAAGGCATCGACCAAGTCCAAGCTTGTACCGATATGTGATAGCAACTTGAAATGAATTTCATATGTTTCATATCATGTGGCATAAAGAGTGAAATTTGGCTTCACAAAATAGTCATAAACAACTTTCATTCGGCTTCCGTAATCATAGTCATTATTGACTATTATCGACCTCCAATATCATAGTCATTATCAACTATAAACAACCTTTATAAATAGGCTTCTACTAAGAAAATAATAGGACTTCGATATATATAATATATATAATATGTTTAAATATATATTATTATATATATAATGTCATATACATATATATATATATATACCATTTATATATATGTATATGTATATATATACATATATAACATTAATATATATTTACATATATGTAAATATCATAAACTATCAATGTAAATATTAATACAATATTTACACAAGTATACATTTGATAAATAAGTATAAATGAATACAATTGAGATAGTATTTGCATTTAATCACAATATTTCGAATGTATGCATACATACATATGTATAAAGGTATATTCCTCTATGTACACGTATATGTAGGTATATCTATATCGATGCATCCTTATGAGTGTGTCCATCAACCAACTTACATGTGTATCAATAATTACCATCATATTGATAAGTATCTACGTGTAGTACATCTATACATGTGCATATACATGTCATTAGATCCGACTGACATGTATGTGCAAATATATACACTTACCCCATGTACGTCATAGTTATCAATATAATCGTAATCGTACAATAAAAATCTCCAAAGCTCAATTAGATAAACATCACCCAATAATGCATGAAGTATTAAACAAGATTCTATCAATGCAAACACATCGACTAAGGATGACTTACCTACTTCCCACAAATTGACTCAACTTAATCACTATAATGTGGTGTGTGTATGCTTAGATAGTTTACGTTACCAGTTATTCGACCAAGATCTTCTCTCGAGTGATACTTCCCCTCTGCTTGGAGGAATGGAACATATACCTATATCCACTAACACATGCACATAATAATCAATTGTTCACAACATATGCAATATACATAAAACATCTCCAAAGTTAGAATAATAATTCAATAACCATCCTTTCACTTATATGTAGTATTTTTCCAAGAAATAACATCAACTAAGATAATGTTCATCAAATGAGATAACGTTCACATTGATAACAAGGTACAAGCATAATTTATTCATCTTCGGAATTCACATTACATTCATATTTACCCAATGTAGTAATAGTAAATAGTAACTACACAATTGGGGTGTAACAAATAGTGATTCTTATTGGTGGCATCATACTACTCTCTTTGAAAATGACTAGGAATATAGAGAGTTTGAAGAGGATCAGCCCAAGGTACTATCAAACCATACAAATCATGGTGGATTCCTGGGCCAAGGGGATTGTCTCCCACATGTAGTTCAGATATTAAACTATATAAATCTTCTTGTTCCTAGTGATTGTAAGACATCTTTGACTGAACCTATTGTTGAATTGAGGAATGATCAATTGCCCTATTATCATGATCAACTCGACCCTAGAGCATAACCGATGTCTTTGATATTTTGCATTTTAATTTTTCTAACTTGGAGTTAAAGTATGATTTGAATAAGTTGGGATAGATGTATACTAAGGTTTTCTTGAAGTGTAATACATATGAAGGCTCTAAATCTAATATGAAAATAAAATATGAGGTTCGTGTTTTATATATTTCTAATCCAAAAAATGTGAATTATTTTATTAAACTTTCTCCAACATGATAGACTTTTAACTCTACATAGTTGTAACCTTTCTTTTATATGAGGTATTAAAAATGATGTTGCATATGATATTCATGAAAATTATGATGTATACACTCCACATGATGAGGTACTTCATTTTATCCCATATTGTAAAGTCTAGATAGGCTTGGCAAGTTATAACAATGGTAGATTTAGAAATATGGTGGGATGTGTTGATGATAACATGTCTACATAGGTATATTGTGATGGTATTTTCATATCAAACTTCAAATAATCATTATAGAAAAAGTTTTTAATAGAGGGAAATATTGGTTTTGCATATCTGGTGGTCCATTGCCACCAAATAATGTTTGAAAAATATGAATTTTGACCATTACAAGTTGAGCGGTTTCAAAGCACTCATGTTGGCACTTTTCTCTACACCCTAGAAGTCTATTATGGGATCTCATTATTCCCTCAAGGGGAATACAACCCTAAAAAAGGGCCATTTTTGGCACTTGCTTTTATGCCATGTTTCCTAAGTAGACTAACACTTGTTTGGTGAGAAAGGCTCTTTCCAAGCCCTAAAATGGCAAGATGTCTGCAATATTTATGTATTAAAATCTTTAACTATAGGTTTGATTTCAAATTACATCATTGATTTTAAAAAAAATTAGAATGATCCACTTCCTCTTTTTTCAAGTTGATTGGGTGAGTTTTGGGTCTAAAATCGATGTTCCACTATAGGTAGGTCCAAGGAGCATCATCAAAATAATCTTTTTTATGAATTTGGAAATAAAATGGGTGTTGAAAATTCATGGTGACATTTTAGATTTATTTTTGTGGTCATCAAGTGAGTTTGGTGGTCATGGTGAAAATTCTTTTAACAACTCGCAAATTGGTTGTCATTGAAAGGGACCCCTAAAAAATGGCCTATTTTTTTTTTAAATAAAATGATGATCCAAAGAAAATATAAATTCTATTAACAAATTTTCATGGCCTCTAGATGTCATTGAAGCTCATGGTGCAAATCTCGTCATTTTGGCTAGAACACCCTTAATTGGTGGTTTAATTTTTAAATTGGAAGTTTTAAAAATAATTTTGTATAGTTTTAAATTCTAGTGTAGGGTTATTTTAATTTCTTATTAATATTCATTTGGCCCATAAATGTAAAGGGTAAGAAAGTTAAAAAATCAAAACTTTAGGGGATACATAAATATTAAATATCAAGTTCTATATAGCAAGGGAAGGACACATAGAGCCTCCCATCACACCATCACAATGGGAGGGAATATTTCCATGAAAAATTGGTGATGATGTTTATATCTAGGGAGAGGACCCAGTAGTTGAGCACCCTAACTTTGCACTTCTAATTATCGTACATGGAAATTTCAAATCACTCCCAATTTTTTACAGCAACTTACTTGGCAATTCCCTTGCTTATAGCTAAGGTTTCAAGGCCACATCATCAAATATGATGCCACATCAGCATGCTTTTTGTCAAGGTGTCCAAAAAGGCCCAAAAAAAAGTGCTACCAATACTCGTGCATTCACATCACCCAGTAGTTGAGCGCTGATGTGGCATCACATCATTGGTTGTTTTTTAGATCATCAAAGGAATATATTTTGTTTAATTATGGGTAGTCATCATCAACACTAACAACTTTAAAGTCACAATTATTGGTCCAATATTGATAAAAATATTGTGCATTATATAAGGGACCTCTCCCCTATGATGCCTTCTAATATGCATACATTCATATATTTTAAAAACCAATTGAGACATGCATAGATTTGTTTTTATTTCTAGTGAATAGGTAAGAGTTCCCGAGGATTATTTTATTCACTTGCAAAGTGAAAATCTAAAAGGGAAAGTTTTCAGCCAAGGGTAAAAAGTTATGTGGAAAATATAATCCGAAAATTATTTTCAATTTACTTGGCTGGAAAATGGGAAAAATATATGAGAATTGTAAAACATTGGTCTATGAATTCTAAGTATGGCACTACACTCTACATCAATATTTGTGTATATATAGGTAAATATCAAGGATTAATGTGGAAGAATTTATGTATATCCCTTTGGGAAATGAGCTTTATAATAATGTTAGTTGCAATTGTTAAGAAAATTAATGTCCATTGATAAATCAATAATAAGGACTTTCTTGTTCTTGTTATACATTTTATCTCCAATTTTATTCGTATGCTTTAGGAAACCTTAGATAAGTTTGGAGATACACATTTGTTATATTTGTTATTGTGATTAGTTAGGTTTTCATTTAAAGAATGCAGTCAAACTTCCGTTATGAGTTGTTTATGATAGGAAATATTTCTACTCTAGTCCATGGGATATGCAAGTTGAGATGGGATAATCGAAAATGGGATGCATATTCATATTTTAAAAGAAATTGAGGGTATAGAGCTTCAACAATGTTGGAGAGTACAATCTAAAATCATCGAAATTGTCGAGTTACATATTTACCTAGTTTATTGGGATTGTTAGAGCTTCAATAATGTATGTTTGTTTGTATTATCATATTACAGTGTTTGGCCATACAGTTACCTATGGTTATGCAGTTACCTGTGGTTATCTGCAGTTATCTGTAGTTACAGCTAATTAACCGTATTGCTCCTGTTTAAAAATAGTTACATATTTATTTAGTTTGTTGGGATTGTAATCCTTACAAAATAATGGGGGTTAAAAATAGTCAGTGAGGCTTGAAAATCAGTAAAAAAACGAAAGAAGAAAAGAATTTGAATTAATGATTATGGAGAAACTTAGCATATATTCATTCTTTGATCTCAGTTGAAACCTTGGCGAGTGCATTCAGGAGGAAAGCCCTGCGAAAAGTTTCTGCTGTTCAGTAGACGAACTCAGTAAACTGTGAAGCATTTGGTTAGTAGATAGCTGCTTTGATGAAGCTGAAGTAGAACCTGATAAATGCGGCACCATTTAAGCATTTGTGAGAGGAAGAAAATATAAACAGCACCATATTTTTGATCTGTTAGCCCCGCTCCATTTGTATTGGAGAACGCCAGGACAGGAGCAAACGTTGCATTGAAGTGGAAATGCGCAGGAAATAGTACTGGTTCCTTGTTTTCTGCCTTTTAATGGATCGGGCGGGAGAGATCCAAAATTGAATTCAAACATAACCGTAACAGTGACTGTCACTGTAGAGAGTCAGAGGAAAGCAAAACGGAAAACGGAAGGCGTGGAGGGCCCACACCAGCCACCTAAGCGGTCAACGCTTAGAGTGTGCTGGTTAAGCCCAGCCATGAAGTGTGAGGTAATGGTGGCAGTGCTCGGGTCGGTGAGGTCTCTCCAAGCTGGAGGCATACACATTGCTGTTAGAAGGAAAAGACGGAAAGTGTGCCCAAGACACGTGGAGTCGAGGCCTGGAACAGGCTCTACTATTTCTGTCTTCCCCAGATTTGGATAGATTGGTGTTCTGTATCTGCTGGCATGGCTTTGGTTTAGTCTTTGTGTTGAAGAGTAGGCATGGTCAATTATGTTTTGGGGGTTCTGTAGAATGTTAGCCAATCTCTAGCCCAATTTCAGTAAATTTAGTAGTTAGTTGGTGCGTCAAAGACAGACACGATCTCTGTAAGGGGCAGCTGGTCTGGAGCTTAGCTCGACTTGCAGATTTCTTATTTGTAAACCTTTATATTATGCAATACATATCATTATATTACTTAGTTTTATAATAAATATTATTATTTGAATTTAAAATTTATTAAAAAATCAGTAATTTTTTATAAAACATCATATATAAATAATGTATCTGATTATATATATATATATATTCTTTTTTAATTGTTCTGAATCATTTTGATCTATTTTCTTTTCAATTGTTCTTAATCATTTTGATTTTTTTTTTTTAACATAGAACATTCTGAAGATGTATAAATTTATACAAAACCATGAAAAAATAATTTAATAAATTCTTAAATTTAAAATTACAAATAATCAAATATCTAAAATATAAAATATTTGTTGTTCTACTGAAGAGTGCACTAAAGGTTGGTAGACTAAGGTGCATAGAAGGAAAAAAAGCCCTCCAAAATTTGTTTGGAACCTTTACACACTATCTTTGCTGCTACAAAGTAAAGGGAGTGTAATCTAGATTAGGGACTGTTTAATTTTGGTTTCCTTTGGTCTTTTGCTGATTTAATATTTCGTACCAACTTTGTTTCTTATAATTTTATTGTTTGACTATAATATTTTAATTTTTTTATTAATTATTTCGTAATTGCACAAGAATTTAAACCCTTTCAAAAATCCAAATCTATTCAGTTCATATCTTTATCTTTATTTGACCATTCATATGTTCTATTCAGAAATGCACGTAGAAGTAAAATATTTTTCTTAGACTTTAAGTTTGCCGAGATCTGCCATGTTTGGAAGTAGATAATCCTTGTTCGAAGAAATACTAAGACATTTTTATTGAAGTCCATGAAGCCGAATCCAGTCAGCCTCCATAAAAACTTCAATACATATACCAGCAATGTAAAAGGATTTCAATTATTAGCTGATATCAAGTCAGACATTTTTATTGAATTCTGAGCAGACTTTTATTCTGGTTTCTCTCTTTCTTTCAAGCCATATCAACAAAGGTCTTAGTTAGATTTATCGGATGCCCACTGAATCTCTTTCCCTCTGCAATCTTTGCTTGCTGAATATCAAACAAAAGAAAAGTTTAAATTTTATGACCTTATTCAGGTGATATTGAATAAATAATCACATTGTGATACACTTTCACCAAATATATAAAGCTAAGAAATTATTAACAGGTCCAATGGCTACAAAGTCTTATTAGCACTTTCTCCAAGTGCATAATGTAAAAGCAGTTAGTAATATCCATGCCTACATCAATATTTTCTTGTCTTTCTACCATTTGTCCCTTTGAAAATTTTCTTTGCTAAAAGCAACTTTTGATAAGGAATCACTGTAATACATGGTAACCTGTTTTTATGTATCCAAAATAATACTATTGGAAAATAAACTAATGTACAATTAATCATTAGCAGAAACAACCTGGCAAGAAAAGCATCAAATTATAAGGATGCACTTATTTACAAAGGCGGAAGAAATTGATAGAGCGTTAATTCTACAGGAGAAATTGAAATGACCTAAAATGAACTAAAATTGTTGGATAGCATCGAGCAGTATGTGGCTGTTTTGTAGATACCTATCAAACTTATATGGATCTGAGGTTCATATAGAGTTCAAGTGCACACTTCCAAAAAAAACAAGAAAAAACCTAAATAGGTTCATGTATCATTAGTTTTTTGAAGTAAAAATTACTGTGTAAACTCTCACTGGGCCTCATATCATTACAGTTCTGAACATATCTAAGATGCTATTGACAACAACCACTTCAGAGATTTGTCATATCTGAGGTGTATTTTTCAATTCATCGTGATATGTAGAAATCATAACAGATGGCATTAATGAACCAAATTCCTCATTCAACAGACATTTTGAATAGTGTGTAGATGTAAAGCCCATCTTATTCCTTCAGTTTTTAACATGGAAGATTATGGAATATCACAAATTATCAAAATCATCTTCATTAAGGAATAGTTCATTTAGCATTCATTGCATATAGGTGATTAAGTATACTTGAGTCGAAGTAGTATTGAAATGGATGATCTTTTGGGAAGTTCAAATACTTCACCCATGTGTATCACCTAGATGCAATGAATGCTAAGTGCACCATTCATTCCCATAAAAAATAGATCCATTCCACCTACTACTCATGAAATATGGGTCAATGAGTTTGATTCATAAACTATAAAATTGAATCTTGATATTAATATAAGACCTGACACACTGCAGAAAATTCCTCCTACTTATCAGATTCATATTGTCAGGTTTCTTAAAGACAGAAAAAATAAATAAGTTAAACCACCTTAAATAATAGTCATCAAGATTATATCATTGACCAGATTCTTTTAAGACACAGGTTACTTCTTAGACTCCCATCAAGGCTCACAATACATTCCATTCTATAATAAGGCTGATAGCCAATATTTTTTAAAGTCTGCCTGCATAATGCATTTTATAAAGTCTACCTTGCATATTCTTTCAGAAATTTGAAATGCAAAAAAAACACAAGATGCAGCATACACAACAACCACCCAAAAACTAAAGCCTATGAATCTTTTAAATGTTGATTAGATTTACACTAAGCCATTATCCCTTAACAGTAATCAAGGCATCTTGTAATCTAAAAATTTCAAAACTAAAGAATAATAAATTGGTAACAAAACTTACCTCCAGCCATTTGAGTGAGGGCGAGAGGCAGGGAAGAATAAAGAGATTAAAACAAAAAACAACAAAAGAACAACTCAGATTTATATGTATACTTAATCCAGAAAAATTAAGCACCAGCTGCAGCTACAAATGAAAATTGAAATCAGAAAAATTCATTCACTTATTTTTCTTCCATTTTTTTCTTCTGTGTAAAAATATCATAGAAAACGGTTTATAAAAGTTTCTGGGCAGAATACTTGAGAAGAATGTACAACTACAGCTTGTACATTAATTACAATTAATTTCATCATAAAATCCAGCTAAGAGAAACTAAGATAAGTCTTCAACTGAGTATATTTGCATGATCAAGCATTCCTAAGCAGCTTTGCGAAAACTGAAATGTCTCCTTCACTAAAGGTTTTGTAAAGATATCCGCAAACTGATCTTTAGACTTATAGAATTCTAAGCAAATCTCTTTATTGTTAACAAGCTCTCTGATGAAATGATACTTGATATTTATATGCTTAGTTCTCTTATGAAAAACATGATTTTTGGATAAAGCAGTTGAGAAATTGTTATCACAAAATATTGTAGTAGCTTCTTTCTGATCTTGCACTAAATCTTTTAACATCCTACGCATCCACACAGCTTGACATGCTGCACTAGTAGCGTCCACATATTCAGCTTCAGCTGATGATAAAGTCACAATAGGCTATTTTTGTGAAGCCCGTGAAATAACACATGTACCAAGATGAAAAACGTATCCAAATGTGTTTTTTTTGTCATCTATACTACCCCCACAATTGCTATCTATATAACCAAAAAGCTTGAAATCATCTGAAATAGAATACAATATACCAAAGTCTTTTGTACCACTCACATACCACAATATTTTTTTACTTGCCTGCCAATGAGACTCTTTTGAGGATTCCATAAACCTTGAAATTAGGCTTACACCATACATAATATCAAGCCTTGTGGCTATCAAATACATAAGACTTCCTACCAGCCTTTTGAACAATGTAGGATCCACACAATGTCCATCATCCTCTTTGCTTAACTTCAATCCCATCATGATTGGTGTTGGGGCTGCTTTGCATTTCACCATATTGAATCTCTTCAAAATTTCACTTGCATATTTGGATTGAGAAATAAATATACCAGCATTAGATTGATGGACTTCAATGCCCAAAAAATACTTCATAAGTCCCAAGTTAGTCATTTCAAATTCACTCTTCATTGCTATTTTGAAAACATCTATGCTGAGATCACTAGTAAAGATTAGATCATCCACATACAAGCAAACAATTAACATGTTACCTTTCCCATTTACTTTAATGTACAAAGTTGGCTCACAACTACTTCTTTGGAATCCATCTTGAATAAGATAAGAATCAATATGGCTGTACCAAGCTCTAGGAGCTTGCTTCAATCCATAAAGTGCTTTTTAGCCTATAAACTTTATTTTCATGACCTGATATCTCATAGCCTTCTGGCTATTTCACATACACTTCTTCATCTAGATACCCATTTAAAAATGCTTATTTCACATCCATTTGATATACAACCCATTTATTGTGAGCAACAATAGCCAATACTATTCTAACTATGTCCATTCGTGCAACAAGAGAAAATGTTTCATTGAAATCTATTCCAGGCTATTGACTAAAACCCCTTGCAACTAACCTTGCTTTATGTTTTTGCACTTTTCCATCAGCATCTTGTTTAGTCTTATAAATCCATTTCACACTTATTGCATCTTTTCCTTCAAGCAGATCAACCAACTCCCATGTTTCGTTCTTCTCAATGGACTCAATCTCTTCATCCATGGCTTGTGCCCATTTATCATCACCAATAGCTTCTTCAAATGTCAATGGATCATAAACATGAGAAAATAAAGCAAGAATTGAAAATGAATTTGCTGCATCATTATATAACTCACTCAAACTCCTTGTTTTTGTTGGTAGCATGCTTGCTAATGTTGGATTAGAAGATGTAGAACTATTTGGAGTGCTAGATGGAGTTGCTCCAAGGATACCAGTTGATGCAGGTACTACTGTAGTTGACTATGGAGTATGTTGTACTGATGGTGTAGACAACAACTTTGTAGATCTTCTTGGTGTGAATGAAGGTGTAGCTTGAGCTACTGAATGTGGTGTTGTCCTAGGAGTGGAAGGCGTTGCTGTTGGAATCACTTCATCTACCATATCATCATGAGGAATGACAATTGTAATATTTACAATCTTTTCTATACTTCCATCCCATGCTTCATTTTCCACAAATTGAACATCACGGCTGATTATAACCTTCCTAGTAATAGGATTAAACAACTTGTATGCCTTTGAATCTTCAGAATAACCAACAAATATACATTTTTGTCCTTTATTATCTAACTTGCTCCTCAACTCATCAGGAACATGTGCATATGCAACACAACCAAATACCTTAAGATGAGAAACACTATGCTTCATACCTATCCAAGATTCTTGAGGTATCTTATTTTTCACACTTTTTGTTGGGCACCTATTCATAATATAAACAGCAATTGCCACTACCTCATCCCAATATTTATTAGGTAAATGTTTGGTTGCCAGCATACTATGAGCCATCTCCATAATAGTTCAGTTCTTCCTCTCTGCCACACCATTTTGTTGAGGTGTATAACGGGCTGTAAATTGCTTGTATATGCCATGTGCTTTACAAAAATTCATAAAATCATTAGATACATATTCTCCACCTCTATATGTCCTTAATACCATGATATAATGGCCACTCTGCTTCTCCACAAGTGCCTTGAATTGCTGGAAACAAGAAAATGAAATAGATTTGTGTTTTAGAAAATAAACCCAAGTTTTTCGTGTGAAATCATCAATGAAGGTAAGAAAATAAGTGTAGCCTCCTATGGATGGTGTTTGCATTTTTTGAAAAATATTTGAATATACAATCTCAAGTGGTGCTCTTTCTCTATGTGATTTTCCAATTGGAAAAGACTCTCTATGTTGTTTGCCCAATATGCAACCTTCACAAATTCTTTCCGGTTTTTCAATTAATGGCAATCCTTTCACCATGTTCTTCATATGTAATAGTTTCAACCCTCCAAAATTCAAATGTCCAAATCTGAAATGCCATAACCAGGATTCATCTAAAACAACTTATTGAAATGTTGTTTCAACTTTTATGTTTGTATTTTCTACCTTAAATGCTACTCTAGAATTCACATTATTTGTCTCATGAGAAGACTTGATTGTTGTGTCCTTCATAACTAGCCTTATTCTCAAGGGAAACATGCGGTTGTTAGTCATTTGCACTTTAGCAATAACCAGATTGCTTGAGAATTTATCCAAAATCACACACTCATTGTTTTCCAAATACACTCTAAATCCCTTTTGTACCAATTGACCAATGCTCATTAAATTATGTTTTAGGCTAGCAACATAGTATACATTAGGCATGTTTTTTTGCTCCCCCTCTTTGGTTAGAATATCAACTGTTCCTTTGCCTAAAACTGTGACCTTGTTGTCATTGCCAAGTGTGACTTCAGTTTGAACTGATTTATATAAACTAGAAAACAAATCTGCATTACCAGTCATGTGATTACTACACCTAGAATCTAAATACCATATGTCACTTGGGCTTTCTTGGACTACATTACATTCATCAAGAGAGTTCGTAGGAATTGCTTCAACAATTTTAGTGTATGCAATGAACATAGTGCTTGTTTGAGTGCTACTACTTGACTGATTTTGACCTTGTTTGTGTTGATCATATTGTTTTTTCTTGCATTCATTTGCATAATGTCCAAACTTCTTACAATAATGACATTGAACTTGTGATTTATCAACTTTTTGGCCACTTGGGTGACTAAAATTTTGATTTTGACCTCTAAAATTCTGATTTTGACCTCTACCAGTACTACTTGTAAAACTATTATTATGTCCACCTCTAGGTGAATTTCTCCCTCTGCCTCTAGGACTAAATCTTTGCTATCCTCTTCCATGAGTTATGGATGATTGAGATGGAAAAACATTTTCCAACAACATGTTTGACCTATTTAGTCTAGATTCATGATTAATAAGAGAAGCATGAAGCTCATCAACACTAAACTGACTCAAATCTTTAGTTTCCTCCAAAGTCACAACAAGATTATCAAATTTACTAGGGAGACTTCTAAGAACTTTCTCAACAATTTTCCTATCCTCTATGACCTCTCCATGTGATTTAATTTGATTAGTTAAACCAATAACATGAGTGAGGAAGGAGTCTATTGACTCTGTGTTTTTCATTGATATATTTTAAAACTCTCTTCTAAGAAGCTATAACTTAGCAGCCTTTACTTTTTTCATACCTTGGTAAGCAAATTGAAGTGTATCCCATGCCTCCTTGGCTTGCTTTGCTACTACTACTCTTCGGAGTAAGCTTTCATGCATTGTTTGGTGGATGTAGAATAATACTTTTCCATCCTTCTTCCTCTGTTCTTTCAAGGCATCTTCCTTAGCTTGTGTGAGTGCATTGTATGTTGCTTGGTCTGCTGGCTCCACATAACGATTCTCAATAATTTCCCAAACGTCTTGAGACTAAAAAAGGGCTTTCATAGTTAAAGACCAATACTCATAATTCTTTCCTATAAAAACAAGGGTTTGCAAACTGGACAAGGATGCACCAAAGGTGGAGGCCATGACTTCAAACAAAAAAGAAAAAAAAGGTTCCTTTGGCTCTAATATCAGATGAGGGCGAGAGCCAGGGGAGAATAAAGAGATTAAAATAAAAAACAACAAAAAGAACAACCTAGATTTATATGTATACTTAACCAAAAAAAACTAAACACCAGCTGCAGCTACAAATGAAAATTGAAACCAAAAAAATTCATTCACTTCTTCTTCCATTTTTTTCTTCTGTGTAAAAATATCATACAAAATGGTTCATAAAAATTTCTGGGTAGAATACTCGAGAAGAATGTACAACTACAGCTCTTCTCAACTACAGCGTGTACATTACATTAATTACAATTAATTTCACTATAAAAGCCAGCTAAGAGAAATTAAGATAAGTTTTATGGAGAAAGTTTTTCCAACAAGCAAAAGGGTAAAATAATAAATGTCATTAATTACACTTTTATGATTACTTAATATTCACCTTAAGTGAAAAAACCGTTTTCAACAAAAATAAATGACAAGCAATTTGCATTTAGAGGTAAAAAGCCTATTTAATAGACTTTAAAATATTAAAAGCCCGTGAAAGATGCCGCCACATAAAGTCACCGTACAACCGCCACTGCCAGGAGAGAAGATGCTAAACTACAGAATTTCCGTACATCCGTACAAAAGTGAAGTGAAAAACTGCAGTACTGCTGGAATGAAGAGAAGACTCTCTTGAGGAGCCATAAATGTTAGTGTTAGTTTCTCTCCGTAATCAACGGTCAGCTTTATAAGCTAACTTAAGCAAACATCAATGCTTCTTCTCATGCGATGTGCATGCAAACAATAGTGTTTCTTTTAATGCGTAATGCTAACTGAAGCAAACTGCAGATTAGTTTGCCTTTCACCGCCTCTTATCACCGTTGGTGGTTATTTATATGTAAATCTTGCATTTGATGTGAATAACAATACAGAAATTGGTTGATGCAAATTCAGTTCTTCTGTGCTTGATAAAATTTATCTCCGTAGATCTGGAAAATTCTACATGGTATCAGAGCAGGAGGAGGTAATTACAAGCCAATAGGTGAACCAATTTGTTGTATTTGACTAGTATTGTTGTTGTTCGACAGTGCTTGCAGCACCACAGAGTCCCACCCCTGTCAAATTTTGTGGTCTATTTGCAGAAGCTTGCCTAGATCTTCTGGCAAGGGGCGTATGGTGCAGCGATTCATAAATTTGCAACCAGAGGCTGCGAATTGCTTGATTGGGTAGGCTGTGGATTTTTCTTTTGCAGGCCCAGGAGGTGACAATTCACCACCAAAAGGTCACTCAAGGTCTCTCTCTTTGACCCAGCCACGTTGAATATACACCTACGTTCACTTTTCTATCAGTTTCTACGAGTAGAGAGGTCGATCCAATTGGCAGAGGCAGGCATCGTGCATTGCATTGATTAGAAGCCATTATCACGCAGGCCAGCGCACATAGTGAGAAGGCTACTAAGAAGTGAAAGTCATTGGCAGGCACTCAGAGGTGCGATTTGCTTTTGCTTATGCATGTAATTAGCTTCTCCTCTTTTATAGACATTTTCTAAATTTGTAAGTGCAACTAAACAATATTTGTTTATGCACAATGATAAAGTGTCAAAAATCAAGGGGGATTTATTACAAATTCATGCAGTCAACTTATATAGTCCATGCACTCAATTTATAAAGTGCCATTTTTCTGTATTTTTCTTTGAGGGGATTATGCAGGGCATTTTATAATTAATAGACTGAAATAAAGTTCCAGAAGGGGTAAATATCTAGTCTAAAAATGGGAATTAGAAATCATCCATCTGTCATCAGTTTGGGAGAAGGAAACTATAAGTCTTGGCGTGATGGAATCCTAAAGCACTGCCGATGGATTCATTCATTGCCGCATTTGTTTGGACTTATTCCTGAACCAACTGCATGTTGGCAGAAATCTGTATGGGAAAGTAGAAATGATCATGTCTTAGGATTAATCGGTTTAAGTGTTGGGGACCACACATCATGGGCTCTGTCACACATTGAGTGCCCTCGCACTCTCTGGACCACTCTATGGGAAATATATGGAGATCCCACTGAACCTCCATTCCCAGATAATCCCACTATAGACATGCTTCTCTCCCATGATAATGAGGATGATCCTTTGTATGACGATGATACTGAAGAGGAACTTAATTATTGGAAGAGTCTTGATTGTCCTGATGACACAGTGACATCTCTCCTTGTTTCTCCTCTTTCTACACCTCCTATATTGGCAACTATTCAGTCTCCTTCACCTGCTATTTCAAAAGAGATTTTGTCTTCTCCGAAGGCTACTTCAGATTCTCTTTTGCAGGTTCACTCTTGTCCTCTTGATCAGCGAGATGTCATCCTTTCAGACATTCATCATTTGTTTGCAGAGTCTCTCCTCCTTGATCATGATGACAACATTGAGGACATATGTCTTCTATTTGAGGACTCTTCTGTCCTTGCATCTGTTGCTGATTTTGAGTTCTGTGTTGCTTCTTCGAAAGCTTCCAATGGCTTATTGCAACAGGGCATCATACATCTTCCAGACATAGCTACTTGGGATTCGTATATTGCAGACATATCATCCTTGTTTGTAGAGTCCTATATTGCAGATCTGGAGGATTACTTTGAGGACATTCCACTCATCTTTGTTGACAGCCAAATCAACATTGTTGGCCCACCACCCTCATCACCTTTGCAGATTGCTCCAGCTCTGTCTTCACAATATATTGGATCACCATCAACGCTTTCTGATATAAGGACATGTGAGCAGTTTTCAGAGGTACACATCTGGATTTGGATTCTAGTATCACCTGTCTTATTGGATTGGCTTCTCCAATCACCAGTGGATCTTTTCCTTCCTAAGGGGAGAAATGTTGTTTGCAGGCAGTGGATCATATTTTGTCTTCATGCGTTCATCATTGGCACAGAAGCTCCTTCAATATGGGGGGATTCATATCTTCCTTTCCTATATTCTATCTATATTTTGGGGGGGATTTTATATGTAAATGGGTACCTAAAATGGCCTTGATGCCAGGACCCATCTTTGTTGCCTCTATAGGCATTTTTCTCCTTAGTTAGGTTTAAGGGGGGGTTTTGTTCCCACAGGGTTTTCCCTCTTTCATCTTTTTTGTCTCCTTAGTTAGGCTTAAGGGGGGGTGTTAGTGTTAGTTTCTCTCCGTAATCAACGGTCAGCTTTATAAGCTAACTTAAGCAAACATCAATGCTTCTTCTCATGCGATGTGCATGCAAACAATAGTGTTTCTTTTAATGCGTAATGCTAACTGAAGCAAACTGCAGATAAGTTTGCCTTTCACCGCCTCTTATCACCGTTGGTGGTTATTTATATGTAAATCTTGCATTCGATGTGAATAACAATACATAAATTGGTTGATGCAAATTCAGTTCTTCTGTGCTTGATAAAATTTATCTTCGTAGATCTGGAAAATTCTACAATAAAGAGTGGAAAAGGCAGCATGAGGAGCTCTCAGGAGCAAACAGTAGTTGAAATTACCCGTCAAGAGTAGACTGATTTCTAACATTGAGGAGCATTTTCAAGAAAGGCGGTATTGATTGTATTTGGCAAAGAAGTATTTACTGGAGATGCACCCAAAGATGAACCGTGTCCTTTAGCCAGTGCACGTCTAGTCACCTCTGCTTTGAAAGGTTTGATCATTAAACTCTCATTTAAAAACAATTAAGATGGAAATTACTTGTGTATTAATCAAACAGTCTTAGATATAGTCATCAAGATTATATCATTGGCCAGGTTCTTGTAAGATACAAGCTACTTCTTAGACTCCCACCAAGGCTCATCCCTTTATATAACAACCACAATACCTTCCATTCTATTGTAAGGCTGATAGCCAATATTTTATAAATTATGCCTGCGTAATGCATTTTATAAAGTCTACCTGCATATTATTAATGTAGTTGTTGGTAGCATGTTTACTTCTAGTGATGTTGATGCAAATTTCTGTTGAAGATTGTTGAGAAACATGTGAAAAAGTACTCTTTAAGATTCCTCTGGCTATTTTGTAGGGACATGCCATCTTTCCTCTCTTCTGGTTGAGTGTCTGTGTGGCACAATAATTCTTTGGCGATCTGCGCAAGCATTAATCAGAGCATTGGATGGCAAGATCATTTATGAATGGTCTGTGTGTGGCATCATGTCTACAAAATGAATCTCGGTCTTCAAAAGCATAGAGAAATATAGGAGAAGCAGTACGCTAAAGTGTAGGCAAGTAAAGAGGAGCCCTTGGATCATGGGATATTGTGTCAGGGCAGATGAATATCATCATATTGATGATGAATCTGACTGTGGAGAATCCTTATATACAAAGAAGAGCGCATTGGGCATGCATAGAAAGTATTGGCAATGGGGAAGGGAGTGGATTATTGCAAAGAAGGCTAGTTTGTACAGAGGTCTTATGATGGAGGATGATAAAGCATTAGTGGGGTGTTGCAGAATTAGTTGGAGGCATCTTTTCTGAAAGATTAGAGCAGAAGTAAGGAGAACGATTTAGCCAAGGTAAGTACAAAGATTTGGTTATGATGCCTTAAGCTATGCTCAAAACTTTGATGATGGAGACTACGAGAACAGTCCAGACTATAGCTTCAGCAGTGAAAATCCAGTATGATATGGGCTTATCTCAAGGCTTTTATGTGATCTGGTATTAAAATTGTGCTTAGATTGTGTCTTGTTGGCAATAGGTTCTTCTCCGTCTGGCTTCCAGATAGATTTCCTTAATTTTCTAATTATACAGTACCCATTAGATAATAATTTTTTTCACTATAGGAACTTTCTATTGAGAAAGATTGCTGTAAATAGAGTTTTAAATGCTTGAAAGAAGTGTTTACTAAAGGAATTCTCTTTCAATAAAAAATTGATATGGGAACAACGAAAAATGCAGGGTTCATATCGAGGCACGAAAAAGAATTTTTAACCAAAATTAATTCATGGGACTCTAATGATCAAAACTTCCTATTTTAACCTATAAATCCATAATCTTCTTTGATTATAATAAACTACTAAAATTTTAGAAATATAAATCATTTATTGTGCATATATCCTTGACAACATTTCGAATCCAATTGCTATTCACTTTCTATCATATATCATGTGGTCGTCAATGTCTTCTTGTCCACCTTGAACTATGAACCTTCCACACTGCTTGGTATCCAAGGATTTGTACGAGAGTATATAGAATATAGGCCCCTCATTGAAAGAATATAATTCTAAAAGTTGAGACCTCTTGTGTCAGGTCGTGTCTCTGAAGCATGACATCCTCTTAAGTGTTGCCACCTGCGCTACAAAGAGATAATTGATTTGTAATGTTCATGTGCAATGCTTTATGTTGAACTGAAATTCGCCACTCATATCTTAACCTCATGCTATTCTATCATTGCCCAAATCGAACCCATGTAAATGCAGCCAACGACTGCTAATGTTGAACCACTTGATTCTCTGCCTGACCTAGAACTTTAGAGTTTTCATAAACTGTTTGAGCTGGAGTTTGGAAGAATGAGGATGAAAGGAAGGCTGATTTATCAGAAACATACACTGATGTTTTCAATCCAGTTTATTACATCTCTTGGCATAGGAATAATCTATTGAAGGAAATAATTTACCTTGTAATCAAATGCACACATCTCCCAGTCCATCGTTTGAGTCTATTCACCGAATGTTTTGCTTTCAAAGGTTTCATCATTAGACTCTCATTTTTTTTTTAAATGGTGGTGAAATTTATTATAATCTTGACCAGGTTCTTGTAAGACACAAGCTACTTCTTAGACTCCCACAAAGGTTCATCCTTTTATATGACACAACAATACCTTTCATTCTATTGTAAGGTTTCCAATCTATTGTAAGGCTGATAGCCAATATTTTATATTCTGCCTCCGTAGTGTCTACCTGCATATTCTTTCAGAAATTTGAAATTCAGAAAACCACAAGATGCAGCATACAGAAAACCACCCAAAAACTAAAGCCTATGAATCTTGTAAATGTTGATTAGATTTACACTAAGCCATTATCCCTTAACAGTTATGAAGGCATCTTCTAATCTAAAAAGTTCAAAACTAAAGAATAATAAACTGGTAACAACACTTACCTCCAGCCATTTGAGGAGCATTTTCAAGAAAGGCGGTATTGATTGTATTTGGCAAAGAAGTATTTACTGGAGATGCACCCAAAGATGAACCGTGCACTTTAGCCATTGCACGTCTAGTCACCGAAAGTTTTGCTTTGAAAGGTTTTATCATTAGACTCTTGAATTTTAAAAAAATTAAGATGGAAATTACTTGTGCATTAATCAAACAGTCTTAGATATCGTCATCAAGATTATATCATTGGCCAGGTTCTTGTAAGACACAAGCTACTTCTTAGACTCCCACCAAGGCTCATCCCTTTATATGACAACCACAATACCTTCCATTCTATTGTAAGGCTGATAGCCAATATTTTATAATTCTGCTCGTGTAATGTCTACCTGTATATTCTTTCAGAAATTTTAAATGCCAAAAACTACAAGATGCAGCATACAGAACAAGCCCCAAAAGTGAAGCCTATGAACCTTTAAAATGTTGATTAGATTTACACTAAGCCATTATCCCTTAACAGTTATAAAGGCATCTTATAATCTAAAATGTTCAAAACTAAAGAATAATAAACTTGTAACAACACTTACCTCCAGCCATTTGAGGAGTATTTTCAAGAAGGGTAGCATTGATCATGTTCGGCAACAAAGTATTCATTGGAGATGCACCCAGAGATGAAACGTCTCCTTTAGCCATTGCACGTGGATGTTTGGAATTAGGGGGAGGATCAGAAGTGTAGATAATGTTGCTACTACTTTCATCTTCACCATCAGAACTAACCTTATGAAACGATGGATTGACATAAGGAGCAACAGTAATAAAAACAGAAGTACTTGCTATAAGCCGGCTACCAGAAAGCCTACTGCCAACGAATCCTTGCTCAATACTGAACTGAGAGCTACCAAGAGCTACAGTCAGAGAACACAAGGAAGGAGAACAGTATCCAGACAGGGATATTATTTCAGTTTGATTAGACAAGAATTGAAGCTGCCTCCGAGGTTGATAAATTGCTACAAAGCCCATAGTTCCACGTGCTCCAAAAACACCCACATCTATGCCATGCCTCTTGCAGTACTGAGTTAAACACTCTAACACATCATAACCAGCTGTAACTTCCAAAAAATTAACATTCATTGCATTTTGATGATTTGTTGTATTTTTACACTTATTTTTTGATCCAATAGGGCGACCTATGCGACCCCTTGGTGGCTTGGGAGCAAAATTTTTCTCTATGTTTTGTGTATTACTATTACCTAATTCATCTATCTTCTTCATGATGTTACCTCTACTGCCATTGTTTTCAGAGGTTCCACATGCCCAGTTTTGTTGTCCAGTTTCCATCCCAACTTTACTTACAATCTCAAATACCTGAAAAAAAACAACTGCACTCAATTAAGAAGATATTGAAATAAATAATATTATATTAATTTTGGGGTCTAAAGGTGGTGCTTTAGGAAAAGAGGTCAAAATGTTCAAACTGGAAGGCATCAGCACATATTGCAACAACAGACCATTTAGAAGAGTTTCAGTTAGAAGGAAAAATGAAGTCTATAAGAAATTTACCTCTAAATATTGATGAAGTAACCCTGCTAAATTGGTTTGAGGTAGATTGAGATGAATTAGAATACACCCAAGTTCTGTTTGATCTGCTCTAGATTATGATATGATGTGGACTGCTAAACTAGCATGACCTTGATATGATTGCAATAATGAAATAGAACAACAACATGAGCTTAACAATAATAGACTTGCTTTATGATGAAGGATAGGGGTTAGAGACAAAATCAAAGGCTAGGATAGATTGATTATGGATGGCTAAGATTGATTGAGGATTATAGCTAAGCTCAAAGAAGTAGTCATGTGACAAGTGTCACCTGAGAGATAAGATGGATGGATTAGGGCATCATCTTTATGTGAATGGATAGGATTAAGAGGTGTAATATAAAATAAATGGATGAGATAAAAAGTTAGTTTGTCTTTTGGGAAGGTGTCTAAGTTCAATGAATGTAGATAAGGAGTTAGACATGTGAAAGGGACACTTGTCACATGATGACAATTTTAGATTGTGATCCATGTGAACAAGTTTAAGGGTTAAGATTAAATGGACAAGGATAAAGATGAATGCAAAATTAGTTAAATAAATAATAAAATTTATTTAATTAATGGGATCAAGGGTAAAATAATTATATAAATAATAAATATTTATTTAATTAAAGGTAAAGATAAAATGGATAAAGGATGAAATTAATTAATTAAATAATAAATATTTAATTAATTAATGGCATAAAATTAGAGGTTCATATTTTAGGTGACTATACACAAGTAAAATTTTATAAAACCTATCTATTGTGGCAATGAAGCTAGATGCTTCAATTGTTTGATACAACACTTAAATAGAAAATTAAGAAAAACTTGTAATGAGTTGAGTCATAATAAAGCGTCACAAAATCCAAATCAAGGTAGTAAATGACAATGTCAACCAATTTTTTTATTAATTATATTATGAGCCTTTATTATTTATTTTTTATGCATCAACCTTTTTTCTAAGGGTTTAAATATTGATTTGTTGAGTTAAGTGGTTTTATAATAGTGTTATTTGTATCTTTTAGAAATAAAGTTTTAAAATACATGTATTTAAAATATTTAATTTAAAATGTACACTTTAATTTAAAGTAATTTTAAATTAAAAAATGTTTAGTCATCAATTTTATAGAAAAGATGTCAAGTGTAATCTTCAAATTATTGGGTGGTGCAAGTTAAATTTTGATGGGTCTCTAGGGGAAATCCAAGCATCTTTGGAATGGGGTGTATCATGAAAGATCATGAAGGATCCTTGATTGGAGCCACTTCAATAAAATTGGAGAATAGCATGAATAATGAGATGGAGGCACTTTTACTACTTTCAACTAGTTATCTAGGTATTAAAAATTTGGAAATTGAGGGAGATTCATAGATTATCATCAATGCACTAAAGAAGAAAGGGACATAAAATTGGAAAATAAATAGAATATTAATTAAATGTGATCCATGATTAATAACTATGAATATTTTTATCAAACATGTTTTAAGAGAGTCCAATTCCCACAAAAATACACTAGCCAACTTTAGTATTGATTACTATATACAGAGAATTTAAGGAGTGATTTCAAATTATGGAACTATATCTCATGTCCATCATTATTTGAAGACATATTTCTCCCATCAAAGGATGCCTCACATGTTGCTCCATTCGAGCATCATTAAAATGTATAGGAATTTATTATTAGAGCATCATTTAAGGATATGAATTTATTATTAAAGCATCATTTAAGGGTAGCTTTGTATAAATTTATCTGTGTTCAAAAGATATACATTTATAGATTTATATGGATGATAATATGAATTATAGTTGATTGATGTATATGGATGATAATATGAATTATAGTTGATTTAAAAATGTATGTATTAGTCTTTTAGTATTCTATTTTAAGACACTTCAATTTTTTTGAATATGATCCACTTCGTGGATCTACTATCTACAATTATTTTTTTCTACAAAGTTAATATATGGGTATATCCCTCAAGATCATTTTTACCTACAAAATATATGTATTTTATTTAAAAATTATATTTTTTTCAAAGCAAATTGTTCAAAGAGTTTTGATAAGATGTGTATGTTAATTAAAAAAATATTATATAAACATTTGTATATATCTATGATAAAGTAGTTTTAGATTAAATGTTCTATGGAGATTGCTATATAAACTTTAAAACATAAAATATATGAGTAAACATATTTACCAATTTAATCTATAATTTTTTATAAAATTTAAAATATAATATTAAATTAAACAATAATCAATATTTTAGTTTAAGTTGATTATAATTCCAAAAATAATAGTGAAAGATAATATTTTATAAATTTAAAACAATTTAATATGTCATGTAAACTTATATGACTACACTTTCAATAAATTCATAAATATTTAAATGTAATAGAATGATTTTTTTATATTTTAAACTAAATTTTAAATTTTATTATTTTTACTTAAATAAAAACAATTTATAATTATTTCCCTTTGAAATTTTAAAAGAAACTTAATTTTTTTAAATATATTATATTTATCAATGCTTGAAACGACTTTTTGTACACTTAAGAGAACAAAATGGTCATAATACTTGTACACTTGAGATTGTATAGTGGTGAACTTATACTCTAGAAAGAGAGGTCACAAGTTCAAATCTTGCAAGGAGTAAGATATTTTTGGACTATAAAAATACTTTTCATTTCAGTTTAACAATAAATTAAAAGAAAACAATTTCTAAAAAGTAATATTTTATCTTTATAAGTATGCTTTTTTAAGAGATTGAATACTATGGTCTATGAGAATAGGAGATACATCATTGATGTGGTTGTATTGTGGTTATAGATATTGATAAATTAGGTTAGAGGTTTCAATATATCACATAATTTAGTTTTTAAAATTAATTTAGTATCATGTAGGGTTTAGAGTTTAGGGTTTAGGGTTTAGGTTTAAGATTTTAGGGTTTTAGGGTTTAGGGTTCATGACATTCTAAACCCAAATCATGTACCACTTCAATGGGCGAACAACCCAACCCTTGGAACATACTACCACCCTAGGTGGCAAAGAGTCGACATTAAGGTGCCAAACCTTCCCATTGATGTGAAATTTTAGGGAAGATCAACCTGTTATCCCTAGAGTAACTTTTATCCATTGAGTGATGACCCTTCCACTCAGCACCATCGGATCACTAAGGTCAACTTTCATCCCTGCTCAATGGGCCAGTCTTGTAGTCAAGCTCCCTTCTGCCTTTGTAATTGATGACCGATTTCTGATCGGCCCAAGGAAACCTTTGCATTCCTTTTTTACCTTTTGGGAGGCCTACACCCTATAGAAACTGTCTACCTAAGACTGTCCCTTGGATAGTAGGTTCAGTCACAAGGTTAGAATTTTGGCTCTTATATAGTGGTATCTCACTGATGGCTCATGCCCCTTGGAAGAGGGACTTCTTTGCCTTCCACCTAAACACTAAACCCTAAAATAATTATAAACAAAATATATATATATATATTATCTTAAAAATATTTTAGATAAGAAAACCATTACTAAAGAGAATATAAAATTGTGTTAATCTTAAAGACAAGAACACAAAAACATGATTAACTCATCTCTTCAATTGATGTATTTTTCCACTAGAGCACAAAATTTCTTCAAACTATGATGTAGATGAAGATGTTTTTATGTTGAGAAACATATTAAAACTACCACAATAAAATATTCTTCAAAGTTTGTGTAAATCTAAAATTAATTAATTAATCATGTATTACGATAAAATATTATGTGAAGAAGCAAAAAATCAACAATAAGATAAAAATAAAAAAACCATAGTGGCATAATATTTATGTGGATAAATAGTTTTAGAAAAATATCTACTAGAGAAAGAGGACAACTATCTATTAATCTTCTTGATGTACATGATACAATATCAACACAATACAATCTACACTCTAACAAAATTTGATCATCATTTGTGTACCTTTCAACAATTATATAAAAACATTGTCTCATACCTCTAATATATGGGAAAGGAGGGAAGAAACACACATAAGTGGTTTCACTAAAATAATGGAAAACCAAAGCCATGGTGTGTTCCCCAATGCCCACTTTTGAGGTCTTATTTTTATTATAGTAAATACATCAATGACTTCACAAGGGCTCAATCAATTAATCACCAAATATAAAATATAACCACAAAGGAATATTTTTTAGGTGTTAAAAATTAGCTCACACCCTAGAGTCACCTGCAAAACAAAAGATAACCTTCTACAAGAGAGTATGGAAATATAATATCTTTCTTGATATATTATGATACAAATATACAAGAGCCTCACTTAAATGGACAAGGTGAGATATAGGATTAGACAAGATGATGACATGTCTCTTAATCTTATAACATGAGACAACTAACTTAACAAATATTAAATGTGATGAACACTAGAATATTGAGAGGGTGGGGTGAATCAATATTCCATCAAACCATTTACAAAATATCCATCCAAGTAATAGCATAATTATAAATATAACAATTAGTGAAAGCATGGAATCAAGAAAAGATGACAATACACATGAGCACCAATATTTTTACGTGGAAAACCCAAAATGGGAAAAACCATGGTGAGGATTAGCTCACAATATAATATATCTGGATATAGAATATTACAAAGGCTCACTTCCAGGACACATTGTCCTTGAAGGATCACCACCTAAAATAATTTATAAAGCAAAGTAAGGCTCACTTTCAAGAGATGAACTTAGATAGAATGCACCTTCCTTGTACCGGAGTTTAGTTCTGGTGAAGTGTAGTAAATAAAACACTTCATTGTAAATGTACTATCTGCCCACATATCAATACATTTGCATTTTCTGACTTTCATTCCTCTTCTTATCTCACATCTTTTTTTCACACTTCTTTCTTGCTTTTCTTCTTCACAAAAATGTCTTACATATATGTTATATACCTCACTTTCACTAATTAGGTTTACCTAATTAGAGAAACCCCATATCACATCAAAACCAATTCTATTGACATTATCCTCAAAATAATATTCATCTTTGTTCCCAACACAAGCATCTTACATATGGTACTAGTTAGCATGGACCTAAGATAGATCCATAGCATTCACAACACATCTAATCTTCTTAACACCAATTCATAATTAGGTTGGCTAGAGTTAGACCTAAAACATCAAAACTCCAAATGAATATGCAGTTCATCAAACATGTAACAAAAAAACTTGTTAACACATTGAATTCTCCTTTAGACAATATCAAATAACTTATCTTCAACTCCACAAGAAAAAATAATTAATCATGAGAAAATTCATAATCTCCCACATCAATGCATTGTACAAAAACTCATTGTAGTCTTTAGAATATAAAACTTTCATTCATATCTTTTGTATGCATTCACATATCATCACAAAAATTTGAAATGAGATGAATCTTATAGTTACATATCTATGTAAAAGGTCATGTAGTGATATCTTTATTTGAAGTAGAATCCTAACCAAAAAAATGATGTACTAACCCAATATATAAGCATAACACTATTTTCCAAACTACTGGTAACTGTATCTTTCCAATGGTGTAGCCAAGTCAGCTAAAATATTGTTAGTGGATGCAAATAATGTCGAGATAGAACATAATATCATATTCTAAATGAATCTTACAAAATAAGATAATCCGAACCAAAAAACCAAATCAAAAGACTTCCATTACCAGAGCAACTACTAAACTATACAAATATTGTACATCAATGGAAATCTTCCACTCTTCCAAATTCCATTGTTGACATCAATGAAAACCTTCCAATTTCCAAAAATCTCGCCCTTTGTCATTGATTGGAACACATGATGTGAAAACTATCAAAAATTATTCTTTTCAACTTTTCATTTCTCTCCCCCAAAAACTTTTTACAACTTTTCACATGTTACCTTTTCCCTATTTTCACATGATACCTTCTCCCCCCCTTTGAAATCAATGGCAAAGGATAAAAAGATATTGAAATCTTTAACATTTTCCATTACATATATGAATACTCCCCCTAAGGAGTACATCCAAAAATAGCATCTGTGTGTAATCATCCAAAGGTGGTTGTTCCTTGAAGTTTGCAAAGAGTACCTATCCAAGAGGATTTCCCTTCTTCCTAGAGATTATTTTCTTTTGAAAAGGCTTTGCATAGATAATTAATATCAACTAGGATGTCTTTTCCTTCAACTAGTCCCAAAAGTAACATTCAAGTTTAGAATCCTGTCAGTCAAAGAAAGAGCATAGTAGACAGTAGTGCACTTAATATTTATTAGATCTCTAAGATTTCCATATTGATCAATAGTTTCTCCTTTCTCCTTATGTAATGCAAGATATTCTTTATGCAACTTTTTAAAACCGTACCAAGTTTGATCATCCAGATCAAAAACTAGATTAGAGGTGTTGGATGTATACTTTATTTGTGTCTCAACTGTGTCCTCAACATCCTTAAATCTTTGAATTGCATCAGGTCATATCCAACAAAATGAGAATAGACTTTTGGCCTCTTTCTCACACTCTTGAACACAAGTAGGAACTCACCAGGGGAAAACAACCCAAATTTGTGGCTTCCATTTATCGTCTATGGTTGCAATAGAACAAAATAGTCAATGTCTTGGACGCTGTATATATATATATATAGATATGCATATATGTATATATATATGTATATATATATATACATATATGCATATATATATGTATATATATATACATATATGCATATATATATATATATATGCATATCTATACATATATATATGCATATCTATACATATATATATGCATATCTATACATATATATATATATATATATATATATGCATATCTATACATATATATATATATATATATATCTATACATATATATATATATATATATATATATATATATATATATATATATGCATATCTATACATATATATACATATTAATACATATGTATGCATATATACACATAGATATACACATACATACATATGCACACACACATATATGTACAAACATATATATAGATACAAACATATATCTACACACATACATTTGGTGAATGTTGAAATTGAGATCTCTTGTCTTTTGTGGGTTTTCCCAAAAACATTTGATTTTTTTTGTAAATGCTATCTGAGAAGGATAGCAATGTGTATATGTAAACTATAAAATAAAACTCCAGAGAATAAGGTTCTTGTGTGAATGGCTAGAAAATAGTTAATGTGTTGTGTTTTTGGTGAATCACCCCATCTGGCTTATGGTTGAAACTGTTGGAATATTGTGCCTCAATCTCATAGGCTGAAACCTTTGAAAGAGAAAAGTCAGTGTGACATACTTTCTATCTGGCCGACTAGCAATTGTGCAACCTTGTGAAATGTTAAGGTCGTTGAGACCTTGTTGATGTCTTTCCGACTGGAGCTATTGCTGTGACTCGTTGTGTTCAGTGTAACCCTCCACCGAGTGGGTTGGTCTGGCCGATAGGCCATTCTTATCAGATATCGGGGAGACTCTGGGCGACAAGCGGTGTCGGGGAGATTCATAGCGACTAGAGTCATAAGAGTAACTCATATGCTTTGGTATGAAGTCTTATCGATATGGAAAGTCTCACCGATAGTGATGCACTTGAAGTCATCGGAGTAACACATAAAGGTTTGGTAAGAACTCTTGGCGACGGGTGTTTGTCTCACCAATGTTGTGGGTTGTCTTTGGTATAACTCTTGTCAAAAGCTAATCTCGGGGTGAGTTGAAGATTTTGGTAAGAACTCTCAGCGATAGTGGTAAGTCTTGCCGACAATGCAACATGTGTTTGTTATCGGATGTCTTCGGTATGACTCCTGCTGAAAGGTGGTCTTGGGGTAACATGGAGGCTTCGGTATGAAGTATTAGCGATGAACGAAGTCTCGCCGACAGTGGAACACTGCGGTGTAACTTGAAGGCATCGGTATGATCTCTTGGCGAATAGCGATCGTCTCGCCGATGAGAATGCAGAGGTCGATGCGACTTGTGAACTCGGTGTAACGTCTTGCCGCTGGCCCGGACTCTTGGTGATAATGATAATCAGGTCTTGTGGCATCGGGGAGACATGGTTAGTGTCTCACCGACATGTGACATAGGTTGAATTCCTTTGACCGAATGATGACTATCCTACGTGGTGAGTCTACGACCAATCAGAGAAGCAAAATGGGAACCACTAGCAGTTGGACTGTTGCGGCCGTTACTGAGAGGAAGATTGACAGACCATGGGTGTCATGGATATACTCAAGACTTGTAGATGTTGTCTGGTTTGATGGTTGCATGAACAATTGGATGAATAGTTCGATGTATGATCAGTATGAATTCAATTATGAGAGTATTGTAACTTGAATATTCTATACAAGGTTGATCATTTTGAATGCTGCTATAAATTGACATCAGAGAGAGTGAAGCCCATACTCTATATGTAATTTCATTACTGTAATACAAAGGGGTTTTTCTTGGTGTGGTGGGTTTTTCTCCCGTAAGGGTTTTCCCACATAAATCTTGTGTTCATCTGTGTATGATTATTTCTTTGTTTCTGTTATTGCTTTCAAGTGTATCTTAATTGGACTCTAATTGAAAATTTAAAAGTATCTCTGCATTCTTCCCTGAGCTTTTTATGTTAGGAGAGTTAGTTTTGCACCTTAGCTTTCCTTACAGAAACCAATATTGATTCATTTAGGGTTGGTGTTTTAGTGGTGAAGGTTTTGAGTCGATATTTTACTATGAGTTTTTTTTGTTTTGTGGGTTTTGTATGCGAGGCACTGTTGGAAGCCGTGTTTTTGTTTATGTTTAGAATAACTTGCAGATAGTTGTAAATTTTGAATTGTGTATGCATATATGCATAGATATCCAATAGGTGACCGAATATCTACACACATATGTACCAGGAAGTTGTATAGGACAAGGAAATGTGAATTGCATGCATGTGTGTTTATGTATATGCATATGCAAATAGAGACATACATACAACTATGTTCACAGATAGATATATGTGTAGGTCTAGATAGCAATACTTTGTTGGTAGCGATATTGTTTGATTTGTGGTTTGACTTTTGTGTGTATGTTTGTCTGTGCATTTGGCACTATCATTTTTAGTGTTTTGTGGGTTTTGCCATCTAGGTAAGTATGGATAACAATATTGTTTCCTTCATGTCTTTTGTTTTGTGACAATGGTTGGAATGTAGTAAAATAGTTAATGTTATGTGCTCCATGTTGTTCTGCATAAGGGATTGTTTATTGTTGTTGTTTGTGTTAGGATTAATTGTTACATTTATGGCTTCCATTTATCATTGGTCTTATTAGGACCATCACCAATACATGCAAAGCATACATTAATTAATGTTGATACAAACCAACGATTGGAAGGCCTAAAAAGTGGGAGGCCGACCAAAATTTTGAGCGAACTTATAAGCTATCTGCCACTATATCTCTTAATGTGTATATATATATATGCATATATGTATACAAATGTGTATATATATGTATATATATATATATATATTTGTATATATATGTATATATGTATACAAATATGTATATATATGTATATAGGAATATATAATATATATATATATATATATGTATATATATTTGTATATATATGTATATATGTATACAAATGTGTATATTATATATATATATACATATACCGACAGGGTTGATGAAAATCCTATTGTGTATGGCTATTTTCTATGGTTTTCTTGCAATGTTTTTTAGTATTTTCCACCTCTGGTCATCTAAGTGACTGTCGATAACAATATTGTTTCATTTACGTCTTTTGTTTTGATAGAGTGGTTGCAATGCAATAAAATAGTTAATGTTATGTAATTTATGTTGCTTTGCGTCAAGCATTGTCCAATGTTCCCATTTGCGGTGTGTTATTTTGTTTCATTTATGGGTTCTATTTACGACACCAGCCCTTGCCTTGTTCTTCCTCATCCCTGTCAAGCTATGTATACATACACATGTTTGTAAAAATGGATATCTATGTAGTGATCAAGCACATATTATTGGTTGGCACTCTTTGCATCTGTGTTGCTATTAAACATAGTTGTGACTAAGGATGACAAGTTTCTATTAAGCTACAACTACGTTCATCAATTGTGAAATCTATGTGAAGGCACATGAATTTTATCTTGTTTTTTTAATGCAATGAAATAGTTAATGTTATGTCTACTATTTTTTTTGCATGCATCAATGGTTCCAAAATCTCTAGGATGCGATAATTCTATGGTGTTCTTTGGCAGGTTGTCAAGAAAGAACGAAGAAAAAAGATAGCAAGCGTGAAGGCATGTTATTGAAGGAAGTGGGTAAAGGTGCATCTAATCTAGGTTATTCTTGCGAAAAATATTCTTTCATTGTGTCAATTTTTGTTGGAAAGACTGTATACTTTTGTGGGTTTTCACATGTCACTAACAACTAGTTATATTGTTCCATTTATGGCTTCGGTTCACTGTGGATGGCTCAAAAATAGTTAATCTACTGTGTTCTTGGAGTTGCTGGTAATGTATTGTTCTCTATCATTCTGAGACTCTTTGTTGTTGTTCAAGGTAGCTATGACCGAGGATGGAAAGATTTTGTCAAGGTGCAAGTGCATTCACTAGATGTGGAACCTATGTGAAGGTGGTTGGACTTGGGACTCTGTTGTCATGTCAAAGGTGGCGGACATTTGTCATGATGATAGAGGAGTCTGGCGAAATGATGGTAGTGTAGGGGAGGCCAACAAAATGTCATTAGCATTGATTGTTGTATGGTTCCCGTGTAATGGTCTTGGTGCAAGTAACATCTATTTTAAATTCCTTGGAAAAAAAATAAAAATTGTATAGTTATCAATACCATATTGTTTGGTGTCATTCTGAGGCTTATGTTGTTGCTGAAGGTGGATATGAGCATGGAGGGCAAGCCTTTGTGAAGCTGCAAGTGCATTGAATGTTGTGCAATTTTAGTGAAGTTGGTTGAAGGAGATCTTGTATTTTTTTGTATGTATCAATTGTTCCAAAAGGTTTACTCTGTGATATTTATCTAGTGCTCTTTTAACTATATATATATATACAAATGTGTATATATATGTGTATATATATATGCATATATACATATATATATGCATATACATAAATACATACATACATACATATATATATATATATATATATACTAGCAAGGTTGACGAAAATCCCAAGCATTGAAGGCTATCTTGTGTTTTTTTGCATTAATTAATGGTTCCAAAAGGTGTGGTCTGTGATATGTATATATGTATACAAATATGTATATATATGTATATTAATATACACATATACATATACATATGCATATATGCGTATATATATATATACTGGTAGGGCTAAAAAAAATCCTGACCAAACTATACCCCATTTTCCAAGTTAGCCGTGGCGCCAGGAAAAGAGGGAAAAATGGTGAGGCTGACAAAAATTCCTAGCAAAGTTGACACAAGTACAACCCAAGCTAAGGAACAATAATCAATAATACCTAATGTAACCAAATTTAGAATGGACAACATTAATTATTTTATTCTCTTCCAACCATAGCCAAATAATGAAAGCCATAAATCAAACAACGTTAACCTAACACAACCAACAGTAATGAACAACCCCTTATGCAAAAAAACACCATGAGAACACAAACCCTAAATCAATCAATATTGGTTTGAATGGTACCCTAGATGGGAAATTCAGCAAAAAACATAGCAGTTTTCATTTTTTGGTTATTGTTGGAACAAAATAAAATAATGAAATAATTAATGTTGTTCGCCAAATAACAAAAAATAGATAACATATTTGAAACAATCAACAGTACCTTATGGAAAATCAACACAGTTACAATCGATGATAACTGCACAAGGTCAAGCATTTTTCTCTGTTGCAAGCCATAAAGAGAGACCTACCAAAAATTTATATATATATATATACATATATATATACACAAATATATACATATTAAAATATACCCAACACATCTTAAGGAACAAAACAATAATTAACAATACCTAATGCAACCAAACATAGAATCAACACCATTAATTATTATATAAGTATCAACCCAAACTCCATACCCTTAACACTTTTAATGTTACATATATATATATATTAATATTAAAATATACTCGATATAGCCTAAGACAAAAAACAATAATCAATAATACCTAATGTAACCAAAGATAGAATCAACAACATTAATTATTTTATTCTTTTCCAAGAATAACTAAAAAATGAAACCCATAAATCAAACAACATTACTTTTTATAGCCACCCACATGTTGAAAGCCACAATATGCGCATACCTATACAATAACAATTGACAAAACTCCATATCCTCTACAATTTTATTTCGTTGCAAACATAGCTAGAAAATGTAAACATTCAACACAAACACACAAACCCATACAAAAAACACTCCTTTCTCAACACAATCTCCTCAGAAATTGGAAAAAGTACAACCATTTCAACAACACCTTCTCCAAAATGAAACAATATACCTTATGCAACACAACTATAATCAACAATGCCCAATGGATTGACTATTTTATTCCATTGCAACCATAACCACAAATCACAAGCAATAAACCAACCAACCTAATGTAACCAAACATAGAATCAACAACATTAATTATGCTATTCTCTTCCAACCATAACCAGAAAATGAAAGCCATAAACCAAACAACATTGGTCTCAACATCCACCTAGATCCATAAAGCAACAATATAGCCTAGGCTATACAATAAGAATTGACCAAAACTCCATAACCTTATCAAGCTTAATCTTACCTAGATATATATTGATATTAAAATATACACAATATACCCTAAAGCATATAACAATAATCAATAATACCTAATGTAACCAAGCATACAAGCTAACACTATTAATTATTTTAGTACGTTCCAACCATAACCAGAATACTAAAGCCATAAATCAAACAACATTAGTCTCAACAACCACCCACATGTGCAAAGCCAAAATATAGAACAAGGTATACAATAAGAATCCACCAAAACTCCATAACCTTAACAATTTTAATGTTACATATATATATATATTAATACTAAAATATACCTATTATAGCCTAAGGCAGACAAAAAATAATCAATAATACCTAATGTAACCAAACATAGAATCAAACAACATTACTTTCTATAGCCACTCGCATGCAGAAAGCCAAAATATAGGCTTACAATAACAATCCACAACAACTCGATATCCTCTACAATTTAATTCTGTTGGATACATAGCCACCAAATGCAAGCATTAAACACAAATCCTATGAAGCTTCACACTAACAAACCCATACAACAAACGCTCCTTTCTCAAGACAATCTCCTTGCAAATTGAAAAAATACAAACTTTTAAACATAGAATCAATAGCATTAAAAAAAAATTATCTGTTCCAACCAAAATAGAAAACAAAAGCCATAAATCAAACAACATCACTTTATACAGCCACCCACATGTAGAAAGCCACAATATAAGCCGAGCTATACAATAACAATCGACAAAAACTCCATATCCTCTACAATTTAATTTTGTTACATAGTCACCAAACACAAACATTAAACACAAACCCTACAAAAGTTGATAGTAACAAACCCATACAAAAAATAGTCCTTCGTCAACACAATATCCTCTAAAATTAAAAAAATACTGACTTTCCAATAGCACCTTCTCCAAAATAGAATAATATAGCTTAAGCAACAAAACTATAATCAACAAACACTGGTAGGGATCCCTCTGTGGATGTTATGAATTTAGCTAAAAATAATGTTGATACCCATTTCAAACTTTCAAAATGGACTTTCAATGAAATTAATGAGCTTAAGATAAAAAATTGTGCCCTTCAAATAAACTGGAAGAGTTGGGAGCCAAGATTGCTGCGATTGAAAAGAAAGATGAGGAATGAAGAGATTACGGTCTCAGCAAAGACATTCTGTACCAAGTTGACAAGAACAGAAATATTGAAACAGAGGTTGAGAAATTGAAAAATACCATCAAAACCATTGCAAAGAAAAATAATTGAATGGCCAGACACAACGCCATAATAATTAATGCAATGACTGAGAAGTTAGACAGAGCCCAACAGGGGTCTCTAGTGGTGGATTTGGAGGAAACCAATGATAAAAGCCAGGAGACGGATGTCGACATCTCTAAGAGAACCAGGGCCAACCTAAAGAGAAAGGCTCCCCCCACTCTGAAGATGATTCAAATTTTTAAGAAGGGAGTTCATGACATGCAGAACTTGGAGGCAGAGACGGTGTCTATCCTTAAGACTCTGGGCTAATTGCAATCGATTTTTTGTTGTTTGCTCTGCTAGGTATTTTGCTTGACCTTTCTGGTCTGTTGCGGTTGGCTGCAGCATGTTCTGATCTTTTCCTTTTGTGAAGCTGGTGTTTCTTGTTGGACTTTTACTTCCTATCTTTATTATTGTAAACTTTGTGGTTCTGGGTCCCTGTAAAACCCGTTTTACCCTTTATCAAAAACAAAACTATAACAACAACACCTTATGGAAAATCCAATGAAACAATATGGGAAACATTTTTTTCTACATATGCACAGGTCTTGCCGGTCGTTTCAAACAAACCCCTTTCCCCAGCTTTCTCCATGCTTCCTTGTTTCTTGAAGCCTCAAAAAATACATAGATAATGAAACCCATAAACATAAGTCCACAAAAAATCACAGTATCAAGTTCATGCAAAACCACTCACAGGAAACGCAAACCATAAATCAGAAAAGGTATTTGAAACAATCAACAGTACCTTATCACAAATAAAGCAATATAACTGCCAACCACAAATCAAACAATATCGTTGAGGGGTTATTCCACATGCACCTCTTTCCACTCACTTGAAGGAAACATGTAGCACCCCTCCATTTTGGCTCTTTTGATCGGGTAGTGTTTTTCTTTGTTATGCATTGTTCTGCTATTACTTTGACTTTGGTACTTGGTTACTATTTGATCACAAACTGTTAAGCGATGTGTATGTTATATTTTGATGTGATGGAATTTTACTCTAATGTTATCATTATGGCATGTTTTGAATTAGCTCAGCAGATATTTAATTAATGATGCTTTATGCTTTTGATTATATTATTGATGTTAGACTCATCAGTGAGAAATTTTGTATTGGTGAAGGGGACGGGATTGTATCACTCGCTTGCGAGCACCCTATGATTATGAGATTTCCTCTTCACAATGTGTTTTATTATATCATATATATGCATGTTCGACATACTCTTTGCTCGCAGGTTGATAGGTACAGGACATCAACTCCAATTGGTTTAATAGTTTAGAGCATGTCCATTGACCAACGGTAATCAATTGGGAGATAGTAGCTAGGTTTTCCGTGCCAAGTCATCACCCTAGTCATAGTGTGTTGTCAGGTTATAGTCAGGTTTAGTTATTTTAATGTTGTCCATTTCACCTTGGTTTTTATTTAATTTCAAATTATAAAGGTAAATAAATGACTTATGTAGTTAAATTGATGATTAAATATATCTGGTTGTAATGTTAGAAATGTTATTTATTTTATTTATTAATTTAATTTAATTAATAAAATAATCTAATCTTGGATTAGATTTATTTTATTGATTATTTAAATTAATTGTGTGGGATTAAGTCAAGTTGTTCAATTGGAAATTATAAGTGTTAAATTCTTTTTTTTGAAATGAAAATTTAAAAAAGTGTTAAAGTTTTTGAAAAGGAGATTTTTAAAGTTAAATTCTCTTTTTCGAAATGAAAATGTTTAAAAGAATTTAAATTCATTTGAAATAGGAATTTAAAAAAATGAAATAATGAAATAAAGTCATGTTTTAGAAATTTGTTTTAGTTTTAAATTTCAAAAAAAAAAAAATCTCCAAAATAGAAAGAGGAGCAATAACTATAGAAAAAAGGAAGGAGAGTTCTTCATGTTTTATTGATGCATTTTGCATTTTGGGTGAGGATTTGGAAAAAACTTTTGAAAATCTTCACATTTATTTGAAAACCCTATTTAAATCTTGAAGAAATTTAGATTGCTTGTTAAAAATAAAAATAAAAAACAAAACTTGCAACAAAAATCTTCAATTTCAACAATAGAAAATGGAAAGAAACAAAATAAAATTCAAAAACATCTATTGGGAGTTGAAATGCTTCATATTAAATTTGAGATTGGAACCAGGAAATTGTGTTTGAAAAAATTAGTTTTATTGAAATTTCTGTAGAAAGTTTGCACAACTTGACTGTAAATCAATGGAAATTTGTATATATAGATACATATATATATTTTGTATATATATATGTTATATATATTTGTATAAAATTATGCTGTGATTTTTTCTTTTTTATAAAAAGACTTTTTTTATTTACCCATATTTTTTTTTATGTCAAAAAAAAATAACCCTTCTGGATATTTACCAGAAAATAGAGTATTTGTTCTCTAAACATTCTTTAAAAAAAAATGTTGAGAAAGTTTTTATAAAAAAAAAATTATTATAAAAAAATTTAATGAGCGAAGGTTGGGGCCCTGCCCCCATAGCCGCCCCCTTGGGAGGCGTTGTGGAGGCAGCGCCACTGCCTCCAAAGGCAACAGTGCTACTTACACAGCGCGCCCCAAGGGGAGGCTACATAGGAAGCCGCCCCAGCAGTGGCTATGCCCCTGCCTTTGGAGGCTGCATAGGCAACCAGGCCTCTCCCTTTGGGGGGGGCTGCGACTCTTAAAAAAAATCATCTCCTTTTTTATATTTATTTTAAATTTTATTTAATTATTATATATTATATATATAATATAATATATAATATATATATTATATGTATATATATTATATTAATATTAAAATAAATTTGTTTTTTTAATTATTTAAATATATAATATGTATATTATATATATATATGCATATATATTATATATATAATGTATATATTATGTATTTTTAAATAATTAGATTTGGAATTTAAATGGTTGATTTTAAATAGATATATTTAAATAATAAATATATATTTAATATATATTTATATTTAAATATAAATTACTTTAAGGTGATTAGTTCATTATCATAGTTGAAATAAAATTGATTTTATAATCAAAAGATTTTATTTAAAAAGGTTGATTTTGATTATTATGTATGATTGAGAAACACGAAATTAAATCATTAGTTTTAAATTTCTCAATGTTGTGAATTAAATTTTATTTACTTTTGAGTAATTGCAAGTAACATTGATTGAGTTGATTGGATTTAGGAAATCCTAAAGTAGGATAGTAATTTTTCTAATTTGTCTTTTCGTTATGAAATCTCCCTCTTTCGTGATGTTGGGAAAAGGAAGTTATTTGTTATGTAAGTCTTCCAGGTGGGGTTTTCATGTGATTGTGTGGGTTGTCGTAATTTTTTAGTCAACCTATGAATTGCCTTGCGTAGTGCGTCTTGTTGGGTCCAGTGTTATACCCGGTTATCACGAACGGGGTGTGTTGGCTTTATGTCATGTATAGGGATTTGATATCCTTAGGTCACACCTATGTACCCTTAGGTTGTGGAGTTATTCCATGTGTTGTCTTAGAGGAGTGGCTTGCAATGAGGGCTGACACACAAAGTGGTGTCAGGGAAACTCTTTGTAAGTTAGTTAATTCAGTGATAACGTAAATAAACTTATTAGAATTTAGGTTGTATCAAACACTTAACAAGATTAATTTTGCCTCGCTCATGGACTCAAGGGCTTGTATAGACTTGAGATGAGACGAGAAGGCCTAGAATGGCAAGATCGTTATCTCGTCTTTGGGTGATCCCATAATAGTGGTTTACAATTTTTGGCCAAACTAGACACTGAAATTATTATTTTTAACTAAATCTTCACATTCGGGAACCTATAGCGGCTAAACTGTGAGGAATTTGAAGATGGTACAAACTAGAGTCTCATCAAATTTTGTTTGTAGAATCTAAAAGTATTTTTTTCAAAAATTTTGGAATCAAATTGCACTTCTTTTTCCATCTCCCACGAAAATAGATTTTTTTCAGAAAACAACATTTTAAAAAAGTGATGCACACCGTATAACACAACTTTTTTCCATGAAGGATAAAATTCTAATTCTTTCAAATTTAGATTTGTAACTCTGATATCTAGTGCTTCCACTTGGTTAGATAATTTTTTATTGAATATTTTTTCCTTCATCAAGTTTCAAATTCAAACGAATTACAATTCATACACAGTATATATAACATTTTTGTATATGTCAAAATTTAATTTAATTTTTTTTGTTGGATCAAGGACTTCAATATCTAGTGCACTCATATTTTTCAATTTTTTTTTTGATAATCTTCTATTTTTCCACATGTGAAGAACAAGGAAATTCATTTTCGATGAAAAACCTATGTTTAATAAAACTTAAAAAACAAATACATAACAAAACAAAAACATATTAAAATTATATTCATTGGATAGCTTGTTTGAGGAATACCATAATCATTTGAAATAAATTTTAAATGAATTCATTTGATCCCCCAAAATCTAAATCAAAAGTGATTTTTTATCAGCATTTTGATAGGTGTAAAGGAGACGCATTTATAGGTATGGTTTAAAACTAGCGAGGTTCTATCCAAGGGGGTTTGATCTAAGGTGATTTGATCAAACCCTCTTCAATTGGAATCCTTAAAATGGAACTTTTTAAGGCTTAAATCATTATATTTTCTAAAAATATGTGATTTCAGCTAAAATTCGTTCCTCTCAGGAATTGTAAACCACTATTATGACAACACCCCTTTACGAGATTTAACTGATTCTACATTGGTTTGCATGAGGGTTCGGGAGTCGTTAGAGGTTTCCAGGATATCTCGAGATGGGGGCTGGGACCTAGGAAGACTTAGCCGTATGTTTGTATTAGTGATGCAATTGTTTATCTAACTTTAGAAGCATTGTAACCATTGTGTTATGTGATGTTGTACTTGTATTTAATTCAGTTCAGTTTTGAGTAGCCTGTGTCTAGAGGTAGATGGACTTGTCTATGAATCCTTGTTACTCTCTCCTAGAACAGGGGGTGAACCTTTGGGTATCACATGGTTGGGTGGAACGCGCACCTTAACCCGTTGGGTCTTCTTCTTGTTTGTGTGGACGAGATTTCCAATTAGAGAGCTCGTGGGATCCAGTTCCATTTCATGCTTTATTCATTTCAATTGTTATTGAAATTTATTACCCCTCATTTGTATCGAGGTGGAAGATGTAATTTGTAACCATGCTTATTGGATTTACCTCATTCGGGGAATGATAGTTGTAATAATATTGTAAATTATTGTTATTGGAAACATGTGGTATCTCTTATGCCTTTGAAGTAATTTTATCATGTATGGAATATATGTGTATTTAATTTATTAAATAATTAAATGTTATGGATTCTATTCATGTTTCTTGTTTGGGTTTAAGTAAACTCAGTCTCGTAACCTTAGGAGTTGTTGGCAATGGGTAGTGAACTTTCATGTTATTTGTACTTAAACAAAAAAAAATGAGTATGTTTGAGTAGTAATTTGCAACTTCCCCTAGGGTTGCGTGGCGGGGCGTTACAAAACGTTTTCTCGCCAACTTTCCTGCACAAAAATACGCAAAATACTATCACAGTTGACACATTTCTTTTGCATTTCCAACCACCCTCCCTTGCAAAAAACACAAAATAACGTCCACCCACCTTCACAGAAGCTGCACAAAACTTAATTCAACTTGCACCCTCACAGAAGCTAACCCTCATCACTCTCGGCTCTCATAGTAGCTATAGCAACAAAATGACACCAACAATGCCTCATTGACAATTTACCAACATTTTTTTGGGCCCCCGAGGCATTAAAGGGCAGCTGTTGTTACAACAATTCCCAATACACACAAAGCATACAACAATTAATGTTGATGTGAACCAACGTTTAATTTCCACAACCTTCTCTATCCATGCGGCCTGACAAACACCACCCAATTCCCAAAGTAGCCAACAACCGCCTCTGCCACTTTTTTCGCGGTTACCGAAAGCCAAAAAATCTAGGAGGCTAACAAAAATTCTGGCTGAACTTACAACCCACATGCCACCTTGCCCCCGATTTTTGGAAACCTAAAAACCGACGAGGCTGGCAAAAATTCTGAGCAAAGTTGACACAAATAGCCTATCGGCTAAATATGGTTCTATGGGTATTGGAAGTCAAAAAAATCTCCTTTGAAACTTTTTCATATCTATTTCAAGAGAATCCTAAAATTGGAACCCTACATTAGAAACCACTGATTTCTAATTTTGTATTTTGATATTATAGTTATATAGAAATCTTGACATTATTAATGACTTTATGTAAAGATATATTATAACCTTTTTTTATCTAGGTGTAATTTTTTGTGATTTACAATATGATGTAAGTCTTTATGTTATTTTCAATGTGACATATATTATCTAAATATATCTATTTTGGTAGCTAGATTCTTTTTAAAATAATTTAATTTTACAAAACTTCTAATTGTTTTGAAATTTTCATTTTTACCCTAAATTGTTTTATAACATATTTTTCTGAAAAAATAAAAATAATAATTAAAGATTTGAATTTTTAATGCTTAGGGTTTTATTATTATTTCTAAATTCAAGATTATATTTTAGATTTATTGTAAGATGAGAGTCCTAATTTCTTCTATTTAATTTTAATTTACTATACAATGCCAGTTCTAATTCTTCTTTTCAATATTATTGTAAGGGGGGCATAACTACCATGTCTAAACATATTCCTTAATAGTTAGATCTGTTTCAAATTGGTTTATTTTTGCATATTTTTTATTTTTGTTTAAAAAAAAGTAATCAATTTATTCTAATCCATTTTAAAGGATAATTTTTTTACCAAATAAATAAGTTTTTCTTGATTGATTTTAGTGTTATTTTTAAACTCAATATTTCTTTAATAATTGAGAACAATTTTGATTAAATGAAATCTCAATTTTGAAACTTTATTTTAAAATGAATTCTTTTCCTTCTCTTTTACCTTAAATAATTATTTCATTGTACATTAGTTTTTTATTAGTAAAAAAAACATATATTTAAATAGTTTAATATCATTGACACCATATTATTTCTTCATTTATAATAACCACAAATAAATTATTTCAAACAAAATTCTTAAAACTCATTTATATTTTAATAAATTATTAAAAATAAATTTAAATTATTTTGAAATATCTAGAAATAATCTCTCCAATCCAATTTGATTTAAAATACTTCATACAATTATTTAATATTTTAAGTTCTTTTTTTTTATCTAAAACATATTAATTATATTACAAACCTTAATATGTTTGTTTGTTTGTTTGTTTTGTTTTTTTTTCTAAAAACATCATTCAATATTCTTTTAAATTATATACGACTGTGAGGATAAATAATATATATAGAACATGAAGAAAATCAAATCTTATCCCCCTAAAAAGTTTGTTCTTATAAAAAGGGAAACACAACTACCTTTGGCAGACTTTATTTTTCCATCTAATTGAAACTCCCCTTCAAAATGACATGTTGCTGCAATATGTGTTGGAACCCAAAATTAAAACTGGGCATGTGGAACCTCTGAAAACAATGGCGATAGAGGTAACATCATGAAGGATCCAGAGGAAGTAGGTAATAGTAATACACAAATAATAGAGAAAAATTCTACTCCCAAGCTAGCAAAGGGTAGCCCAGGTCACCTTATTGGATAAAAAATTAAGCCTAAAAATATGAAAAATTATAGCAGGTTATGATTACAGCAGATTATGATGTGTTACAATGTTTAAATCGATACTGTGGGAGGCATGTCATAGATGTGGGTGTTTTTGGAGCATGTGGAACTATGATTTGTGCAACAATTTATCACCTTGGGAGGTAGCTTCAATTCTCGTCTAATCAAACTGAAATAATATCCTCATCTAGATACTATTCTCCTTCCTTGTGTTCCTTGACTGTAAGGTATGTGCAGGATCATGATGGGCATGTGGCTGACAAATATTTTTTTACCCAAAATTGATAAAATGAAAAGGGTTTTTAAAGGAGATTCTCAGCATTCCACCGATATAAATTATGCTTTACTTTGAATTTAATAAGTAATTATTATTCATTTTCTATTCAAATTACAACTAAAGTCCTGTTTGATAAGCTGATTGAAAAACATCTATAGCTTTCAAACAATATCACATTTTTTGAATCCAAAACATGCACCACATTCTATGCTTCGCATACTATAGGATTAAAAAAATAAAAAATAAATTTCATGATGTTTTGACCAAGTTAAGGTGGTCAGACATACGAGTTTTTATATTTTTTTAAAATTTGTAATAAAAAATTCATAATTAATTATTTACCTGGAAAAAATTACAAAAAATATGCATCACATCGGGGCATGAGTCCTCTACTTATATCTAAAATCTTATAAAAATATTATCATTTTATTGTGGTTAGGGTGGAATAACACTACTTCTATTTTTCCCTGAAATTTAAGTACCACTACATTGAAATTTTAAATTTTCACCAAATAGATATATTTTTTTTTAAAACCTAGTAGTTTAGAAACTACATTCAATTTTCTACAAATTCTATTCTTACATATTTTTGAAATAATATAGATAACCTATTAAAAAATTTACGTCAAGTTTCCTAACTCTAATTTTTTTGAATTTTTTGCCACTTAAGGGCCTATTTTTTCCATGATGATCCTGCACATACCCTGTAGTGCTTAGTAGCTCCCAATTCAGAGTTGAGCAAGGATTCTTTGGAAACAAGCTTTCTGGTAGCTAGCTTATAGCAAGTTCTTCTATTTGTATTACTATTGCTCCTTATGTCAATCCATCACTTCATAAGATTAGTTCTAATGGTGAAGATGAAAGTAGTAGCAACATTATCTATACTTTTTAAGTTATAAATTTCATCTTAAGCAAGTACTTGTTTGTGTGATTTGGGCTATATTCATATTTCATTATTTTATAATTTTCTTTAGTATTTTCTTTCATTTCTTTCTTTTGCAATCTTTTCTAACCTTAGATGTCGGCACTTTTGTGTACGATTGCCTTGATTTGGTCTCAAAATAAATTATTTTGGTTGTTTTCCGTTTAATGGTAAATCAACTATTCTCTATCCTCAAGATGCAGGGTGCAAGGTATGCATAACTTGCAATTTCCCATGGACCACAAAGGCCTCAAAATTTGGACCTTCCCCTAGCTATACCTGACATGCAGGGACACTTTATCACTTTGTTATGAAGCTATTTTCATTTTGACATACCTGTGTAAGTTTGGGACAATCCACTTGGTTACAAAATTTTCTATACAACTTTTGGTTAACAAGGATAAATCACACACTTTTGGAGGGAATGATCTATGATTAAAATAATTCTTGGATATAGATAACTCAATGTGGTTTGCTTGAGGACTGATATGATATATATTCACAACTACCCATTATTAAGTATTATTTGTTTTAGATAAGTTATTTGCTGCATAAAGGAGGAAGAAATAGTTTTCAACATTAGTTTTGTTATGTGGACTGTGTGTTAAACATTGTGTTTGTTATTGGGAAGGCCTGCAACTTATTTCAATCTTTCACATTTACAACTCTTCTTCAAAGATAGATTTATTGTAATTAGTTTTTTGTGCTTGAAATGTTTTGGATGCACGCTACATATATTGATGCAACAAATCAACACCATTACATGGGAAAGGATATAGAGTATGAGACACATAATTATTTCCTCAATGCACCATTGGATTACTAGCAATCATGGTCTATAGGTGAATTTTAGTTTTTTGAAGATCTCAAGAGCCTAAGTCTCTTTCATTTAGTGAGATGCTTCTACAACTTATATTCATTTCTATATCACCTTGGTCAACATATAAGGTTACTTGCTAGAGATGACTTAAAGCTAGTTGCCATGGGTGATACAAATAGGAAAATAACTTAAGTATGTCAACTAAGTTAATTCATCTCTAGAAAGTAAGCCTATATGTTGACTATGAAACAATTTTTTCCTTTGAACATTTTGGTTTCCAAACCTTACTTCTTTTTTCGCTTCAAGATGGCTTCATGCTCGAAGGAAAAAGACTACTCCCACATAAAGGTGTGTAATGTGCCACGTGGTGGCTTCATGACTTTATATATATCATTTTCTTTTAGGCTGGAATCGGGACATGTTTCTACTTGGCAGAGATTTTCTTCAAAGTCATTCTCATTAAATTTGAAATCATCCACTCACTTGACACACCATCCATTTTATCAGGTGGGTTGTGTCAACCATGAATGTATTTTCTTTTAGGTGGAGTTTGTTGGGTAGTGGGGAAAATTATTTGCTTTTGGGAGTGGACTTCTGGGATAGTGTGATCACTTTTCATGGCTGATCAGATTGTGCTTATACAATCAATCTAAGATCTGATCTTCTTATGATAGTATATCTTCACAAAATATCTAGAACCATTAATAAGGTAGTTGGGAATTTATGAGAAAATATTTCTATGATCTAATCAAGCCCTAAGATCAGATTGTGAGCTATCAGATTAAAGCATCTCACAATTTCTTCTTCTTGATTGATTGTGGTAGTGTCCTCTTCTTCTGGCTACAAATAAGGATTTGTAGAAGTAAAAGAAAGAGGTTTTGGAGCTTCTTCAAAAAATATTTTCAGAGAAAATAGATACTATTTTGAAGGGATTTATATTTTCTTAGAAATAGAAAGGTTTTTTACAAAATACTATTTATTTTCTTTGGCATGTTGTATTTGTTCAGACTATCATTAGATTGACATTTGACCTCTGTTTTCAGTTAATATATCATAAGAATTTGATCTATTTGGGAGAAATCTTTAGGATTGTGCATTTTATGGCCTTTGTTAACTTTCTTTTTCATATTTCATTTATGTTGAGAACATTATGTTAAATCCTTATGTTGATATTCCAAATAATTATTTTACATGTTAGCTTCTATGTTATATCCACTATCTTTCAGAAATTGGATCATGTCCACTATACTCTTTCATTTTATGTAAAAGATATGCCATTTTTCATATTATGTTGTAAACAAGGAAGGATAATTCTATAAATATCTGAGTATTCATATTAATTTTTAAGGTTTCTTATTCTTGTTGGACCTTAATGGATGCTTCCCACTTGGAGATTTGAAAGACTGCATTGTGCTTTCTCTATCCTTTTCTGCTCGTTCTCTTCCCAACAATGAAGGTTCTGTGTCATTTTGTGTCCATCTCATCAATTACAAGAGATAGTTAAAGTTTGAAATGTTGTAAAAGCTTCAGCACATCACTATCTTTATTTTTTATTTTCATTTCTTGCTACCCCCTTTCCCTAAACACAAAGAAGAGTTGACTTTCTTTAAAAATCCCAGAGGTCATTCAATGAGGTGCAAATTGGTCCCCCACTCATTGAATTCCCCATAAGGTTGTTTAGAGAGGTGCAAGATTTTATGATCAATAGTTATTTTTCTGGCACGCCTAGTTGTAGTTGAATTTTTCCAAATGACTAATTAAAAGTTAGAAATATTTCATAAATCAAACTAAGAGGAGAGGTTGGAAATCTCATGCCTAGAGTTCAAACAAGAGCATCTGCTAGAGGCCACTTCTAGTACTCCTAGTTACCTACCTCGGCACCAAGGAGGAGAATAATTATAGGTTCCATATCACTTGTAAAAAGTAACATGGTAAGAAGTGTTATCCCACAATCCAGAGCTTTATCTACTCCACTAGGAGGGTGAACCTTCTAGATCAAAATACATGTCTATCCCATCCATAGGAATCTATTTACAATGGCTCACTTAAGTGCTCCCACTCTTAGAAATTTTGTAACTTGGGATAGCGGTAGCCTACTACAACCACCTATGCCCCTAGATGTATGGCCCACCATACTCGCCAATTCTCTCAAGGAAATATCAAGGTTTTTTGGGGAGGATTATAAGACCCCTTCTAAGCATCTCTAAGATATAGCGGAGGTATGTAGAGTACATAACATCGTAGAAGAAAATGTAGCCCTTAGGTTATTGGCCACATATTTCAAAGGAAAGGCCTAGGATTGGTATAGGTCCTTAGCCTCCAATTCTATCCACTCTTCAGATCAACTCAGTGAGAAGTTGTTTGAGTGCTTCTTAGAGAAAGGAGATCACTCCTCTTTGTTGCAACAATTAATCACTATCAAGAGGGCCCCGCAAGAGGCCATGAGCAATTTCAACACCAAGTTTCACAAAATATGGCAAAGGATTCTACTGACAGCAAGATCTCCAATAGCTATATCATTCATGTTCTATCTAAAAGCTTTCAATTTGGACATTGCAGTCATGATACAATATATGGGAGGAAATACCCTGCTTGATGCATACGATTTGGCTGTGCATGCAAAAAATAGTCTAATTGACATCGGGAAGCTTCTGCCATGACCGCAGATGCCCATGCTCACAAAAATCTCTAGTGGCCCCCAGGAAGAATCAACTCCTAGTGCCTCTAATCTACAAACAAGAATGCAGTTGCACCAGCATCCATGTACATATATCTAGGAGGACAACCCATCACATCAAGCTCTTCTTCATTAGCAGCTCAAATGTAAATGATATGAAGAACCTCATTTGGTCCTTTGCGAACGAGTTGGTCCTCATCCGATGATAGCAAGAAACACCTTTGAAACCTCCCACGTAGACCTATCAAGGAGGAAGGCCATCTTATCAATAGAATGCATATCAAGGAGCTCTGAAAGGAGGAAATCGACAAGCAACACCTTCAAATTAGATAGTCCTAGTCACCATGCCACTTTAGACTATTAGGAATAGTTCGAGCAAGGATTTGGTCCCAATTCAGAATAACTTGGTAGAAGATGAGAATGTGTGGTGCTTCCCGTGTAATGATAGTCATATGCCTCATAATTGTCCAAAGGGAAATCTTCAACAAAAGATAGCAGAGTAAAGAAGCCAAGGCATGTTTTTGAACATGAAAGAATATCAATCTCCTAGAATGGAGAATGCTCACTTTTGAGTGCAAACACAAGGGATTTCCTTAGAGCAAGAGTTGGATATCTCACTAGATCAAGAATTATTTTCTTGGATGGAGGAAGAAGATGCAGTATTTGCAAATGATGCTCCAATGACTAGTGATCCACAAGTATAGTTAGACTACAACACAAGGTCCAAAAGAAGGCTCACTGGAGAATACGTGCAATGAGCTCCACAATGTTCATAGCCACAACAAGCACAACTAGAAGTGGAGCAAGCCTTGCAGATTTGACCACTTAGTAGTCACAAGCTCCACCATTACCAGAGAAAGAGGTGGAAAAAGAACTGAACCCATCCACATCAGATCAACTTCTTCCAAAGACAAAATAAATACCACCGTTCAAACCTAAAGTCTCACCAGTCAAAATGATTAATGTGGTAGAGCAACTGAAGAATGTGCCCACTAATGTATCTTTATGGGACGTTATATTAATTCTAGAACAGAACACATTGCTCCAAGAGGTAGTGAAGAAGGAGGAACAAATGTCATGGACAGATGCAATCTTACCATGCAATCAAGATAAAGGAAAAGGACCCGTGTTGGACCCCTGACCTTTAGGAGCCACAACATACATAAATATCATGGACAATGCAAACATGAAAGAGGTAAGCAAACCGAAGCCTACCCCTTTCTTTTTAACACTTGTTGTGTACTAGTACAAAAACATAAATAAATGACTAAAAAAACTACAAAAAAAATTGCCATGTGACCATTAGTAGTTTATTGCTAGTCATTTATAATGTGACCAAATTCATGAATAAACCATTTTTAGTCATTTATTGGTTATTTTGATTGATCAATTTTGTGGTATATTTAGTCATTTATTGTTGTTAATTGATCATTTGTTTAGTCATGGTAGTCATTTATTTAGTCATGATAGCTATTTATTTATTAATGGTAGTTATTTATTTATTTATGGTAATCATTTAATTAATTATTGTATCATTTATTTAGTCATGGTATTCATTTATTTTAGTCATGGTAGTCATTTATTTTAGTCACGGTAGTCATTTATTTAGTCATTGTAGTCATTTATTTTAGTCATTATAGTCATTTATTTAGTCATGGTTTAGTCATTTATTTGGGTGAATTAGTGATTGAAATTAAAAATAAAATCTCACTTAATTAATCCTCACAAATTTATGCATATAAACTTCAAGTATCAAAGATATTCAAATTTTGAGAGAAGCACCATGAAATGAAAACTAAAATGCTTGAACAAATATGATTGATCAGACACAAATAGATCACAAATCAAGAGGAGCCACAACACAATATTTATGAGTCTATAAATTTACTTCATCAAACCTCATTGGCAATCAAAACCTCAATGGTTACAACATTTATTGAAGAAATGAAGAATTCAAAACCTCTCTGTTTTATGCCTTTTTGAATTCTTCATTTCCTTTTGGGGTATCAAAAAATGCACAAAAAAATGAAAATGAGACTAATTCACCACAAATGGTGATGTATTCCACCTGTGAATATTAAGAAATTCAAGGTAGGAATTTGTAGCCTTCAATTTGTAAATTTTTTCTTGACAGGTTTTTGGTTCTTAATCTACAAAATTCAGTATGTTTGTGATCTCCAAGCTTCTTTTAGGGATTTTTTGACTTGAATGACTTTGAAATTTTTTTGACACCTTTTAACACCTTGCTCTTTGAAAAATCTGCATACAATACCTAAAAAACACACAAGCAAAGAGAGGAAAAAGGGTTAAGGGTTAGTGAATAGGGGTTTGCCTTGGTCAAACCCCGATTTGATAATCAAACCCTTGAAAATGAAATGAAATAAAGAGAGAATGATGAATGAACAACATGCAATGCTACAACTCATCAAACCCTTTATGTAGAAATCTGAAGATATGCAAGTAGATGCTTCAATGTGGACTTGATAATGCCTAGAATGCTTGAGAATGATTAATGTATGTATGCTAATGTATGAATGAATTGGGGGTGAAAATGAGAGGAAAATCCTTTATTTATACTTGATTTTACAAAATTTCTTGAAAATAACATCACAGGCCAACCTCAAGGTTAAGAGAATAATATTATGCCAAAAATTTAAAATAATTATGATTTTTGTGCCAAGTGGGACTAAGTCACCCCAGGTGGCGACTTGGTCCCACTAGGGCAATTTTAATGGATTTTGGGAATTAAAGTGTATTTAATGATGTTTAATGGGATTATTCTTGTGGATGCTAAAATCTGCAAAATGTGGTTAGAAATCTAACAATAAAATCTACAAATATCGTTAGTATTTCAACAACAAATCAAAATATTTAACATCCTTATGAAATAATACATCATGTTCAAAATGCAAACAAATGACAAAAGATCTAAAGCAAAAGCATAAGAAAACATGATGCAAACTATCTCATAGTGGATTGGTGTCACATGTGCTAGTGACCCTTTCCCAATCCTTGATTGATAAGCTTAGATGATGATGATGCAATGGAAATGATGAGAAAAATTAGTTCTCAAGGAGAGTAACTTTGCATATGTTTTTTGGATGAAATTGTGGAGGTTGTGAAGGATTTGATAAGAGATGAAGCCTCTATTTTATAGATTTTCAAAATGCTAAGTGTTGAAAATGGACCAATGTGGGACAAAGATCAAGCCAATAAGATAAGGCCACTTTTCAAATGGTGATTGGTTGATGGTTGTGCAAGATTTGGGAAGAGTGCCCATGGGAGGGAAAGTTTGAATTCAAATTTTCCAATAAATGTTGAGTTTGACTTTGGAAGGGGACATGTAAGAGACATGTAAGGCCTCATAAATGCTCTATTGGGTGTACATGTCCACTTGGGGGAAAATTCAAACTTGGAGAATATTCTTCCTTTATGCCAAGTTGAAAATAAATAATTTTGATAAATCAATTAAATGCAATTTCATGTGCAAGTGGCCAAATCTAGAGAATGCAAGTGGGTGAGTATTTAATCAGGGTTAGATTAAATAGACGATGATTATGCTGATTTAATGCTGATTAGATGATTTGACCTTTAAGACTTTGATATTTGATTTATTTAAATCAAAAAATGATGGAATATGATTTAGGATTTGATTTAAATGGATTTTTGATTTATTAAAAGATTGATGATAATAAATAACCTTAGGTAATGAGATTATTTAAATGAATGGATGAAGGTGATGAATGGATCTAATGCGACATCTAGTTCAGTTGATGAATTATCCTGATCAAATGCAGAAGGTTAATTTTGCATGTCTACATTTTGCCCCTCTTTGAAGCAATGTACTTGTTGCGTTGGTTCAAAGAATAAACTTGCCCCGATCGAAATTTAAAAAATTTCTGATTTTTCGGATGCCCTAGCAGAAAGAAGTACACTGGTACATTGCCCCCTCGAGAGATCGAGTGAAAAGATTCGATTTGAGGTCGATCTCACGACAAAGAGGTTCAAAATGGATGGTTATGGACGACGATGCAAATGAGATGATTTTTTTTTAAGATGCTTAGAATAACAAATCTATATTATCCTAATCAACTTAAATGATTATGCGATGATGGATGAGATGGTTTAGATTGATGATGTGATATGCTATGATTATGAAATGGATGATATATGCAGATGCTTAGACTAACAGATCTATATTATGAAGATGATACAAATGCAATGCATGTGAAATGATCGATGTTTCCTATTATGTATGATATGAATGATATGTGGTATGCTGACAATTTTCTAGATGTAGGGTGGATGCATGATGGATGCAGGAAGGATGGATGCATGATGGATGCATGATGGATGCATTGGCAATGTTATGTTACCACGGAAATGAGATGATGACAAGAGGATCCAACAAGTCCATGATTGGTCAAGACTTTATTAGAGATGATGATGATGATAGATAAATGCTGATGATGATGATTCGCTTATCAAGGATTGGGATTTTCAAAGGGTCACTTACTTTATGTTTGATAACACGCCTAAGTACGATACATCAAGGTATGAAGGACCAGGATGGCATTGTACGTAGTGTGATGGACTTTGACTCGACAAATAGATAGGAGTATTCTTGTTCACACCTGACATACGGAAACCTTGCTAGGATGCACTTTAGAAGTCTCAAACATCTTGGACCAAAACATGGAAAGGTATAACCAATCAATGCAATAGTCAACAAGCTATCTGAAACATCCTCCAGACATATCTAACAAAGAAAGTATTCGCCAAGTTATTTTACAAGAACGTCCAACAAGCACAACAGACAAAAGAATGATGATCGTTGCCCCATTCCTATCTCTCTAAATCCTTTGTTTGGATATCATCGAGAGGTCCTTGGAATGAGCGGAATAAGATAAATCAAAAGAAAAGATCAAGTACGCAAACAAGCCAATGTTCTTCATACCTTCAGCTAGAGGGATGTGTTTTGATAGGATAAGATCCAAAGTGATATCCAAAATGATGCCCATTGTCAGAACGATATATCCTAGGACACACATTGTATAGGATGATGATGGTTTGATAAGTTGATTGATAGGCTGTTGATATAAGGTTGACTGACATGTTTGTGAATGATCAAGAGTTTGATTTTGTTTTAAAAGTTTGTTGTTTCGATTTTGATTTTACGATTGAAGCTTTGATTTTTCCAATTGCTATGATTGTTTCTATTTGTGTTGTCAAAGGATGAAGATGATGATCAGTTTATTATGGATGATTGATTATTGCAGGTGAAAGCGAAATGAGACGAATCAATTTTTTCAAATATTTGGATGTTTTTGACATTTTGAAATGTTTTGAGGCTTTTTTTGGTGTTTTTGGATTTTGTGATGTTTTTGATTTTTCAATTTTCTTATGTTTTTGGATTTTGATGTTTTTTTGAATGTTTTTGGATTTTTGATGTGATTTGAATGTTTTTGGATTTTGATGTTTTTGAATTTTTTTTGGATTTTGATGTCTCAGGGGCTGATCGAAGATTAGCCTTGCCTACGTTTAAGCTCAGAGACGACGTAGTTCGGATTCCAATGTTTTTGATGTTTTCTGTTTTTGACTTGTTTTTGGATTTTTTGCATGATTTTGACAATTTGGATATGGATGTGTAATGATATTAGTGCTTTGTTTGGGATTTTTTTGAAAACCAAGCTAAGGTGGATTGATCAGATCGATGGATTGATGATGATGATAACATTGTTGAGGATACACAATGATGCAATGATAGTGTTATGCAACACAAGGATTTGATGGGATTGATGATAATAACATTGTTGAGGATACACAATAATGCAAGGACTGGATTGATCAGGATTGATAATGATAACATTGTCGAGGATACACGACAATGCAAGGATAGTATTAAGCAACACAAGGATATCCCGAGATGATGATTTTTTTATTGGATTTGATTGATCATGTTTGATGAAGCTTGGTTTGAAACAAAAGATGTTTTAGATGATGTGATGTTGACGTTTGAAGTGCAACCTAGATGCGACTGATAGTGATTGTTTGGATAGATGTTCGATGAAAGTTGAAGACTGATAAGGAATTTCTTCTCATCAAAATATGCCATGGGCTAGTGATTTGGATTTTTTCTCACAAATGCTTTGACCAATTTTGTTTCATGTTTGCCAATGTTCGGATCGCCACATAAGCTGGAGGATATAGACCAAAATTTATTCTTGAAGCAAGATGTACATATCTGCCCCCAATGTCTAGCAATGCATGGAATGTTGTGGATGGATGCTCGGATAGGTGGATGGATGGATGGATACGGATACACAAAGGATGCCAAGGATTATCTTGCGATAAGATAAGGTGTTCGGATAACAAGTGCTCATTTGGATAATGCTTCATAGCTCAGATAATGCTTCATAGGATAGGATCAATGAAAATGACCCATGTAAAGATGTTTGTCGTAAGCAAGCATAAGGTGTGCCCCAAAATTTCATCAAGATCAAGATAACTAAGATGATGGATGCAAATATATGCGAATGGATTGGATAAATGGTTCATGGATGGATGGATTTATTATGGATAAGATGGATGGAATGCTCAATTTATTATGGATGGGATGAGATGCTTTCATCTGAACTGGCGCACGTAGATGTTCGATTCTACACATGACGCCTGTTTTCCAGGTTTTCATCATGGTCTTGCCCAAAGCACCGCCCATGCGGTTTTCACTAGAGGACGATTTTTATCTTTACTGTTTTCAATCCTTTTTCCAATTTTTTTGGATTTTTTGCCTTTTTTATTTGATTTTTTTTTTTTTTTACTTTTTGATTTTTGGTTTTTTCTGAAAGATTTTAAGCTCATGCTGAATCACAAGGTATTGTTGATGTAGATGCCCCTGTCATAATGTGCCATCGATATCCTACTTGAAGGAGCTGCTTTGCTAAGATATGTGCACTTGAATGCAACTTTTGGAATTCTTGATCTGCTTCGTCGATACCGGAGTTAACTCTGTCTTGGTGCGCACATCGCGATAAAGTGCCTTCAGAATCCTTATGATGAAGGGTCGTTGCCAATACACGGTCAATGTAAGAATTGGATATTATGTGTGGAGGTGTGGATGGAGTGCGTTTAGGGATAAGAGATGGATTGGTTGACAGTTTGGAACCTTTGACTCTCCAAACTTGGGAAGATGATCAATGATGGGTGGATACGAAAGTGTGTGTGGAATTAGGACCAACTACTTGATACACTTTGTATGTCGCTTGAAAAGCTTGCTTTTGATTTTTCGGATATCTTTGATGGATACCTTTCCCTCTTTTAGTTTGCCCCATAGTTTCTTTGACTGATGGAGTTTGATAGGGATGATCTTTCTTTGTATTCTTTGGTATCCATATGTATTTGATTTGCCCATTATGCTTCTCAGCTTCTTTTGATTTTATAACGTTCTTCATACTTTGATTCAAATATTTCCTTTGACGTTGGTCCCAATTCATAGATGGGGTGATGGGTGGATGAAGATACATGGCATGGCTGGTTGTAGTATTGACACTAGCTTCATCATAAGGACTCTTCATGCTCCCTATGTTGACGTTTGCTTGAGATGAAGTTGCCCCCAATATTGTGGTAGTACCTTTGTTCTTTGACTCTTCCTGTTTTGAGATGTCTTGTTCAATAAACATGCTCTGACAAATGACCACCGTAGTTGATGTTCTTTTAATTTGCTGCTCCGCTAACTTTGGATGTTCTATTTGACTTGTTTTGTTGAGCGGATAATGATGGATATCTTTATTCATGATGTCCTTAATCTGAGTTTGGGACATATTTGATCTTGATGTTGAAAACTCCATTTGATTGTAGGAGTTAATAATTTGCTCTTTGTGTGTAACATAATTTTGTTCTAGATGAAGATCATCTACGTGTCCATCCATAGAAAGCATCTCATGGGTAGATGGATGAATATGCATTATGCTAGTGTGATCATCATTTGCAGCATCTTGTATGGATAGGAGAGTGTCCATTAGATCATTATAGTAGCTCAAAGATACAAATTTTTGATCTTGAATGATTTCAGAGTTGTTTTCATCATGCTTTGGATCAAATTCTTGACATGGGGCAGCTTCAAAGAATAGATTTCTTACAAATGGTGCTTGGATATCTTCATTAGGCATGTGAAGTGGTTCAATATCTTCAAGTGTCAAGTCTAGGGTTCTTTCAATATCTGTAATCATGCGGTCTAAGGGGATCAACATGTTTTGAAAATGACCATTGCTAGACCTTAGTGAAAGATTTTGATCTTGCTTTGGAATAACTTCTTGAGATATGTCCTCTAACTCATAAGGAGATGTAGAGACATTTTCAATACGATCATTGGTGAATTGATTGTGCATTATGTCAATTGGATCAAATAATCCTAACACTCCTTGAAAGAGATCACTAAAAAGTGGCTCTTGATGTATGGTGAGTTTATCATCGGATTGTGTAGATACATCCTCAATGTGCTCCTCAATGGAGAGGTTTTGATCATTGTTTTCGACAATTGCGGTGGAGAGATTGTGAATGTCTTCGACCATAGCATCAAGTGATGTTGATATTTCTTGAATTGGCTCATTATCGAGTTTTGTTGGTGGATTTTGATCGTGATTCAAAAGTGACTCTTGACATATGTCGATTTGATCATTGGATGAAGTAAACGTGTGCTTAGTGATGGATTGATCTTGATCCTTGTTTTCAATAGTTGTCATCTTTTGTGTTTATGCTCGTGTTGGTTGGGTAGCTTGAGAGGCTTGGGCAACTTGACAGGATTGTTTCACTTGTTGAGCTTGTGTTGCTTGTTGCATGGCTAGATATTGTTGGAATCCCTTTTGAAAAGCAGCTTGTAATGTCACGTTGTATTGGTTTTATGTGGTGGAAGTTGGTGGTGGTGGGGGTGGTGGTGGATTTAGAATCATGTTGGATGTAGTCACAAGTGTTTGAGATACGCTCAGAGTGATCATGGTAGTGAGAGGTTGAGATGTGATGGGTGTGATAGTGGTGTTTGGAATGATTGAAGGGATAGTGATGGTTGGAATGACCGAGGTGATAGGTCCTTGGGAGACTGTATTTCGATTTGGGATCAATGTTGTTGTTTGATTAGATACCATCCATTGGTGTGATGTCGATGGTATATTCGAATGATTTGATGTGATGGTTTGATTGATGTTAGGTGAATTGATTTGGGTGGAGTGATTGGTGCTAGGTAAAGGGGGAAGCCCTAAACCAAGGAATGATGTAGGTAATGGTGGTGGAGATTTCCCTTGGCGCAATGCCTCAACTATTTTGGAAAGTTCTGCAATTTGATCTCGCCAAATTTGATTTTGATCTTGACTCACTTGAGATAGTTGATTTGGCTTTTGTTGAAGCAGATTTGGGATGCCTACTTGCGGGTTTTGAATGGGATTATGGGAAAATTGACTTTGGATAATGTTCTGATTTGGGATGATGTTCAGATTTAGCATGATAGGATGAACATTGTTGGTATTGGGAATCATTTTTCCAAAGTTTTTGGAGTTAGGATTCATGTTTCAAAAACTTGCACTTGGTACATCCACATTTGGTTTGTAGGGATTTGGTGGAATGACGTTGTTCATTTCAAGGCTCATGCATTGATTATTCGATTGGTAGATTTGTAGGTTTGGACTTAGATCTATCATTGGGAAATGTGTTCCAAACTTTGACTTGGGCATACTCACACTTGTTGTTCTATTGACATTTGTTGAAGGCAATGATCCCATGCATGGACTTTGATAATTGATAGGCATTGCAAGGCTTTGAAGATTCAACTGATTTGGATTACCCAAGATGTATGGATCAACTTTATATTCCATATTCTCCTTGTGTTTCGACCTTGTTATGAAAGTGACCACTAAGGTTCTTAGGACCAATGACAAGATGGAGGATGAAATGTGTAAATGATATGAGTGTTGAACGTTTAGGGACTTTGGATCAGTGTTAGACTTAGGGTTTTTTATTTTGATTGTTTGATGTGGATGATGAACTTGTAAACCCTAAGATGTTAAATGCTATCTTAGGATGAACTTGTTCAAAGAGGTGATAATTTAACTAAGTGTGCATGGAAGGATTCATCCAAACACACCTAACTAAACAAATGATTTTGATTTGGTTTAGGGATGTACCCAAGTCTAGGTAATGATGTTTTCAAAGCTCTAAAGTTGTTTGTGGGATGATTTAGATAAATGTTTGAGGTGGATGAGGTGTTTGATTTTGATCCTAAGAGACTTAGAGAGACTTTGTTTACTAGGCCAAGGTATTGAAGAACACACTTTTCTCTAAGAGCAATCAAAAGACCAATATGACCAAGAGATAACAAGCACATGTGTGGGGTCCAATTCGTTATCTTTGCTTAATGAGTTCTTTTTACCAAAAATAGCCACTTGATTATGTTTCAAACTAAGATGTCCAATGTCTTAATTTCTTTAAACCCCACAAGATATTTTATGTGGAAATTCAATGAACTTAAGGCAAGGGTTTTCCTATTGTTTACTCAAGAAGACAAATTGAGGTATAATCCAATGCTTAGGAACCTCTAAGGATGTGAATCCCAAGGGAAAGCATAACATATGGATTGAGTCAATGATATTTGTCTTCAAAAGGGTTTGAAATTTTGAGAATCATGTTGAATGTTTGTTTGCAAAATGTTTTCGAATACCACACTGTGTTTTCAAATGAAGAACAAGTACAAGCCCTATGGATGTGTAAGACAATATTTGTTGGATTCCCACTTGGACAAGTCCAACTATGCCTATCTCTAGCGGATGGTTAGATGCTTGACCCCACTGGCTCCCCTCCACGGCTCATTAACGTCAATTGGGGCAACCAAGCATCAACACCCATGAAACTCCCATGGCATGATTCCCATCTCTACTAGAAGACTGTAAGAGTGTGGGGTGGCTTCAGAGCGACCGTTCTTGCACCAACAAATAGATTAAGGATTTTGGAAAATTCTAGCACATGGGTTCTAGTAAGGACTTTCCGTTCGTGGAGATTGACCCATACGGCAAGAGTCCCCTTTCGGATCCATCTTGTCGAGCCAACCGCGTGATAATGGCGTTTAACCAAAACCCACATTTATATCCCGTGGAAATACTCTTGGCTTTAGAGTGTTACCGGTTGAGTCGTTCCCTTGGGTGAGTACTTTTCCAGGGGCCTCTAGGATAAACAAAAGCAAGCAAAAACACAATCCGTAACTCGATCGATCTTTGATGGCACAAAGAAAGAGAATGTACGCGAAAATGCCCCTACTCACACTCGCACAAAATGTTCAATTTTTAAGCCCAAATCGAAGTGTTTCAAAGCAATAAAATGTACTTTGAGTGTTTCTCTTGCACCCTAGATCGTACGAAGCGCAAGGGGAGAGGATACGCACTCAAAAGACAAAATCACACAATTCAAGCACTTGTTCATTTTATAGCCTTCAAAGCAATTGTGAGTTCGTTTTAAGCACCAAAATGAAGTGTGAGTTTTGATTGTTCAATTCTTAACCTCAAACAAAATCTAGTGAGTTTGTCCTAAGATTTATTTTAAGCCCTTTGCAATGAAAAATCAAATTGTTCTTTTTAGACACAAAGGAAAATTAGTGTCCTAAAGTGAAAAGACAAACAATTTCGTGGAAAAGTGTTGAACAAACACTTAAAGCGTTTAAAAACACTTTGAATTTTCAAAAAAAAAAAAAAAATTCTCCTCCTTTGCTAGCCTTCTCCTTGCTTTCCTTCGTTTTCACGTTGTACCTTTGTTGACTTTTCGCTTTCCTTGTACCTTTTAAACAAAAGATACTTATGTGAGAATCAAAATATTAAACTCATTTTGATGATTAACTTTAAATGATAACATGACTTCAATTGAATAGATCAATTAATCACAAAGAATGAGTCATTTAAAGGCATCATCACAAATTTAGAATTTTAGCTATGGTTGAAATGATGAACATGATTTTATAATAAAAAGCTAATAATTTATATCAATGAATCACCTTAAAAGAACAAACCTTTCAAAAGTAGACTATCATGATAATAACAATGATTTGATAAATTTTGTAAGCTATAACACACATGCATAAGTGTATGAGTTTAACAACCTTACTCAAGACCTACTTATATTGCAGTGATGGAAACTTCACATTTGGGAAACAAGCTTTCTCTCGAATAAATGCCAAAATTGATTAGTATAGATGATATTAAATGCATTTGTGACATTAAATGCATTCAAGATTCCAAGATACAACATATTTTAGACAGACATTAAAGGCTCTAACAATAACACTCTACGCATCAGAATGCAAATCAAGTGAGCATCACATCTTACACAGAGTAGACACTTTTACCCAATCATTATGATGAATACATAACGCCCAAATCGTGATGCCTGGATTCACCTGCCTGAATTAAAGACACTACGTTGAATCTGTCATTTTCTACGCAAGGTGATGGATTGGACAAGGGTGATAAACAGGCATACAGAGAGTTGAGTGAGTGCTACCTTAGATTCTAAGATGGAGTCACTATCACGAAAAGGATGATGGTCGATGAGAAGTAATGGCAGTGATAAATATGAATTTGTTCATATGACAGTAACAACGTTCAAGCAACAAGTAAGTATCAACTCGTATGTAACAAATAGTGATTTCTTTTTTTAAGGCAGATTTCATAAGCGACAGAATAAGTTAGTTTCCACTCGAATACAAACAGCAGGTGCAAAGCCAACTACCAAACTCTTCACTCGTGCCCTTTTAGCCAATCCTTTATTGCTAATAAATGTTGTCTTTTGTGTACTTCGCTGGTCTGAGTTTGGTTCGTGGCTACCTTCACAAATTTGTGAGCGTATGAGATAACATACTCTGTCTTAAAAGTGTATATAAAGCGCCAGAGACAAGAGTAAATGAGGTAGATATGATCACCTACTATTTCAATGCCTTGATATCAAATTAGATCTTTCGAACTGCAAAAGGCGTCTGAGATGTATAGCAGTACCCCTGAATTGCAAATGTCAAAATATACTTACTCCTCAGACGTCTGACCTCTCATTAAATCGCATTCCGTATGCTTCAAATTTCTCGTATGAGTGCTTCCCAAGAAAACTTCAGTCGCTTGATTATAACATACGCCTAACTGTTCTTTGTCAGCACCCTTTCTACATCATTATGACCCTGAAAAAAAAATGTCCTTGCTATGAGTCTTAACAAACAAAGAATCTCACAGCGAGTATATCATAAAATAACCAAAAAAACCAGGTCGCCCAAAGATTGCCAGAACTACGCAGGAAGCAGTGTTTGATGCAGTCAAAAGATATAAAAATGCATATGAAGGATAAAAGCGAGCAGATAGAAATACAAGTGCAATTTTTGATAGTAGTCAGAAGACATAAAAAATGCTTATGGAAAAAGCGAGCAGATAGCAATACACATGCAGGAGTAAATGTTGCAAGAAGATTTTAATCAATAAAGGATCTAAACGATGTCAGAAGATCAAATCCAGTTCTATCATAAAATCCCATATTGTGCTATTTCTTTCCTGATTCTCAATACACAGAAGAATTAATACCAGTCCTTCTTTTTACCATATAAACACAACATCCCTAATTATCGGCAAATCACAGGCATCGGTGAAACAATATACAACTATGCAAGCACTTGGAGTGTATATCAATGCACTAATACACAGAAAATAAACTTTCAACCAAGAGGAATTATAGGAAAAAAAAAATCAAAATTTCAATTTCCTTAAAGAGATAAGAATCTCTTCAATTTTCACTACGTGAGATGTATCCTCTACACCTATTTTAGAGGACAAGAGAAAACAGAGGCTAAGAAAAACTTTCTTGAGTATCCCCTTGACTGTCCTCTTTTATGTTTTTGTTGTTTTGGACGTAGTTCCTTAAATCCAAAAGAAAACAATCACAAGACCTGCAAATGTAAACTTATCAACTGGCAATAAAAAGTATCACATGGTGAAATCTATATATCAGAATGCTAGGATAGATCAACAAATCTGTATATACTCTATAGAACAAAATAAAAACTTATTGAGAGCCCTCCTTCTAGCGCCATTTTGTGGATGCTAAAATCTACAAAATGTGGTTAGAAATCTAACAATAAAATCTGCAAATATCGTTAGTATTTCAACAACAAATCAAAATATTTAACATCCTTATGAAATAATACATCATGTTCAAAATGCAAACAAATGACAAAAGATCTAAAGCAAAAGCATAAGAAAACATGATGCAAACTATCTCATAGTGGATTGGTGTCACATGTGCTAGTGACCCTTTCCCAATCCTTGATTGATAAGCTTAGATGATGATGATGCAATGGAAATGATGAGAAAAATTAGTTCTCAAGGAGAGTAACTTTGCATATGCTTTTTGGATGAAATTGTGGAGGTTGTGAAGGATTTGATAAGAGATGAAGCCTCTATTTTATAGATTTTCAAAATGCTAAGTGTTGAAAATGGACCAATGTGGGACAAAGATCAAGCCAATAAGATAAGGCCACTTGTCAAATGGTGATTGGTTGATGGTTGTGCAAGATTTGGGAAGAGTGCCCATGAGAGGGAAAATTTGAATTCAAATTTTCCAATAAATGCTAAGTTTGACTTTGGAAGGGGACATGTAAGAGACATGTAAGGCCTCATAAATGCTCTATTGGGTGTACATGTCCACTTGGGGGAAAATTCAAACTTGGAGAATATTCTTCCTTTATGCCAAGTTGAAAATAAATAATTTTGATAAATCAATTAAATGCAATTTCATGTGCAAGTGGCCAAATCTAGAGAATACAAGTGGGTGAGTATTTAATCAGGGTTAGATTAAATAGATGATGATTATGCTGATTTAATGTTGATTAGATGATTTGACCTTTAAGACTTTGATATTTGATTTATTTAAATCAGAAAATGATGGAATATGATTTAGGATTTGATTTAAATGGATTTTTGATTTATTAAAAGATTGATGATAATAAATAACCTTAGGCAATGAGATTATTTAAATGAATGGATGAAGGTGATGAATGGATCTAATGCGACATCTAGTTCAGTTGATGAATGATCCTGATCAAATGCAGAAGGTTAATTTTGCATGTCTACAATTCTCAAAAACACACTTAAGTAGGGCTAGAAAGCGTATTAAGGGGTCATTTAAACATAAGAAAGGGTCAAATTATTGATGAAAAGCCTAGAAAAGTGTGAAAGTTTGTTACAACTCCTTACAACACTTTAAAATAAGGCTTGGTAACTAATATACATAGGTTATTTAGGTGAATTATAATGAAACGGTCCTAGAAAAGTGTGAAAATATGTCACAACACTTCACAACACTTTTACAGGATATCATAGAATTCTTAATGATTCTCAAGGACCCAAGACCTAATGTAAATGTGCTGACCACATTATGACATTAAATCTAGGAAAAATTAAGCCAAAATCACCAAGAGGGGCTAAACGTGAGAAAATGTAGAAGGGTTACTTTTTTTGTGTCCACATTGAGCCCCCATTTTATCAAGAGGATGAACCTGCTTCAAACTGACACTAAAGTAGCTAAACATGCAGTCAAGAGGGGTTCCAATGAACTAATGCTAGCAAGATGAGACAACAATGATCAACAGGAATGATCAAGCCCCTAAGATGAAGATCCCATGGCAAACCAAACATAAGCACAAAGAAACACACATGAGAATGATGTAAATGAAGAGGGAGAAAGGGAGAAGGAAAAAGAGAGTTGGATCAAGCTTCGATTATTTGTCCATCCCATTGTGGATTAGACCTAGGTTGTTTTTCTGGGAAAGGAATTGTATACTCACTCTAAGGCAATGGAACTCATGGTTGTCTACCAGGTGAGAAGGCATAAAAGGTGAGAAACATACACTCATGGCTGGTATGTACTCACACACACGTAGGTGGTTATTGGGAAGGTCATGACTCAGAATGGGCTTCCCGCTCAACCATACCAAATTTATACCTCCCGATAACTTTAATAAGGTGTCACAAAAGAAAATGACATTTTGAGCTTCATGAGACAAGCAAAACTTCATATGCTTAGAGCTCATGAACAACGTGATGGCACCATAGGCATGCAAGTTGTGTTATTCAAGGTGGCCACATAACAAATGAAAAATACAACATACAAAAGATGTTCAAAGGATTCTCGCTTAGTTCATGCAAGGTCTATAACTTAGGAAACATTATGTCTAATTTCTCCAAGAGAGGACCAATCAAAGAATAGAAGATTCACAACTTATGGGATGTAGTGTATTGCATCAAGCCACCAAGAGGAATGTAATATGCTAAGATAGATCACTCTCATGAAAGACATCACACCCAATGTCATCCACAAAGAAAAAAACACATCATATGAAGTAAGTAAAATGCACTAAGGTCCAAGAAAAAGAAAAATGAAAAATGATAATGCCAATGTATGCCTCCACTTTAAAGGAATTGCTACACACTATACTGTGAGAAATTAATTTAAAGTAGCAAATGAGAAATGCAAAGAATAAAGAAGACATGGGAGCCAACTTGGAAAGCCCTTATGCCAAGTCATATGTTTATGAGTAAGGCTACGTCATGTGAAGGAAAGGAAAAGAAAGAGGGGAAGGGGTTTCCCCAAAAATGAAAACACCAAACACATAAGGGATCTATGGATTTGGGGTCATTATGTTCTTTGCTACAATGTTGTGTAAGGAGCTCAGAAATTTCATCATCCCCCAAATACATAGAACTGGAAGAATGATAGAAAGAGAGTAAAAAAAAAGAAAAAGAAAGATTCGTTTGGGTCAACATGGTAGAGACATAGGGTGTCTCAACACTTTGCGTCATCCCCAAAAGGAAAACACAAGCAAATGAAAAAAAAAAGGAAAAAGAAAATGGAAAATATTGTGGGTCAACATGAAGGAGACATAAAATTTCTCAATGCCTTGTGTCATCCTGAAAAGGAAAACACAAGAAAAAGACAAAAGAAAAGGAAAATAAAAAGAAAAGGGGCCTTTTGGGTCAACATGAAAGAGACATAAAATGTCTCAATTCCTTACGTCATCCCCAAAAGAAAAACACAAGTAAATGACAAAAGAAAAGGCAAAATTGATCTAAGACATAGAGAAGAATGAAGATACAAATAGAGGAATGTCACAAAGAGAGAGTGAACATCAAACATCACATCATGGGGGAACACGTTAAGAACAAGAAAAATCACAAAAGAAAAATAAAAAAGAACATGTAAAAGACTAATAGGGAAAATGCAAGTCAACTTTCAAGCAATTCATCCACCTCCCAGTCATGTTCATGATATGTTGAGGGTGGGAAACTAGCCAAAGGGATAAGAGAAAGTACTGAACTAGGGGAAGCACTAGGTTCTACACTCATTTTAGGGGATTTTTCATTTAAGCTCATGGAAGAGGAAAATAATATGTTCAAATCATTATGCACCTTTTCGTCAATTTCAACAATCTCATTGTCGTCACCCAGATTAATCACAATAGGAGGACAAATGATAATGTATAATGAAGGGTGTACCACTTATTGGGATTGTTGTATTGACTCATTTTTTTTTGGTTGGGTAGGAGGGTCATCATGCATTGCTTTTGTCAAGTGTGGATTTTGATTTTCTTTATTTTCCTCTTCTTGTAACTTGTGAGCAAGAGCACGACTTTTAAGCCTACACTCTCTAGCTCCCCTATTTCTTTTGGTTTTGTTGTCAAGTTATGTTTCTGAAGGAGTGGGTTGATCAACCATAGGTTTCTTGTCTTCTCTAATGGGAGGAATAGAAGGAACCATGTAAGGTTGTTAATCCACTTTCTCTTTTTCTTTGTAAACTTTTTTTATGCGAGGAGGCATGACGAGGTTGTTATCATTATCTTGTGGTCTTTTAGATGATTTCAAGGAGGTTTCGAGTGTTGGTTGAGCTTGGTTGGGTGGTTATTTTTTGGGTTGAAGCATTGTTTCATCTAAGATAGGAGTGCCTGAAGAGGACAGAGACATGTTACGGAGAGAAAATTCTGCTATTTTCTTTACTTTAAATTTTTGGTAAGCAATGAAAAGAAATATTTGTGAGGCATTATAGGTTCCATGGGCTTGGGCCAAATGTATTCTAGGGAAAATTTTCCTTTAGAAGACTATGGGTTAAATCCGCTATGGTGGACAATGAATATTTCATTTTCAAATGGAAAATTTAAGAATTTGTGTATGACTGAAGGGACAACTTTCATTGAGTGAATCCATGGATGGCCTTTCCACAAATGAAACTAGTTTGACTACGGGATAATGGAGAATGTGGCATCCAATGCTTTTGGTCCTATTTGTAATGGAAGGATGATCGATCTTATCGTAGGGCAAGCAAAACCATTGTTTGTTTTGATCCATGCTTTTGGTTTGTCATAATCATCTCGATAAAGATCATGTAATACCAAGAATTCCTCAGTGATCACATTCTCTCCACAGGCAAGATCTATGAGTATCCCATTAGTGGGCCTGTCATAGATACGACCAGCTATGTAAAGAGGGCCATTGGGGAGATTTTTAAGTATATCGCGAGAGGAGAAAGTAATATTAAGATATTTCTTAGGTTGTCCCTTATGAGGGATAATGTCTATCACACCTACCATTTCATCCATAGGATTAAAGTGGTAATGTGTGGAGTGGGATCAGGATGTTCATCCTTCGTATCAACACTCATCACATCATTCTTTGTAGTTTCACTAGCTTTGATAAATGAAACATTATGTTTGGGCATTGAATCAATAAAAAAATAAGTTTTGATTTAGTGGGGCAATAGACTAATTACCTTGATCATTAACACCTGCAATGGATAGACGACCAGAATCAATGAGGTCTTGCACAAGGTGTTTAAGAAACTTACAATATTCTATGCCATGTCCATTTTGTCTATGATAATGGCAATAAGCATTGGATTTAAATTTTGGAGGTAAAGGCTTAGTAGGATTGGGTGCTTTGACGGTAGGTAAGGTAATCATTTGTTGTTGCAAAAGTTGGGACATTGTGTTATGAAGGGTGTTTGGTAAAGGTGTGAATTGTCTTTTCAAATCTCCATAACTATAGGGTGCCACGATTTTAATAGCTACTACTTGGTTGTTGACATGTTGAGTTGGTTGTTGAGGGGTCCAATTAAACTATAAGAACCCTTTGTTTTGTTTTCTAAATGGTTGGGAATTGTTTGCATTGGCATATTCAGACTTCTCAGCTCAGCTAGAAGTGGAATTTGCATTGCCACTACTAACCGAATTGTGATAATTGCAAAAGGCAGTACACAAGTGCATAAAGGAGGGAAATTTAATCATGGTGAGTTTTTCCTAAAGTTTAGTTTGAAATTTTTCTATAAACATCTTTTGAAGGTGTGGATCAGGAATCTTGACATCAATTTGAGAATAAAATGATTGATAGCATGAGATAAAATCAGATATCTTTTCATCCTCATGTTGCTTACATCTCATCAAATCGACCAAGGTCTTCTTTGGAGTCATATACACTTGGAAATGATGTATAAATGCATCAACTAGTTCACTGAATCAATGAATTGAATTGTTCGGTAAATGTCATGCCTGAAAAAAATTCATTGAAAAACCTAACAATTTTTTTTTCTATACACTAAATAAGCTAATTATAATCTAAATGATTTGAGTGAGAGATACGACTAAGATAGATATTGCAGCCCATTTCGAGATGGCCTCACTACTCAAGGGTAGAAGTTAGTTTAAGGATGTGTATCATGCCCATAATTTTTGCTAGAAGGACAAATTCACAATCATCACATTTGTTTGAACAATATTACAAAAGGATAACAAGTATTAACCTCATGGGTGCAAGGTAACACACTATATGTGTCAAGTGAAATTGCTCGTACAACTTTACCATTGACACATCGCTCGAGAGCAGGGCGAGGGAAGAGAGTGAATCTGGGCGCACCAAGCCTATCTTGCAAAGCTTGGATCAAACATAGGGTAGGCTCAAAAATCAAGACACCGCTTGAAAATTGCATTAATACTATTCTTTATATTACCACAATCTTCACTACTAAGTTTATTACCAATGCCATTAATTTTACTAATAAGATGATTATTGATACCAACATTTTCTCCATATATATATATATATATATAAACATTTATGATAAATTACTATTATCTTATTTATTCATTAACTATTATTTATTTATCCTTTTATATTTATATATATGAAAAAGATAAATAACCTCTATATACTTATACATTCTATTTAATTTAATAAATAATTTAAAATCATAATAATGATAACTATTCTATATCAAGCTACATATATTATTTCATATCTATTTATTTTTATCAATATTACTTGGCAAAAACCTAAAATAAATAAAAGGAAATTCTTTCTTCCTTTCTCACCTAAACTTTCATCTTTAAACACACACTCAATTTTATTTAATATGACATTTTCTTAAGGGGGAGGGAATATAATCTCTTTTCCTTAATAAGGAATATTTAAACATGAAAATTACGTGGAACTCCCTTAAAGCTAAAATGGAAGGGATTAGTAAAGGACCCCTAAATGAAAATTTCCAACGCAACTTTCCTTAGATTCAAAAAATAAGATATTTTCTTCATTGTTTATTATATTTTTTGCTTTAAAAATTATAGTTGCACATCAGATTGCTGTTAGTATAATCCTCTTTATTTTAGCATGAGTTAAAAAAGGTACCGATAGAAGTTTGATTTATTAAGCAATTTACTTGATAACTCCATCACTGTGCATACTCCAGACCACTGTATATTATCATTTTCTTATAATTACAGACTGTGTTTTGGATTATTTATCAGATTCCTTCAACTTTGGAACGAGTATTGTGTCTTGCTAATGATGTTAATGTGGTTATTATGACTACTTAGCATTCCTTGCAAAACTTAATATCAAAAGTAGTGAATTTCAAAACAATTGCTAGTTTTACATATTATTTAAAAAAAACATGAACTTTTAGGTGCTTATTGAATGCAAACAATTGACCAACAATAATGTGAACAACCAGAATAAAAATAAATTGATTTTATGAATAAAATGGTATAGGTGATCTTAACTTTATAAATAGCATGGTGAATATGTAAATCTTGTGTACAGACTTGAAGGTTTTTAAATTGGAGAATAGTACAGTGGCAACCATTTCCCTACGACTATTGGCTCAACTATTATGGACATCAATACACCAGCGAAAGTTCCAAGAGAAAAATAAAAACACCAAGTGCATACCGTATCTAGAAGATGTTATGCTACACAGTTTGAGGAATTTATACTTACAGAAAAATAATGAGAAATAAGTCCATTATTGATTATTGATGATGGGCACAATTTTATTTGCCGAATAGAATTTTTCTTGCTAACTGTAGATAAAGATCTTTTAATTCTACATGTATATTTCCCCGTCTACTTTTTACATAGGTGGAGGCATACAAATAACGTATCATATACAATTTCAACTAAAACTTTTAGATTGCAATCAGATTTTTTTTTTTCAAATAAACAAGTACAGAGGTATTCTTGAGATGTTTAGCTTATACTCATTCAAATAAACAAGTATAGAGGTAATCTAACAATACATATTTGAGTCCATAATCTATTTTTGTTGCAAGACATATACCAGTACTTTGTCTCTTCTTTTAAAATGAAGTCTAACACAATAGAAATAATCACAACCGCTTTGAAATAACATAATAACCCTCCTTACTACTACATAATCTTAGTATTATCACCACCTATATGCTTAACACAATCTTTTGTACAATCCCATAGAATACTTCTTTTCTTTGAAACAAGGCACAAATGTGATTTCTAAGCTTTCAATGTTACAGAAAAGAATATTTAATATTACAATGATTAGCACACAACTGAAAAATTACTTTCTCTTTTTTCCATTTTCTTTCAAGCTACAATAGAACACTAGCTTTCCATATTACAACTAGTTTTAAGAAATACAATGGGCACACAACTCTCTAGGGCTTGCTCTCCACCCTACCATAATGGCATCATGGAGCCTCGTGGGCTCTAGCCATACCCCCGAGCAAGAAAATATGTTAACTCCAATATGATGAATGGAGTCTTCTCAAATCTTACAAAAAAAAAAATGAAATATGATAACATCAAATTACATGCTTATGGGCTCTTCACTCACCATATTCACAATGATTCATATAAACATGTTCACTTCATTACAACAATAAAACAAGGGAGGGTGAAAGTAGGGAAAACTTATCTCCTTTCTTTAAGTGAGGGGATGGAAATCTTTCTCCTTCAAGTTCCTCTCCAAATCGAACCATCTTGATCACTATCTTCCCAAAGAGATGAACTCCTCTCCTCTTCTCATTCTTTCTACCATCACTCAGCTCTCCAAAAGGAGAAGTGGGTAACACCCTCCTCTTCCTTCCTCTCCAAGATATATAGGATTTTCAACTTGCAACCTTTTTTGGATGGGGAAGTGTGGAGTGTACCTACCTACATCAATTAGAGTCTTTTCCATATTAAAGAGGAAACATGCACTTGGACAACCCCTCCATCTTTCCATCCCATCCTTTCTTTGAAACTCGTTATTTTCCATTATGAGGACTTTTCAGGGGTCAAATCATGTCCTTGGGGCACTATTATATGCCCACTTGACCCCTACCACTATGGTATAGACCCTAGGGGGTTTTTTTTTGCATCCCAACCAAGGAAATTGACCAACAACCCTCTTTAAAGGCCCATTTAAGGACCCATCCGAATTTCAAACTTGGATAAGGGTTCCCAACCCCTAACCCCACTTACACCCACATGAAACATTATCAAATACCATCTCAACTCAAAAATAAATTATCCCTTTAATATCAACCCTCACCACTTCAACATGTTAACTTTATTTCTTTCTAAGCTCTAAAAGGGGGTCAAATTTATACCCTCAAGAAGAGTCTTTTAATTTTCTCTCGATGGTTCACCCTTCCCATGCTAACACCATTACCTTCCTGCACAATACCAACACAATCATAAGTAACCATTTGATCACATAAATTTGTTAACTAAATATTTTATACTTTAGCTATATAATAATCCATTTAAAATTTCAATTAGCTTTTCACAATATATGAGTGCATTCCACCTTCATGGTAGTGACAATAAACAAATTGTCAAAATTAAATGCAAGAATATCACCAAAAGATCACCTTATTTATCATCCATAATATATCTAATCATCAATTCAAGAAAGGAATATAACAAATTAGGATTGTATTAAGTACCTATAAGGCGGGGTGTTACAGCAAAGATGAGAACCATTTCAAGGCAGTGTCTTTTAAAGTCCTAGGAAGTAGTTTTGCTAATAGTTTATCATCAAGGAAAAAGTCACTACACAAGGAGGTGTAGGAACTAACATGGTTAGAAGGATCTCCCTTCCCTCCACATTTCTCAAATCTAGGCATCTCTATTGCTTGTGGCATCAGTGTTCACAATATTTCAAAACATAGTGGGCTACTTCGAACATAATAGGTGGGTGGTCCATTATGATTTTGGTTTATGTTGGATATATGTTTTTGCATGGATGAACCTATTTGGAAAAGTTGTGTTATGAGAGGGTTAGTTTAAGTGGTATGAGGTGGAAGGGAAAGTGGTGATGGAGTGTATGTAGTGGTAGGGAAAATGAAGGGAATGCTTAGAGATGGTATGGTGGAAGAGGATAGAACATGCAATGCCACATAGGAATTAGGAATGCTAACAGGAATAGTCGAGGAAGGAATAACATTACTAACTTGTTGCATTGTTGTTTTGACTTGAGGAGTGGTATAGGTAGGTATGGATGCTACTGTTGAGGGAGGAGTGTGAGGTCCCCCTTGGCTAACCACAATGCTTGCTGGTTGAGATGTACTAGAGGTGAAAGGAACATGTTTTTGGTATATCTCAACTATTTGTTTCATAACGTCCAACCCTTCTTCACTTTCAAGCATGCAATGGATGTTTTCTATGGTAGGAATTGTAGTGGTTGAAATGTTTTCAAGACACACTTGATGTTGGAGATGTGTTAAGTCCTCATGAATGTTAACGATTTTGTCTTGCGGGATGTGATCTTTCTATGTATCAACTTGAATGTTATTGGAAGGCAAAGAGTTGCTAAAGGTAGTATCCATGCCTAGTGTACTAGTTGCAATACTAGGAGTGGAATTTTTAGATAACCCAAGATCCATAATGAGTGTACTATCATGGGATAACATGAGTCTTGAACTTCTTCTCACTAGGGTATTAGCAATAGGAAACCAAACACTCATGCAAAGGTCTCTAAATGCGAGTGAATGCAAATGCAATGTAAACTAAAAGCAATAAAATTCTAATAACTAATTTTTTTGAAAGTAACATAGAAATGTAGAAACAACAAGCAGAAGTGCAGAAATTGTAGATTAAATTCCAGAAAATGTAGTGATAGATATGCAACTGGACTAAGTCGCCTAGGGTGGCAATTTAGTCCAAGTTGTGATTTTTTTGAAAATTTTCAAAAAATTTAAATGGATTTTTATGCTTTTTAGGTTTGCAGATGCATATATAGTATAAAAATATAGAATTTTGTTGATTTTCAATTAAAGGAAATGCAAAAATGCAATCTATTTGAGCTTTTCACTAATGCAATTTTTAAAACACTAGGATGCAAATTAAACAATGCAAAACTTAATGCAATGTTGATGCAAGTTATTCCTATGATGTAAATGTAGTTGAAATCAGAAGTAAAATTTTCTAAAGTTGGGTTCACCAAAATTTGGACAAAGATTTTGGCATGAAAAGACTCCCTAACACTTCTAGGGTTTTTCGCCTAAAAGGAGAGAGGTAGGCCAAAATGGGAAATGTCCCCACTCAAAACTAATGCAAGTATGAATGAAATGTTCCTAAATGTAATGTCCTAAATGAAATAAAATAGTAAAAAGGAAATGAATTATTAATGCAAAACCTAAGGAATGCAAGATGTTTGAAAACACATTGTGATATGCAAAATGACCTAAAAATGCAAACAAACAATAACAAAAATGAATAAAACTAGAGAGGTGCACCTAGAAACTAGAATTTGATGCAGAGAGGCTCTGGAATCCTACATAATTTACTGTTGAAGCCAACTGGGACACTTATGCCAAGCTGGGCGACTTAGTCTTGTTTCAGGGAGATTTTGCCAGAACAGGTTTCAACCTGCAATAAGGTATCCAGAAATGTAGAAAAAAATGATAGTGGGACTAATTCACCATAGATGGTGACTTAGCCCACCTGTGAATCTCAAGAAATTTGGGGCAGGAATTTGTATTCTTCAATTTGTACTTTTGTTCTTAACAGGTGTCTATTTTTGAATCTACAAAAATCTGTTTGTAGGTGATCTCCAAGCTTCTTTTAGGGGTTTGCTGAATTGAATGAATTTGATGAAATTTTGACACCTTTTAACACCTTGCTCTTTGACAAATCTGCATACAAGACTTGCAAAACACACATGCAAAGAGGGGAAAAAGGGTTAAAGGTTAGTGAATAGGGGTTTTCCTTGGTCAAACCCTAATTTGGTAATCAAACCCTTGAAAATGAAATGAAATAAAGAGAGAATGATGAATGAACAACATGCAATGCTACAACTCACCAAACCCTTGATGTAGAAATATGAAGATATGCAAGTAGATGCTCCAATGTGGACTTGATCATGCCTAGAATGCTTGAGAATGATTAATGTATGTATGCTATTGTATGAATGAATTGAGGGTGAAAATGAGAGGAAATCCCTTTATTTATACTTGATTTTTCAAAATTTCTTTAAAATAACACATCACAGGCCGACCTCAAGGTTAAGAGAATAATATCCCACTAGAAATTTAAAATAATTTTGACTTTTGTACCAAGTGGGACTAAGTCACTCTAGGTGGTGACTTGGTCCCACTAGGGCAATTTTAATGGGTGTCAGGAATTAAAGTGTATTTAATGATGTTTAATGAGATTATTCTCAAAAACACACTTAAGTAGGGTTAGAAAGTGTACTACGGGGTCATATAAACATAAGAAAGGGTAAAATTATTGATGATAAGCCTAGAAAAGCATGAAAGGTTGTTACAACTCTTTACAAAACTTTAAAATAAGGCTTGGTAAGTGATAAAAAGAGGTTATTTAGGTGAATTATAATGAAAAGGTCCTAGAAAAGTGTGAAAATGTGTTACAACACTTCACAACACTTTTACAAGACATCATAGAACTCTTATTGATTCTCAAGGACCCAAGACCTAATGTGAATGTGTTGACCACATTACAACATTAAATCTAGGAAAAATAAAGCCAAAATCACCAGGAGGGCCTAAACATGAGAAAAAGTAGAAGGGTTCTTTTTTCGTGTCCACAATATGTAAATGAATTTAAAGAAAAGGGTGGGAAGTAACCAAGAAACTATTCAAGACTTCTATGGAGAATGTACTTTATGAATGTTCCATATACACATGCACAAATATGACCAAATATTTCAATTAAATAAATCAATGAATGCTAGAGGAAATTAAGGAATCAAAGTGACTTGGAACTTTTATGATTCCATATCCCATTCACCATATTTAGGAATCTTGATGCTAAATAAATGCCATTTCAAAAAATTTGGCTTAAGGATTTTAAATTCTTTAATTGAATTATTGGTTTCAGCTCCTCCAAACTCTTCCACCACTATTCCCTAGTATTGACCTTTCACTTCTCCAATTTGGTGAGTTGCAACCTAAAAATAAGGTTTTGACGGGGGTTTTAGAGTATGTTTTTAAAATGAAAATAACAGCCAAGATCCTAATACTAAGCACCTTTAGATTTTAACATTAGGGCATCCTTTACCTACTTTCCCCATGGCTATTGGAGAAAGGAACAAAGTGGTGGAACAAAGAAAGTGAGAGGGAAGTTCCACTTAAGCCCTTTAGCCAATGGAAGGATGAAACAATCACACCTTCAAAAGCAATTGTTGAACAGGGGATGGAATTACTCTTATGTGAAAGTTGAAGAGGGATGAATCAAGGCTATATGTTATTTCCACACGTACTGGAACTACTACAAATGAAAGCATCGAATAGAAACCGACTCCTGCAAACTCTTTCGCCGCTATTGGTTTTGGCTCCTCCAATTTTTAGGATTTATTAATTTGTTTGTTGATGTTTCCCGGCCCCTAAACCTTTTTAGGGTTTACTTCCCGCTTCTTGATTCCAAAATTAGATTTCAAATTAAATAAACTAGACAACAGATAAATCTCCAGTTATGCCCCCAATAAATTATAATATTATAATATTATATTATATTATATTATATTATTATATTATATTATATTATAATATTATAATATTATATTATATTATAATATTATATTATAATATTATATTATAATATTATATTATAATATTATATTATATTATTATATTATATTATAATAAATTATGATATTATATTATATTATGATATTATATTATATTATGATATTATATTATATTATGATATTATATTATATTATGATATTATATATATTATGATATTATATTATATTATAATATATTATATTATATTATATATGATATTATATTATTATGATATTATATTATATTATATTATATTGATATTATATTATCTTATATTATATTATAATATTTATAATATAATAATATTATAATATAATATAATATAATATTATAATTTAAATATAATTATATTATAATATAATATAATAATATAATATAATATTTATATTATAATATAATATAACATTATAATATTATATTATATTATATTATATTATTATTATGTTATATATATATGTGTGTGTGTGTGTGTATGTATATATTATATATAATATTATATAATATTATAATATTAACTAGTAGTTATGTGTAGTAACAAGCAACAATGAGTTGATAGGCAAAGAGCAACATGAAAGGCAAGTGATGTGAAGGTAGTGTCTATGGAAAAAAATTAGAATGTGAATGACATGAGTGGGCACCATCGCTATATGCATATGTAGATATTATAGTTACACATTAGGGAATCCAATGAACAATACAATGGATCGCTATATATATTATAGGCGATAATTAAAGTGATTCAGTGGAAACAATATTGTATCCCATTTTTACCTTACAGTTTACCATCATTATTTTATTTGAAATTATAATGGGGACCGAAGGAGGGTGTTAATCCTAATGGGTTGAAAGGAGCATATGCATATAAAGGATAAAGTGTGTAAGCAATAGTTGGCAAAAAAGTAACTTTGTAGAATATATATACACACATATAAAGGTTTGGTTGAAGAACAATTGTAATAACATTCAATTAATTATTTGGTGATAACATCATTATTATTGGTAATTGGTTTGGTGGGGTAAATAATAATATTATTTAGTTAAGTTGTTAATTAAAGAAAAATATTATTATTAAATTTGAAATAATTTCATTAAGTAATACCAATATCATTAAGTTTTATTAGTTAATCAAAATATAATATTATTATAGATAGGGTTGAATGTCTAAATTGATGACATTACTAATGTGTATTTAGTTGGGAAATAGTAATGTTGGCATAAAATTAGTTGAATTCATCATTATATAAGCCTAGCCCATAATTTAGCCACTTCATCAATTCTTTATGAAACAAACTAAGGATCTTTTCATTTCTAGTAACAGAGAACCCTCCATCAATTATAGTTAAAACAATCTAAAAATAATACGAATATCATTAAGTTTTATTAGTTAATCAAAATATAATATTATTATGGATAAGGTTGAATGTCTAAATAATTTATGACATTACTAATGTGTATTTAGATGAGAAATAATAATCATGGCATACTATTAGTTGAATTCATGATTATATAAGGCCACCCTATAATTTGGCCACTGCATCAATTCTTTATGATACAAAGTAAGAATCTTTTCGTAGCTAGCAACAAAGTACCGTAGACAAATTTTGGTTAAAAAAATCTAATTATTTATGTGATGTAGAGTATAAGCAAGAGAACAATAATCAACAATTCCCAATGGAATCTAACATAAAGTGTATAAGATCAACTATTTTACTCCATTGTAACCATAAGCTTAAACATATGATTTTTTCTTATTCCTACGATAGAAAGATAGCGATCTGTACATAGAAAATATAAAGTAAAACTCAACACAATGAGGCCTACTCTCCACCCTACCATATATGGTCATGGAGCCTCATGGACCCTCACCAAACCCCCGAGCAAGAATATAGATTGGCCACCACTGTGATTAGTGGTGAAATGAATATTGCATATTACAATCAATATAGAGTATATTAGGATATGATTGTCTATTTGACCATTATTGCTGATTTTATAGTCACTATCATTACTTAGGAAGGTTCTTTCTAATACATTAGTTCATCAAATACCACATCATTGATGGAGCATGGTCTGCAAGAATAAGAAAAAAGTGTGAAATTTAGTGTGGTGATTATGCAAAAACACAATGAACTAGTTACATAACATTAACTATTTTACTTGATTATAGCAATGGGATCAGGAAGCTAAAACTCATAGCTACAGTCCTATGCAAAAATTTCATTCCAAGGGCCACACCGTATACAACTTATCTATATACAAAGTGTGAATTTTAGTGAAGTGATCATGCCTAATTCATACACAATGTCTAAATGAGGAGATATCAAAGTTCTATATTTTATAATACATATCTTGCTCTGTGCTTGGAAGAGGACATATGAAGAAAATATAATTTAGGCATACCTGGTGCATGTGGAAAAATGTAGTATGTACAAAACAAAACAAGGGTCGATTTCTAGCCCACCATATTGGCCCATGGAGCGTCGTGCAGTCTCAGCAAACTAGTGAGCAAGAAAATAACTTCTCCATCACTATGACCAATGGTGAAAGCAATGTTTCAACTTCCAATGACTTAATAGAAGATCTAATGGCATTAAAAAGGCTTGAAAGCATGGTTGTTTGGGTTGTGGCTAGCTGCAAACATGAAAGCATTATGTCAGCTTTAGTGTAATAAACACACACCATTTGTACATGATAAATAAATTAGAAAATATAAAGACTTATACAATTAATTACAAAGATGATGCAATACAATTGTAGTAGAACACAGTAAGTAAATAAAATCTAGGCATACCTTCTGTATGGAATGGATTGATGTTCGAACATACAAAAGTAGGTCTACTCTCACCCTACCATATTGGGTCATGGAGTGTCATTGGCTATTCTCCCTTGGGAAAGAAAGTTCAAGAAGTGGGATGTTGATTCATAACCATAGTTACAATCACTTCATATTCATGGTTGGTTGAACGTCATTTGCAAAGGTTGTACATCTGTTTACCATATAAACTGGAATATCAACACCCAAGTTCTTGAACTATCTCTCCCAAGGAAGAAACATGTTTTTTGGAGCAACTGTGAATATGAACAGAATGTAAAATTGGCTAAGAGCAATCAGATGATCGGGGAGGAAATTTAAAATTCAACCACAAAATGTAAAGCATAAAGGGACAGAAAGAGGGAATTGACAACAAATCAACAGAACCCTATCAAAATTGAAACAACATAGCCTTTTTGACAACACCTTCTCAATAATGGAACGCTATAGCTTAAGCAAGAGAACAATAATCAACAATTCCCAATGGAATCTAACATAAAGTGTAACCATAACCTAAAGCATATGATTTTTTTATGAATCCTATGTCAGAAAGATAGCAATTTTTACATTAGAATATAAAATAAAACTCAACACAATAAGGCCTATTCTCCACCCTACCATATTGGGTCATGGAGTCTTATGGAATCTCACCAAACCCCTGAGCAAGAATATACATTTCCCACCACTCTAATCAATGGTGAAATTAATATTGCTTATTACAATCAATATAGGGTACATGAGGATATGATTGTTGATGAGCCCAAAATATGCTCATAGCTTGGATATCATGGTGTACTTTTAATACCTTCACTTTTGTTGTTTATGGTTGATTAACTCTTTTGAAACCTTTTATTGGGGGATATCCTGTAGCAATGCACTTTCATACTCCTGCAGCCTATCATGTTGACATATCTATATTTATTACCTTGTTTGACTTTCCAAATGACTAGTATAACGCATGTAGTTTTTGAATGATGAAATAGATTTAAATATGTGATTAATGAATGGATATTGTGTATGTTCCATGCGCCTTTTCTTTCGCATCTGTTACCTTGTGTTTTGCAGGTTGTTGGAGAAAGTATGATCGAGTCAAGCGCAGCCGATCTTGGCCTTGCAATAAATTCCATTTCCTGCACGACTTCAAGGAAGCTCTAGCGAAGACTCTTTGACCGAAACTGTTGGGAAGGATTTTAAATATCGGTTAATCTGGAAAGAGTGGAGTGCTAGATTCTCTCTGGATTGGGTTGAGCGAATAAACTCATTTATGAAGTATGTTCCTCGATTTCGGGATACATTTTACATCCATGTCTTTCTCTGTTAGGGTTAGTTAGTTAGTTGTTTTCCTGATTTAAATAAGTATTCCTCCTGCGCGGATGAACAAGTAAGAGAAGTATAGTGAGATAGAAAGATATCATGTAAGAGTCAGTATGATAATAAAAAGCAGAATCTATATGACAAAAGACAGAGTTTGTTGTTAGTTTTCATATGGACAGAACAATGTATACCATTTTGAGTTTATGAATAAAGTTTGATGAATTTTTGAGTTCAGTACTTGCGTAATTAGTTGACACTTGATAAGGGGGCCCACTTAGTAAGTATCTATAGTTAGTTAATTAGCTATTACTTTTCTATTGATCATCAGTTAGATTTCATCAAGTTGAAGTTTCTGTGCAAACTCAGTCTTATATTGTTCCTGCAGCATCAGGAGTCCATCCATGTGTTTGTTCCTGTAGCATAAGGCCAATTTATAGTTTGTCTCTCAGTTGTAGCTATTATGATTTCTGCTTTGGTTAGATTATGGTTGAGTTAAGAGAACTTTACATTACCTTCCTGTAGCGTAGGTAGAATTCTTTCCAAGTATTTATTTCTGTTAAGTTGTGACTGAAACTAGTTCTTAGTGCATATATTGTGCTGCTCCATTTCAAGTATACATTCCCTAGTTTGACAAGTAAATGAACGACCATGAAAATATATTAGTCACCTGTTGGAATGTCCAATTCCCAAGATACGTTTTGCCATGATTGTCATATCTTTTTGTGGGCGCGACCATTTTTTTGCGCCGTTGCTAGGGATGGTGTCAAGCTAAGAACCTGTCAGAAGTCATTTTTAGCATCAGTTTAGTTGTTAGTTAAGAATTTTCAAAATCCTTCAAATCATATTCATTCTATTGCATGCATAGAAGAAAAGATGTGCTGGGAATGTTTCTCCCTGAAAACCTGTTTGTTGAATTTTCATTTGACCTAACTAATGAAGAACCTGAGGAAAATCCATTTGCTCTGATACTACAGCAAGCAAATATGGCACAAAATCCACCTAATCCACCTCCTGCTTTTGAATTTCCCATTGTTGCCCAGCGAGATACTGATAACCTTAAAAATATTCCTTCTTCATTACTTTCCAAGTTTTATGGCCTAGTTATGAAGGACCCTGAAACTTTCCTGTTTGAGTTTGATATCCTCTGTCGTAGCTATGATTACACTTCAGATGCTCACAAGCTGAAGTTGTTTCCTTCCACCTTGAAGGAAGGAGCCCTTAGATGGTTCATGAGTTTGGGAAGAGGTGTTGTTGATAGTTGGGCAGCTATGCAAACAAAATTCCTTGAGAAATATAAGGAATATTGTAAGAGTGGTAGTAAGGGAGATGATATATTTAGAATTCAACAAAAGGAGGATGAAAGCCTGGAAGACTACATCTCAAGATTCTTGTTTTTCCTGAAAAAGAATTCAAACCATACTCTCAATGAAAAATCTCAGAAACTACTTTTTCTAAGGGGAATCAGTGATACCTGTATAGACGCCCTGGACCTGATGGGAGGAAGTGATATAACCCAACTGCCTTGGGATGATATCAAGAAAATATGTCTTAATTACTCCCGAGCAAATGTGAAGAAGGGTAGGGGTCATCAAGCCATAGTGGGAAAGTCCTCTACTAATGGAGTTTCTCGGATGGAGATCACAAATTTGTTGTCAGATTTCAAACAAGATATCATAAACAACATGGCTATACAGTTGGACACTATGCAAGCTCAGAAGAAACATGAGGAAGCTGAAGCAATCTTGGCTGAGTTTTGTCCATATTGTAGACAGAAGAAACGTGACTACAGATGCAAGATGGTGGCCAACATGGAGGCTAAATAGTTGCCTACTGATTTTAAGATAATAGAAGGTGATGATGACCAAGTCTTCTTTGTTGCACCAAGGAGGCCATGGGCCCCAAGACATGGTATGCCTCAAGATCCTTTGCAAAATTTTGGTTCATATAATAGTCAATGGCAAAACCAGTACCCTCCAAACTATGGGCCATACTCCCAACCTCAGTGGAATAACCCTTGGCCAAATTCCCAACAAAACCATTGGCAATCACCACAGCAAAATCAGTGGCAGCCTCCACAAGGGAATTGGCAGTAGCCTAACCAATGGAGAGGAGGCCAGCAATGGTCAAATCCACCCACTGGTTTCCTGCAGCAACCATAGCAGCAATCCATTATGCCACCTCCTACAGCTAATCAAGGTCAGAATCCAAAATCAACCCAACTACCTGCTCAGGCAACACCTAATCCAAATAACCAGCAATCGCAGTAGCAACAAGTCTATTTTGTTGATCATAATCATAAGCCTGCCTATGCTCTTAACCTGAATAATATTAATTTACATTCAGGAACCATGCTACCCACACCATCTCCTCCCATAATCTCAGAATTACCATCTGAGGAGACTGAACAAGAAGAAGATATTAATGACCAAGCCCAACCAAATCAGCCAGTTCAGATTCCATCATTACCTAAGCCATCTGATAAAGTGTCCCCTCCTTTCCCACAAAGGTTGGAAGGTGAAAATGTGAAAAAATAAGAGGAACCTACCTTTGACATCCTTGACCAACTAAAGCATATATGTGTGAAAATTCCCTTGTTCCAAGCAATCAAAGAAGTACCTATTTATGGCAAGACCATCAAGGAGGCATGTTTGAAGAAACCGAGGAGGAAAAAGAAAGACCCTCAAACTGTCCATGTAATAGGCCAACTCTTTGACTTAATGCTAGGGAAGCTTAGCATCCCAAAATATTTAGATCCAGGAAGTCCTATTGTGGAGATAAATGTTAATGGGTTGCAAGTTAAGAATATTTTAGTAGATCTTGGTGCAGCTATCAATGTCATGACAAAGGGTCTGGTTGTAAAACTTAATATTTCAGACCTAAGGACTACACCTACAATATTACAACTTGTTGATAGCTCAACTGTCAAACTTGATGGGGTAGTTGAAGACCTAGTAGTCATCTTGGATTCCTGGGAGTACCCTGCTGATTTTATGGTCTTATCTCCAAAGGCATCATTGGGGGGATACCTTTTCATACTAGGAAGGCCTTGGTTTGCTACTGTGGATGCTTGCATTGGTTGTAGGTCGAGTGACATGACAATATCTGATAGATATAGCACAAAGAAGTTTACCCTCTATTCTCCAGCCCTGCCCCAACTTGAGTCTGGAGATGTTGTTTGGCCGTATTTGGGAGAAGAGAAGGAAGTGAACTCCGTGGCCAATTTAATGATGATTACCAAAGAGCCTTTCATTGTACAACAAGAAGAAGAAGATATACTATCCAATATCTTGCTGAATAACTATGGTACTGAATATTTTCATTGTGAAAAAAATCCTTGTTCCTTGCAGACTATTCTTCTTCTGTCTACATCAGCTCATTATCCTGCAACAACTGATTGCTTACACACCTTACTACCCCATGAGGTAGACATGCCATTTCTATTCTGAAGTATCTATGATAGACTTAACCTCCCAAGTTGAGGTAGCTGCAGGAAAAATCTTGAGCATTAATAAAAACCTCACCAGTGAGCAACAAGAATCTATGATCAAAATGCTTATTAGTCATAAGTCAGCTTTTGCTTGGGAATATGGTGACATGACAGGTTTAGACCCAAAACTCTGTACACATTGCATATACATTAATAGTGAGTTTAGACCTGTCAAGCAGCCTCAAAGAAGAATCAATCCAGCTTTGAGAGAAATTGTTAAAGAAGAATTGCAGAAAATGTTAATAGCTGGCTTTATCTACCCAACCTCTGATAGTTAGTGGGTTTCCCTATTGGTCATTGTTCCTAAGAAAGGAGGAAAATGGAGGGTATGTGTAGATTACAGAGAGCTCAACTTGGCAACAAAGAAAGATTATTTTCCTCTTCCATTCATTGATCAAGTTCTGGATAATTTAGCTGGAAAAAAATACTTCTCATTCTTAGATGGCTTCAGTGGGTACAATCAAATCAAAATTGCTCCTGAGAATCAAGAAAAGACTACTTTTACATGCCCTTGGGGAATGTTTTCCTATTCAATTTTTCCTTTTGGTCTCTATAATGCTCCTGCAACTTTCCAGAGGGCAGTCATAAGTATCTTCTTAGACATCTCATATGATTGCATGGAAATATACATGGATGACTTTACTGTTTATGGTACGAAATTTGAGGAAGCTCAAGCCAACTTGGAGAAAGTATTACAGAGATGTGAAGATCACAACCTATCGCTAAATAGTCAAAAGTGCTTCATGATGATGCAAGAGGGAATAGTGCTTGGTCACTATATTTCTACTGTAGGAATTCAGGTTGATCCTGCTAAGATTGAGGTCATCTCTAAGCTACCATCTCCTACTAAGCAGAAAGAGGTACGGAGCTTTCTAGGCTATGCTGGATACTATAGAAGATTCATCAAGGACTTCAGCCAAATAGCAGGCCCCTTATATAGTCTATTGAAGAAAGATGCAGATTTTTCTTAAACAGAGGAATGTGAAAAAATATTTCTTGACTTGAAAGTCACCCTTACACAGGCACCTATTCTAAAAGGGCCTGATTGGTCACTTCCATTTCATATTCATACTGATGCATCAAATTATGTAATTGGATCAGTGTTAGGGCAGAAGGATGGTTCGACAGAACATGCACTCTACTACATAAGCAAAAATCTGCAAGGGGCTGAATTCAACTACACTGTTACAGAAAAAGAAATGTTGGAAATCATCTATGCCCTCAATAAATTCAGGCATTACATCACTGGTTATCAGATATTTGTCCACACCGATCATGCATCAATCTGGTATCTCATGAACAAAAGCTCAATATCTGGGAGACTGGCAAGATGGTTATTGCTGATGTAGGAATTTGACATTACAATTGTGGACAAGCCAGGTAAAGCCAATGTGGTTGCTGATTTCCTTTCTAGAATTCAAAGGCAAGATGACTCTGCACTTATTGAAGACTCCTTTCCTAATGAGCACCTATTTGCAATCGAGGTTATTCACCCATGGTATGCTGATATAGCAAATTATCTGGCCACAGGAAGAACTCCTCCTCACTTCTCCCCTAAGGAAAAGAGATTATTGGTAGAGAAAAGCTTTAACTTTTCTTGAATTGCAGATTGCATGTTTTATATAGGGCCAGATCAAGTTATGAGGAGATGTGTACAAGAGGAGGACACTCATGCTATACTACATGCAAGCCATGATGAGCCATGTGGTGGACATTTTGCTGCCAAAATGACAGCAGTGAAAATTTTAAATACTGGTTACTATTGGCCAACCTTGCATAGAGATGCAGCCAAATATACCAAGAAATGTGACAGATGCCAACGGATGGGAAGACCAACTTGATCTGATGAGATGCCTCTATTTCCACAAGTTGTAGTTACACTCTTCGACAAATGGGGACTGGATTTTGTAAGACCAATTGATCCACCTTCCAATGGTAAGTCCTACATCCTTGTATGCACAGATTATGTCACAAAATGGGTAGAGGCTAAACCTATGAAACATGCTAGGGATAATAAAGTGGCTAAATTCCTCTATGAGAAAATATTTACTAGGTTTGGTGTCCCTAGGGAAATAGTGATAGATCAAGGAGCATAATTTACTTCTACACTTATCACAGCTTTAGTCAATGAATACAATATACGGCACAAAAAATTAACTCCTTATCACCCCCAGGCCAATGGCCAGGTTGAGGTCATCAATAGGGACATAGAGGCCATTCTGACTAAAACTATAAATTTGCATAGGAAGGACTGGGCCACAAGGTTACCAGAAGCTATATGGGCCTACCGTACTACCTAGAAGATTGCTACAGGATTTACACCTTTTGAAATGGTGTATGGTAAAATAGTTGTGATGCCAATAGAATTCAAACACAAGACTCTAAGAATAGCATTAGAGATGGATATGGAATTAACAAATGCACAAAAGGACATAATCATGTAGCTCAATGCTCTGGATGAACTCTGAAAGTATGCCCTGCAACACACTGAGATAATACAGAATCAGAGAATAAGGTGGCATGATAAATACATTAAGGAAAATAAATTCAAAGTAGAAGATTGGGCTCTACTTTATGACTCATGATATAAGGACAGTCTAGGAAAACTATAGACCAGATGGTTGGGCCTGTATGAAATTGAGAATGTATTTGCTAATGGTTCAGTTCAACTTGTTACAATTGATCATGTTAGATTCAAGCTGTTAGTTAATGGGCACCGCCTCCGGTTGTACCATAAACTAGTCTCAAAAGAAGAATTCATGCAGCAGTTCATTCAGGATCTTGCAACTAATCCTACTGCAGCCGAAGGCTTTAGTCTTTCTCCTGCAGCTTCACCGTAATTTTAAAATGCATGCTCATAATAAAGGTTTCCTTTTTAAGGAAACCCCTTTTTCTTCATTTCCACTTGTCGCCACATCTCACTTCTTTATCATCCATTCCATCCATTCATCTCATCCACCCACGTCACCCATCCACCTCATTCATCTGCACCATAATTATGATCTCATTCCCAACTGTCACCTCATGTCGAAGCCGTCATCTTTCTCAACACGTACAAGCATTTATTGAAAGGTACGCCATATCTTTTGTTATCACATATTTGATTTATTTCATTTTATTCATTTACTACTATGTCTATATCAATCATTATTACCTGATCTCTGCCTATTCTTTAGTACATGTGAGGACACATGTCATACTCTAAGTAGGGGGCGGGATAATCCACTTTTTAAACCTGTCTTTTCACCGCTGCCACAACTGCTCAGACAATCTTTCTTTATTATTTTTTGGTACTTTCCAAATATGATCGCATGTCTTTTTCATTGCATATTTTTCATTGTAAATTACAATTAAAACTTCTTGTTCAAAAAATTCATTTTTGGAAAAGAAGAAAAAGTGACGACGGGACAGAAAAGAACCAGAACAGAAAGGGAAATTTTTGGAATTTCATAAAAGAGTTGAGTTTAGCTAAGGAAAAATTGTGAACATGGGTGGTCAACTAGTAAGACATGAGTCTGTAGCTCATGAGTTATTAATGCAAAATCCTCAAACAATTCAAGCATTCATCCTCTGTGGATGGCTGAATTAATTTTTGAGTTTAAATGCTTTCAATGAGGAGGTTGTAGGTGAATTTTTGAGAACCCTTTCTAAAGGGGAGGATACAGTCTGGGGTCTAACAGTTTTTGTAACTGAAGAAAGAATTGTAGAGGTAACTGTGCTTCCAGCTGTTGGAGAGAATTTTTCTTCGGATGCTATCTCTGCAAGGGCCGAATTTACAATACCCATTGATGGACCTTTGGAAGTATCTAAGCAGGGATGCAAGCGAGTGTCATTGCCTCCTCCATATCTAGAATACACTGCTTTCATAATCAGGTATTTAACATGTGAAGGCCATTTCTCTTACCTGCATTCTTACCATTTCAAATTGCTAAGTCATATGAGGCATGGGTTAGTTGTAAATGTTCTAAACTTTTTGTTAAAATTTCTGGAACAATGTTCCCACGGAACCCAACAGGGGAAGGATAATTCTATTGCTCACCATGGCCTTATCAAATTGTTGATTGAATGCTCTTTGAGAGATATATCACCTCTTTCCTGGCAAGAATTTGTTGCCCAAAAGAGCTTGCAAATTCTAGAACCCCCTAGGGAACTTCCCCCATGGCCTTAGAAAAAGAAAGCAGAAATAGCGTCCACTAGTAGGAGAACAGGGCAAGGGTCATCTGCTCCTGTAGCACCTGGTCCTGCAGCTCCCACACCAGAGTCCTCTGCCCGAGTGCAAACTAGGTCTGCTAGTAGGTGAGAAAATGGAAAAACAAAGGTAGGAGAGTCATCTAGGGCAGAACAAACCCCAGAATCTGACCCTCATTCTCAGAAAAGGTAACGTTCTTCTCCTGCAGCATCTTCTCCTATAGCAACACCTGTTTTTGTCACCAATTCACCATCATCCTCTGATAAGGAAAAACTGTCTCGACAATTCTGAAAGAGGAAAGCCACAAGAACACCTCCAGCAGCTGTACCTTTGCCAAGAAGAGTTTCCACAAGGAAACAATGTAAAGTATCCCCTGCTTCACCTCAACCTGGGTTATTATAATTTCAGAAGAATCTATAGAGTTTGAATATGAAATTTCTCAGAATGTGTCTAAAAGTGCTGCATAGAGTTCATTTGATATTCCTGAAGAAGAAAAAAATGAGACAAGGGAAGTTGAGCATAATGAAAGGGAGGTACCAAGTATCGATGACTTGGCTGCTGCGGCTATGCAGATTTTGGAGGAAGCACAGTTTTCTCCACTGTTGCAACAGGAATTCATCCTGCAGCAAGAGGAGGAACAGACTGAACAATTGGATGTGGCCAATGAAGCTTCATTTTCCCCTACAACTTGTCAAGCCATTATTGTCTACAAAAAGACATCTTTGATTGAGTTTTTGGAATATGTCAAAGCTACATGGAGACCGGTTACATTACAAACCCTAACTTTCCACCACCTAGCCCAAACTAAAATGCAACAAAGTCTATGGGAGGAAGAAAAGAAGAAACTGAAAAAGGGAAGTTGAAAGGCAGAAATAGAAAATTCAGGAGTTAAAAGAGAAAATGGATGAAATGCTGAAGGTAACTGGTCAGATTATGGAATGCAGACCACCACCCAGAGTTTATGCTCTTGCCTCAAGGAACAATTATTGTGGTTCCAGCTAATGAGAATTTCCAGAAATCTAGATCCTATTATTCACACTGCTAAAGAATTCCACGATGCATACTAGGCAGCTCCTAATTGGCTAAGGAATTCTTTGTGTGAATTTTATTTACATGGATTTATAATTCCATTTGAAACAGAGTGGAATCTCCTTCTATACATTGGCGACATCCATTTGAGATCACTTATGTCTTGGGAGGCAAACAAAGCAAATTATGGCAGGCAATGGGAAGCATATGAAGAAGCAGAAAGGAATGAGCCTATTCCATTGTGCCCTAAGAGTTCAGACCCCCATGCAATGTTGAAAACCTAGCTTACTCTGGCATATGGCTTTAATAATGATACAGCCAGGATGAAAATATTTGATCTCAGAAAATAGGTATATGATGATTTCCAAGAACAACCATACTCATTTTAGAGGCTATCATACTCCAGGATTGAGAAGAGGTGGGAGAGATTAACTGTTGGTTTAAGAAGGTATGAGCCTCACAGTCCCCTAAATTTTATGGCAACTCTCAAACGATCAAGAACATACATACAATTGAGCCTTCAAAAGAGGTTTGAGTTGTGGTTCCCATTGACATTTAGACCTCTTATGCTAATGTGGCCCCTTTATCCATACCAAGCTACAAATATTAATGAAGATACAAAAGCTCGTAGGTATGAAAGGTGGCAGAGTTTTAGAGGTTTTTATTATAGATTTGGAACTCCATTTCAGAGTCATGCTACAACCACTGATTTCAAAGAGACCACCAGAAAGTTTAATGCTGGAGGACCAACATTGGGTTAAGTAGGGGGCAAATGATGAGCCCAAAATATGCTCATAGCTTGGATATAATGGTGTACTTTTAATACCTTCACTTTTGTTGTTTATGGTTGATTAACTCTTTTGAAACCTTTTATTGGGGGATATCCTGTAGCAATACACTTTCATGCTGTTGCATCCTATCATGTTGACATATCTATATTTATTACCTTGTTTGACTTTCCAAATGACTGGTATAACACATGTAGTTTTTGAATGATGAAATAGATTTAAATATGTGATTAATGAATGGATATTGTGTATGTGCCATGCGCCTTTTCTTTCACATCTGTTACCTTGTGTTTCATAGGTTGTTGGAGAAAGTATGATCGAGTCAAGCACATTTGATTTTGGCCTTGCAATAAAGTCTATTTCCTGCACGACTTCGAGGAAGCTCTGGCGAAGACTCTTTGACCGAAACTATTGGGAAGGATTTTAAATATCGGTTATTCTGGAAAGAGTGGAGTGCTAGATTCTCTCTGGATCAGGTTGAGCGGATAAACTCATTTATGAAGTATGTTCCTTGATTTCGGGATACATTTTACATCCACGTCTTTCTCTGTTAGGGTTAGTTAGTTAGTTGTTTTCCTTATTTAAATAAGTGTTCCTCCTGCATGAATGAACAAGAGAAGTATAGTGAGATAGAAAAATATCATGTAAGAGTCAGTATGATAATAAAAAGTAGAATCTGTATGACAAGAGATAGAGTTTGTTGTTAGTTTTCATATGGACAAAACAATGTATGCCATTTTGAGTTTACGAATAAAGTTTGATGAAGTTCTGAGTTCAGTACTTGTGTAATTAGTTGATGCTTGCTAAGGGGGCCCACTTAGTAAGTATCTGTATTTAGTTAATTAGTTGTTCCTTTTCTATTGATCATCAGTTAGATTTCATCTTTGAAGTTTATGTGCATTTACTCAGTCTTATATTGTTCCTGCAGCATTGGGAATCCATCCCTGTGTTTGTTCCTGCAGCAGAAGGCCAGTTTATAGTTTGTCTCTCAGTTGTAGCTATTATGATTTCTGGTTTGGTTAGATTATGGTTGAGTTAAGAGAACTTTGCATTACCTTCCTGTAGCGTAGGTATAATTTTTTCCAAGTATTTATTTCTATTAAGTTGTGACTGAAACTAGTTCTTAGTGCATATATTGTGCTGCTCCATTTCAAGTATACTTTCCCTGGTTTGACAAGTAAATGAACGACCATGAAAAGATACTAGTCACCTGCTGGAATGTCCAATTCCCGGGATAGGTTTTGCCGTGATTTTCATATCCTTTTGTGGGCATGACCAATTGTCTATTTGACCATTGTCATTGATTTTCCAGTCACTATCATTATTATGAAAGGTTGTTTGTAACACATTAGTTCATCAAATACCACATTATGGCTAGAATATGGTCTACAAGAATAACAAAAAAGTCTAAAGTTTAGTGTGGTGATTATGCAAAAATAGAATTAACCACATAACATTAACTATTTTATTTCATTACAACCATCATGATGGAAAGCTAGAACTCACAACTACAATCCTATGCAAAAAAATTAGTGCAAATGTCAAACCATATACACCCTATGTGTATACAAAGTGTGAATTCTAGTGAAATGATCACACTTTATTGATAGATGATATGAAAATCAAAATATATCAAAGTTTTATATTTTATAATACATAATTTTCTCTCTACTTGCAGTGGGATGAATGGAGTGATTATAATTTAGCCATACCTGGTGTGTGTGGCAGAATGCAGTATGCACAAAACAAAACAAGGCCCAATTTCCACCCTACCATATTGGCTCATGGAGCATCGTGTGCTCTCACCAAACCCATGAGCAAGAAAATAAATTTTCCACCACTATGATCAATAGTGAGAGCAATGTTTCAACCACCAATGACTTAGTACAAGATCTAATCGCATGAAAAGGCCTATGAAGGACAATTGTTTCATTGGTATACAATAAACAAATGACAAAATATAAAGACTTATAGAATTAATTACAAATGAGATGCAATGGAGTTTTAGTACAATAGAGTAAGTAAATAAAATCTAGAAATGCCTTGTGCACGAAATGGATTGAAGTCTGGACACAGAAAAGGAATCCTGCTCTCCACCCTACCATATCAGGTCATGGAGCATCATTGGCTATGACTAAACCCTTGAGAAATAACATTAATTTTCCACCACTTTGGTCAATTTTGAAGGCAATGCTTTGGCACCTGAGGAAATCTCTTCAGTGGAAATCAATGTTATACATTTTTTATAATTTGACATGGAGTTGTGAAATGAGAAATGGAAAAAAAGATATGTAGGCTTACATTGTATACAGATGGAATATAGGTGAAGGCCATACAACATGGAAATGTGGAATCGTAAATCCATTTATCAATTTTGGGGATCCCTACATCTTTATACGAATACAATGTAGCTATAATCCAAAATCAATTTAGTGGAATATACGTACACAGAAGTGAACTATGAACTTTGGTACTGCAAACATGTTATTGGCAGGCAATATCTAAAACACAAAATTTAAGTGGTTGTATAATTTATAAGAAAAATATATGTAATAGCACATTTTCATGTCACATATAAAAAATGATAATGAAGTGAATTTAGATAGGGTGCAGATTCTATATGCATAGAGGTGAAGAGGAAAGGAGAAGAAATTCACTTACCATAAAGAAGAGAAAATTTTGATGATGATGATAATAAACAGTTTTGTTGGAGAAGATCATCTTGTTTTATTTACAGTGCACTCTAATTGTTGGTACATGTATCTTGCAGATTCTAGCAGAATACAAAGGGAGGTCTACACAGTTCAAGTGAGCACTTCAGTTGCTTGCTATTTAGTGCAATGCTTATGTATGCCTAACCTGTGAGACAAATCTGAGCCTTTTTTAAGAGGCACATATATATGCATTGTTCATTGCACAAAGCACAAAAAAATTGTGACTGGCAAACCAATGGGTAAAAAAAACCCAAGGTAGCAAGCAACAGACCACAAAAAAAAATTGGATTATGTTAAGAATTTTATTCTGTTGTAAACATAGCTAAGAAATGGAGGCCATACAAAGAAGCACATAAATAAATTCATGTTGAGAAGCCCATGCAAACCACTGGCTTGTTTTCAAAGAGAAGCACTAGCAAAATATTATCACAGGGTACACGCTGCAAAAGTTGATCCATGAATCAAAGAATATTGGTTTGAATAAAATATATAGTCTCTCCCAATACAACCTTACCAAAAAGGGAAAAATCTACCCTAATACAAAGAACAACAATCAAATCTCCCTTACAAAAAATAATGCAACCTGTATAACTTGAGCTATTTCATTTGCTTGTGCAGAGGAAACAAGCGTCACTTTGCACACCTTACCATGTGAACATTGTCTCATGTATGTGCTACATATATTTCCAATGGTTGCAATAATACTTTGCATTTAAAATTCACCAAACTAATTAAGTAGTTTGTGGTAGTTTCAATAATGCATTGTTCAACACTAGGTTGTGGATTGAGCTCCATAACATACATAACATACATTATAGCCAAGAACCATATGACATCCACATCTAGCATGGCAGTATCATTAGGGATCACAAAGCAGTAGCAAGAACACTTGGTAAGCATTAGATGGATACCCAAACATGATACTTAAACATAGACAAATACATCATAGACACATATATCTACACATAACTCTGTCAAGATATTCTATGCACTAAGAACATTGTAAACGAGATGAAAAAAAAAATCTCTTTAAAAAAACTCACTGATACTTGTAAATATTGATTGTGTATGCATATATGCATAGATATCGAATACACGTACAAATAGCTACACACATCTATACTAGGAAGTTGTATACATAGGGAAATCTCAATTGTATGCATGTATATTTATACACATACATACAACTATGTCCACAAGTAGATATATGAGCAAGTGTAGATAGTGATACATCTCTTAAAAAGGACAAGAACTCTATATAAATAAACAATATAAAATTAAATCATAAATATACACTTAAAACATAACAAAATTATAAGCAACATGAATAATAGAAAAGGAAACAATTGTATCTTTTTTAGTTAAACATTATAAGTTATACTTCATTGTCTTAATATATAACCACTCAAACAAACAACAAAGCAATAGCAGTAGAAAGGAAAGGTCTTTTTGATGTGACAAAAGGTGCGAGGGAACAAAACAAACTAAATGTCCAGCCAACATGAACTATAAGAAATATGAAAAGTCACAATTAGCCATGGTCGTTTTGGTGTTCAAGGCAGTACGACAACTATCTCTAGAGACTGTTGCATGGCAAGAGAAATAACAAACAAATCTGATAGTAAAAGCTTGCACTCAGCTTCAAAGTTAACCTTTGCAACCTTCACTATTATTGTTTTCAATCTTGTTTTTGAATTATAAGTTTGAGTTTTGATTAGAACAGTGAAAAAAATGACGTGTAGGTGATAGCATTGATAACAGACTCAACAGTCATTTCTACGGTAGACTCATATTGCAACATGTAAAGCTATTTTGCTGACATTTGTAATAGTCTTGTTGCAACCTCATCAAAAGAAGTTTCCAAAAGCTCACATGTGTGGTCTTCCACTTTTAGTTGCAATAAATATCGAAAGTCACAATCAGTTATTATTCTCTGGCATTTTGGGTAGAACCATGTATTTTGCTCAGATTGTTCACACTTTTTCTTACATTGCCTACCATTCACCTCCAATGGGCATGCAACATAACATAATGCATCAGTTTTTATAAATTTTATTGTTGCCTTGAAAGTAGCTTGCAAAGTCTCTAGAAAGCCAAGGCACTGGTTCAACATATATGCAATAGTGACTCTCTCATTTCCCAAAGAAACCTTTCAATGGATTTCCCAACGTGGCTCAATAGTAGGTGGATCAATATATCCTCTTTCGATCAATGGTTGTGCTTCTGGTAAGTCAAGATTTATATATAGAAGATTCCATGCAACTGTGTTTAGAACAACTCCATTGAAGTACCCAACACGTGCATTTTTAACAAGGATGAGAGCTGAACCAGGGGTGTACAACCTCTCCAACTCATTACCCTTTGCTTCCCATTTTGAGCCCGACAAATTAACATCAATTGAAAAGGATGACAAATCATTAATTTTAATAGTCCTCTGAATTGTTTGGGACTAATCCTTTCTTTGTATAGTTGACACCATTCGCACATGCACCACAGTGTAGATAACATCAATTAAACAATTATTAGTGCAATTTGCAATTTCATTTAATGGGGTGAACTTAAATACTTTCTCTAGCATAAAGGCCTCATCATCACATCATTTTAACATTGAAATTTGATCCAAAATAATTTCCATCTGGTTGTTTAACTTATTAAATTTTATGTCTACTTGTCTCACCAATCCCTTTGACACATAATAAGTACGTCCCACCTCAACCCTATCATAATGCAGCTCTACAATGTCATTAAAGCACATAATCCATATTTTTTCGCCCTCATCATCAATGATATCAAAGCTGAATACCTACCCCTCACACCCTTGCCTACTATAATGGTGCATATCCCTCTTTGTTATTACACGGTCTTTTATCATCCATTTGGTTTGGTAAACATTCAACCCTTTAACAAGGTTAATTTTTGTATGAGCATATTGCTGCCTTGGGATGTATTAATTCCAAAGGTGGAGGCTTGTTTGGATGGGGAGGGTGAGTCACAACCAACTTTTTATTCTTCTTGATCTCTAAACAAATATTTAGGTTTTCCAATTAGCTGGTAATCTGTTATTTTGACATCTAGGGACAATATGACAATTGCCCTGGAATGAAATGAACATTAAATACTTTAAAAGGAAGACCCCACAAACAAAGAAGTAGGAAAATACAAGTACAAGGAAGGAAAAAGTATATCAAACCTTGATTCTCGTAGCTTTCTAGACAAATAGTTTGTCAAGCACACAATCGAACCTATTTTGAATTCACCTATAAACAAAAGGTCATTGTATTTTGTAGGAAAAGTTCCCATCTGCATGTGGTTTCTATTAGACATGACGACTTTGTACCAGTCGACTGGGCTTTGATCACCTCCTATTTTTTGGTAAGACATTAGTTGGAGGACTAGAGATGGGACAACATCTCCAACATCTATAAATCATAGCGCATCTTTTGTTAAGGTTGGATTCATATTTGTAGCATATAGGGCAATTAAACTCAGCATAGTGGCAGCAATGACATATTTATAACTATGACTCAACTCTAAAAGCAAACAATAATATTGACACATTTGGAAACTAAGACATTTTTCCCTCTAACGCATAAGCTACTCCAAAATGGCCAATAAATTGAAGGGGAAACAAGACAAACAGTTCAAATATAGATAAGTTAGAACATATATCATAGTAATTGTTAATTCAAATGAAGTATATTCTTGGTTTGTTTGGTGCACTTAAGAAACTATCAAGATAATTGGAAGCAACAATAAACTAAACAACAAACACACTTACAGTACTATTTCTTGAGGATTGTTCACAAGCCTCGGAAGAGCTAGTGGCCATTGACATTGTTGCATCTTCTCTTTTAGAATCAAAGAGCTGCAATGCTGACAGCTGACTAGAAGGTCTATGACTTCAAAACACAACATGGGCACTCAACCTTTTTACACAGGCATTAACAATATGATAGGAAAGGATTAATAATAAAAAGGGCTACAATGATTCAAATAATACTTAACATATAATTTTTTATTCCAAGTTCATTGTTTCAATTTTAAAATCCCTTCTTTTTTTCCCTAGAAACACCAAGAATACAAAGGAAAAGAAATAATTAGGTAAAAAGCTTCAGTATTGTATATAACAGTTAATATGAAGTATAAAATTTAAAGTGTGCCATGTCAAGATTAAGACAAATAACTATTTTGAGAAAATAATAAACATTGGGAAGAATACGTATGTACATTGCTCACATCTGCTTTGGCATACATACAAATCTACACACAACAAGATTTAATATTGTCTCATTTATGGCTTTTGTTCTGTGTAAATGGTTGCAATATATTAAAACAATATGTGTTGTTCTCCACAATGCAATCTAATTGTTGTTCGCTAGCTTTGGCTATATTCCACTCTTTGCAATTCATAATCAAATACTTAATATTATACAGTTTATATTGTTATCCAAAACACATTCTTCACTATCAGATATATATATATATACATATATGTATATGTATATATATATGTATGTATATATATGTATATATATACATATATATATATATACATACATATATATATACATATACATATACATATATGTATATATATAAATATACATATATATATGTATATACATATATATATATATATGTATGTATATACATATATATATATGTATATATATACACAATATTAATTCATTAATCATTCACGCTTTACAAGATTTTTGTGACTTGAGGGTGTTCCATATGGATTGTTGTTGCAAAAAATATTTTTGTGGCAATGGCTACAATGCAATAAAATAGTAAATGTTATGCAATTGATATTGTTTTACAGAAGGCATTGTTCACTGTTGTTGTCTGGACAAGGCTATATTGATGCAGGAGCATCCAATGGTGTGAGGGAAAACTTGCATCACCCAAAAATATGATTTCCATTTATGTTCCTTTTGTTTTCTTTTTGTACATGTTTTTTCATTTTTGGATACCCTTTTCATTGAATAAGAGTTCCCAACTTTCAGAACTTTTTTTTTTGCTTTTTCTACTCAACTTTTATTTTTAGTAGGTGTGAATTTGAAGCCGTGGGAAGACAAAAAATTATGGAAAGGTTTAGGACAGAAAAATAAACACTTTGGCGAAAGAATCAGGTCAAGATCATTCACGATTTGAAAGTTATTCAAGTTTCAGTTTCTACTTTTTTCCCTGAAAAACCTTCTGAGTCTAGTTTGAGGCACTAAACAGTCTCGTACGGGCCCAAAAATCATTGGAATTGGCGGCACTTGTTTTTAGCGCATTCTTCTCTTCGAGAAATTTTTGACAGTGCAAACAGTTCAAAAAACGGAGTCCCGGATCAAAAGTTATGGCTTTCAAAAGTTGGCCGAATTTTGGAGAATTGCCAATTTTTGAATTAGGACTCAATTTTTGAATTTCAAATTGTAATTTTTGGTGCCAAACTGCCAAAACTCATATCTAGAATGTGTTTTTGGCTTCAAACCGAAAAGGGGGCTATTTATGGACTAGTTTCGGATTTTCAGGTAGCTTTTTGGGGAAAAGAGTTCGCATGTTGTGAAAAGGGGATTTTTTGTAATTTTTGTAATTTTTTGAAACTTCTGTAGCTTGCATGTATCACAGAGCTCGAGGATTTTGGATCCTCTGCATGTAAGATTTTAATTATTGAATAATAATAAAGTTAGCTAGTTGTGTGCATTATTTATGTGTCTCGAGTTTGCTCCCTCGTTAGGTGGTATCAGAGCGGTTTTTCTTAAGCATGTGGACAGATTGCCGATAGTGAGGCAGTTTGCACCAGGACCGTGGTTGTGGGTTCAAGATCTTCAAGATGCCTCCAAGAGTGATACCTGGTAAGCGTGGTGGTGCCATAGCTGGCAGAGCTAGTAGAAATGCTGGTGGGAGAGATCCATTGGTGGTCGAGGGTTTCAGAGCCCTCCAGAGACAAATTGATGCATTGTAGGAATAGATGAGAAGAGGGTTAAACCTAGGAAGGAGAGGAGAAAGTGAGGAAGAAGAAGAGGTGGAAGATTCAGACATAGAAGAGAGAAGAAGCGATTGATCAAGATCAGATGCAGTTAATAAGGGCCATTTCGAAGATCAGAAAGAGACCTAGAATAGAAGTCCCCAGTTATTCTGGAAGTCTGAACCCAGAAGAGTTGATCGATTGGATCAATGAGCTAGAAGAGTATTTTGAGTATGAAGAAGTAGAGAACCCAGATGGGGTTAAGTTTGCAAAAACAAAGCTAAAGGGCCATGCCAATATTTGGTGGAAAGAGGTCCAGTTGGAGAGAAATCGAAGAGGAAAAGGAAAGACCAGTAGTTGGGATCACATGGTGGAGAAACTGAAGAAGCAGTTCATACCAGTGGACTACGAGTTAGATTTGCTAAATAAATTGCAAGGGTTGAAGTAAGGAAGTAGATCTGTGAAAGAATACATAGAATATTTTCACAAGATGATCATCAAAACGGGCCATGCAGAGGCCAACAAGGAGAAGGTAGCCCGTTATCTTAATGGGTTATGACTGAGCATTCAAGACGAGCTAAGCCTGTTCAGAATGACCACCATTGAGGATGCATACCAGTTTTCTCTGAAAGTTGAGGAGAAGTTGATCAAAAGATTTGATAGCAAGAAAAAAGGACGAGGAGGTCAAAGCAGAAGGGGTAGTCGAAGATCTTCTGGGAGCCGAAATGACGATGAAAGGAAAAATGAAGATGTGGGTACCAGTCGAGGCCAGAAGAATGATAAGTTCTACCACCCTCATGATCAAAATAGTGGTGATCAAAGAGATAGAGGACGAGGAAGATCTGGGCTAGAACCTAGAAGAGGTGGCTTTAGAGGAACTTGTTTCCATTGTGGTGAAGAAGGGCATCGAGCGTATGAATGTCCACAACACCAAGGATGGATAGATAGTAGGTCGGAAGGTCATGGAAGGGTTGCACATGCAGATGAGGAGGCTCAATCTGAGCATTCAGATGATGCTAAAAGGGGAGAAGCCCTAGTGGTTAGAAGAGCGCTAGTGAATGAAGAGAAGGAGCCAGAACAGAGGAAGAATTTGTTCCACACAAGGTGCAAGTGTGAAGACAAATGTTGTGATGTCATTATTGACAGTGGAAGCACCGATAATCTGGTGTTGGAAGAGATGGTTACGAAGTTGAAGCTAAAAAGGGAAAGGCACCCACATCCATATCGAATCGCCTGGTTGCAAAAAGACCACAAAGTCTTGGTCAATGAGCAGTGCCTAGTGAAGTTCAAGATCGGAAGCTATCGTGATGAGGTACTATGTGATATCATTCCCATGGATGCATGTCACTTGTTGTTGGGGAGGCCATGGCAATTCGATAGGCGAGTTGTACATGATGGCCATGCAAACCCTTATTCCCTGATGAAGGATGGAGTCCGCCATAAGTTGAAACCCTTGAAGAAGGATGAAGAAAAGGTATGCGGTAGTGCTAGAATTTTTTTTTTCGATGGAAGAAAATTTTTAGAAGGCATGAAGCATGAGCGTATGTGTTATGCATTGATTCCTAGAATGGAGAAGGAAGAAAGTGAGAAGGTGTTAGTAGAAGTTTTTGGACTATTGGATGAGTTTCAGGAAATTATTTCTAATAATGTACCTGAGGGTTTACCACCAATGAGGAAGATCAGTCATCAGATTGACATGATCGCTGGAGCCAGTTTTCCAAATAAGGCAGCTCATGGAATGACTCCCGCAGAAAATGAGGAGTTGAATAGACAAGTTCAGGAGTTGTTGAGAAAGGGTTTGATTTGAGAGATTTTGAGCCCATGTGCAGTACCTATAGTACTAGGACCAAAGAAGGATGAGGAGTGGAGGATGTGTACAGACTCCTGAACCATCAACAAGATAACTATCAAGTACAGATTTCCCCTTCCAAGGATGGATGACCTGATGGATTTTTTGAGTGGAGCAGAGTACTTCACAAAGATTGATTTGAAGAGCGAATATTACCAGATCCAGATTCATGAGGGAGATGAATGAAAGACCACCTTCAAGACCAAAGAGGGCTTGTATGAGTGGTTAGGCATTCCCTTTGGGCTAACCAATGCACCAAGCACATTCATGCGACTCATGAACAAGGTATTGAAAGAGTTTCTGGGAAGTTTTGTTATTGTATATCTAGATGATATTTTGATTTTCAGTAAGACTTTGGATGAGCATTTAATGCATACTCATAGAGCTTTTGAGAAGTTGAGAGAAGAGAAATTGTTGATTAATCTAAAGAAGTGTAGTTTTGTGAAGGAGTTAGTGTACTTGGGATTTGTTTTCTCGACAAAAGGTCTCAAGATGGACCCAGAGAAGGTGAAGGCTATTGTAGAATGGCCTACCCCAAGAACTGCTATTGAGGTGAGATCTTTCCATGGTTTGGCCAGTTTTTATAGAATTTTCATTAGAAACTTTAGTAGTATTTGTGCACCCCTGACTGAAACAATGAGAGGGGATAGAAAAGAGTTCAAGTGGAGCACTGGAGCAGTGAAGAGTTTTGATTTGTTGAAGTAGAAGGTGACAGAGCAACCAGTTTTAGCCCTCCCAGATTTCAATAAGGTGTTTCAAGTAGATTGCGATGCCAATGGTTGTGCCATTGGAGTAGTGATGAGTCAAGAAGGTAAGCCCATTGCCTATTTCAGTGAAAATTTAAATGATGCAAAGAGAAAGTACTCTGTATATGATCAAGAATTTTATGCAATAGTTCAAGCATTAAAGAAATGGAGACATTATTTTTTACCGAAGGAATTTGTTATGTTTATTGATCATCAAGCATTACAGTATCTAAATAGTCAAGGAAAATTAAATCAGAGGCATATGAAATGGGTAGAATTTTTTCAAAGTTATACCTTTGTTTTAAAGCATAGGAGTGGGAAGTCGAATAGGGTTGCAGATGCCTTACGTAGGAGGCAAACATTGTTGACAGAGATGGGTATGTGCAGGATCATGATGGGCCAAAAAGTGGCAATATGATGCGTATGTGGCTGACGAATTTTGTTTTACCCAAAATTGATGAAATGAAAAGGGTTTTTAAAGGAGATTCTTAGCTTTCCACCAATATAAATTATTCTTTACTTTGAATTTAATAAGTAATTATTATTCATTTTCTATTTGAATTACTTACTAAAGTCCTGATTGATAGGTTGATTGAAAAACATCTATAGCTTTCAAACATTATCACATTTTAAATCCAAAACATGCATCACATTCTATGCTTTGCATACTATAGGATTAAAAAAAGAAAGATTTAATTTCATGACGTTTTCAGCAAGTTAAGGTGGTCGACATTCTAGTTTTTTATATTTTAAAAATTTGTAATAAAAATTCATAATTAATTATTTAATTTGAAAAAAATTACAAAAAATATGCATCACATCAGGGCATGAGTCTTCTACTTATATATAAAATCTTATAAAAAATTATTATAATTTTATTGTGGTTAGGGTGGTGACAGACACCTACTTCTTATTTTTTCAAATTTAAGTACTATTGAAATTTCAAATTTTCACCAAATAGATTTTAGTTGTTTAAACAAACCTAGTAGTTTAGAAACTACATTCAATTTTCTACAAATTCTATTCTTACATATTTTTGAAATAATATAGATAACTTATTCAAATTTTTACATCGAGTTGCCTAACTTTGATTTTTCTAAATTTTTTGCCACTTAAGGGCTTGTTTTTTCCATGATGATCTTGCACATACCCAGATGTAGATTGAAGTGGTTGGGTTCAATGAACTCAAGACATTGTACCCTAAAGATCCTAATTTTGTAGAAGCTTGGAAAGCTTGCAAGGAGCCTGTCACAATTGACATTAGAAGTGGCTGGATTTCATATCTAGGATGGCATGTTGTTTAAGGAAAGTCAATTGTGTATTCTGAGGAGTTCCATGAGGAAGAACCTGATAAAGGAGAAGCATAGTGGAGGAATGGTAGGACATTTTGGTCGGGATAAGACCATTGCCATTATTAGTGAGCATTATTATTGGCCTCAATTATCACACAATGTTAAGAAATTAGTGTAGAGTTGCAGGGTATGTCAGATGGCTAAAGGAGAGCCAGAATACTAGGTTGTATCAGCCCTTACCCATACCAGAGAGGCCATGGGAGGATATAAGTATGAACTTTGTTCTTGGCTTGCCAAGGACAAAGAGAGGGAATGATTCAGTATTTGTGGTAGTTGACAGGTTTTCAAAGATGGAACATTTTGTCCCATGCCAGAAGACCCATGATGCAGTCCACATCGCTAACTTTTTCTTCAGAGAGGTGGTGAGGCTACATGGTCTTCCAAAGAGTATAGTCTCAGATCATGACACAAAAATTGTTGGATACTTTTGGAGGACCTTGTGGAAGATGTTGAAAATAGAGTTGAAGTTCAGTTCTGCACACCATCCATAGACTGATGGGCAGACTGAGGTTGTGAATAGAAGTCTAGGTAACCTATTGAGATACTTGATAGGAGATAAACCCAAGGGATGGGACTTGATCTTACCCCAGGAATAATTTTCTTACAAAATTTCTGTCAACAGAAGCACTGGTAGATCACCATTCCAGATTGTGTATAGAGGCAGTTCCAGGACCGCTCCAGAATTGAGGAAGATGCACCAAGAGAAGAAGACAAGTGTCGAAGTCAAAGACTTTGTAGAGAACATCAAGAATATACATGAGAAGGTAAGAGAACATATTAACAAGATGAATATGCAGTATAAGGCTAAGGAAGATCAAAAGAGGAGGTATAAGGAGTTTTAGATTGGTGACGAAGTGATAGTCCACTTGAGGAAAGAAAGGTTTCCAGTGGGAACCTATAAAAAATTGAAGATGAAGAAGTTTGATCCCTGTAAAATTTTGAAGAGGCATGAATCAGGGAATGCATATGAGGTAGAGTTGCTAGATGGAGTCAACATTTCCCCTATGTTCAATATTTCAGATTTGATAGAGTATCATGAAGGTGGCGCAAAGGAAGTACCAATAATGGAACAGTGTGGCATTCCAGCACCTACTTCAAAGAAGGAGGAGATTGAGGATATCTTAGATAGCTGTGTGGGAAGGAGTACTAGAAATAGGCAATATGAAGAATATCTGGTGAAGTGGAGAGGAAGGCCTATGGAAGATTCATCCTAGTTGTCTAAGGTAGAGGTTGACCATTTGGGTTTTCCTCAACCATCTGACACATGACAGAGTCACTTCTCAAATTACCCTGGGTGTCTAATGCAGGAGCATCCAGTGGTGTGAGGGCAATCTTGCATCACCCAAAAATATGCTTTCCATTTATGTTCCTTTTGTTTTCTTTTTGTAGATTTTTTTGCATTTTTGGATACCCTTTTTGTCGAATAAGAGTTCCCAACTTTCAGAACTGCATTTCTGCTTTTTCTGCTCAACTACTATTTTTAGTAGGTGTGAATTTGAAGGTGTGGAAAGAAAGAAATTTTTGGAAAGGTTCAAAATAGAAAAATAAGCACTTTGGCAAAAGAATCAGGTCAAGATCATTCACAGTTTGAAAGTTATTCAAGTTTCAGTTTCTGTTTTTTGCCTTGAAAAACCTTCTAAGTCCAGTTTGAGGCACTAAATGCTCCTGTACGGGCCTAGAAATTGTCAAAACTAGCAATGCTAGTTCTTAGCACGTTCTTCACTTCGAGACCTTTCTGACGGTGCAAACGGTTTGAAAAATAGAGTCCCAAATCAAAAGTTATGGCTTCCGGAAGTTGGCCGATTTTTGGAAAATTGCCAATTTTTGAATTAGGACTCAATTTTTGAATTTCAAATTGTATTTTTTGGTGCCAAACTGACAAAACTCATAGCTGGAATGTGTTTTTGGCTTCAAAATGAAAAGGGGGGGCTATTTATGGGCTAGTTTCTGATTTTCAGGTAGATTTTTGGGGAAAAGAGTTCGCATGCTGCGAAAAGGGGATTTTCTGTAATTTCTGTAATTTTTTGAAACTTTTGTAGCTTGCATGTATCATAGAGCTCAAGGATTTGGGATCCTCTGCATGTAATACTTTCATTATTGAATAATAATAGAGTTTTCTAGTTGTGTGCATTATTTATGTGTCTCGAGTTTTCTCCCTCATCATATATTGTGTCATTTTTGGCCTCCATTTAGTGTGGCCAGCAAAGGAAGGTGGCAGATTTTGTTTTGATTTTTATATTAAAAGCATTTGTTGCATCAGTAAAGAAGGCCAGTGAAATAGGATCAACATTAATTGCTATATGGTTTTCGCGTAGTGACAATAGGTATAAGCAGTAGTTTCCTTTTCAAGCAGTCACAAAGATAGCAAATGATTGCACAATTTTTGAAAGGGTATTGCCCTATGGCTATATTGATTTGTTTCTTAGAGTGTCCTGCTAAGGAAAAAAGTTATATTGTTTCAATTTTCGATAACACATTGTTGGGTGTCATTCTCTAGGTTTAGCTTGTTCCTCAAGATAGCTATCAGCAATGGGGCAATCATGCATTAAATACACATTCCTAGTTGTTATTTCTTCAACCTCAGAAAATTAGTTGTTAGAGTGATGGACTATATACTTAGTTTCATAAGGAAAACTTAATAGGAACTTTTGTATAGATGGTTAGAGGCTATTTTTTGTGTTTGCAGGCAACAATGTTTACAAAAGAAAATTGAAAGTCTCATCTGTGATAATTTTTTCCAACCCTTTTTTGGGATAACAAGGCAGTGGTTTGCATGGGGTCTGTTAATGTCAATTTGTTTTTCGGCCTCTTTCTTTGACCTCCATTTTCTGGCTATTTTTGCAATAGAATAAAATTCTTAACATAATCCAATTTTCTTTTGCGATCTGTTGCTTGCTAGCCTAGGTTATTTCTATCCATTGGATTGGCAAGCACAATTTTTTTTGTCCTTTTGTGCAATGAACAATATGTATGTATATGTATAGAAATACTTACATAAATGTATTCACCAACACCCTATCAAAAATTGAAACAATATAGCCTCTTGAGCACCACCCTATCAGGAAAAATGGCTTTTGGAAAACAACATTAACTCTATAATATTAGCTATTTTATTATGCATTGCAAATGAAATTATATAGCCAAAGCTAGAGAACAACAATTAGCATTGGGATATGCGAAACATTGATTGGAATTTTCATCATCCTTCGCGGCTCTAGGTCTTCAGCACCATGTAGTAGGTGTTGTATTATTTTTTCTTTTTTAAATTAGAAAAGCGTTTGGTGTGATGGTAGAGGAGGCCAGTGAAATGGCATCAACATTAATCATTGTATGGTTTTTGTGTAGTGCTAATGGTGCAATTATCATCTACGTTTAAATTCCTCAAAGAACAAAGTGAATGTCTGTGCAATTTTCAATAATGTATTGTGCATATATATATATATACATGTATATACACATATATATACATATACATATATATATGTATATATAGATACATACACACACACACACATATATATGTATATATAGATACATATATATACACACACATATATATATACATATATATATATACACACACACAAATATATACATATAAATATATACATATATATATATACATATATATAGATATACATATATATATATATATATGATATACATATATATATATATGTATATATAGATACATATATATGTACACACACACACATATATACACATACATACACACACACACACATACATATATATATACACACATAAATATATAGATAGATATATAAGAATTATCACAACCCACACCTTTTGCAACCATCAACGCATGCAAAGAACACAAGATAACCTCCCACCACCTTCACAAAATTTCCACAGTTGTGGAGGGTTGTGATAGTTATGTGTTCATTTTTAGCAAATCATGGAGAAAGAACGGAGGGAAGAGAAACCAAGTGGGAAGAGGTATCATTGAAGGAAGTGGGAAGAGGTGCATATTGGAAAAGTTGTTCGTGGAGTATTTCTAAAACAATTTATGTTATTTTCAAAAGGGATTGTTGATTGTTGCTTTGTAGCTTACTATAAATTATTTGGTGGAAGGAAATACTCTTTCTTTATTATGTTTCATGTGTTTAGTAACCTCCACCCACCTTTGCAAAAGTTGCACAGAACCCATTAATATATATATATATATATACACACATAGTATTTATATATATTATATATATATGTATGTATATATACATATGTGTGTATATGTATATATGTATAGCCTAAATAGTGTTAGCAATATAATTCCCTTGTAGACATGGCTACAAAGTTGAACGAGCAAATAGAATCCCATACCCAAAAAATTGTAGTGTGAAGGCCATGTGAAGACATACTATTTTTTCTTTAACAAAGGCTGATTGAAAATTGAAACAATTTGGGTTTGCCAACAACATCTTTTTTGTTTTTTGTGTTGCCTATCTTGAATTATGTGTTTATGCGGGTATTTTCATCTGGTTGGCTCTTGGAACCAATATTGTTTCATTGTGTCGCTTGTTGTTCAAAAGAGTATATAGTATCATGGGTTTTGGTAGGTCGGCGACTATTGGCTATATTATTTCATTTATGGCTTCCATTTTCTGTGAATGGCTACAAAATAGTGAATTTGGTATCTTTTCGGTGAATCTTGATATCAAGATTTATTCTATTTTGTGGGTTCTGGTATGCGAGCATGATTGTTAGTAATATTGTTTTGTTTATGGTTTCATTTATATGCACATTAGCATCTATATTAAGTATAGTATAAAGAAAGACCTATCTTTCATCTCACACTTTATATACAATTCGATAAACAACAACTATGATCACAAGTATTGCAAGCACACACAAACCATACAACAACTAATCTCGAAACCAGCTAGCATTTAATAGACCAAACATCCACATAGCATTTTACCTCAGTTGGCTGGCTGAGCAGGCTACGAATTTAAAGATTTTGTTGCCTATAATAATTCCTTACTTCGGACTACACAATATATTATAGCCAATAAGAGGTTGTAATTTCTAGCCTTCTTGTTTAGGAAAATGAGGGAAAATGCAGTCTAGATGTTTGTTCTCTTTATAATTATGATCAAGCTAGTTGCATATCAAGGAAAAAAATATGGTATACACATCTATTTAGATATAGCAGTCTCTACATAAATAAATATTTACATCTGTACATATAGATATTTATATATCTACCTATATGTGTGTCCTCTTGATTGACCCTTAAGGTGTTTATTCTAAGATTTTATGGGAAAAATTTTCCCTATCAACACCTTGTTATCCTATTCAAGCACCATATGAAGCATCGCTGCAACTTATTTTAATAAGAATTATATATTAAAGAAGACATTAATTAAAATGGGAGACAAAGCATTCAAATTTATTTTTTTGAGAAGATAGTTATTTTGCTCGAAAGAGATTTGTTATTGTTGATGGTGTTTTTGTGCACTTTTCAACACAGGTAATGCGTAGATGCACTACCTCTCTTGAAAGACAATCTCCCACAATCGAATTGCAGAACACTATCCCAAGGTCTCTCAGATGTCAGGTCATGACAGTGTTTAGATACCTCAGTAGTTTGATGTGATTTGCTGGAATCACAAGGCGGTCTTACAGAAAATACAAAGTGTAGGCACAAAGAGTGAAGTTGGATCTTTGAAAAGGAGTTATTGGGATAAAAGCTATTATGAGTTGGTTGTAGGTTCAAACAGCGATCTTGAACTCCTTCTAGTTGCTAGATTTGGCTTTACAAAGTGCAATGAACCTTGGTTTGTTCAGTTTCTAAAAAAGTAAAAAAAAAGCGAAGGGAAGGAAAAGTTCCTAAGTCTGAAGCTTGCAATGAATAGTGACAATGGAGTTCCTGCAATGGACAATCCTTTAAACAATATCCCACTTAACCAGGGATTTCACAGTATCATGGAAATTGTGCTATCTTCTAAGGGCTGCAGATATTTCATCCTTCATCCACCATATGCATGCATGAATTAAAGATAAATGTTTGGGGCAGCTTCAAATCAAGTCCAGGCTAACTTTGCACAGCTATCTACCTTCAACAAACAGCAAAAAGTATGGACTAAGGGATCATCAACAATGCAAGAATTTTCACAAACGCCAAACAGCATGCCTCAGATTCAACTAAATACAGCAAACAGCTAACTAAACAGCCACAAGATCTAAACTAAACATGTGAACTTGGAGAAATGAATCAAATGGCAAGAGAGAAATCAAGGAAATACACCAAGTCAATGATATTTCTTATAAATTTATGCAGCATGCCTTTACAACAACTCAACTCTCACTTTTGCAAATGAGGGGAGTGCTCTATTTATAGTTTTCCAAAAGTTAAATGAATGGCCAAGATTCATTACAAAATAGGGTTTCACCTACCCCCAAATAGATTTACAATTTAAATACATTCTTTGTCCCTTCCCTATTTCGTCATCTAGTGGATGATACTATTGCTTTTTCGTCCTGTAGCTAATTGCTGCCCTCTTGGCTGTAGCTACTCTTCAAGGAGGTCTTCTTCCTTGGTTGGGCTGTCTTTTTGCTCCTCAGAAGCTGCGTGTTCAATGTACTTGAGGATGACGGCCTGGAGCTTATCTACCTTGAGGATCTCGCATCTTAATGCCTGGTAACTCCATTCTTTGGCGTTCTCTTCCAGCCGCTTCCAATCCTCATCATACTTCAAGCCTTGGTCCCTGAATAGCTCTGATCGATCGAAGGAACAGGCAGCAAAACTTAGGAATTCCATGGTGACTTCTCCGGCTGTTCCATCCTTCATCTTCTCCTGGAAGTATGACTTCACCTTCTCGGCATCTATTTGCACCATGGGCATATCATAGCCTGCCAACAGCTTAAGGTACTCAGTGCATTCTGCCCGGATTTTCTTGATCCATGCAATATCCGGATCCACTCTGCTCAGGATTTGCTCTAGCCTGTCCCTTCGGTTGTCAAAGTCTCTGCACCACACATCCACCAGCCAATGATCTTCTCTCTTCAGCTCTAACTTTTCTTCCCATGTTCTCTCTGACATATGAAGGATGGCTTCAACCTTTGGGAAGGCGGAGTCGTAAATCGCAAGGAAATTGGTGCAAAGCCTTCGCGTGCTTTCCAGGGATTGGGTCAGGTCCAAGAACTTATTGGTTGTCTACACAGCCATGCTGATTCCCACGTTTATGATGCTCATGACCCATTGGAACCAATCCTCAGTAGTCTTCTCTAAGTTTTTCCTTCTTTCCAGTTTATCTATCTGTTCCTTGGAGAGCAGTTGTGGTGCAGCAGTGGAGGTGGTAGACAGGTCGTCCATTGAGGACCATTGATGGATATAATCTGTTAGGGAAGCAACATGCGCCTTGAGCTCGTCTTTGGTGACCTTGTCTTGCTTGATTAGGTGCACCACTGTGGCCACTGACTCCTCCAGATGTTCGACCTTCTGCTCCCTAGTCGCTGTCCCTAGGTCAATGGTGGAGATATCGTAGCGCACTCCGGTCTGGCCAATTGTAGGCATCGCAACTTGCACTGCTCGGCAACCAGAAGCATCCATCGTTATCTTAGAATGGACCGTAGGCTTCTTCTCCTTCTTTGTTGTGGTCAGGGATTGACCCAAGATGGCCTCCAATCTTGCCCTCGGGTCCTTCAGAACAAGAGTAGTCTTCTCCAGTTGCTTCTCCAACCAATCAGGCATGGCGGATTTATCCTTGGGTGCATCATGACTGCCCTCACCCTTTTCAGTTATAGGCAAGACTTCTGCCTCCTTTTCCTTTCGGGGCTCTTCCTTCTCCTTGGCAGCTTCCTCCTCCTCGTCGGAGTCTCCATAAAACACGAGGCCTTTGACGGGCAGCCTGGTGGACAATATCTGGGTGGGATCTTCTTCCTTCTCCTCAGCAGCCTCGGCCTCGGGGCTCTTCACAACATGGGTCTCGACCTTCGATAAATCCTTTAGCGGCTGTTCCTCCGGCGGCTGCCCCTATTCAGTAGATGGCGACTTTTGTGCCTCCTCCCTGATGTTTTTCAGTTGCTGAGCCGACTCCTCCTCAAGGTCCTCATCAAATATTTGGATGACCTCCTTGGCGCCCGAGCCATCCTCTTCATCCCCACTCTCGGAAGAGTCTGTCTCTTCTTCCTCATAGGCCACCTTGTCGATGGTTCGATGTTCGTACTCGGGGTGCTCGTGATATTCATCGGCCTCTTCCTCAATAGGCTTTGAGGCTTCCCGTTCCTGCTTCTCCAACTCCTCTGATATTTGCATTGTGGCCTCCATGGCTGGTGGCCCCGTTGGCGGTTGTGAAGGCTGATCCGTCGCGAGGACTTGGGCAAGGGCTGCTTGGAGAGCTGGATTCATCAGTATTTGTGAGAGCTCAGGGGGAAGGTTCTGCATATGTCTGGTGAGGGCCTCAGGCATGGCGGTGAAGGGAATGGGCGATGTAATTGTAGCCAGAGGGAGGGATGTAATAGGTGACATGGCAGCAGAAGAGGAAGGGGAAGTGGTCATGCCGGAAAAGGAGTCAACGACGATCACTGACCCGGCCGTGGGTGAAGGGGCGAGATGGATAGAGATGTCCACTGCCGGCGGAGATGAGGTGACCATAGCCTGAGAAGCGGGTGGTGCACCAGGAGGGGCAGGGAGAAGCAAGGTAGGCTGCAATTCAGTTTTTGTTACTATCTGCTTGAGCCTCTTGGGAGATGAGCCTCTCGTGTCTTTCTTTGAAGGCTCCGTGGGGTCAGCAGATTGTGCTGTCTCTGTTCCCTTTCTCTTTTGAGACCTAGTGACTGGGGGAGACTTGGATGTCTCACCAGCTGATGTGGTGGCAGCAACGTCCTCCGTGGCACTAGGCTCGCTCTTGAGCGCCTCATACGTTAGGACCACTCCTTGTTGTTTCAGCTACGCCACCTGCCCATCTACCCACTCCTTAGTGCGCATTATGATTGGCTGGGTGATGGTGTCTAGGTCATCGACCTCTTGCTCATCCTAGTCTATGGAGGGGATTGCCAGGTTGGCAACTACCGAGTACCTTAGATGCATAAGGGTGGACTCATCTTCCTCGAGTTGGTCTGGTACCTGGAACAGTTGTACCCTCCTTAGGAACTGCACAGTCATGCGCATGTAGTGCCTCATGCGTACTTCCTTGTCATCTTTACAATTTTCCCAGAAGTCTTCAATATGGTATGTGTGGGCGTACGCCGGCCCTAGCGCCTTCCTGACATGGCCATGTGGGTCCATTCGCGGGCGAGCCGTGTACCATTCAAAATTGTATTCCTTGAGCTCTTTCTCAGAGTTGTCGGTGCATTGAGATGTTTGCAGTTGGTATAGGGCCTAGCCGAGGGTCATGGTATATGGGATCCCTTCCACGTGCTTGTTTCTGAAGATTGTCTGAATGTGTTGGAGCTGCCGGGAAAACTCTAGGAGAATGATCCTGTCGTTTGGGTATCTTGGCAACTTGTTTTGCCTTTCTGTGAATCCCTGGGCACGGATGTAGGTAAATTTGGGGAACTGGATATATAGGAAGGCATATTCTTTCAGGAGTGCCCTGGCGCTGTGGGAAACCCTCCTTTCGAAGTCTCCGGCGATCAGCCTGATGATGTGGCCAGTAAAGGCGTCATTGACTCGGCAGTACTCTTTCTTGAAGTTACGGTATTGAAGCTGAAGGTACTTGTCAAACGGCTTGAGCCCTCGCCTATGTCCCTGATCTGGTGCCACGAATAGCCCGCTGTATTGCCTCTGGCCCGCCAGGAAGTATACCAAGTAAGAGGTCATATAGAACTTGGAGCTCTTCTTGACATTTACAAACTATTCGTGGAAGCAGTTGCTGATAATGCCTCCCTAGTCGAATGAGGTCTTGGTATTAACATCTTCGTTCCCTCGCAGGATCTGCTCAATGTAATATGCCATCCACTCTTGGAAGTAGGTGGCTACCGGGAGACCCATGACCCTGCATAGCATGGTCACCAAGTTGTGATAATCTTCATGGAAGTCGCTGTGGAATAGCTCTTGGGGAACCTTTGCAGCGCTGCCCCGTCTCTCCTTAAGCCAGTAAAGGTTAATAGACTTCTTGCACCCTAATGGACTGGCATCCCACGCCGCCTGACACTGTTCCAAAGTGGGGACCTCCATGTGTGGGAATGTGGGAATGTGGAATGTTTTTGTGATTCTTTCTGGCGACATGTCGGCGAGGATGTTCCCCTCCTTGTCCACAATTGTTCTTGTGTCAGCTTGGTAGGCTTCTCAGCAAGCCATTACTAGTTCGGGTGCTATGAGAGAGGGAGGAAAGCCGGCAGCCTTGGCTATTCCACTCTATCGTATGAGTCTGGCATTCTTCGTGGTAGGGTTAACCTTGACCCTCTGGGTGAACTCATCTATGTTTACTTGGCCGATGTTGGTATCTGAGATTTCTTTCCAGTCGGTTGAGACCTTTGACTAGAGGGGCTCACCCTGGAACTGAAACTTCATCTGATCCTTATCTTCTTTTCCTCGAGTGCTCCTTCCAAATTTCTTGCCCTTGTCCTTTTCGGCGGAGGCCCCTGAAGTGCCTGCAGCTGATTCCATATATCCTACAAGCAAAGGGCGAAGTTAGCACAATAAAACATCAAAAGCGTTCATGTTAGTCCATATTTTGAGCATATCATCTAAATAATCAATCGAATACATCATAAATTTTGCTTCCAGATGTTATCAATTTCATTTCAGGGCATTTGGACAATCCGGGACCGGGGGGCTGGACTTCCCTAGTAGGAATGCTATCCAGAAGGGAGAATGTGACCGAAAGTTCCCGAAGACCCTCCTTAGCTAAATTTTGATGCTTTAAGGGGCTCATGATGGAGAACAGCAAATTTTAGATGGGTCGAAGTCAGATTCTGAATTTGAGTATGTTTCGATCGATCTAAGGAGCTTCGGAGGTTCCAGGCCGGGAAGCTGTCAGGCGAAGGAAGTTGGCAACGGCGGACTCTAGGCAGAAATCCGGCAGAGGAAGTCTGGCGGCGGAAGTCCGAGGGCCGGGACCCGCGAGGCCAAAGGACGACCGGTATGAGGTTATGGTCCAGGCAGTGGGTGGAAATCCGGCCTCAGAAGTCCGATGGCCGGGGTCCGAGGCACCGAAGGACGGATGGGGCGCACATTCCGTTTGGGCCCGGCGGTGGCGGAGGTAATGCCGGAGCCCGGAGGCCGGGGCGACGCGAGGTAATGGCCGCTCCGAGATTTTCATTTATTGGAACGGCGGCGGCGAAAGGCGGCCCGGAGCTCGGACGACGGGAAGACGAGAGCTGCAGGCTACCATATGAATGTTGCGTTGATTTGAACGGAGGCGGCAGTGGGAGATCCGGGGCTCGAGGGCCGGAAAGACGCGGAGCGATGGCCGCCATGAGGTTTTGGCATCGATCGGGCGACGGCGGCGGCGAAGGGATACCCAGGATCCGAAAGGCGGGCAGCAGGCAGGGTTCCGCCGTGGAGGACGGCGGAACGGAACTCCGGACGGCCGGGCCCGCAAGGTCACATGGCAGGGTGGAGCTCGACAAGTTTTAGATGGCCAAGGGAAGCCCGAGATCCGGAGGGCGAGCGGTAGATGCGACCGAATTCCGAGGACGGAAGCCCAACGATCCGAACCCGGCTCGAAGGACCGCCGTCGGCATGCAACCAGAATTTGATATGGGACGGCGAAAGAGGGACACGTTCTCGAGGGGACCGGTCGCCCTGCGTGAAGAACGGCCGCGCGAGGGGAAAGCCCCAAATCGGCGGTGAAGGAAATCTAGGGGTTTTGTAGATTTTCTAAGGCATGGGTTTGGTGCGCCACCTAGCTCTCTATCAGTTTACGGTCTCCTATTAATTTGTTCATTTAGATTAAATCATTGAAAATCACAAAAAAATGCATGGGAGGGCGACTGATTGCCAACCTCGAATTCACTGAGTGGTGACGTGCGAAATCGACCGGGAATCGACAGAGCGATGCGGATGCAGATGACCGAGATGCTGCAGGTGAAAGCGGTGGGCTCCAGATAATCAGCTCTTCAATTTTGCTCCAATTCGCAAAGTGAAAATGACACTGGCGGACCATGCATTATATACCCCACCCACCATTAATGCGCGCATTAATTGCATGTACGGCCCCGTGAAAGTTGGTGGAATTCAAATTTAGGTCGGCAGCGGCGGTGGGAGCTCCGAGACCCGGCGACCGGAAAGACGCCGAGCGATGGCCGCCGTTCAATATCTGCGAGCTTTTGAACGGCCACGGCGGACAAAGCCTCGGGGCCCGGTGGGCGGACAGCAGTCTGAGGTTCACCGCCGAAAGATTTGTATGATGATAAGCGGTGGCGGCGGGAGTCGGGCCGGGACCCGGGTGGTGGGATGCTGGCAGGGTTCCGTCGTAGAAGACGGTGGAACCATCACGGAGTTCCGGAGACGGAACTCTGGACGGTCGGGCCCGGCAAGTCCCACGGCAGGCGGTCCAAACAAACCCGTGGAGGAGAAAGCCAAGGCAGGGCCCGGTGGCCAGGAAGCCACCAGAGGCCCGCCGGCGCGGGTGGCGATCCCCAGACGGAAGTCCAGAGGCGGACTTCCGGGGACTGGGGCCCGAAGGAGCAGGTGTCGCCTGGGAGATTTGCGCAATTTTCAACCGGTGGGTGGTAGGTCGAAGCCCGAGGGGCAGGCGGACGTCCGGCGAACGCCGCAAAAGACGACGGACGCAGAGGGGAAGCTCGATAAGGGAACCCCGGAGGCCCGGGCCCGGAGGGGCCCAGGGCCGCCCCAGAGCCCAAAATGCCAGAGGGAACCCACAAGGCTCTGAAGGGCAGCAAAAAAACCAAAACGGAGACATGGTTGATTTACGATAAAACTTTTAGAACAACATCGACCACGCGGAACATCAAAAGAGAGGGGCACGCAAAATGAGGCAGCCCCGAAGGACCCGACAAGGCGAAAGAAAAGAGGGTCCCCATTCCGAACGGAGCGTGTGTGCTTAGGGCACAACAAATGGTGACTCCGCTGGAGAACGCTCTAGAGCGTTCTAGGGATAAGTATTCATTCAGGACCCAGAATCTCTGGTTTCGCAGACCAGGAGCGGCTTCCAAGGATGAACCCGGGAGAACGAGATCTTTAATTGGGTCAGCTTACATGGCATCTCGAAAGTGTGTGTGAAGTGAGTTCATTCCTTTCCTAGGGACAGTAACCAGGGTTATCACTTCAATCGAGTGAGCTACATAAGTTGCCTAACACCAAAAGTAACCTAGACATTGCCCCGCTGCTAGTCAGGCGTTCATAGCCCCGACGGAGTTGTGGATATTGCTGGCCGGGCGTCCATAGCCCCGGTAGAATTACCCGAACACCCATACAGTCATTTGTTTCCTTTTTTTAGAGTTTATTTTCTCTTCTTTTTTTTTGCTTTGATATTTCACTTCTCTTTTACCGTTTAGTTTGACCGGGTAAGCATTGAAGCCTACAATGGGTTTGAGACTGCAGTGGTCACTGGAGTAGACTTAAGATTTTTCACTCACTAGGGTATCATAACAACCATAGTACGGTCCTTCATAATTTATCATTATGTAATTTGTGCGAGATTCGAGGTGTGGGTAAGAAGATCCAGCTAAGGGTCAAGTTCTGAGCAGCGTTCGAACAAGGAAATCATTTGCGGATAGCTTTACACAGATCGATAGTCTAGAGTGAATGTTTAGCCAGAGAACACAAAGAACGGATAGCAAAGTGTACCGCTTGCCAAGCAAGCACGGCCACCACAAAGGAGCGAGAAACCATCCTTCAAAATAAAACTGCCTGGAGGGAGAAAGCAAAAAGTGACGCAGACAAACGCAAACAAGCAAGAAAGCAACTACTCTACCCTATGTATAGGTATTTACAACAAAGAGCTCGAAGGAGCTCAAGCTTGGAAGTAATGCTTCAGGTGCTGCCCATTGACGGGCAACGGGACGTTTTCACCGGTTAAGGTCTTTAGGCGGAAGGCATTATCTCCCAAAATCTCAGCTATTTGAAAGGGGCCAAGCCAAAGCTTGTCGAATTTGTTGTGTCCCCCTTTCTTCTCATGGGCCTTGTCCCAATATAGGACCAAATCTGAAATTCTAAAGGCCTTGATTTTGGCTCGGCGGTCGAACCATCTCTTAACTACGCCCTGATGTTTGGCGAAATTTTCTATTGCACGGTTTTAGACTTCTTCTAAATGTAAGAGCTCAGCTAACCAAGCTTCCCTATGATCTCCTCCCTCATAAAAATCGTTGATGAACTGAAGAGTAGGAATTTTTAGGTGGATGGGGAATATAGGCTCAAGGCCATAGACCAGGTGGAATGGAGAGTCACCGAGGGCAGCCTTGTGGCGGGTGCGATCAGCCCAAAGGGAAAAACGGAGCTGGGTATGCCAATCCTTGGGATTCCTATCTAGCAGTTTCTTGAACACAGTAATCAAATTTTTATTCATGGATTCGGCAAGGCCGTTGCCCTGAGGGTAGTAATTGGATGAGAATTTGAGGGCAATCCCATAGTCAAACGCCTAGCTAGAAAATTTTAATGAAGTGAAGGCAGGTCCATTATCACATACCAAAGCATACGGACAACCAAAGCAATTTAAGATGAAACTTTCTAAGAAATCAGTAACTACTTCAGTTGTGCAATGCTTACATACTATTGCTTCCATCCATCTAGTACAATAATCAGTGGCGGTAAGAATGTACCTATGTCCCGCAGATGATGGAGGGCTTACCAGACCGATGAAGTCGAGACCCCATTGTGCAAAAGGCCTTACCTCCAGAACGGGCTGCAATGGGACAGCAGCATTCCTCTCCCTGGTGGCAGCGGTCTGACACGTGTGACAGGAGCGAACATGGAAATGGGCATCCTTGAAGATGGTTGGCCAATAGTACCCTGCTCTCAGTATTGGGTGTGTGATAGAAGAACCCGAGCCATGGCCCATACCGAATTTATTATGAAACTCCTTCAAGACGCGCCCTGCTTCCTCCTTGCCAAGGCATCTTAGATAAACGCCCTCATGATTCTTCTTATAGAGAATAGAACCCTACAACATATAACCATTACTTTTCAATCTCAGGGCCCTCTTCTGGACTCCTTGTAGATGTGGTGGACACTTGTGATTCAGCAGATAATAAATGACATCCTGATACCATTCTCCCGGGGAGACGTCTTCAAACTGATACTGCTGTACCGTGAGTTCAAGTCCAACCTTTGCTGCTGTTTCGGCCATTGTACTGGTGAGTGCCTACCCTCTCACCAATTTCATTGGTTGGATCTCCATATCATACTCTTGGAGCAAGGTGACCCACTTGGCCCTTCGTTCGCCTAATTCATTTTGCATAAGCAGCATCTTAACTGCAGGGTCAGGGACAATGGCGAACACCTTGTTGCGTAGAATGTAGTATCTAAATTTCTTTACTCCCCTAATGAGAGCGTACACCTTCTTTTCTATGTTGTGATAACACAATTCAGCATCTTTGAGGGGAGCACTCATGAAGGTGATCGGATGCTCGTTTCCTTCGTCGTCTTTCTAAGTCAACATGCTAGCACAGGAGTGCTCCAAAGCAAATGAGTAGATATAAAATGGCTTTAGATAATCTGGGCTAACTAATACGGGTTCCTCAGCAATGGCCTGTTTGATTTCCTCGAAGGATTGTTTAGTATCTGGCGTCCATTCAACTTTGGTGTCCTGTTTGAGCATGGCATTGAGAGGTATGACAATTTCTACGAAACCTGTGATGAATTTCCAGACAAAGTTGATCTTTCCGAAGAAAGACTTTAATTCCTTCTTACTGCTCAGGGGTTGAATCTTGAGTAGGGACTCGATGTGCTTAGGATCAATGGAGATTCCTTGCTCTGAAATGATGTGCCCGAGCAGCCTGCCTTCGGTCAATCCGAAAATGCACTTCTTGGGGTTGAGAGAAACCCTGAATTCCCTGCATCTCTGAAATACCTTGCATAAGTCAGAGACGTGATCACCTCGCTTCTTAGAGAATACGGTCAAATCATCCATGTAGATGATTATGCATTTGCCAATTAGGTCTTTGAAGGCGATATCCATGGTGCGTTGAAAAGTGGCGCCAGCGTTGATGAGTCCGAACGGCATTCTTCTGTATGAGAACGTTCCCCACTTAGTGGTGAACGATGTCTTGTGACGATCCTCATATTGCACCATTACCTGGTTATACCCAGAGTATTCGTCGAGGAAGGACATCATCTGGGAGCCGTTAACAATTTGCAGCACCTCATCCAGCGAAGGCACTATATAGTTGTCTTTCTCCGAGGCGCGATTTAGATTGCAGAAATCCACGCACAGCCTAATCTCTCCATTCTTTTTCCTGACCGGGACCAAGTTAGCCACCCACATGGAATGCCTGACGGGAAAGATGATTCTTGCCGAAAGCAACTTTTGTACTTCCTTGTAAGCAACAGGTTCCAACAGGGCATTGATAGGGCGTTGCCGCTGACGGAATGGCCTCACTTCGGTCTTGAGAGGGATGGTGTGGGTAATGACAGAAGTGTCGTAAGTTTTCAAATCTTCGTAACTCCATGCCACCATGTCATGGTAATTTTGTAACGCACCCGTGATCCCTCTCTTTTCCTCCAGCGTGCACACTTTGCCAATAAAAACATTCTTGATCTCCTCGGTTGTTCCAAGGTTGTGTGCGTTGCACTAGTTACTGATGGCCTCCTTTTTTGTTTGCTGATTCTGATCTCTAATCTAATCCAAATAAAATATGTGTTCCAACTGAACCATACCTCTGGGGATTGTGTTGGTTTTAAGGTTGATGACCCCTTCTATGTCCAATTCAGCTTCTTGCAAATCAGTTTCATCAATTATTTAAGCTACGAAGACGTCGAAACTTGTGATGAACTAGAGGATATGCTTGTCGTCATTGAAGACCTACAGGTGAGTAACATTATCTAGGACCGATGGCATGGATGTTAGCTCAACAATGAATTTCTGGAGCCCAGACAAAGAGAGGGGCTGCAACATACTAGCTGCTTGAGCCAAGGCATCAGCTGTGCGATTCTGAGCACGAGGGATCAATTATATGTTGAATGCATCTAGGCCCTCTAGGAGATCCCAAACCCTGTGCCTGTAATTGGTGAGTCTCCGATCATGGCAGGAGTATAACTTCCTGACTTGCTTGACTACAAGTGCGGAATCCCCGAAGACTTGCAGCGCTTTCATATTTTTCTTTAAGGCCATAAGAAGGCCAAGGACCAAGGCCTCGTATTCTGGTACGTTATTAGTGCAATAAAATTACAATCGGTGGGCAGCGAGAAATGTCTTACCCATCGGACTGATGAGTTTGATCCCCGCTCCAGCTCTTTGCCTTGACTTCGATCCATCAAATCAGAGCGTCCAGCACATGGAAGATTCCTTATCTTCGGGTCTGATTAAGCTTTTGTTCCCTTTCGGATGGACGGCGGGCCCTGCGATCTTAGGGGAGTTTTTTGGTTTAAGGCGGTGATCAACAGGCAGTTCTGCTGGTGTCCCCTTTGGCGTTTCTGTTTGGGGGGCAGCTGATTTTTTAACATTGGCCACTGCTGCTTGGCATAGGCAACAATCAAATTTGGAGTGGGCGGCATTATGGACCCTGCACCAGTTTGGCAATAAGATATCCTAGAAATTTATTCTAGCTCCTAGGCTGAGCTAATCTTTTGCACATTTTCCCATGAACTCCTGGAAGCCATCGAGTAATCCCCAGTCATCCTCCTTACCTGGCTCATTATCTATTTCTATCAATGTTTCGGTATCTAGAGGCATTCGCATGGAATCCGCCGAGGGACTGCACAATACCAGCAATACTTCATCTATACGCTCTTCTTGAAGCTCAAGCTCATTTTGGTAAGCAAAAAGGCGATAATTCCCCAAATCGGCCTCGGCGAACAACACCTCGCTGAGATTGTTGTATTTCATGATCATATACTTCATACGGGGTTCACGGTCGATACGGATCTGATTTGGCAACCCTTTCCACAGCAACCACATATGAGAAAGGTCTGTGGCGATGTATCCATTCAGCGCATTGGTGAACTCCCTCCCCAAAATAATTTTATAAGCATCAGGAATGTCTGCTACTTGGATATCAACGACCTGCTGTATCCGGGGGTCCGCAGTAATTTGCATGAGGATGCGGTTTATTTCACCTATGATGTTGATCTCTGTTTTGTCCAATTGAGTCACCTTTCTCTTTGAAGGCGTGGGGGTGATGCCCAGAGCCTCGCATACAGCCAAGGGCATGACATTGGCAGAGGCGCCTGAATCGAGCAGGCAGTTGTGCAAGTTCTTCCCAAATACCCTAATGGTAGTCAGGAAAGGGGGAGTTTCCAGTCTCCCTTGGAGGATGCCCACAAGTGTGTCCATTTGAGCTATTTGACCTTTGTTCCTATCACTGCCTGTATCCTTGGTTTGCTTAAATTGTTGGTTCTTGGGAGGCTGTCTACTAGCCCTTTCTGGCTCATTTTCAATGTATCTACTTGCCGACTGATTTGTGGGCACAATGTTCCTCCTTCCAGTATTGTCCTGCATTTCCTGTTCTTTCCTGGGCTCCTCGAAGGTTACCCTCTTGGCTGGGGTCTCTTGTGTCATGTTAGAGGATGGAGTCCCATTCAAAACCCTAAAGAAAGTGTGCCTCATGGCAGGAACCTTTAGTAATTTGAAGGCCGACAAATTAATTTTGACCTTCTTGAACTCTTCCGCCACATATTCACCCATTTGCTCGATTTTGGAGCTAAAAGCTTGGCCTATGGGAGAACTAGGGGGTGGACCTTCGCTTGTCCAGCTGAATTTTGGAGTTGGCCTTGAGGCTGGTTTTGCAACTGATTTTGAGATTGATTCTTGTTAAGTTATTGGGCAGGTATATGAGGAAGCCCAGGGTTGTTACTGGCATTTGGATCGGGTGGAGTGGTGAAATTATTTGGTGGGGTAGAAGTTTTGAAGGGTCCACCCGCTTGCCTATTTCTAAGGAAGTATGGACTCGACCGCTGATGGAACATGTGGACTTCATTCACAAAGGGCTCCTCTTCATCTATCGGACCATTATCTACTGAATCAAAAAGTTGAGCAAGGTTTGTTCATTACTTACCTCCTGTGCTTTCTCATCCTCAGTAGGAGTAGGCTCGACTTCGGGCTCGTTGCGGTCTCCTCGTGGAAACGGCGCATGATTAACTACCAGACAGGAGGAGTCATAGGGATCAGATGGGACAATGTCCCTGCAGTTAGCATTGTCGACGGCATTTTGTACCTCCACCTGGAAGATTTCAGCAGCTGTCTAGAACTCGGGACAATCCAGCTCAGAATGCCTGCTAGTTTTGTGAAGTCGGCACCATCCGGACAAAGCTGCTTCGGCCAGATACACACCGATAGATGTTTTGTCATGACCTGCCGGTTGATCGAATGGCGTGGGGACACCACCATTGTTGCGCCTGGTGTTCCATGTACGATTCTGCCTCTGAGAGGGCCTCCTTTCTGCACTTTGATTGGAGTTCTGCCCCCTCTCATAATTCTGCCCCGAGGAGGTGCCTACTTCACGATTATCTCTGTCGTCCCTATTGTCTCGAGACTCTCGACTGTCCTTGTTGAGATTGGCTTGGAAGTTGCGTTGGGAGGCCTGCAACTGATTATTCTGGTTTTTCAAATGCGTCATCTCTGTGGACATTTTCTTGATCATCTCCGTTAGTTCTTCTAGTTTATCCTTCTCGGTTGCACTTCCAGGCGACGGGGCCAGATTTTGGAGAAAAGCGGGCGGGGCCGCCGGCTGATTTTGATAGGCTGGAGGAAAATTCGGTCCCGACAGGTACAATGGCGGCTGGGGCTGTTGAGAATATGCTTGCTGTTGCAGAGCCATCTGAGAATAGTTGTACTGCTGTTGGGGCTGCAAATATGAAGTCGCAGGAGGCGCATAATTCAACGGCTCCCCCGGATGTGGCACCATAGGAAATTGAGGCACCTGGTTCATGAGAGGAGTTTGGTGAACAAATGCCTGATTAAGCCCCTGAATCTGCATTGGGTGGGCGACAGGCCCCAAAGAGGGCAACGTGCCAGAGATATTTTGTCCCAAATCCGCACTTGCAACAACGACTTCTGCATAGGTGGCCAGTAGGGTAGTGGGTGGCAGGCGCATCCTTTTTACCAAGGCCGACGTGAGGTTGTCCAGGGTCGCGTAATAGACGGGGAGAGCTGCCGCATCATTATGGACATAAGGATCCTGAAGCCTCATGTGAGCCCGATGGAAGCGATCATTGAAGGAGCTGATAGGTTCGTTGACCTCCCTTCTGATAAACATGAACTGTTGGTAAAGGTCTGCGAGGTTGACAGGGATCTTGTATTTCTGCAGAAAGGCATTCTTCATCAAGTTCCATGAGGTGATTGATCCCCTCGGCAGATTGATGTACCAGTAAAAGGCCTCTTCTCCCAATGAATGCGGAAAGAAGCGACACGCAACGTCCTCGTGGTCCACCTGCATTTCGGTGATCGTCGTTTTGAATATCTTGATATGCTCCTCGGCTGTCCTTTGCATGTCGCGGGAATGGAACTTCGAACAAAAGCCCTCTGGATTCTTGGGCATATCATTGTAGACCGCAAAATGTATCGGCGAAGGGTTATGTGCAAGCCAAGCCATGGGGGGAGGCAGAGGTGGCACTTGCTGTTGGAAAACAAGAATTTGAGACTGTATTTGCAACACAACAGCAATTTGGGGTTGTCCCTAAGCTATGGCTGTCTTGACTGCGCCTTCGGCTGAAAGGGCCGGGAGGGGAGCGAACCCCTAGCTGTCGGAGGTAAGATGTGCAAATACTGTTTGAGGTGGTTAGGTGGAAGATGAGGGCCAGCCAAATGAAGGTGGGGGTGAAATGGAGGCGGATGGAATGGAGGAAGAGAAAGAGGTGGCGTTGTTGCCTTGTGCTCATTTTGCCCTCGTGGGAGGCTGCAATTCTTCAAATTCTCCCTTGTTTGGTGTTGATCGCAAAACTCTCTGGAATCTCTCTAGGGAGAATGATCCGATCTGATCCAGCTTTGCTTTATCCTTTAACTTAGTATCTTCACTCTCGCCCTCCTTCTAGCGCCAGTTCTGTTGATGGTGTTTTTATGCACTTTTCAATACAGGTAATGCGTAGATGCACTACCTCTCTTGAAAGACAATCTCCCACAATCGAATTGCAGAACACTATCCCAAGGTCTCTCGAATGTCAGGTCATGACAGTGCTTAGATACCTCAGTAGTTTGATGTGATTTGCTGGAAACACAAGGCGATCTTACAGAAAATACAAAGTGTAGGCACAAAGCGTGAAGTTGGATCTTTGAAAATGAGTTATTGGGATAAAAGCTATTATGAGTTGGCTGTAGGTTCAAACAACGATCTTGAACTCCTTACAGTTGCTAGATTTGGCTTTACAAAGTGCAATGAACCTTGGTTTGTTCAGTTTCTAAAAAAGTAAAAAAAAAGCGAAGGGAAGGAAAAGTTCCTAAGTCTGAAGCTTGCAATGAATAGTGACAATGGAGTTCCTGCAATGGACAATCCTTCAAACAATATCCCACTTAACCAGGGATTTCACAGTATCATGGAAATTGTGCTATCTTCTAAGGGATGCAGATATTTCATCCTTCATCCACCATATGCATGCATGAATTAAAGATAAATGTTTGGGGCAGCTTCAAATCAAGTCCAGGCTAACTTTGCACAGCTATCTACCTTCAGCAAACAGCAAAAAGTATGGACTAAGGGATCATCAACAATGCAGGAATTTTCACAAACACCAAATAACATTCCTTAGATTCAACTAAATACAGCAAACAGCTAACTAAACAGCCACAGGATCTAAACTAAACATGTGAACTTGGAGAAATGAATCAAATGGCAAGAGAGAAATCAAGAAAATACACCAAGTCAATGATATTTCTTATAAATTTTTGCAGCATGCCTTTACAACAACTCAACTCTTACTTTTGCAAATGAAGGGAGTGCTATATTTATAGTTTTCTAAAAGTTAAATGAATGGCCAAGACTCATTACAATTGTGTGGCCAAGATTCATTACAAAATAGGGTTTCACCTACCCCCAAATAGATTTACAATTTAAAAACATTCTTTGTCTCTTCCCTATTTCGTCATCTAGTGGATGATACTATTGCTCTTTCGTCCTGTAGCTAATTGCTGCCCTTTTGGCTGTAGCTACTCTTTAGGGAGGTCTTCTTCCTTGGATGGGCTGTCTTCTTGCTCCTCGAAAGCTGCGTGTTCAATGTACTTGAGGATGACGGCCTGGAGCTTATCTACCTTGAGGATCTCGCATCTTAATGCCTGGTAACTCCATTCTTTGGCGTTCTCTTCCAGCCGCTTCCAATCTTCATCATACTTCGAGCCTTGGTCCCTGAATAGCTTTGATCGATCGAAGGAACGGGCAGCAAAACTTAGGAATTCCGTGGTGACTTCTCTGGCTGTTCCGTCCTTCATCTTCTCCTGGAAGTATGACTTCACCTTCTCGGCATCTATTTGCACCGTGAGCATATCATAGCCCGCCATCAGCTTAAGGTACTCAGTGCATTCTACCCGGATTTCCTTGATCCACGCAATATCAAGATCCACTCTGCTCAGGATTTGCTCCAGCCTGTCCCTTCGGTTGTCAAAGTCTCTGTGCCACACATCCACTAGCCAATGATCTTCTTTCTTCAGCTCTAACTTTTCTTCCCATGTGCTCTCTGGCATCTGAAGGATGGCTTCAACCTCTGGGAAGGCGGAGTCGTAAATTGTAGGGAAATTGGTACAAAGCCTTCGCGTACTTTCCAGGGATTGGGTCAGGTCCAAGAACTTATTGGCTGTCTGCACAGCCATGCCGATTCCCACGTTTCCGATGCTCACGACCCATTGGAACCAATCCTTAGTAGTCTTCTCTAAGTTTTTCCTTCTTTCCAGTTTATCTATCTGTTCCTTGGAGAGCAATTACGGTGCGGCAGTGGAGGTGGTAGGCAGGTCATCCACTGAGGACCATTGCTGGATATAATCCGTTAGGGCAGCAACCTGTGCCTTGAGCTCATCTTTGGTGACCTTGTCTTGCTTGATTAGGTGCACCACTGTGGCCACTGACTCCTCCAGATGTTCGACCTTCTACTCCCTAGTCGTTGTCCCTAGGTCAATGGTGGAGATATCGTAGCTCACTCCGGTCTGGCCAATTGTAGGTGTCGCAACTTGCGCTACTCGAGAGCCGGAAGCGTCCATCGTTATCTTGGAACGGACCTTAGGCTTCTTCTCCTTCTTTGTTGTGGTCAGGGATCGAGCCAAGATGGCCTCCAATCTTGCCCTCGGGTCCTTCAGAATAGGAGTAATCTTCTCCAGTTGCTTCTCCAACCAATCAGGCATGGTGGATTTATCCTTGGGTGCATCATGGCAGCCCTCACCCTTTTCAGTTATAGGCAAGACTTCTGCCTCTTTTTCCTTTCAGGGCTCTTCCTTCTCCTTGGCAGCTTCCTCCTCCTCGTCGGACTCTCCATAAAACACGAGGCGTTTGACGGGCAGCCTGGTGGACAATATCCGGGTGGGATCTTTTTCCTTAGCTGCCTCTTCTTCTTCCTTCTCCTCAGCAGCCTCGGCCTCGGGGCTCTTCACAACATGGGTCTCGGCCTTCGGTAAATCCTTTAGCGGCTGCTCCTCCGGCGGCTGCCCCTCTTCAGTAGATGGCGACTTTTGTGCCTCCTCCCTGATGTTTTTCAGTTGCTGATCCGAATCCTCCTCAAGGTCCTCATCAAATATTTGGATGACCTCCTTGGCACCTGAGCCATCCTCTTCATCCCCACTCTCGAAAGAGCCTGTCTCTTCTTCCTCATAGGCCACCTTGTCGATGGTTTGATGTTCGTACTCGGGGTGCTCGTGATATTCATCGGCCTCTTCCTCAATAGGCTTCGAGGCTTCCTGTTCCTGCTCCTCCAACTCCTCTGATATTTGCATTGTGGCCTCCATGGCTGGTGGCCCCGTTGGTGGTTGTGAAGGCTGATCCATCGCGAGGACTTGGGCAAGGGCTGCTTGGAGAGCTGGATTCATCAGTATTTGTGAGAACTCAGGGGGAAGGTACTGCATATTTTTGGTGAGGGCCTCAGGCATGGCGGCGAAGGGAATGGGCGATGTAATTGTAGCCAGAGGGAGGGATGTAATAGGTGACATGGTAGCAGAAGAGGAAGGGGAAGTGGTCATGCCGGAAGAGGAGTCAATGACGATCACTGACCCGGCTGTGGGCGAAGGGGCGAGATGGACAGAGATGTCCACTGCTGGCGGAGATGAGGCGACCATAGCCTGTGAAGCGGGTGGTGTGCCAGGAGGGGCAGGGAGAAGCAAGGTAGGCTGCAATTTAGTTGTTGTTACTATCTGCTTGAGCCTCTTGGGAGATGAGCCTCCCGTGTCTTTCTTTGCTGGCTCCATGGGGTCGGCAGATTGTGCTGTCTCTATTCCCTTTCTCTTTTGAGACCTAGTAACTGGGGGAGACTTGGATGTCTCACCAGCTGATGTGGTGGCGGCAACGTCCTTCGTGGCACTGGGCTCGCTCTTGAGCGCCTTATACGTTAGGACCACTCCTTGTTGTTTCAGCTACGCCACCTGCCCATCTACCCACTCTTTAGTGCACGTTATGATTGGCTGGGTGATTGTGTCTAGGTCATCGACCTCTTGATCATCCCAGTCTATGGAGGGGATTTTCAGGTTAGCAACTGCCGAGTACCTTAGATGCATAAGGGTGGACTCGTCTTCCTCGAGTTGGTCCGGTACCTGGAACAGTTGTACCCTCCTTAGGAACTGCACGGTCATGCGCATGTAGTGCCTCATGTGTACTTCCTTGTCATCTTTGCAATCTGCCCAAAAGTCCTCAATATGGTATGTGTGGGCGTACGCCAGCCCTAGCGCCTTCCTGACATGGCCATGTGGGTCCATTCGCGGGTGAGCCGTGTACCATTCAAAATTGTATTCCTTGAGCTCTTTCTCAGAGTTGCCGGCGCATTGAGATGTTTGCAGTCGTTACAGGCCCTGGCCGAGGGTCATGGGATATGGGATCCCTGCCACGTGCTTGTTGCCGAAGATTGTCTGAATGTGTTGGAGCTGCCAGGAAAGCTCTAGGAGAATGATCCTATCGTTTGGGTATCTTGGCAACTTGTTTGGCCTTTTCGTGAATCCCTGGGCACAGATGTAGGTAAATTTGGGGAACTGGATATATAGGAAGGCATATTCTTTCAGGAGCGCCCTGGCGCTGTGGGAAACCCTCCTTTCAAAGTCTCCGGTGATCAGCCTGATGATGTGGCTAGTAAAGGCGTCATTGACTCGGCAGTGCTCTTTCTTAAAGTTACGGTATTGAAGCTGAGGGTACTTGTCAAACGGCTTGAGCCCTCGCCTATGTCCATGATCTGGTGCCACGAACAGCCCGCTGTATTGCCTCTGGCCCACCAGGGAGTATACCAAGTAAGAGGTCATATAGAACTTGGAGCTCTTCTTAACAGTTACAAACTGCTCGTGGAAGCAGTTGTTGATAATGCCTCCCCAGTCAAATGAGGTCTTGGTGTTAACATCTTCGTTCCCTCGCAGGATCTGCTCAATGTAATATGTCATCCACTCTTGGAAGTAGGCAGCTGTCGGGAGACCCATGACCCTACTTAGCATGGTCACCAAGTCGTGATAATCTTCATGGAAGTCGCTGCGGAACAGCTCTTGGGGAACCTTTGCAGCGCTGCCCCGTCTCTCCTTAAGCCAGTAAAGGTTAATAGACTTCTTGCACCCTAATGGACTGGCATCCCACGCCACCTGACACTATTCCAAAGTGGGGACCTCCATGTGTGGGAATGTGGGAATGTGGAATGTTTTTGTGATTCCTTCTGGCGACATGTCGGCGAGGATGTTCCCCCCCTTGTCCACAATTGTTCTTGTGTTAGCTTGGTAGGCTTCTCGGCAAGCCATTACTAGTTCGGGTGCTATGAGAGAGGGAGGAAAGCCGGCAACCTTGGCTATTCCACTCTGTCATATGAGTTTGGCGTTCTTCGTGGTAGGGTTAACCTTGACCCTTTAGGTGAACTCATCTATGTTTACTTGGCCGATGTTGGTATCTAAGATTTCTTTCCAGTCGATTGAGACCTTTGACTGGAGGGGCTCACCCTAGAACTGAAACTTCATCTGATCCTTATCTTCTTTTCCTCGAGTGCTCCTTCTAGATTTCTTGCCCTTGTCTTTTTCGGCGGAGGCCCCTGAAGTGCCTGCAGCTGATTCCATATATCCTGCAAGAAAAGGGTGAAGTTAGCGCAATAAAACATCAAAAGCGTTCATGTTAGTCCATATTTTGAGCATATCATCTAAATAATCAATCAAATACATCATAAATTTTGCTTCCAGATGTTATCAATTTCATTTTAGGGCATTTGGACAATCTGGGACCGGGGGGCCAGACTTCCCTGGCAGGAATGCTGTCCAGAAGGGAGAATGCGACCGAAATTTCCCGAAGACCCTCCTTAGCTAAATTTTGATGCTTTAAGGGGCTCATGATGGAGAACAGCAAATTTTAGGAGATGGGTCGAAGTCAGATTCTGAATTTGAGTATGTTTGGATCGATCTACGGAGCTTCGGAGGTTCCAGGTCGGGAAGCTGTCAGGCGAAGGAAGTTGGCAACAGCGAACTCTAGACGAAAATCTGGCCAAGGAAGTCCGGCGGCAGAAGTCCGAGAGCCGGGACCCGCGAGGCCAAAGGACGGCCGGTATGAGGTTATGGTCCAGGCAGTGGGCGGAAATCCGGCCTCAGAAGTCCGATGGCTGGGGTCTGAGGCACCGAAGGACAGATGGGGCGCACATTCCGTTTGGGCCCGGAGGCGACGGAGGTAATGTTGGAGCCCGGAGGCCGGGGCGACGCGAGGTGATGGCCACTCTGAGATTTTCATTGATTGGAACAGCGGCGGCGAAAGGCGCCCCGGAGCTCGGACGGTGGGAAGACGAGAGCTGCAAGCCGCCGTATGAATGTTGTGTTGATTTGAACGGAGGTGACGGCGGGAGATCCGGGGCCTGAGGGCCAGAAAAACGCGGAGCGACGGCCGCCGTGAGGTTTCGGCATCGATCGGGCGACGGCGGCGGCGAAGGGATACCCGGGATCCGAAGGGCGGGCAGCAAGCAGGGTTCCGCCGTGGAGGACAGCGGAACGGCCACAGAGTTCTGGGAACGGAACTCCGGACGGCCAGGCCTGCAAGGTCACATGGCAGGGCGGAGCTCGACAAGTTTTAGATGGCCAAGGGAAGCCCAGGATCCGGAGGGCGGGCGGCAGATGCGACCTCGTCATGGAGGACGGCGGAATGCGACCGAATTCCGGGGACGGAAGCCCAACGATCCGGACCCGGCTCGGAGGACCGCCGTCGGCATGCAACCAGAATTTGATATGGGACGGCGAAAGAGGGACCCGGGCCCGAGGGGACCGGTCGCCCTGCGCGAAGAACGGCCGCGTGAGGGGAAAGCCCCGAATCGGCGATGAAGGCAATCTAGGGGTTTTGCAGATTTTCTAAGTGTGGGTTTGGTGTGCCACCGCTCTCTATCGGCTTTTACACCTCCCCATTAATTTGTCTATTTAGATTAAATCATTGAAAATTCACAAAAATGCAATTGAGGATGCACTGATTTCCAACCTTGACTCACTGAGTGGCACATGGAATCATCAACCTGAATCCATCTGAAATGCATGTGGATGCGATGACCGAGATGTCAGTAGTGTGAAAGCGGTGGCTCTAGATAACCGACTCTTCAATTCTCGGCCCAATTCACAAAGTGAAAAGTAAATTGGCGTATTCATGCACACCACCGCCATTACTGTAAAAGTATTAATGTAATGTAACGGCCCCGGTAAAAGTTGGTGGAATTCAAATTTAGGTCTAAGAAATGCATGGAGTCTTGACCTGTACGTACGGAAGACGCCGAGCGATGGTCACGCTCAATATCCGCTGAAGCTTTTGAATGGCTAATCACGGATGAAAGCCTCCTGGCTCAAAGGGCGGCATAACCAGCCATAGGTTCGCCAATCAAAGATTTGTATGACATGTTTGCGGCGCGGAGCTCCGGGCCGGACCCGGTGGTAGGATATTTATTGTGGTTCCGGCCGGAAGACGGCTGGACCGCCACAGTTCCCGGAGATCTTAACTCTGGATCGCTCACCTCTAAGTCCCGCTGCAAAGCGCAGTCCAAACAAACCCATGGGAGGGAGAAATAAGGTGATTCTGGCCACGGGAAGCCGCTAGAGGCCCGCCGGCCGCGGTGGCGATCCTCGCATGGAAGTCCGTAGGTGGACTTCCGGAGGGACCGCGGCTCAAGGAGTGCAGCGTCACCGGAGATTTGCATACTTTCAACCGGGCGGCGGCGGTGTCGAAACCGAGGGGCGCGACCACTAACGCACACAAAAGACGGGCGGACGCAGTAGGGGAAGGCTCGAGCAGGAACCCCCGGGAGGCTCCGTGCCCAGAGGGGCCTGTGGTCAGCCCCGTGAGCCCAAAATGCCAGAGGGAACCCACAAGGCCCCGAAGGGCAAAAAAAAAACCAAAACGGGGACATGGTCGATTTACGATAAAACTTTTAGAACAACATCGACCACGCGGAACATCAAAAGAGAGGGGCGCGCAAAATGAGGCGGCCCCGAAGGACCCGACAAGGCGAAAGAAAAGAGGGTCCCCGTTCCAAACAGGGCATGTGTGCTTAGGGCACAACAGTTATTTCTTTCATTCTTGAAAAGGAATTCTTATATAACAATAGGATTTGTATTAAACATTTCAAAAAACATTAGCTGCCACATACATGTGTTCAACACCTTTTTGAACCTATTGAAGGGACAATCCAAATACTTTTTCTAGGACTGCAGAAATGAAAACAAAACAACCTAGCTAGCAAGCTCAAAAAACAAAAATTCGTGCAAGGATTCCAACCAAAGTACACACAATAAAACCAACACCTAATAATATAGAGGACACCATTCAACATAGACTATATAAGAATGACTATTTCATTGGATTGACACCATAATGACTAAACAAAAACCATAAACCAAACAATATTGGCTTCAAAGTTAAAAAGCCAAGCAAAAAAAAATATTGTAGCAGCTCTTCCCACTTGCTTCAAGTACACCTCTTCTTGTCAACTTTTTTGCACAAAAATAGGAAAAATATTATCACGAGCGACACTTTTCTTTTGCATTTCAACCATCTGCCCATGCAAAAAACACAAAATAACCTCCACCCACCTTTCGATGAAGATGCATAAAGCCTAATTGATCTTGCACCTCATAGAAGCTTACCTCGACACTCACGGCTCCCATATCAAGTATAGCAACATAACGACACCAAACAATTCCTTATTGAAAATTTCCCAAACACTCATTTTGTTTTCCAAGGAATTTAATAGAAACTGTTATTACGACCATCACTAATACATGCAATGCATACAACAATTAATGTTGATGTGAACCAGCGTATAATTTTTGTAGCCTTCTCTATCCACATGACCTGAAAAATGCCACCCTATTCCCAAAGCAGCCAACAACTGCCTCTTCCACCTTTTCATAGCCATCAGAAGGCCAAAAATTCAGGAAGATGACGAAAATGCCAACCAAAGTTATAACCCATCCGCCACCTTTCCCCAGACCGTAGGAAGTCTGGAAAACAGGGAGGTTGATGAAAATTTTGAGCAAAGTTGACACAAATAGCCATATATATATATATATATATATATATATATGTGTGTGTGTGTGTGTGTGTGTGTGTGTGTGTGTGTGTGTGTGTGTGTGTGTGTGTGTGTATGTACATGCCACATACCATACATAATACACATACATATATATACATAAGCATATATACACATTAATATTACATACACGTATGTACGTACATATACATATATATTGTGAGATATGTATATATATTATTATTACACATCCACAAAAACAATCAAACGTTATGAACACTATACATACACGTAACATACGCAATATTACATGCATTACATACACAAATTCACATATTACATACATGTATACACATAACCCATATATGGACCAACTTTCTTGCATGAAAGGTTCTTGTACAGGGTCCATAACCATGATTTTCAGTATTCTATGGCAATGGCTACAATGGAATAAAATAGTTAATTTTATGTAATTCATGATGTTGATGTCCACCTTAGGCTATATTGTCTCATTTGTGGCTTCTATTTACCATCTATGGTTGCAACACAACAAAATAATCAATGTTATGGACATTATATATACATATACATATACATACATATATATATACATACACACACACACACAGATATATATATATATACATATATATATATATGTGTATTTATTTATTTATATGTATATATATACATATAAATACATACATATATGTATACACACACACACACATATATGTATATATATATGTATATATATATATGTATGTATATATATATGTATATATATATGTATATATACATATATGTATACATACACACACACACACATATATACATATATATATATATACACATACATATAAATATATATCAAAGCACAAAAAAACTACACAACAACAAACTAAGCCAACAAAAAACAACCCCGGCTAGCCATCAACAATTGACAATTGTGGGTTTTGGCATATGGGTGATTGTTGTCTATATTGTTCTATTTATGGCTTCGGTTATGTGTGAATGGTTGAAAAATAGTTAATCTTGTGTGTTTTTGATGAATCTTCAAATCAAGATTTCTTCTATTTTGTGGGTTTTGGTATTTGCATGACTGTTGGCAATATTGTTTCATTTATGGCTTTCGTTTTGTGTCAATGGTTGCAAATAGTTAATCTGTTGTGTTTTTGGTGAATCTTCACATCTGGGTTACGATTGAAACTAATATTGATTCATTTAGGGTTCACCTTTTTCCTGGTGAAGGTTTTGAGTCGTTCTGTTACTGGGAGCTTTCTGTGTTTTGTGGGTTTTCCATGTGAGCCACTGTTGGAAGCCATTCTTTTGTGTGTGATAGTTGCAACCTAATGTTTAATAGTTAATGTTATACAGGTTGCATTGTTTTAGGGTATATTGTTGCCTTTTTGATAGGGTTCTCTTGAAAAGAGAGTATATAGTTTATCCGTAGCAATATTGTTTGATTTATGGTTCGACTTTTGCGCAGATGTTTTTTATATGAATTTGTCACTGTAATTTTTAGTGTTTTGCATGTTTGGCCATTTGAGTGACTGTTGATAACAATATTGTTTCATTTACGTCTTTTGTTTTTTGGCGATGGTTGGAATACAATAAAATAGTTAATGTTATGTAGTTCATGTTTCTTTGCATAAGACATTGTTCATTGTTGTCATTTTCCTTCAGCTCTATTGTTTCATTTATGGCTTACATTTACCACAACAACCCTTCTATTTTTCTTCCTCATTCCAATCAGGCTATGCATACATACATATGTTTGTGAAACGAATGTCTATGAAATTATCGAAAACATATTGTTGGGTGTCATTATCCGAGTTTATGTTATTGTTCAAGGTAGTTGTGAGTGAGGATGGAAAGCTTCTATGAAGGTGCAAGTGTGTTCATCAGTTGTGGAATCTATGTGAAGGTGGTTGGATGTTATCTTGTGTTTTTAATGCAATAAAATAGTTAATGTTATGTAATTCATGTTGCTTTGCATAAGGCATTGTTCACTATTGTTGTTTTCCTTATGCTATATTGTTTGACTTATGGCTTCCATTTACCACAACAACCCTTATCTTGTTCCTCCTCATTCTAGTCAACCTATGTATACATATGTATGTTTGTGAAATGAATGTCTATGCAATTAGTGAAAATGTATTGTTGGGTGTCATTCTCTAGGTTTATGGTGTTGTTGAAGGTAGTTGTGAGTGATGATGGAAAACTTATGTGAAGGTGCAAGTGCATTCATCAGCTTTGAAATCTATGTGAAGGTGGTTGGATGTTATCTTGTTTTTTTTTCATGCGTTGATGGTTGAAAAAGGTGCAAACATGTATCTATTTGAAATCAGATGCAGACAATATTCATTTTTTATGCTTAATATGCTTTTTATTTTCATAGGTTAATGATTATTTCTATTTGATCTATGGTTCCTATCCAGTGGCAATGGTGCATAACAACAATAATTTTATTCTATTCCAAACATATCCACAAAATGGTTGCCATAAACAGAAACTCACAAAGATTCACAGAAACAATCCCAAGTTAAAATATACTCATTTCTCAAGACAACCCTATGAAAAAATTAAAACAATATAGCCTTCTCAAGAACACATTCTCGCAAACTAACAATTACAAACCATATACATAAATATAATCAACAACAAGAAATTGAAATATATGTATATATATGTACACATATATACGTATATATACACACATATATATTAATATTAAAATACACTGAATATAGCCTAAAGCAGAGAACAATAATTAATAATACCTAATGTAACCAAACATAGAATCAAGAACAATAATTATTTATTCTATTCCAACCATAACCAGAAAACCAAAGACATAAATCAAACAACATTGGTTTCAACAATGACCCAGATGGAGAAAGCCACAATATAGCCTAAGCCATACAATAACAATCGACAAAAATTGCATAAACTCAACAATTTTATCCTGTTGCAAACATGCCCACAAAACACAAACATTAAAGAGAAACTCGTCGAAAGTTGTCCCATATAATGCATCCATAAATGAAACATAATTTGTTTTAACAAATATTTTTCTCTTCTATGAACAACACTTTATTGAAAACTGGAACAATATAGCCTTTTGAACATAATTTGGACGAAAATGAGACAATATAGGCTGAGCTAGACAGTAATTGTAGACATCCAAATTTGACCACTTCCATATGGTTAAAGTCGTTTCCTTATTCATCCCTTTACATGTCTACTTTTTTGGTATTAATTAAATCATTCATTTAATTAATATTTCATCATTTGCATAAGGTTCCTAAAGCATTTAATTTAATAATTAAATACTTTTACCTTCTTTCCTCTCTAAATTAAATAAATATACCACTTCATTTAATTTAGTCATGTAACCTCTTTGAATTTAAGCCAATTTTCAATTCTTCTTTTTCTCTCTCATTGTCACATCCTCCAACTTTTTCAAGTTGGTCTCTAATTCCTCTTAGCCATATAACCCTCTTCTAATCATAATTAATTTAAAATTAATTTATGGTTAGGATGTGTGACATCCTCCAACATTTTCCACTTGCTTCTAATCTTTAGTTAATTATCTTAATCATGTGTTTGCACAACCTTAATCAAGGTCATTAGCCACATTTAGCATGTCTTTTTTGTCAACCTTTTCATTTTCCTTTCTTGGTATTGACCCTCTTTCCCATGTAAATTTTAAATTCACATTTATTCCTCCTAGAATCTCCTCTTCCCATGCATCTTCTAGAATCTTTTGAATTGTCACATCAAGTCACATGTGGATAAACACTTCCTTTTTTAGAATCTTGTCTTGTCCATGAGATTCTTGCAAGTATATGTGAATTTTTAATTCACATTTATTTCTCCAACTACTTTCCCTTTTCCCATGGATATTTTTGAGGAATTCTAAAATTCCTCAAAAGTCACTTTCATTCCCACTTGGGGACAAGAAGTTCTTTTTTGAGGAAATCTTCTCATTCCCCAAGGTACTTGCAAATTACTTGTCCTTCTTCCACCTCATGTACCCTCCTTCCACCTCATTTACACATCACCATCCCTAAGCCATCTCACATTCCACATGTCAAGATGTGAGGGCTTGTGAGTCCTCAACTCAGCATAGCCCTTCATCTTGACCTTGTTGGATGAATCTCAACCATTGAATTCTCTAGAGAATTGAACTTCCTCTATAAATACCCCCTCTTTTCTCTCATTTAGTTGGTTGATCATTGTGCTAACCAAACTCTTGCAAAATTTTCATTTGAGTCATACTTAGCTAAAAACTTGCATTCTTTGCATCCATCATACGATTTTCATTCATTTCTCATCCATCTTGCATCTCATATCAACATCTTTTGTCATCCAAGGAGCATACACAAAATCAACCATCAATGGCCAACCAAAGAATCCATTCGAGACAAGGTATAATTAGCTTCTCTTGTTATCATATTTTGTTTTGAATCTAACTAGGCTAATCTTGAGGTGTTAGGCATTTTTATTGTTTCTTGCACATTCCTTGTTGCTGCTCATTTCTAGAATAGTATTTTCACCCAGTCACAGTAACAATTGACAAAAACTGCATATAAAGGTCAAGAATTTTTCCTCATTTCCAACATATCCACTAAATGCAAGTCATGAAGAGAGACCAATGGAAAATTTATATATATATATATATATATAAATATATGTATATATGTATAGAGATATACGTATATATATACACATATATATTGATGTAAAAATATACCCAATATAGCCTAAGGCAAAGAGCAATAATCAATAATACCTAATGTAACAAAACATAGAATCAACAACATTACTTATTTTATTTTGTTCCAACCATAACCAAAAAACTAAAGCCATAAATCAAACAACATTAGTTTCAATAGCCACCCACATGTAGAAAGCCACAATATAGCCTGAGGTATACAATAACAATCGACAAACACTCCATAACCTCAACAATTTTATTATGTTGCACACATACCCACAAAACGTAAACATTGAAAAAAAACCCTTCAAAATTTGACACTAATAAACCCATAGAAAAAACACTCCTTTCTCAACACAACCTCCTCGAAAATTGAAACAATACACCCTTTTCAACAACACCTTCTCCAAAATGAAACAATATAGCTTAAGTAACAGAACTATAATCGACATTGCACAATGGAAGCTAACACAAAGCGGATAGGATTGACTATTTTATTCCATTACAACCATAAGCACAAACTAAAAGCCACAAACCAAACAATATTGGTTTAAAGACCGACCCAGACGAAGAAACCCACAAAACACAAAAAATGATAGATAGGAACCCATGCAAAACCATAAACACAAAATGCAAACCTTAAACCAAGCAATACTCATTTTCAGAAACATTATAGTCTTTTCTCAACAACCCCTTATCAAAATTAGAAGCAATCAATAGTATCTTATGGAAAATCTAATGAAACAATATGGCAAATGGTTTTTTCCATATGCACCTCTTGATGCTTGTTTCAAACAAACCTCTTTCCGCTAGCTTTCTCCAGGCTACCTTGTTTCTCCAAGCCTATAAAACATATATAATGGAAACCATAAACACAAACCCCCAAAAAATCACAGTATCAAATCCATGCAAAACCATGCACATAAAACACGAACCATAAATCAGATAAGGTATTTGAAACAATCAACAGTACCTTATGGCAAATCAAGAAATATAGTCTGGCACAGACCGCAAACCACAAATTAAACAATATTGCCAAGGGTTTCTTCAACATGCACCTCTTCCCACTTCCTTCAAACACACATTTTCTCACCAACTTTCCTACACAAAAATGGGAAAAATATTATCATAGGCAACACTTTTTCCTCTTCATTTCCAACCATTCGCCCTTGCAAAAAACACAAAATAACCTCCACCCACCTTCACAGAAGTTGCACAAAGTTTAATCCAACGTGCACCCTCACAAAAGCTTACCCTCATCACCCATGGCTCTCATATTAGCTATAGCAATAGAAAGACACCAAACAATTCCTTATTCAAAATTTCCCAAGCATTCATTTTGTTCCCGGAGACATTAGATAATGATATACACACAATAATAAACTTATCATTTAACACACCATTAATTAAAATTAAAGACATCAGAACACACAGAAGGCCTGAGAAGATGATATCCCATGATGACAGACATTATTATATTATTATATAATATTATATAATAATAATATAATATTATATAATATATATATTATATATTATATTATATAATAACATATATATATTATAATATAATATATTGTGTTGTATTAATATATAATATCATATTATATTATACTAGCAATTGCACCTTGGTGTGCAATGGGTATGCCAAAGAGGTGTGGAAGGTCAATTAGGTAAAATTTTGGGTTATTTTTCCGCATACATTTGTGTAGTACATGAGGTGAATTGGTCTAGGTCATTTAGCAAACGATTTTTTTTATGAAAAAATAATCTTAATGAATTAGTGGTAGCTTTAAATCAACTATGCATCCATTAACAAGGATTCAAACATGAGTGAAATAAAACCTCTAAGATAATTAGGCTCCATTACCAAAAAATGAAATATGGGTTCTTGTGAACCATTATTCATGAAAGACATGTCACATAAATTGCATATGATGGCATGTGGGATTCACTTTCTGAGATAGATCAAGTTGACATAATAGTTAACAACTTAGTAGTGATGACCAGTTTCTGAGATAAATCTTTTCGAACACCTTTTTTTTTCAGTGACGACCATATGAAAAGAATATGATGGCATGCATGATTCACTTCCTTTGCAAGATTGCATGGCTTTACAGAGAGGTATTATAAAAGCCATGAAGTCCTTCCCTTCTTTGACAAGTAGAAAAAGGCTTTTCTAGTCCAAGACAAACTTGATGATAGCCTATTTGACAACTCATTTATGAAAGGAGAAAATTATTCTACAATAGTTGATGCCCTCACTTCATTAAAATAAGGGTTTCCATGGGCAGCATCGATTGTGTCCAACAAAGAGGCTAGAGAGCTACGACAGATAATGTATAAACTATTATTGGGAGCTTTATTGGCTAGCTACTTGCAAAAGTCCAAAATAATAGGAGAAATATAGCAGTGAATATGATTTGGAAAAAAATCATCATTGGATGACATAAACAGCTTACATTCTTCTACACACTTAGAATTTCTATCTAGGGGGGAAGGCAATAGCATCACTAAAGCCTGGGTAGCTCCTGCAAGTTGAAAGACCTGCATATGATCTGAAGGAGGTATTGGCTTCGCAGTCATCTTCAAGAAATATTTTACTCAATCCTAGACCATATCTTGTAGCACATTTGGTCTATCACTTTTTCCACATAGCAACCAAATAATGCTCACTAAATCATTAACAAGACTCTAGGAAAGTGGAAGTGAATGCTTCTCATTTGACCAAACAAATGAAGCATTGCATCATCGGTAACATTATAGTCTGCCAAAGTGTGATCCTGTTGCAATTGCTTTCCACATTAGATGAGACATTGTTCACATGTGGGTAACCCAATTCTCGACAAGATTATCCTATGAATAGAGAGAACTGTATCACTCAAGCTACCATGGAGGACTATAGTGTGTGCATCTAGAATGGTCCTAACAAAGAACTGTAACTTTTATTTTGAGGAACTAACATCACAATCTATCTCTTTTACTAAGGAAACATTGTTTGAGGACTCATTTAAGTCAAAACAATCTTGGGAACTTGAGCAACTTGAAGTTCCAGCATAGAGACCATTTGTATGGTCAACATTAGAAACTTCTAGGGTCTTAGTTCAACATTTGGTCAATGAGTTTTTTGTATCTTCATCATTCTCTTTCTCCTTCACAAGCATATCAATGTATTTTTCATCATATTCAAATTCCCTTGTGTCTGCACATCCTTCCAACTATAATATCTGAAAAAATCCCTCCTTCCATGATGCTTTGATGGATGTCCATACCCTATTCCATAGCTCCCATTAAATGCACATCCTTGTAACACAATTGGCATCCTTGATGAACGCATCAGATGTTTGTGCATGATAACATATCTTAAATTAATGTATGAAAGACTTATGACACCCCATTTAATATGGCTTAATTTATGGTTATAGTGACAAATATATAACAAACACAAATTGCAAAAATACAAAATATTGCAACAAAAATTATAGAGATACAAAATATGTATTCATGTTAGAGAGATTGGTAGGGTTGTTGAGTAGCATATTGGTTGAGATCACCGATGTGTGATCTTGATCTTAAAAAAAAGTGCTTCCAAAATCAATCAACTTCATTGCAGAAATAGGATTAAGTCTAAAATTATATAGTCCAAAACAGAGGGAAAGAGTATGTCATCATATAAACCTCAATTTTATTTCCAAGCACCACAAATCGAAAATTTTCTAGATCAGATGGGCTTTCCTATCAAAAAAAATCAATGGAAGGCCATGGTCAGTAGTAACAAAATTCAATAAAACCTCGAAATGAACAACAAAGTTAAATTATTAGATAATTTAGTTAAATTACCTGAATTAAAAATTCCTTGCACCAATTGTTAAGGTTATCTTAATGATTTCATAACATTAGCATCATATACAATAACACAACAATCAACACCACGGTAAAAGGAAACACCAAGGCTCTGAAATCTCTCCTAGCCAGTAGTATCCCATATCTGCCTTGAAAGAATGTTTATACAAAAACAAGGAAGATTAGTCTGTATAAGATATATTCAAAGCTTAGCCAAAGAAAATAAAATCCTTAGACAAGATAGAAACCTACTATCTAAAGGTCGCTAGTTAATTGAATCCCAGTTCATCGAGCAAACACATTCACGAATGGTAAATTGTTATTCCGCAACTGCTAGTGTTAATGATGAGAATTGATGAAAGGACATTCCTTGAGTAGAGAATTCCATGGGAGTTTCTCCATCTTCCTCATCAGTCAACAACTTCATAGTGTCATCTTTGGTTATGGAAGATGAAATTTTACGCACATCATTGGATGTTGTTCGTAGAAATTCCACTTCAGAAACCTCTCTCTGAGGCATTATGTCAAATAGTTTACTTTCCTTTTCTATGCTTCCAAATCTTGCATACATGTCTACCAGAGCATTTTCAACTATAATATCTAAAAAAAATCCTAAAGCTTTGATGGCTGTCCATACCTTGTTCCAAAGCTCCCATTTTGGCACAGATGGGGAGGATATAGGTGAAGGTTGTGGAATTTGGATGTACACCTGCCAATTACATTTGCTTTGAAAGTTTCTAAAGCCTTTTCAACAAATCCATTTTGTACATATCCTGCAATCATTACCTCTCTCTCCCTCGACAATGTTGTGCAAAAGTAAATGAGAAAGTGATGTAAATAGCAAAAATCAAATGGTGCAGATGGTTTTAATGTCTTACATCCCATCTCCTAATGTCTATACCGTTGATTTGAATATCACTCGAGATTTGGTCAATGAGTGTACTGTTGACAGTGCAAATGGCACAACAATAGTTAAACAAAATACTACTATTTTGTTTCTCCTAAAAGAGAAAGATGATCACATGGATATCTCAGCTCCCAAGGTCTTTGTAGTTGGTTCTCAACTGTGTTGATGTTGCTCAATTGGTCAATGTAACAGTAATATTCAAGGGGCCTCCTGGTGTTGAGCTTCTGGATTGTTCTAAGATCAAGCATGAAATAAAACCTAATTTAACTGGGGTTTTTAAAGAAACAACAAAAGATAGATCAGAGTTTTGAAACATAAAAGAACAATAATTCATCCAACCTTAACCAGACTTGTTAGCTTCAAGGAATTGTAAACTAAAACTGAAGAACAATATTAACTTGTGATTAAAACACAGTTGCATTCATTCTCAGTGCTGATTTCTACAACATAGTTCTAGTTACCATTTAAAATAAAACACCAAAATAACATTCCATTCCTTGAAGGCTTCACAAATCAAATGATTAACTTAAGACAAACACCATTCTGAAACACAATCTAAAGTAGATTAAACTTTGATTAATTCTACTGTTAGTAAGACAGATAAGCAATATTTACAAGGTTGGCACAATCACCAGTGTACAGAGAATCTGTGACTCCAAATTGTTTCCATTTACACTAAGAGAACTTGGAAAATACATTACATTCTGTACTGAATCTAACTGCTAAACAAGAAGACAAAAGAGCTCTCATTACTAAGAATCGGGATGCAACTCTATCTCCTTATGTTAACTAACTAACTCCTAGATTTTCTTCTAACTATCTATTCTAACACTGTATCTTCTCCTTTTCTTCCTTCATTTTCTCTACCTCTAACTATCTAACCTTTACAAAGAGGCCAGAATGGCCTATATATAGAATGTTAAAAGGAATGCACTGGCTACTATTTTAGAGTTTTTACAAAATATCCACTGACTGCAAGAGGGTCGGCCCTTAGATTTTTTTTGAAGAGAGTCAATGTTGCATTCAATGTGAAGCCATGTTGTCCATGTTGATGACGGTTTGACCTCAGGAGAGGCCTTCAGATCTTTTGTAGCTGCAGCATTAACTCATCTATTTGCATGTCCATACTCGAACTCTTTCTTAAATCTATCTTGAATGCTCCAAAGCATTTTTCCATTAATACCAATCTGCCCCTTTGCCAATAGACCTCACAGCTGTCCTCGATGACTTGTGGTTGCTTCTTTCCTTCGGCCTTCTTCAAGCTCTGGACTTCTCTGCATGCTGACCATCTTCTGGAAGCATCAACGGGCCTCCCTGTAGATTTGAACATTTCACCCAAGCCAATCCATTGCCTTTGGATCTTAGAAAGAATCCATGTCATTTACATCCTATTAGTATTCTCCAGAGGAGTGGTTAGTCGGTCGATAGGTCATTCCTTTAGCTTCGTCCGATTGGAGGAACACAGGCCACGTAGGATTCACAGGCGGTCAAAAGTGGTCCACATTGAATCGCATGTTGATGAGACACTCATTGTGTCTCCCCAATGAGATTATGTCGCTTTTATCAACTATCAGTGTAGCATAAGACAGTTGGCAAGACCTTTCGGTGAGCTGCAGAAGTCATATTGATACCACAAGAACCATCGGCAAGACAGTCGCTAGTCAGTGGGACATCTCGGCAAACTTATTCCATTCTTCTTGAGCTTATTTCCTTTCTATGAGACCCTTCCGGGTTGGTGAGACATCACAGTGATGTTATCTCTTTCTGGCTCGGAGCTCCTATTAGTGAGAGTCCATCCTATCGATGAGACTTCATACCGATCTCCTATTTTCTTGCCGAGCTCAAACTCCTTTCACCTCGGCAAGACTCCGTTATGTTAGCGAGACCTCTTGGTGATGTCTTCCTTTTTCTCCCCGAGCTCAAGCTTCTTCCACTTCAGGGAGACTTATTCATTTTGGGGCAACCTTACCCCAAACTCACGCACTGTCACTGAGAGTTCCTTTGGTCGGCAGGACCTTTCACCAACTAAAGCTTCCTTTCACCGAGCTAAGAGCACTTCGGGGAAACCTCGCTTTGTCGCTGAGACCTCACACCGAATCCAAAATGTTACACCGAGGGCACAATCCCCTCGGTGAGACCATCGCCTGTCGATATGACCTCATAGCGTAGCCCCTTCATTCATTTGGAGTCTCCCTGACTTCTTCCTATCCTCCTTGAGCTCCGGCCTTTTGTTTTGGTGTGACCTTTCCCCTTTGGAGAGACCTTTTGTTGAAGGCTATACCTCTTAGTGAGATCCTATACCAAAGTTTCCCCGCTTCTCCGAGAGTTCATTTGAGTTCGAGAGAGCTTGTTTGATTAGCAAGACTTCCTGCCAACACCACACCCCTATCACCGAGACTTAACCCCTTTCGGAAAGACATTATGCTGAATTCAAAATCTTTTGGCAAGGGCTCCTTCGGTCGGTGAGACACATAAAGACTCTCGGCGACAAAAGTTTGGGTGACTGATGAGCCTCTTTTGGATAGAACACACAACCAATCCGCAAGACAACTACAGGGTCTTGTCGACTTTCTCCTTAGAGGAAATTTATGATCAACTGGATTGAGGAATTCTTTCCAATTGAGTTCCCTCGGCAAATACCATCATGTGTGTGATTTAACCCTACAAAAGAAAGGTCTGCATAAGTCCCTACAAGCAAATATAGACATATTACAATAAATCCACTATTGTCCATGATTATTTCATTGAATTCTTAGCAAGAAGAAAATCAACTCAAGCTAAGACATGACCAACATTAGATTAGACAGAACAAATGATAAAACAAAAATAAACAGAAGAACCCCCAAACACAAAGCGAATAACAGAGGCAAAGAAACCAAAAAGAGAAGGGGGGACCCATTTTGTTCTAGAATAAAATGGGGGTGGTGATGCAAGGCATAACAAATAGCGACACGGCTGGGAAAATGGTTTAACCATTTTCAAGAAGCTGAAGGATTCAGCTACCCAGAACTCTTGGTTCATGAATATCACAACTCCAGGGTCAGTTATAACAAGAAAGGTTGAGGTAGAATCTCAAATGTAAATCAACACTAGCTACCCCTGAATCTTTGTGTGTGCTTGATAGTGCATCATCCTTTCATAAATTTTTCTTCATCTTTGAGACAACAATGTGCAAGATCTGAGCTACATGAGTTGATTCCCTCTGGCTATTGTGCAATGATATCCTAGGCATTGCTCTGCTACCAGTTAGGCATCCATAGCCCTGACGGAGATACCTCTAGTTTTCTCACAGCATTGCTCTACTACCATCCAGGCGTCCATAGCCCCAGTAGAGATACTGGAATCACCCATTCATATTGAGTCTCTTTTTTTTTATAGATAATTATTTTCTTTTTATTTTTTGTTTTCACATAGAGTTTCAGATATTTCATTTAGTTCTTTTTCAATATGTCAGATGTTTAACATCTGATCTAGGTTGAAAACTACCATGGACCTCATAACAGCACTTGGAAGATCAAATTTTTCACTCAAATCTTACAACACTATCACCCTAGGACAAATATACCGATACAAAGGAGATGATCTTAATGATTTGTCGAAGATTCAGAGGAGCTAACAAAATTTATTTACTTTGCACCTTGTTTTCAAGACCTTCCACAACCTTTATTGACAATGGACATGAAACAAAGAGTTTAGGAAAAAATAATCCAATCAGAAAGCCTAAAAATACCTAAACCATTTTTCTCCTTGTGACCATAGTATACTCTAGATAACAACCCATAGTTTCAGATGGAAAGGATAGATCAACCCCAAAAAACAAAAAAAAACATAAACCACAGAACTAGGGAAATAGAAAGAAAAACAAACAGTTAGCAAACTATTTACAAACAAAGAGCGAATTACTTACACAAAGAGTAGCTGATTATTTACATAAAGGATCGAGTTATTTACAAGCAGAGACACATAAACTATTTACATAAATACAAATTATTTACATAAAGAACAATGAATTACTTACATGAAAAACAAAAATTAACAAGCTTTATGACTCAAAATAGTGCTTGAGAAACTGCCCATTGACAAGCAAGGGAACAAGTTCTCCAGTTAAGCTACTTAGTTTGAAAGCATTTTCCCCCCAGGATCTCAACAATCTAATAAGGACTTAGCCAGAGTTTGTCAAATTTCTGGTGACTACCCTTCTTTTCACTGGCTTTATCCCATAACAATACAAGGTTAGATATCCTAAAAGCTTTGATTTTGGCTCTTTTTTCAAACCAACGTTTGACAATAGCCTGGTGCTTAAAGAATTGTTGCAAGGCGACATCCCTCTGCTCTTCTAATTTCAACAAAGTAGCCAATCTTACCTCTATCCTATTGTCACTAGAGTAGAACTTCTGCATGAACTCAAGGATAGGTATTTGCAGATGGATAGGGAACACAAGCTCTTGCCCATACACTAGCTTGAATGGTGAGGTCTTTAAGGTAGCCTTAATCCTAGTTCTATTTTCCCATAATGCAAATCTCAGCTGGGTATGCCAGTCTCTAGGGTTGTTCTCTAGCAGCTTCTTAATTACCCCTAAGAGATTCTTATTGGTTGACTCTGCTACTCCATTGCCTTGTGGGTAATAATTTGAAGAATACTTCAAGACAATCTTGTGGTCATATTCCCAAGAAATAAACTCAGCAAAAGAATAGGCAGAGCCATTGTCACATACCAGAGTGAAGGGTACCCCAAACCTAGTGGTAATGCACTCGGTGAGGAACTTGATCACCACCTTTGTTGTGTTGTTCTTGTAGGGTATAGCCTCTTTCCATCTTGTGCAATAATCAGTAGCAGTCAAAATAAACTTGTGGCCTGCAGAAGAGTTTGGGTTAATTACCCCAATAAAATCCAGTGCCCATTGGGAAAATGGCCTTACCTCGTAGACGAGCTACAATGGCATGGCTGGATGGCATTCTTTTGATGCCAAAATTTAACATATGTGGCATGTTCTCACATGCTGATGGGCATCTTTGAACACAAAAGGCCAGTAATAACCAAACCTGAGGATTTGGTGTGCCAATGAATCTACATAACCATGACCTATACCGTGTTTCCCATGAAATTCAGAGATCACATGTTTAGCCTCTTGCTGATCAAGGCACCGTAGGTATACTCCCTCAAAATTCTTCCTATATAGCAACCCTCCCTTGAGCATGTAATGAGAACTCTTCATTCTTAGCGCTCTCCTTTGAGTTGCATTCATTCCCTCTGGACACCAATTATTGAGCATAAAGCAAATGGTATCAGCATACCAGGGGTTGTTAGAGAAAGATTGGGTCGTGTATTATTGACAGATGATGTTGTCGCCAGCGTTTGCCATGGACTGAGACAAGCCTATACCCTTGACTAGTTTCATAGGGTGTATCTCTAGATCAAATTCTTGCAAGATGGCCATCCATTTCCCTCTTCTTTCTCCTAGCTCGCTCTACATAAGTAAAAACTTCACAGCAGCGTCAAGAACTACAGCGATGATTTGGCTTCGGAGAATGTAATGTCGGAACCTCTTGACAGCCTGAACCAGTGCAAAAGCTTGCTTCTCTAGAGGTGGATATTTGATTTCTGCATTTTTGAATGGAGAGCTCATGAATGCAATCGGCCTCTCCTCTGCCTCTCCTTTTCATTGAGTTAGGACAGCCGCACATGAATGCTCAGAGGCAAAAGAATAGATGTAAAACTGTCTCAAGTAGTCTAGACTAGTGAGAACGGGTGCTTCTGAAATGGATTGCTTGACTTGTGAAAATGTGTCCTTTGCCTCCTTAGTCCACTCTATTTTAGCATCCTTCCTCATCATTTGGTTCAGTGGTTTCATGATTTCAGCAAAGCCCATGATAAACCTTCTTACAAAGTTGATTTTCACAAAGAAAGACCTCATTTATTTCTTGCTTCCTGGCCTGGTGATCTTTAGAATGGACTCAACCCGATCTGGGTCGATTGAGATTCCTCTTTCAAAAATTACGTGTCCCAAGAGATTTCCTTTAGAAACTCTAAACACGCACTTATTGGGATTTAGGGAGACACCATATCGAATGCATCTCTCAAGAACTTTGGCTAAGTCTGTAGCATGGTTCAATCGATCTTTGGAGAATACCGTCAGGTCGTCCATGTAGACGATGATGCACTTTCCAATCAGATCCTTGAATGCTATGTCCATGGCACGCTGAAAGGTCGCCCCAACATTTATTAGACCGAATGGCATCCTCTTGTATGCAAACGTTCCCCACTTTGTGGTGAAAGTTGTCTTCATTATGTCTTCACAGTTAACCATTACCTAATTGTAATTGTATCCAGAGTAGCCATCCAGGAATGATATCATCTGATATCCTTTGACAGTCTACAAGACCTCATCCAATGAAGGGAGTGGGTAGTTATCCTTTTTTGAAGCTCTATTCAGATTTTTGAAGTCCACGCATAGCCTGATCTCTCTGTTTTTCTTACGGACTGGAACTAAGTTAGCTACCCAAATTGAATGGCACACAGGGAAGATTATCCTTGCAGAAAGAAATTTCTGAACTTCCTTAAGGATCAGTGGCTCAATTAAGGCATTGACAAGGTGTTGTTTTTGTTGAAATGGATTGGCTTCGGGCTTCAGGGGGATAGTATGAGTCATTACAGAAGCATCGAATATCTTTAGATCTTCATATCCCCAGGCTATCGCAGTAATATCTTTCTTAAGTGCCTTCAATATGTCTTTTATGATTGCTTCAGGGCAAGCTTTCCCTATGTAGACATTCCTTTGAGGACTAAAATTAGCTAAGTTAACTATTTCGTATTCACCTCCTTTATCTTTAGCTGATATCTTCTCTTGAGCCCTTGGGTCTGAGTCAAAAATTCTTTCCAAGGCCACCATTCCCTTGGGAATATTATTATTCTTTAAATTGAGGCCCCTTTCTGTATCACATTCTTCAGGGTTCCAATCCCCTTGATCTCTATTGGACTCATCAATAATTTTCCCCTCAAAAACATCTGAGCTTGCTAAGAAAGCCAAAATATGTCAGTCATCATCAAAAACTTGAAAGTTCCTGACATTATCAGGAACAGCAAGGGTGGATATCAATTCCACTGAGAATTTCTTAAGCTTGGAGCCTTGCATGGGTTCCAGGCTACTTGCAGCAATAGCTAATGAATCAGCTATTTGATTTTCTTCTCTAGGAATCAAACTGATCCCAAAAGCATCAAAGTCCTTAATCAGGTTCCATACCCGATTTCTATAGGTTACCACCCTTCTATTGTGGCAAGTGTATTGGCTGCGTACTTGTTTGATGACAATTTATGAATCTCCTTTGACCACCAAAGTAGTGACCTTCTTATGTGCAAACATCAACCCCTGAGCTAGAGCTTTGTATTCTACTACATTGTTAGTGCATCCGAATTGCAGCCTATAAGAAGCAAAGAAAGTTTTTCCTTTTGGGTTGGTTAATACAATTCCAACACCATTGCCAGTTTTGGACTTGGATCCATCAAACATGAGGGTCCATAGCTGATCATGGGTTGGAGTTGGTCCTTTTGGGGTCATTGTGGGCACTTAGATAAAATGAGCCAGGGGTGGGGTAGCTTGATCTTTTGGATCAGATATAGGGAATGGGTGTTCAATAGGTTCCTCAGGAGTAATTCCCAATCCCTGCTCAGATGTATTATGTGACCCAAGGTTATCCTTCTGACATTCGCTTGCATCCTTGATGGATCCATCAGGTTTCAACATACTTGTGAGTGCAGGGATGTCAGGAAAATCTTGGAGTTGTTCCACATAAACATGATGGTTTGGAAATGTGGCTGAGTCAAGTTCGATTTGAGAAAGAATTCCCTTTGAAAGTGTCTTATCCCTAGTCAGCACTATTGCTTCTTTGGCTTCAAATGAGAAGCGGTCTGCAATGGTCTCAGGGTGGCTTGAGCTAGCTTCCTCAGCTTGGGAAACATGATTTAAAATGTCAATACAGGGTTGACAAGTCAATTTAGAATGATTTTGGTAGTGTACCCTGCACCAATTAGGGAGCAGCAGATTCTGCAGATCGGTATCTTCCCCTAAAACCAGCTGATCCTGTTGTAGCTTGTTGATCAATGCTTGTTGGTTTTCACTAATCACGGAATCAGGGAACTTTCGTATTGGCAGTTCTTTAGGATCAAGAACAAAAAAGGTTAAAATTTCATCTCTTTTGTAAACCCCTATCCCAGTCTCAAAGTAAGCTACCTCATTGGGACAATCATACTCAGTGATGATATGCTTGAGGCGGGGCTCACTTTCAATCCTAATCTGAGTAGGAATTCCTCTCCATGGTAGCCACATATGTGAAAAGTCAAGGGAAAGATAGCCCCCTAGACTCTTCATCAAATCTCTGCTCAGCAGCATACCATAGGTCTCAGAAATGTCTACTACTTGAATATCTATGTTGGTTAGGATCCTAGGGTTTGATCCTACTTGCACATGTATGTTTCTTAATTCCTCCACCACATTAACCTATGTTTTGTCAAGTTGAATGACCTTCTTGTTTGTCTGAATGGGGTTCAATCCCAGCTTCTTGCATATGGAAAATGGCATAACATTGCCTGAAGCCCTTGAATCCAACAAACAATTATGTAGGTTCTTCCCACAAATTCTTAAACTCAAAAGAAATGGTGGAGTACCTGCCTTGTTTCTATACAAGGCTGCATTCACGTCCCCAGTAGGTGTCACCTTGTTCTTTCCTTTTGATTTGTCAACTTTTTCTAAAGCTTTCAACACTATCTCTCTTTAAGTAGGGCACCACTTTAAGATGTCAAAATATGACAAAGAAGTTTTTTGTTTTTGCATCTTAGAAACAATATCCAATTTTGTATTATAACTTGAATTACTTTTGAAAATGGCAGAGGAATTAACCTTATTATGGAAGTCAGGCGGGCCTTTTGGTGGAGGAGGATTGTTATCAGTACTTTGATTTGGAGGCACCATGTGATTAGGAGGTGCTGATGTAGTGAATGGGCCCTTGTTCTGATTTCTCAAAAAGTGTCCTCCCTTTGTCTGAAAAGCTTGGGCATCATACATGTCTTCCTCTGGTTCATTCTCACTTTGCATTGGGAATGTGGGCTCTTCTTCAAAGAGGTCATAAGCCATTACAGTATCCACTGAGTCACCTCCTTTGTTTGAATTCCCCTGGAATGTGTGGGCATCTTCGTGTGCCATCTTGACAACTTTCTCCATATGAGGGCAGTTTACCTTAGAATGGGTCGCAGTATCATGCAGCCTACACCAGTTAATCATGAAATTAAGGTTGGCCACATTTGCACTATGTGACCTCTCCTCATTTCCTTGATAGTTATGAGAAACTCCCCCATTATTGGGCCCTGTATTCCATTGTCTGTTGTTATTTGGCCTTTGGTTATATCCTCTATTCTGATTTTGATACCCTTGGTTAGAGAATTTTTGGCCTTGATAACCCCTTTGGTTGCAATTGTTGTTATTCTGATAAGTACCCTAATTGTTGTTGTTTTGATTAGGGTAGTTACCTTGGTTTTGGGAGGGGTTCAATCGAAGCTGAGCCATGTCATTTGTAACTTGAGACAGCGTTTTCTTTAAGGTTTCTACCTCATTTGTAAGCTGAACTATCTTTTCACTTTCCACACTCTTAACAATAGGTGGTTAACCACTATGATTTAGTGTTCCAACTTGGTTATGATGACCATGGGAACTTTGAGGAACCTATGATTGTTGAAAGAGATTAGGAGTTCCAGTAGCAAAGAATGGAACAGGTGGTTGGGTTTGCAATTCAGACATGGGTCCATAGTGGGAAGGAGACATTCCTAGGATAGTGTTGAATAGAGGAGTTGGGCTATGCATCTGATATCCTATTGAAGGGAAACCTCCTCCCAGACCTCCTTGTTGAGAACTAATTTGTTGTTGCAACTTGACAGCTAGATGATAGACTTTAGATAGAGAGTCAATATTAGCTGGTTGATAAGTCCTTTGCAAGAACAAGCCAAGCAAGGGGTCTATAACCCTACAGTAAGCTTGAATGGCACTATTCTCAGTAACTAGATATGGATCTTGCAATCTCCTATACATTCGCTGGAACCTGGTATTGAATAAAGGAAAGGATTCACCTGGTTCCTTTCTGATGGTAGTGAATTGGTGGTATAAAAGAGCTGGATCCACATAAACCCTAAACTGATTGATGAAAGCATTTTCCAAGTGTGTCTAGGTTAGAATGGAACCTTGAGGAAGATTAAGGTACCAATTGTAGGCCATATCCCCTAAGGAGTAAGGGAACAACCTACAAACTACATCATGGTGAGCTATGCGAGCTCTAGTGCAAGCATCCTTGAAAGCTTGTATGTGCTCTTTGGCTCTCCTTGATTCGCCATGAATGTACTTGGGGCAGAATTTCTCAGGGTTCTTGGGCATATCATGAAAACCTCCAGGAATAGTCCCTAATGGAGAGGGATTGTTTTAAAAGAACGCCATTGGTGGGGGTGGTGGTGGTTAGGCCAGCTATTGTATGGGTTGAACCAGCTGTGATTACAATTGGGATGGATGTGGTGGTGGATTAATAGGTATCCACTGGGGTATTGGTGAAAATCCTGGTGGAGTGAGAGGAGCTAATAAGGGTGGTACGATAGTTGAGCCAGTCTTATGACTCTTGTGTCTTGTTGGGGTCTTGAGTTCTATCAAAGGTGGTGGATCCTCAGCTGATCGAAGAACTCTACGGGACCTTTCTGGTGAGAAAAAACCAACTTTATCCAACTTTCCCTTCTAGGCCCTCCTTCTAGCACCAATTTCTGTTGACGGTGCAAATGGCACAAAAATAGTTAAACAGAATACTGCTATTCTATTTCTCTTGAAAGAGAAAGATGATCACATGGATATCTCAGCTCCCAAGGTCTTTGTAGTTGGTTCTCAACTGTGCTAATGTTGCTCAATTGGTCAATGTAACAGTAATATTCAAGGGGCCTCCTAGTGTTGAGCTTCTGGATTGTTCTAAGATCAAGCATGAAATAAAACCTAATTTAACTGGGGTTTTTAAAGAAACAACAAAAGATAGATCAGAGTTTTGAAACATAAAAGAACAATAATTCATCCAACCTTAACCAGACTTGTTAGCTTCAAGGAATTGTAAACTAAAACTAAAGAACAATATTAACTCATGATTAATACACAGTTGCATTCATTCTCAGTGTTGATTTCTACAACATAGTTCTAGTTATCATTTCAAATAAAACACCCAAATAACATTCCATTCCTTGAAGGCTTCACAAATCAAATGATTAACTTAAGACAAACACCATTCTGAAACACAATCTAAAGTAGATTAAACTCTGATTACTTATATTGTTAGTAAGACAAATAAGCAATATTTACAAAGTTGGCACAATCACCAGTGTACAGAGAATCTATGACTCCAAATTATTTCCATTTACACTAAGAGAACTTGGAAAATACATTATAGTATGTATTGAATCTAACTGCTAAACAAGAAGACAAAAGAGCTCTCATTACTAAGAATTGGGATGCAACTCTATCTCCTTATGTTAACTAACTAACTCCTATATTTTCTTCTAACTATCTATTCTAACACTGTATCTTCTCCTTTTCTTCCTTCGTTTTCTCTACCTCTAACTGTCTAACCTTTACAAAGAGGCCAGAATGGCCTATATATAGAATGTTAAAAGGAATGCGCTGGCTACTATTTTAGGGTTTTTACAAAATATCCACTGACTGCAGGAGGGTCGGCCCTTAGATTTTTTTTGAAGAGAGTCAATGTTGCATTCAATGTGAAGCCCTGTTGTCCATGTTGATGACAGTTTGACCTCAGGAGAGGCCTTCAGATCTTTTGTAGCTGTAGCATTAACTCATCTATCTGTGTGTCCATACTCGAACTCTTTCTAAAATCTATCTTGAATGCTCCAAAGAATTTTTCCATTAATACCAATCTGCCCCTTTGCCAATAGACCTCACAGCTATCCTCCATGACTTGTGGTTGCTTCTTTCCTTCAGCCTTCTTCAAGCTCTGGACTTCTCTGCATGCTGACCATCTTCTGGAAGCATCAACGGGCCTCCCTATAGATTTGAACATTTCACCTGAGCCAATCCATTGCCTTTGGATCTTAGAAAGAATCCATGTCATTTACATCCTATTAGTATTCTCCAGAGGAGTGGTCAGTCGGTCGATAGGTCATTCCTTTAGCTTCGTCTGATTGGAGGAACACAGGCCACGTAGGATTCCCAGGCGTTCAAAAGTGATCCACATTGAATCGCATGTTCGTAAGACACTCATTGTGTCTCCTCGATGAGATTATGTCACTTTTATCAACTATCGGCGTAGCATAAGACAGTCGGCAAGACCTTTCAGCAAGTTGCAGAAGTCATATCAATACCACAAGAACCATCAGCAAGATAGTCGCTAGTCAGTGGGACATCTCGGTAAACTTATTCCATTCTTCTTGAGCTTATTTCCTTTCTATGAAACCCTTTTGGGTCGGTGAGACATCACAGTGATGTTATCTCTTTCTGGCTCAGAGATCCTATTAGCGAGAGTCCATCCTATCAATGAGACTTCATACCGATCTCCTCTTTTCTCGCTGATCTCAAACTCCTTCTACCTCGGCAAGACTTTGTTATGTTGGTGAGACCTCTTGGTGATGTCTTCCTTTTTCTCCCCGAGCTCAAGCTTCTTCCACTTCAGGGAGACTTCTTCATTTTGGGGCAACCGTACCCTGAACTCATGCATTGTCGCCGAGAGTTCCTTCGGTCGGCAAGACCTTTCACCAACTGAAGCTTCCTTTCACCGAGCTAAGAGCACTTGGGGGAAACCTCGCTCTGTCGCTGAGACCTCACACCAAATCCAAAATGTTACACCGATGGCACAATCCCCTCAGTGAGACCATCGCCTATCGATATGACCTCATAGCGTAGCCCCTTCATTCATTTGGAGTCTCCCAGACTTCTTCTTGTCCTCCTCGACCTCCGGCCTTTTGTTTCGGCGTGACCTTTCCCCTTCGGAGAGACCTTTCGCTTAAGGCTATACCTCTCGGTGAGATCCTATACCAAAGTTTCCCCGCTTCTCCGAGAGTTCATTTGAGTTCGGGAGAGCTTGTTTGATCGACAATAACATTCCATTCCTTGAAGGCTTCACAAATCAAATGATTAACTTAAGACAAACACCATTTTGAAACACAATCTAAAGTAGATTAAACTATAATTGCTTCTACTGTTAGTAAGATAGATAAGCAATATTTACAAAGCTAGCACAATCACTAGTGTACAAAGAATCTGTGACTCCAAATTGTTTCCATTTACACTAAGAGAACTTGGAAAATACATTACAGTCTGTACTGAATCTAACTGCTAAACAAGAAGACAAAAGAGCTCCCATTACTAAGAATCAGGATGCAACTCTATCTCCTTCTATTAACTAACCAACTAACTCCTATATTTTCTTCTAACTATCTATTCTAACACTGTATCTTCTCCTTTTCTTCCTCTGTTTTCTCTACCTCTAACTGTCTAACCTTTACGAAGAGGGGAGAATGGCCTATATATAGAATGTTAAAAGGAATGCACTAGCTATTGTTTTAGGGTTTTTACAAAATATCCACTGACTGCAGGAGGGTCGGCCCTTAGATTTTTTTTGAAGAGAGTCAATGTTGTATTCAATGTGAAGCCATGTTGTCCATGTTGATGATAGTTTGACCTCAGGAGAGGCCTTCAGATCTTTTGTAGCTACAACATTAACTCATCTATCTGCATGTCCATACTCGAACTCTTTCTGAAATATGTCTTGAATGCTCCAAAGCATTTTGCCATTAATACCAATCTGCCACTTTGCCAACAGACCTCAGAGCTGTCCTCCATGACTTGTGGTTGCTTCTTTCCTTCAGCATTCTTCAAGCTCTGGACTTCTCTGCACGCTGACCATCTTCTGAAAGCATCATCAGCCCTCCTTGTAGATTTGAACATTTCACCCGAGCTGATCCATTGCCTTTGGATCTCAGAAAGAATCCATGTCGTTTACATCCTGTTAGTCTTCTCCATAGGAGTGGTCAGTTGGTCGATAGGTCATTCCTTTAGCTTCGTCCAATTGGAGGAACACAGGCCACGCAGGATTCCTGGGCTGTCAAAAGTAGTCTGCACTAAATCGCATGTCAGTGAGACACTCATCGTGTCTCCCCAATGTGATTATGTCACTTTATCAACTATCGGCGTAGCATAAGATAGTCAGCAAGACCTTTCGGTGAGCTGTAGAAGTCATATCGATACCACAAGAACCATCGGCAAGACAGTCGCTAGTCGGTGGGACATCTCGGCGAACTTATTCCATTCTTCTTGAGCTTATTTCCTTTCAATGAGACCTTGCCGGGTCGGTGAGACATCACAGCGATGTTATCTCTTTCTGGCTCGAAGCTCCTATCAGTGAGAGTCCATCCTATTGATGAGACTTCATACCAATTTCCTCTTTTCTTGCCGAGCTCAAACTCCTTCTACCTCGACAAGACTCTGTTATGTTGGTGAGACCTCTTGGCGATGTCTTCCTTTTTCTCCCCGAGCTCAAGCTTCTTCCACTTCGGGAAGACTTCTTCATTTCAGGGCAACCTTACCCTGAACTCATGCGCTGTCACTGAGAGTTCCTTCAGCTGGCAAGACCTTTCACCAACTGAAGCCTCCTTTCACCAAGCTGAGAGCACTTCGGGGAAACCTCACTCTGTCGCTGAGACCTCACACTAAATCCAAAACATTACATCAAGGGCACAATCCCCTTGGCGAGACCATCGATTGTCAATATGACCTCATAGCATAGCCCCTTCATTCGTTTGGAGTCTCCCCGACTTCTTCCTGTCCTCCTCAAGCTCCGGCCTTTTTGTTTCGCATGACCTTTCCCCTTCGGCAAGACCTTTCACCGAAGGCTATACCTCTCAGTGAGATCCTATACCAAAGTTTCCCTACTTCTCTGAGAGTTCATTTGAGTTCAGGAGAGCTTGTTTGATCGGCAAGAATTCCTGCTGACACCACACCCCTGTCACCGAGACTTAACCCCTTTCGGCAAGACGTTATGCCGAATTCAGAATCTTTTGGTGAGGGCTCCTTCATTTGGTGAGACACATAAAGACTCTCGGCAACAGAAGTTTGGGCGACTGATGAGCCTCTTTTGGATAGAACACATGGCTAGTCGGCAAGACAACTGCAGGGTCTTGCCAACTTTCTCCTTAGAGGAAATTTATGATCAACTGGATTGAGGAATGCTTTCCAACTAAGTTCCCTCAATAAATACCATCATGTGTGTGATTTAACCCTACAAAAGAAAGATCTGCATAAGTCCCCAGAAGAAAATATAGACATATTACAATAAATCCACTATTGTCCATGATTATTTCACTAAATTCTTAGCAAGAAGAAAATCAACAAAAGCTAAGACAGGACCAACATCAGATCAGACAGAACAAAAGATAAAAGAAAAAGAAACAGAAGAACCCAGAAACACAAAGTGAATAACAGAGGCAAAGAAACCAAAAAGAGAAGGGGGGACCCATTTTGTTCCAGAATAAAATGGGGGTGGTTATGCAAGGCATAACATGTACCAAAAAAAATCAAGTGCCAACAGAAAGTGACAGGTCTAACTGGTAGTTGTGCAACTCCAAAGCTTCCATAAAGCCGTGTTTAATATAGCTAAAGTAGTAAAAGCGTTGAATAGAGGAAACCGTTTTAATCATCTCCAGGGCAATATGAATCATTGATAGCAAATCTTAGCTTTCTCTTCTTCAGATTAGATACGCCTTCGGCATAAAATATATATAATATAATATAATATATTGTATTGTAATTTAATTATTATTATATTATATTATAATACAACCAACTACCTCAATTCAAATATTTTTTTTAATTATCCACTTTAATATCATATTGTCTAATTTTTATTTGTGTGACCAATTATTTAGTTGTGTTTTTTTACCTGATGATGAAATTAGTCGCTTATTTAGTCATTTATAGTTGTGTTGCAAAAAATCAGTAGAATTTAGTCATCTTTAGTTGTTGTGACTAAAATTTGTTGTCACGTAGTCATTTATTTTCCAAATTCTACTAGTTGTGTGAGATAAGCTTTTACACAATGACATGATTGATTCGGGAGCTAGCACCATGGCCATGCCTAAGAAATTTATTGAAGCCCTGAAACTCCAGTACGAGCCTCTTGAGAAAGGGATCATGCAGTTAGATTAAAAGAAGGTCCTAACCATTGGCCCCATCAAGGATCTTTCTTTGACCCTTTTCTCATGTCTAAGGAAAATTGTCATACAAGTAGTTGTAAGAGACATCCCCCCAATTTTTGGGATGTACCTTTGAAGGGACTTCATAGCAAAGCTTGGCAGATATCTAGCACTTGATTGGTCTCATCTGATATTGTGGACAAAGCATGGGGTGAAGATGAAGATTATGTCAAAACCTTTGCACCTGGAACATATAGCAGAAAACACGGTCTTGTGATTTGAAGCAATGCATACCTCCTCAAAAAATATGTATTACGTAGAGATATTAGAAGACAAGGAGGACACAATTGATCGAACCCTAGAAGAGGAGGTCTTGCTCAACTAGTTTATCGATTTTGACCCATTTGAGAACTTCCATGCTACTCGGTTGGGCACCTATGTAATTTTTGATAATGACCAAGTCCTCCTAAAATTGGTAAAGGATCATGAGCAACCTAGCAAACCAATTGACAATAGTTTATGGACACTATGTTTCAATGACACTAAATACAAAATCAGTTCTGGAGTACCCGTTTGACTAATATCTCTGACTAGATCAGAGACCCTCAAAGCTTTTCACTTCCAATTCCCATGTTTAAATAATGATGTAGAGTATGAGGCTTTGGTCCATGGTTTGATTCTCATAGATTAGATGTGTGTGAAGAGAGTACAAGTGTTTGAAGATTCAGAGTTGGTCGTAAGCCAAGTCTGAGGACAAGTAGCCACAAAAAGTGTAAGAATGAGATGATTATAGATAGAATATGGGATCTGATAGAGAGCTTTGAAGCTTTTAACATATTGGTTATCCCACAATCCTAGAATGCTATTGTAGATCGAATGGCTTCGATTGGCTCACAATTTGAGCCAACCTCTGAATCAACAAGAAAATAGAGTGCAGTTCATACCATAGTCCAACTGTCAATTCCCAAAAATTATCAAAATTAGTATGTTTTAGAGGACAACATTTAGATTGTTTCTTTTCTACATAAGTTAGGGAAAGCTTTTGATCATCCATAATCCAATGCTAGATGGACTACTAAATGTTAAGTAATCCAATTAAAAGGCAATATGCTTTTGTGAGGCTTGGTTTTTCTCAAAAATATCTTCCATTGTGAGGATGCAAGAAATAGCAAACAAAGATTCACCAACAATGAAGGAGACTATGAAGATCTCAACATCAGGAATGATAGGAAGTTAAAAGTCAAAAGAGACATCCCACAAGCAGACAATGAAAGACTAAAAATACTATGTCCTGAATATGCCTGAGTCGTGGCCTGGACTTACGATGATCTTAAAGGATAGGACCCTGGCATCATTTAGCATACCATCAACTTAACCAAAGGCTCGAAGCCCATCCAATAGAAGCAAAGGTTGGTGAACCCAAAGGTTGAGGCTCTGAGGGCACAAGAGCTTGCAAAATTAATCGAATCAAGAATCATATACCCGATCAAACATTCCACCTTGGTATCCAACCTTGTACCAGTGTAGAAAAAGAATGGTGATATTCAACTCTATGTGGATTTTTGAGACTTGAACAAAGCTTCGTTAAAAGATCACTACCCTTTGCCGTCTATGGAAAAAAATTTGCAGACCATGGCCAGATCAGAAATGTTCTTGCTGCTCGATGGTTTTTTGGGGTATAATCAAGTTTACGTAAAAGAGGAGGACCAACACAAAACAACGTTCATGACTAAGTGGGGAACATTCGCATATGTAAGATTCCCTTCGAACTCTCCAATGCGAGCACTACTTTTCAAAGAGTGATGAATATCACCTTTAAGGGATTGATCAATCAAATCATCCTAATATATCTAGATGACCTTACTATTTTTTCAAAATCAAAGGATGATCACTTTGATCATCTAGAAATGGTCTCCCAAAAGTTTCAACAATTCAAGATTTCCCTAAATCCCAAGAAATACATTTTTGGATTGCTACAAGGAAAGCTGCTTGGTTTCATGGTTTTGAAAGAAGGAATATCCATAGATCTTGAAAGGGTGAAATCTATAATGGATCTACCATTTCTAATCAACTAGAAGGGGCTACAATCTTTCTAGGAAAAATCAAATTTGTCAGCTAGTTTATTTTGAACTCGCAGGCATCACAAGACCTATCACACTAATATTGAAGAAGAATTTAGTGTTTAAATGGACTCTTGAAGGCAAGCTTTCTTTGGAAAAAATAAAGGCATCCATCTCTGCAGCCCCGATCTTAGCTAACCCAAAATTCTCCAAGGATTTCCTACTCTATGTCTATTGTGGCCAACATAGTATAGCTTTGGTGCTCACTCAGAAGGATGAGGAGGAAAGTGAAGAGCATCCCATCACATTTCATTCCAAAACTCTCGAAGGATATGAAACTTGGTATAATTTTTTTTTAAAATAGGCCTTTGCTATTGTTAAAATCCAAAAAAAAAATGACACTTGGTATCGTCCAATAGAATCACCACCCTCGTCACACATCCCAGTTTTTGGGATTACATCACCAAAGGTGAGATAATTGAAAAGAGGGCCAACTGGATCACCAAGATCCTAGAATACGATGTAGACATCTGACTGACCAAGCTGATTCATAAAAGAGGTCTTTATGAATACCTTGTGCAGGAATTAAGCTACTAGGTGGCAGATGAGACCAACTAGGTCTATACGAATTAGTTTGAGTCCAGTGAGTCATGGGTAGTTGATTGGACATTATTTATGCAAAAGGGGTAGTACTTGGAAACCAACATTCCACCTCACAAAAGACTCTACTATCGACTGCAAGGCACCAGGTATGTACTATTTGAAGGGGTTTTATTTAAAAGAAATTATGATGGCATCCTTCTTCATTGCTTAGATAAGCCATGAAAAGAAAGGGTTTTAGATGAATTTTGCAACACTCCTGAGAGCAGACACTTCTTTACCAAGACTACTACTTTAAAAATAATGTGAGCAGGCTATTATTAGCCTTCCATGTTTTTTGAGGCCCATCACCAAGTGTGGAAATGTACTCAATGCCAATATTTCATTGGAAAGCAGAAGAAATCCAACATGCAATTGAGCCCGATCATGACTGAGGAACCTTTTGCACAATGGGGTTTGGATTTTATCTAGATGATCAATCCCCAGTGTAGGCCATAAGTGGATAATTACAGTGACCGATTATTTCACAAGATGGATAGAGGCTATTTCCTTGAAAAATGCTATAGAAACATAAACTATTAATTTTCTTGAGGAGCTAGTGGCAAGGTTCGGTTCACCTAAAACCATAATATTCGATAATGCACTAGCCTTTGTAGGCTCTGGGATGTCAGACTTTGCTCTCAAGCATGGGGTCTACCTCAAGACTTCATCAAATTATTACCCACAAGGAAACGGGTTAGCAGAATTGGCCAACAAGAATCTGATTAGGTTAATAAAGCGCATCCAGTCTGAACACCAGAAGGAATGGCACAAGCATCTATGAGATGCTTTATGGTCTGATAAACTTACGCCTAAGTAGATCCTAAAAGCCTCCCCTTATGAATTAGTGCATGGAAAGAAGGTGGTTTTACCCATTTCCATAGAAATTTTGGCATTGCAATTGTTGAAAGCTTTAGAAGTTGAAGAGGATAGTGAAATAGCGGTGAGATTGGTGGAACTTTTAAGCCTCGAGGAAAAAAGAGAAAATGTGTATGATGCCATGATCGGGTGCCAGCAAATAGTTAAATGATGGTTTGATAAAAAATCCTCCAACCTAGATTTCTGGGAGGGAAGTCTTGTGCTAAAATATGACAAATGCATTGAAAAACTAGGGCAACATGCTAAATTTGACTCACTATGGAGGGGGCCTTTCTGCTTTCATGCATGCAAAGAAATAATTGCATACAAGCTAGAGGATATGAATGAATTTTTTTTGGATATATCGGTAAATGGTATTCATCTAAAATTATTCCATTAAAGCACGCATAAGTTCATTAAATTTTTATAGTTGTACCATATCAAAAAAAATTGTAAAATACATTAATTTTGCAAATAATTTAGCCATAAGAGTAAACACAGGAATAGTAGAAAGTATTATATTTTTGTATTCATTGAAAATATTTACAATATAATATGCATATCGAGCCTAAGGCTTCGAGAGAAGCTTGAAGCCTTCTTGTTCAAACCCAAAAAGAGATACATATTCAAAAAAGAAAAAGGAGGCGACACAAAAATGGTAGTAGAACTAAAGCCTCTATCTGTCGTGACAATCAAAATGTTGCTTGTTTAGGTTTTCTTCAAAAATGTAGCAATATGGGTTAATAGCACATGTGAGCATGACACGAACCTCAATCCTTGACTCCACAACTATAAACCAAGAACTTGAATTGATTCTTCCAATCGATCCCATGAATGCACTCCACATCATACTCCCTGAAAAGAAAGGAGGCCATGGGTTGGGATAGTGTGTTTGCCTCTCAAGGTCCATAATTCGGAAGTCTGTGAGAAAGGGTAGATAGGGCACCGCCTCCGCAAAGTCAAAGTGCCTGTAGATATTCATGGCGTTCAAAATGTCAGCACCAGGGATAGCTACTTGCACAATTTCATCGATCCCATCTAAGTATGCCACATCAAACATTTTATGGCATAGTTCAATAATCCATGGCTTGGAAATATCTAAATCTAGTACGGAAGCCATGAACGAGGAAATCATGTTAGAGTTGCATCATGGCTAGTTCTCGTCCTTCACATAATCCTTCCCAAGCACCCATTTGAATGCCATGATGATGAAGTCATTCTTCCCTACCAAGCATTTAATTCTCTCACTACTGACTTCGCTTATGAAGGAATTTTGCAGCTTTTGGCTCAAGAGCCGAATTGGGGTACCTATGTTAGACATGATGGCAACAAGCAAGCTATAGGCTAGCAAAATAGAAAATGCATCAGAAAGATCTCACTAACTCAAATACCAATTAAGTGATCTTTTTGCTAAGGTGGTATCGCTATTTATAGAAAAATGTGCACCAAAGAGCTCGATGAACAAAAAATATCTCTCGTTAAACAACAATAGAAAACATATTAAATCACTAAGAGGAAATGGGTGAATCATACGAAAGAACTCTGATCATGCTTTGCAAAATTAATTTGGTTGTTGGGAGTAAAGGCATGGTTCTCATTTGTGACACATGGAGATACAATCTAGTGGGACATCTTTTGATTATAAAACATGAAGAGGGGGAATACTTTGAGTCAAGGAAGAACCCAATAGAAGAAAGGGAAGATGTCTACATTGGCCTAGCCTTTATACCATATGTCTGACCCTTGTGGCTCAATTTCTACGTTCGGGTGGTAGAGTTTCGACAAAGCACCCAGATGGGCCTATCCCTCAAAACATAACTAAAGCATTTGGGATGTTTGGAAAGGAATATGGCAGAATTTTGGAAGTACAAATAGGAAATGGTTATGTGCAAGATCATGATGGGCCAAAAAGTGGCGATATGATGGGTATGTGTAGGGTATGTGGCTAACGACTTTTTTTTACCCAAAATTGTTGAAACAAAAAGGGTTTTTTAAAGGAGATTCTCAACTTTCCACCAATATAAATTATGCTTTACTTTGAATTTAATAAATAATTATTATTCATTTTCTATTTGAATTACAACTAAAGTCTTGATTGATAGGTTGATTGAAAAACATCTATAACTTTCAAACAGTATCACATTTTTTGAATCTGAAACATGTGTCACATTCTATGCTTTGAATACTATAAGATTTTTAAAAAAAATGAATTTCATGAAGTTTTGACAAGGTTAAGGTGGTCAAGCATACAATTTTTTATATTTTTAAAAATTTGTAATAAAAAAATCATAATTAATTATTTACTTGGAAAAAAATTACAAAAAAAATATGCATCACATTAGGACATGAGTCCTCTACTTATATCTAAAATATTATATAAAAATATTATCATTTTATTATGGTTAGGGTGGCCAGACACACACCTATTTCTTATTTTTTCCCCAAAATTTAAGCACTACTACATTGAAATTTCAAATTTTCACCAAATAGATTTTTTTTTAAAATAAACCTAGTAGTTTAGAAACTACATTCAATTTGCTACAAATTTTATTCTTACATATTTTTGAAATAATATAGATAACTTATTCAAATTTTTACATCAAGCTGCCTAACTCTAATTTTTTAAAAAAATTTGCCACTTAAGGGCATGTTTTTTCCATGATGATCCTGCACATACCCAAATAAAGAACCTCAACACCCTATATGGAGATGTTAAGCCGTACGATGAGAAGTTCAACCAAATCCATGACACTGAGGCCGGAACCAATGATAATAATCTTGAATCCAATCGAGAGATTGAACCAGAGCAAGTGCCACTCTACACATCCCAACCTCAGGAGCCCGGTCGAGGAAAAGGAAAAGGAAAGGGGTCAAAACACAAAGTTTCATAGATTACATCTTCCACCAGCACCCTGCCAAAGGGAAAAAGGACCCAACGGTACCAAAAGAGATCTACTATAGCTACAGAGGCCCAAGTTTCAACGAGATCGGTCGTCAAAGAATCTGAATCCCATCAGCTTGACCCCTATGAAGAAGAGACAATTCCAAGGCTTAGATGGACCGAGAATATCAAGGAGAGGAGAAGAAGAGGTGGAATTCACTCTACTAGGATTTTTTGGCTTTGATAGCCCAGGTAAGTCTTATGCTTGCCCTTCTTTCTTCTACTATATCTTTAGTTGTTCTAGCTCCCTCATCAGTTGAAAAGAATCCTCCATCTGTGGGTTCCAATGTCCTCATTCTGAACACACCCCCGACCATATTTGACATTGAACCCCATGAAGAAACCATGCGCACCGAATGCGCTTCTTTCATGTCAACTACAACTGATTCTTTAATCGCCCTATCAAGGGAACCCATTGAAAAAACTGATATAAATAATATATTAAATTATTTATATATATATATATATGCATATCTACATTACTTTGTAATCTTTCTATTATGTTTTTAATAAAGTGGTTTTATTGGCCCTCCCACCTTTATCTCCAAAAAAAACTCACAATAGAGTTTCCTTAAGACACATTGTAGGACCTCATTCTTGTTGCATGAGGAATGGTCAAAAACCATCCACCATCTATTCCAATTTTTTTCCCTTATTCCTTGGTGTTGACACCAATGAATAGGATGTCTCTTGTGACTTTCATGCAAGGGTGCATTGGTTCTCAAATCAATAAACAATGCACATAAATTGGATTTAAATTTTTCTCTTTTACTAACTTATATGACAATTTTTTATAGTAGAATTTTTGTGTATACTCTTTATGATTGGAACATATGTTTATTTGGTCATGAATAAAATCTATATGAGAAATAAGAGATTCCAACAATGACATAGGGCTCTCTTGATGTGAAGTAGTTGCATTAATATTTTTTAATATTTCAATCAATTTTTGAATTTCATAATTTTTATTTCAATTTGATGTAATAAATTTACTTGTGTGCACCACAAAGAGGTCTACCAATAGGCTTTTCTTTCTTTTCAGCAATAATTCTCTCCACATGGTTTGGTGAATTAGTGTTTGGCAGTGTTGAATTTTCAATTCCATAACATAAAAAATGAATTAAAAAAATGTAAAAAAATTATTCTCATTTCAACTACTAAAAACCTAAAAACCTTACCTCCTTGACCTCACACACATCATTTTGATATTGTGTTGGCTTGCGTCCACTCAAATAAATGAGGTTGGGCTCAATTGAGCTTGGCCTTCGATTTTTTATTTTAACACAAAAATAACATGAGCACATTATGGATTTTTAGCGGTTGTCCTAGCCTCAATCATAACTACACCATAACACTAGTGTGTTATAATGTGAGTACATTATAATATGCTCATATTTTTTATCAACCAAAAAATAGTTGTGGCCAGTTTTTGGTCCCCCGTTTTTGTGCACACAATCATATATAAAATATTATAAAAATATTACACTCAAATATTAAACTTTCAAATAAAAAATAATACTGTTATTTTGTAGAAAAATATATATCAAACTGAAGGTTGAAAACTTACCTCAATTCAAGGGAATAGAAGGTCAAAGAAGTATTGAAATGAACTCAAAGACTAGTTGGAGAAATTGAATATGGTTAGGGTGAATTTGATTCAAATGATAGTTGTTTGAGTGAAACTTCAAATGATGAATATAGGCATTTTTTACTTTTATATTTTAATGAGTTTTAGCCAAAACTCATTTACGTAAAAATGTTTTGAGTGAAATATTTTTAGTCAAAATTTTTTGTTCCACATGGTTTGATACAAAATTGTTCAAACCAAATATATTTTAGATGTTTCAAATATTTTGTCCAAAATTACTTCATTGGCCCAAAATGGGATACAATTCTAAACTTTCATCTAAGAACATGGTTATGTTTCTCATTATCTCCTTATATTCTAGGACAATGTATTTTGAAGAGTAAAATACATAGTTAGTGTCTTTGGGCATATTCCCCTTGTTTTGGGAATTTTTATTATATTTGATATTTCTTCAGTTTAAGAGACTTACATATATGTGGGATGATGAATATACATGTATTTATTATTGTTGACTAGGCTAGATATGTTGATGGAAAAAGCTCTACCTATGATTTGTGTTCCCTATTTTGACTTCTAGATAGTTGGATGTATTAATTATATTTTAAGGCCATTATTATAAATATTATTGAGTATTTTATAGATATTAGGTCCTATTCTATAGTGATGGTATTTGGCATATGTGTAAAAATTTGGATTAAATCATGACATTCCAAGTGTGATATTGGATTCAGTTTCTTATTTTCTATACTTGGGCATGGTGGAGGATGAGAGTGTTGTGGTTAATATACTAGTCACTTGATGGATATGGTAGATGCTTGGTAGAGATCATGAGCACATAGGACTCAAATTTTCAACAAGGTTTACCCTTGGCAATTAGTTCATTTTTTTGTTGTTCCTTTTTAATTTTGAAGGTATATGGCAAGTGGATGAATATTGGGATTAGGTGTATCATACAACTTACAAATCTTAGTGTCCATATTATTTAATTATTTATCATTTTATGCCTTGGGAATTATGCTCTATGTAATTTTTAGTATTATGTGTGTAAAAGTGTATATTGTAATGAAAGATATGTAAAAGTATCTAAGACAAATATTGCAATGTAAAATATATTATGACACATAACAACGTTAATGTGGGGTTACATATAGTGGTCACATAAGAGAATTTTCTATTATTAGGTAGATATCTAATGTAATAAGTACTTCATGGGGCCATGTTTTGGATTTACATATGTCAATTTGCATAATTGAGGTCACAAATGTTTTTGATAAAGGAAAAAATGGGTTTTAGAGGGACCCGCAACCACAAAGTTTACAACATAAAAAAGGAAAGGACAAAAAGGTCCAATGAATAAAATAGGCTACAAAAAAAGAAAAACCCTGAAAAAGCTAGAAAGGACCACCAAAGAGCTTAAATGAAAACCCTAAAAAAGCCAGAAAGGACCACCAAAAGAGCCAGCCGTCTTGGCCTCGAGATCCTGGCTATCTTAGGATAGCTCCACTCATATGAGGGTTGAGAGAATTTCAATCATATTAGTTTAGGACCTTGTTTGAGTATATGGTATTTTTTTGGTTGTTTTTGCACATCCTTAAGTCTATATGTAAGGTGATTTTGTACTATTATGGTATTGGTTTCTTACCAAAGAAAGAATATGCTAATATCCATTTTAAAACAAGAGACTAATAATATATTTTGGCTATTTGTTGTTAAATAAGACATTGTTTAGATGCTTTGCAGGTTGAATTTTTTCAAAGGATTTTTCCAAGGTATATTTGTGTCATTCTACTTCTTGTGATTGTTTATTTTCTATTTCTCTCATTCTTTCTTTTTTCAAGTGTGGTTTACATGTTGAAATATTGTTGAATTTATTATAGATTTGATTATTGTGTTATTCTCTTGGAAGGGTTCATGTGAAAAATAACTATACTTAATAATTATGTTTATCTTTTGGCTTAATTATTAAAGGGTTTGTGGGTACTTTTACTTATATTTAATTGTTTAAAATGAGCTAAAATTCCCTAAAGTTTTACACTTTGATTATGACCTAAAATACCCAAAAAATTTACTCTTTGATTTAGAACAATATATCTCAAATCAAATCCAGAAGTTCAAACAACATATCTAAGTTGGGTAATTTGAATCTTCCAACATCATTATTCTACTTAATTGTAGAAACAACTAAATTCCCTACCACATGTTTTTTTGTTTGCATATGACATCGAATTAAGTTTAATAGATCATGACCTTTTTAATACTTACCAATAAACTATTAATATTTGTATCATTTATTAATATCTTTAAATATTAGTATTAAAAATGTAAATATTATAATATATTTATTTTAGAGTGTTTGAAGGAAATTTTCAATTGTTCTTAATCATTTTGATCTATTTTTCTTTCAATTGTTCTTAATCATTTTTTTATTTTTTTAACATTACACATTATGAAGATGTATAAATTTATAAAAAACCATGAAAAAATAATTTAACAAATTCTTAAATTTAAAATTACAAATAATCAAATATCTAAAATATAAAATATTTGTTGTTCTACTAAAAAGTGCACTAAAGGTTGGTTGACTAAGGTGCATAGAAGGAAAAAAAGCCCTCCAAAATTTGTTTGGAACCTTTACACACTATCTTTGCTGCTAGAAAGTAAAGGGAGTGTAATCTAGATTAGGGACTGTTTAATTTTGGTTTCCTTTGGTCTTTTGCTGATTTAATATTTCGTACCAACTTTGTTTCTTATAATTTATTGTTTGACTATAATATTTTAATTTTTTTATTAATTATTTTGTAATTGTACAAGAATTTAAACCCTTTCAAAAATCCAAATCTATTCAGTTCATATCTTTATCTTTATTTGACCATTCATATGTTCTAATCAGAAATGCACGTAGAAGTAAAATATTTTTCTTAGACTTTAAGTTTGCCGAGATCTGCCATGTTTGGAAGCAGATAATCCTTGTTCAAAGAAATACTAAGACATTTTTAATGAAGTCCATGAAGCCGAATCCAGTCAGCCTCCATAAAAACTTCAATACATATACCAGCAATGTAAAAGGATTTCAATTATTAGCTGATATCCAGTCAGACATTTTTATTGAATTCTGAGCAGACTTTTATTCTGGTTTCTCCCTTTCTTTCAAGCCATGTCAACAAAGGTCTTAGTTAGATTTATCGGATGCCCACTGAATCTCCTTCCCTCTGCAATCTTTGCTTGCTGAATATCAAACAAAAGAAAAGTTTAAATTTTATGACCTTATTCAGGTGATATTGTATAAAAAAATCACATTGTGATACACTTTCACCAAATATATAAAGCTTAGAAATTATTAACAGGTCCAATGGCTACAAAGTCTTATTAGCACTTTCTCCAAATGCATAATGTAAAAGCAGTTAGTAATATCCATGCCTACATCAATATTTTCTTGTCTTTCTACCATTTGTCCCTTTGAAAATTTTCTTTGCTATAAACAACTTTTGATAAGGAATCACTGTAATACATGGTAACCTATTTTTATGTATCCAAAATAATTCTATTTGGAAAATAAACTAATGTACAATTAATCACTAGCAGAAACGACCTGGCAAGAAAAGCATCAAATTATAAGGATGCACGTATTTACAAAGGCGGAAGAAATTGATAGAGCGTTAATTCTACAGGAGAAATTGAAATGACCTAAAATGAACTAAAATTGTTGGATAGCATCGAGCAGTATGTGGCTATTTTGTAGATTCCTATCAAACTTATATGGATCTGAGGTTCATATAGAGTTCAAGTGCACACTTCAAAAACAAAAAAAAAAAACCTAAATAGGTTCATGTATCATTAGTTTTTTGAAGTAAAAATTACTGTGTAATTTCTCACTGGGCCTCATATCATTACAGTTCTAAACATATCTAAGATGCTATCAACAACAACCACTTCAGAGATTTGTCATACCTGAGGTGTATTTTCAATTCATCGTGATATGTAGAAATCATAACAGATGGCATAAATGAACCAAATTCCTCATTCAACAGACATTTTGAATATTGTGTAGATGTAAAGCCCATCTTATTCCTTCAGTTTTTAACATGGAAGATTATGGAATATCACAAATTATCAAAATCATCTTCATTAAGGAATAGTTCATTTAGCATTCATGTCTTAATAGTTCATTTAGCATTCATTGCATATAGGTGATTAAGTATACTTGAGTTGAAGTAGCATTGAAATGGATGACCTTTTGGGAAGTTCCAATACTTCACCCATGTGTATCACCTAGATGCAATGAATGGTAAGTGCACCATTCATTCCCATAAAAAATGGGTCCATTCCACCTACTACTCATGAAATATGGGTCAATGAGTTTGATTCATAAACTATAAAATTGAATCTTGATATTAATATAAGACTTTACACACTGCAGAGAATTCCTCCTACTTATCAAATTCATATTGTGAGGTTTCTTAAAGACAGAAAAAACAAATAATGTTAAACCACCTTAAATAATAGTCATCAAGATTATATCATTAACCAGATTCTTTTAAGACACAGGTTACTTCTTAGACTCCCATCAAGGCTCACAATACATTCCATTCTATAATAAGGCTGATAGCCAATATTTTTTAAAGTCTGCCTGCATAATGCATTTTATAAAGTCTACCTTGCATATTCTTTCAGAAATTTGAAATGCAAAAAAAACACAAGATGCAGCATACACAACAACCACCCAAAAACTAAAGCCTACGAATCTTTTAAATGTTAATTAGATTTACACTAAGCCATTATCCCTTAACAGTAATCAAGGCATCTTGTAATCTAAAAATTTCAAAACTAAAGAATAATAAACTGGTAACAAAACTTACCTCCAGCCATTTGAGGAGCATTTTCAAGAAAGGCGGTATTGATTGTATTTGGTAAAGAAGTATTTACTGGAGATGCACCCAAAGATGAACCGTGTCCTTTAGCCAGTGCACGTCTAGTCACCGAAAGTTCTGCTTTTAAAGGTTTGATCATTAGACTCTCATTTAAAAAAAATTAAGATGGAAATTACTTGTGTATTAATCAAACAGTCATAGATATAGTCATCAAGATTATATCATTGGCCAGGTTCTTGTAAGACACAAGCTACTTCTTAGACTCCCACCAAGGCTCGTCCCTTTATATGACAACCACAATACCTTCTATTCTATTGTAAGGCTGATAGCCAATATTTTATAAATTATGCCTGCGTACTGTATTTTATAAAGTCTACCTGCATATTATTAATGTAGTTGTTGGTAGCATGTTTACTTCGAAAGATGTTGATGCAAATTTCTGTTGAAGACTGTTGAGAAACATGTGAAAAAGTACTCTTTAAGATTCCTCTGACTATTTTGTAGGGACATGTCATCTTTCCTCTCTTCTAGTTGAGTGTCTGTCTGGCACAATAATTCTTTGGCGATCCGCGCAAGCATTAATCAGAGCATTGGATGGCAAGAGAATTTATGAATGGTCTGTGTGTGGCATCATGTCTACAAAATGAATCTCGGTCTTCAAAAGCATAGAGAAATATAGGAGAAGCAGTATGCTAAAGTGTAGGCAAGTAAAGAGGAGCCCTTAGATCATGGGATATTGTCTCAGGGCAGATGAATATCATCATATTGATGATGAATCTGACTGTGGAGAATCCTTATATACAAAGAAGAGCGCATTGGGCATGCATAGAAAGTTTTGGCAATGGTGAAGGGAGTGGATTATTGCAAAATAGGCTATTTTGTACAGAGGTCTTATGATGGAGGATGATGAAGTATTAGTGGGGTGTTACAGAATTAGTTGGAGGTGTATACACTTAAAAATGGTCATATCACATTGTCTGGTAATTAATTAAATATTTTTAATATTTAATTAAAATCTTTTGATTCTATCTACGTATAAATAAATTTAAATAATTTATTTATATTGTTCATGATTTCATTTCGATTAGATATTTAATCACCTTTTCATATTCATTTCTTAATTAATTAAATAAATGTTACAATTTATTTATATTAATTATCATATAATCTTAGTTTGAATATTTTATTCAAATAAAGATTAAAATATTATAATTCTTCTAAATATCATTTATAATTAAATATTCCAAAATATTTGATTATTTCTTCTAATCTAATATTCATTTTTAAATCATTTCAAAATTCCTCCAATTCAATAATCTATTCATAATTAAATATTTCCAAAAATATTTAATTAAATTCTTCTAAATATTTCAAAAATCTTCTAAAGTCACATCATGATTAAATATTACCAAAATATTTAATTAATTCTTCTATAGTTTTCAAAAATCAAAAATCAAATATCAAAAAGCAATAAATTAAATTAAATAAATTTTATTTATTTAATTTGGGATTTATCTTCAAACTCCCGGGAAACAAACTGCCAAAACAGAAAATTAAATTTCTCTGTTCCTGTGCAGGCTTGTTCCCGTGGGTTGAAGACAAGCTTCCATCCTTCTCTCCAACCTCTCAACCTCCCCCATTTTCTTCTCAACCTCTCAATCTCTCACCATTCAAACCTACCAGACAATTCATAGCCATAGATTCTTGCCAGCCGGGATGAAGCCTGCAAAAAAATCTATAAATACAGCTGCCGGGAGCTCCAAATCATATAGAATTGGAAGCAAGAAAACTATAGCCAAATTACAAGCAGCATTAGCATTCATAGAGTATTATCATAGCAATAGTATAGCAATCATAGCAATAGAATCATGACTCATCTCATCTACAGCCCCTGTACATAATTACAGCCCCTGTCCATCTTCACCATCATTTAGGATAATTTTCCTTTGCATACTCGTTCTGCAGCAGTCATTTGGAGAAGCTCACACAATCTGAGAGCCAGAAAGCTTCAAACCAATCTCTGGAGATAGAGAAAGACGGAACGTTCTTGAAGAATTGTTATTTTATAGCCAAGTTTATTTCAAATTTTCTTCAATTTAAAGTTCTGTTAATAGTGTTTTGTTTTAATTAGATTAACAATAGAATACATTACACAGGAGGCATCTTTTCTGAAAGATTAGAGCAGAAGTAAGTAGAATGATTTAGCCAAGGGAAGTACAAAGATTTGGTTATGATGCCTTAAGCTATGCTCAAAACTTTGATGATGGAGACTACGAGAACAGTCCAGACTATAGCTTCAGCAGTGAAAATCCAGTATGATATGGGCTTATCTCAAGGCTTTTATGTGATCTGGGATTAAAATTGTGCTTAGATTGTGTCTTGTTGGCAATAGGTTCTTCTCCGTCTGGCTTCCAGATAGATTTCCTTAATTTTCCAATTATACAGAAACCATTAGATAATAATTTTTTTCACTATAGGAACTTTTCTATTGAGAAAGATTGCTGTAAATAGAGTTTTAAATGCTTGAAAGAAGTGTTTACTAAAGGAATTCTCTTTCAATAAAAAATCGAGATGGGAACAACGAAAAATGCAGGGTTCATATCGAGGCACGAAAAAGAAATTTTAACCAAAATTAATTCATGGGACTCTAATGATCAAAACTTCCCATTTTAACCTATAAATCCATAATCTTCTTTGATTATAATAAACTACTAAATTTTAGAAATATAAATCATTTATTGTGCATCTATCCTTGAAAACATTTCGAATCCACTTGCTATTCACTTTCTATTATATATCATGTGGTCGTCAATGTCTTCTTGTCCACCTTGAACTATGAACCTTCCACACTGCTTGGTATCCAAGGATTTGTACGAGAGTATATAGAATATAGGCCCCTCATTGAAAGAATATAATTCTAAAAGTTGAGACCTCTTGTGTCAGGTCGTGTCTCTGAAGCACGACATCCTCTTAAAGTGTTGCCACCTGCGCTACAAATAGATAGTTGCTTTGTAATGTTCATGTGCAATGCTTTATGTTGAACTGAAATTCGCCACCCATATCTTAACCTCATGCCATTCTATCATGGCCCAAATCGAACCCATGTAAATGCAGTCAGCGACTGCTAATGTTGAACCACTTGATTCTCTGCCTGACCAAGAACTTTAGAGTTTTCATGAACTGTTTGACCTGGAGTTTCGAAGAATGAGGATGAAAAGAAGGCTGATTTATCAGAAACATACACTGATGTTTTCAATCCAGTTTATTACATCTCTTGGCATAGGAATAATCTATTAAAGGAAATAATTTACCTTGTAATCAAATGCACCCATCTCCCAGTCCATCGTTTGAGTCTATTCACCGAATGTTTTGCTTTCAAAGGTTTCATCATTAGACTCTCATTTTTTTTAAAATGGTGGTGGAATTTATTATAATCTTGACCAGGTTCTTGTAAGACACAAGCTACTTCTTGGACTCCCACAAAGGTTCATCCTTTTATATGACACAACCAATACCTTTCATTCTATTGTAAGGTTTCCAATTTATTGTAAGGCTGATAGCCAATATTTTATAATTCTGCCTGCGTAGTGTCTACCTGCATATTCTTTCAGAAATTTGAAATGCAAAAAACCACAAGATGCAGCATACAGAAAACCACCCAAAAACTAAAGCCTATGAATCTTTTAAATGTTGATTAGATTTACACTAAGCCATTATCCCTTAACAGTTATGAAGGCATCTTCTAATCTAAAAAGTTCAAAACTAAAGAATAATAAACTGGTAACAAAACTTACCTCCAGCCATTTGAGGAGCATTTTCAAGAAAGGCGGTATTGATTGTATTTGGCAAAGAAGTATTTACTGGAGATGCACCCAAAGATGAACCGTGTCCTTTAGCCATTGCACGTCTAGTCACCGAAAGTTCTGCTTTGAAAGGTTTTATCATTAGACTCTTGAATTTTCAAAAAATTAAGATGGAAATTACTTGTGCATTAATCAAACAGTCTTAGATATCGTCATCAAGATTATATCATTGGCCAGGTTCTTGTAAGACACAAGCTACTTCTTAGACTCCCACCAAGGCTCATCCCTTTATATGACAACCACAATACCTTCCATTCTATTGTAAGGCTGATAGCCAATATTTTATAATTCTGCCCGTGTAATGTCTACCTGTATATTCTTTCAGAAATTTGAAATGCCAAAAACTACAAGATGCAGCATACAGAACAACCCCCAAAACTGAAGCCTATGAACCTTTAAAATGTTGATTAGATTTACACTAAGCCATTATCCCTTAACAGTTATAAAGGCATCTTATAATCTAAAATGTTCAAAACTAAAGAATAATAAACTTGTAACAATACTTACCTACAGCCATTCGAGGAGTATTTTCAAGAAGGGTAGCATTGATTATATTCGGCAACAAAGTATTCATTGGAGATGCACCCAGAGACGAAACGTCTCCTTTAGCCATTGCACGTGGATGTTTGGAATTAGGGGGACGATCAGAAGTATAGATAATGTTGCTACTACTTTCATCTTCACCATCAGAACTAACCTTATGAAACGATGGATTGACATAAGGAGCAACAGTAATAAAAACAGAAGTACTTGCTATAAGCCGGCTACCAGAAAGCCTGCTGCCAACGAATCCTTGCTCAACACTGAACTGAGAGCTACCAAGAACTACAGTCAGAGAACACAAGGAAGGAGAACAATATCCAGACAGGGATATTATTTCAGTTTGATTAGACAAGAATTGAAGCTGCCTCCGAGGTTGATAAATTGCTGCAAAGCCCATAGTTCCACATGCTCCAAAAACACCCACATCTATGCCATGCCTCTTGCAGTACTGAGTTAAACACTCTAACACATCATAACCAGCTGTAACTTCCAAAAAATTAACATTCATTGCATTTTGATGATTTGTTGTATTTTTACACTTAGTTTTTGATCTAGTAGGGCGACCTATGCGACCCCTGGGTGGCTTGGGAGCAGAATTTTTCTGTATGTTTTGTGTATTACTATTACCTAATTCATCTGCCTTCTTCATGATGTTACCTCTACTGCCATTGTTTTCAGAGGTTCCACATGCCCAGTTTTGTTGTCCAGTTTCCATCCCAACTTTACTTACAATCTTAAATACCTGAAAAAAAATCAACTGCACTCAATTAAGAAGATATTGAAATAAATAATATTATATTAATTTTGGGGTCTAAAGGTGGTGCTTTAGGAAAAGAGGTCAAATGTTCAAACTGGAAGGCATCAGCACATATTGCAACAACAGATCATTTAGAAGAGTTTCAGGTAGAAGGAAAAATGAAGTCTCCCAAAGGTAATAGACCTTTTAGAGGGCTTAGATTTGTTTTTCCGCATTTTCTATATAAATTATTTATCTTGACAGTCATATTTAAAAAAAATATTTGAATAACTATTTTCAGAAAAATAAATAAATAAAACAAAAACAACAAATAATAGAATTAGTATGTTTTAGTAAAAAAAAATCAAAACAGAAAATATTAAATAATTATATAAAATATTTAAATTCAAATTGCATTGGAAAGATTTTTTCTAGATATTTCAAAATATTTCAAATTTATTTTAAATAATTTATTAAAATATAAATTAGTTATAAAAAAATTGTTTTAAATAATGTATTTGTGGTTATTATAAATGAAGAAATAATCTATTGTCAAAAATCTCAAATTATTTAAATATATATTTTTTAAACTTAAAAACAACTAATGTACAATGAAAAAAGTAAGAAAGAGGATTCTGCCCATCGAAGAGGACTAGAGCCAACCTCAAGAGAAAAGTGGATTCTTCGCCTAAGGAGTTCCAGGATCTGAAAAAGGTGACTCAGGAGATGTGCAACCTTGAAGCTGAGGTTGCTGAGACTTTAAAGTCCTTAGATTATCTTTGGTTGTGATTGGTGTTAGCTTCCTCCTGGCTTTTTGCTGGTTCTTGGTTGATGGCTGTTGTCCTTTTTTGTTTTTTATGTTTAGCAGCCTTGCTTTTTTTGGGTTCCTTAATGGCTTACTTTTCTCCAAATTGAAAGAGATCTAGCTGCTAAGACAAATATGTTTAGACTTAAAGATATGCTCCAATAATAGTAATATTGAAAAGAAGAATCGGAACTTACATTATATAGTAAATTAAAACAAATAATAGTAAGGTTGTTTCTTCCATCATTTTTAATCATAAAAAACTATTCATATATATAACAAAAACTAATTTCAAACAAATTAGTTTAAATAGAAAAGAGATTCTAGGTTAAGTATAAACCATTATGAAAGACATAATTTTCCACAAGGAAGAAATTAGGACTCTCATCTTACAATAAATCTAAAATAAATCTTGAGTTTAGAAATAATAATAAAACCCTAATCATTAAAAAGTCTGACCTTTAATTATTTTATTTTTTTTCAGAAAAAAATATGTTTTAAAACAAATTAGGGTAAATATGAAAATTCCAAAAAAAATAGAAATTTTGTAAAATTAAATTAGTTTAAAAAGAATCTAGCTTAATTATATCAAGTTTCCACAATCCATAATGTTCTTTGCAATGATTTATGGCTTTGATTGTGTGAGAATTTAGATCACAGACTGTGTGATCCATCATCAGGATGAGAGTAAAGCTAAAGGAGAAAATGATGATGGATCACAAAATGTGATCCGAAACATTGACACAAAAATTCTTACACAATCAAAACCATAAATCATTGCAAAAAAGAATCTAGCTACCAAAAGAAAATTACAATAAAATAAATTTTGAAACTCATTGTTCATAATAATCCTTTCCATTAACACTAAAACAAAAATTGTAGATTTTTTAAAATAAATATATATGAATTGAAAAGAACATTAGAATTACACCATAATAGATGCAAAAGAAAATTACCATAAAACAAAATTTAAAACTCAATTACCCTTTCAATTGATTAACCCTAAAACAAAAAGTGTAATTTTTTTTAACAAATAAATATATGAATTGAGAAGTAGATTTATTTTACACCGATGGAAATAAAAATTACGATAAAAGAAAATATGAAATTCATTGTTCATATTTACCCTTTTCAATCTGATTAACCCTAAAACAAAAAGTTTACATTTTTTCTATCAAATGAAATGTATGAATTGAAAATAAGATTGGGTTTACATCATAATATATGCAAAAGAAAACTCGATGAAACAAAATTTGAAACTCATTGTTTATAATTTCCCTTTTCAATCTGATTATTAAAAATATCTATTTGAAAAAAAAATTATAAATAAAACTTTGGATCTCTATTACTTAGAAGAAAGTCTATAAGAAATTTACCTCTAAATCTTGATGAAGTAACCCTGCTGAATTGGTTTGAAGCAGATTGAGATGAATTAGAATACACCCAAGTTCTACTTGATCTGCTCTAGATTATGCTATGATGTGGATTGCTAAACTAGCATGACCTTGATATGATTGCAATAATGAAATAGAAAAACAACAACATGAGGTTAACAATAATAGACTTGCTTTATGATGAAGGATAGGGGCAAGTTAGTTATAGAATTCTAGAGACAAAATAGAAGGCTAGGATAGATTGATTATGGATGGGTAAGATTCATTGAGGATTACAACTAAGCTCAAAGATGTACATGTGACAAGTGTCACATGAGAGATAACATGGATGGATTAGGACATCATCTTTATGTGAATGTCTAGGATTAAGAGGTGTAATATAAAATAAATGGATGAGATGAAAAGTTATTTTGACTTTTGGGAAGGTGTCTAAGTTCAATGAATGTAGATAAGGAATTAGACATGTGAAAGGGACACTTGTCACATGATGACAATTTTAGATTGTGATCCATGTGAACAAGTTTAAGGGTTAAGATTAAATGGACAAGGATTTAGTTAAATAAATAATAATATTTCTTTAATTAATGGAATCAACCCTAAAATTAATATATAAATAATAAATATTTATTTAATTAAAGGTAAAGATAAAATGGAGAAATGATGGAATTAATTAAATAAATAAAATTTTATAAAACCTATCTATTGTGGCAATGAAGCTAGATGCTTCAAATGTTTGATACAACGTTTAAATAGAAAATTAAGGAAAAATTGTAATGAGTTGAGTCATAATAAAGTGTCACAAAATTCAAATCAAGGTAGCAAATGACAATGTCAACCAATTTTGTTATTAATTATATTATGAGCCTATATTATTTATTTTTTATGCATCAACCTTTTTTCTAAGGGTTTAAATATTGATTTGTTGAGTTAAGTAGTTTTATAATAGTGTTATTTGTATCTTTTAGAAATAAATTTGTAAAATACATATTTAAAATATTTAATTTAAAAATGTACACTTAAATTTAAAGTAATTTTAAATTAAAAAATATTTAGTCATCAATTTTATAGAAAAGATGTCAAGTGTAATCCTCAAATTATTGGGTGGTGCAAATTAAATTTTGATGGGTCTCTAGGAAAAATCCAAGCATCTTTGGAATGGGGTGTATCACGAAAGATCCTTAAGGATACTTGATTGGAGTTGTTAGCTCTCAAAAACGCAGGGAAATATACCTTAAGAGGTTGCCAATCTCTTGATACATTTTAGGGTAACAGAAAAGGTCAAGAGAACTCAACCTTCTACTCTTTAGGTGTTGCTAAACCTAGGCAGGTGTACCTTTCTGAATGAAGCAGACCTGACTTATGATTACCCCTCTTGCAATGATTTGTCCACAATGGCAGATGGCAGTGAACAAACGAATTCAAACTTGATAGCAATAATAATCTTCTGATCTAAATCCTAAAGTGCTCAATTAACAAATGTAAAACAGATGTAAAGAAACTAAAAGAATCCAAATGATGAAATTACAGAGACCAGTGCCTTATTGGGTATGTGGAGTCGAATGAAATAGAAGTGGGCAACTTATTCTGACAGAAAATCAAATTGCTGGCATATGTTATGTTTACAACTTGTATAAACATGCAGGATTATGACTACTAAGCTCTAATTTAATAATCCAAATGAATCTCCCTGATTACTATGATCAACCAAAAGGATTTAATCTCTCCTTGAAAGAACTAATAGATTAATCACACAGAAACAACAAATGTGCACTGATAAACTAAAAATAAGCTTGTTACTTCAATTTAAATAACCAGAAAGAATCAACTTGGAGACAACTTAGCAATACTTTTCAATAAAATCAACATACAATTGACACTGGAAATAACCTGCCACACCAACTGTCTTTCATTGAAATCGCCATTTGAAAACATGCAACATAGTCTCTGTTCAAAGAAATTTATTCTACTATATCCATCTCTAATCTACTGTATCTATCTTGATCCAAAATCTCATCCTTCAATTACAATCGGGAGTGCATATTTATACCCCAGCATCAAGAAATATATCGCTTCAAATTCATGTCGGCCAACCGTAGAATTCGGGCAATTTTCATATCGGCCTACAATGGTATTTAGAAATTCTGATATGTCGGCCCACAGTGTTTGAATCTTTATTAATCGCCAGTGGAATAGTCGCTGAGACAACCAGAAAGTATGCCGAAGGCAATTCAGTTGTTAATAATTAGTCATCCTGTGTTCCTCTGTTCTTTGTGTTGTTCGCTTTCACCGTGACCATTTGTTTGTTATGCCGAAGTCAAGAAGTATCCTTTTGTCCCCTTTGTGTTTCACTATAGCCCTGTGATATCGGGGAAACCTCACATAGACCACATTATGTTTCACCGAAAGCCCCAAGTTCACTTTAGATCGCCAAGAGAAAACAAAACTCATATCGATGGAAACCCTTTGTGCAATGTCGGCGAGACCGAAGGTGACTCGCCGAGACCTCACTCTGATAACCATTTGTTATATCGATATGCTTTTCTTTATTGCCGGTCAGCAAGACACCTCAAATTCGTTGAGACCTCATACCGAGTACCCCCAGCTTGGCCGATAAATATCCACATGCATTAGTCAGTGAAACATGACTTACTCGGTGAGACCATATACCGAATGCAACACTCATGCCGATATGTTCCTTCATGTGCTTGTCGCTGAGACCAAAAGAGTTCGCCAGGACCTCATATCGACGCCGCAACTCTTGTCGATGAGCATTCTCCTCAATCGCCGAAACAATGTGAAAGTATTGCCGATAACTGCCAGTGAGTAAACTCCAATCACCATAACAGCAGAAATGTCTTGCCGATAGGCAACATAGACATTTGCAAGCAAAAAATGCAACATGGGTCGGGGAGACCTTGACCATCTCACGCCGATAGGAACCAGAATGTGAATTATGCAAGACCCGATGGAACAATGAGACCATATGGCAAGAAATGGGTGAAATATGCACACGGTAGGACCAATCTGGAAATTTATGAGTAAAAACAATATGTAAAATCATCAAATTTTTACAGTTCCAACAAGAGCCACTTAAAAAAAAATGGAGAATAAAATGAATAATGAGATGGAGGCACTTGTACTACTTTCAACTAATTATCTAGGTATTAAAAATTTGGAAATTGAGGGAGATTCATAGATTATCATCAATGCACTAAAGAAGAAAGGGACATAAAATTGAAAAATAAATAGAATATTAATTAAATATGGTCCATAATTAATAAATTTGAATATTTTTATCAAACATGTTTTAAGAGTCCAATTCCCACGAAAATACACTAGCCAACTTTAGTATTGATTACTATATGCAAAGAATTTAAGGAGTCATTTCAAATTATGGAACTATCTAATGTCCATCATTATTTCAAGACATATTTCTCCCATCAAAAGATGCCTCGCATGTTGCTCCATTCGAGCACCATTAAAATGTATAGGAATTTATTATTAGAGCATCATTTAAGGATAGGAATTTATTATTAAAGCATCATTTAACGGTAGCTTTGTATAAATTTATCTGTGTTCAAAAGATATACATTTATAGATGTATACGGATGATAATATGAATTATAGTTGATTGATGTATATGGATGATGATATGAATTACAGTTGATTTAAAAATGTATGTATTAGTCTTTGAGTATTCTATTTTAAGACACCTCAATTTATTTGAATATGATCCTCTTTGTGGAGCTACTATCTATTATTATTTTTTCTACAAAGTTAATATATGGGTATGGCCCTCAAGGTCATTTTTACCTACAAAATATATCTATTTTATTTAAAAATTATATTTTTTCAAAGCAAATTGTTCAAAGAGTTTTGATAAGATGTGCATGTTAATTAAAAAAAATATTATATAAACATTTGTATATATCTATGATAAAGTAGTTTTAGATTAATTTTTTTATGGAGATTGCTATATAAACTTTAAAACATAAAATATATGAGTAAACATATTTACCAATTTAATCTATAATTTTTTATAAAATTTAAAATATAATATAAAATTAAACAATAATCAATATATTAGTTTAAGTTGATTATAATTCTAAAAATAATATTTTATAAATTTAAAACAATTTAATATGTCATGTAAACTTATATGATTACACTTTCAATAAATTTATAAATATTTAAATGTAACAAAATGGATTTTTTTATATTTTAAACTAAATTTTAAACTTTATTATTTGTACTTAAATAAAAACAATTTATAATTATTTCCCTTTGAAATTTTAAAAGAAACTTAATTTTTTTAAATATATTAAATTTATCAATAGTTGTTTATAAGAAACTTAATTTTTTCCCTTTTAGTCTAACAATAAATTAAAAGAAAACAATTTCTAAAAAGTAATATTTTATCTTTATAAGTATTTTTTTTAAGAGCTTGAATACTATGGTCTATGAGAATAGGAGATACATCATTGATGTGGTTGTATTATGGTTATAGATATTGAGGAAATTAGGTTAGAGGTTTCAATATATCACATAATTTAGTTTTTAAAATTGATTTAGTATGGTGTAGGGTTTAGGGTTTAGGTTTAAGATTTTAGGGTTTTAGGGTTTAGGGTTCACAACATTATGAACCCAACTCATGTACCACTTCAATGGGCGAACAACCCAACCCTTGGAATATACTACCACCCCAAGTGGCAAAGAGCCGACATCGAGGTGCCAAACCTTCTTGTCAATGTGAAATTTTAGGGAAGATCAACCTGTTATCCCTAAAGTAACTTTTATCCATTGAGTGACGACCCTTCCACTCAGCACCATCAGATCACTAAGGCCGACTTTTTTCCCAACTCGATGGGTCGGTCTTGTAGTCAAGCTCCCTTTTTCCTTTGTAATCGACGACTAATTTTCAGTCGACCCAAGGAAACCTTTGCACACCTTTGTTACCTTTTGGGAGGCCTACACCCCATAGAAACTGTCTACCTAAGACTATCCCTTGGATAGTAGGTTCAGTCGCAAGGTTAGACTTTTGGCTCTTCTAGAGTGGTATCTCACTGATGGCTCATGCCTCCCAAAAGAGGGCCTTCTCCACCTTCCACCTAAACCCTAAACCCTAAAAGAATTATAAACAACAAAAAAATAAAAAATATTATCTTAAAACTCTTTTAGATAAGAAAACCATTACTAAAGAGAATATAAAATTGTGTTAGTCTTAAAGACAAGAACACAAAAATCATGATTAACTCATCTCTTCAATTGATGTATTTTTCCACTAGAGCACAAAATTTCTTCAAACTATGATGTATATGAAGATGTTTTTGTGTTGAGAAACATATTAAAACTACAATACCCCTTATACTGTTGATGCTTTCTAGATACTCTTTTGTGTTGAGTTATGTACTTGGGTTTGTGATGGTGATTATTTCACCAATTTGATTGGTGTGGATTTATAGTTTAGTTTGGTTGGATTCACTTGATACTACTTATGTTGATTTATGATATATGACTTGATACTACTTATGTTGATTTATGATACATGATTTGTGGTGTTTGTACTATCTGGACATGTAATCATTTTTATGTGATGTTATGTGGTGATGTTATGGTTTAATGTTTGTTTATGGATTATGATGTGTATGCTAGTGGGTCTTGGTGAAAGGAAAGAGTAGCATCACTCATTCCCGAGTGCCCTGCTACACCACAACTACCTTTCATAGTGTGTCTATATTGGAGATTTATATGTACTTGATGTTGTTTTCATGCAGGATGCAGGTACTGGACACCGACTCCACCTGCATGATAGGTCTAAGTGTGTACCATAAATCCAATGGGTATGAAGTTGAATGGAGTTTATAAGGAAGTATCCCCGTCCAATTTTTTCATTTGTTGTTGTGTGTAACGATGTCGTTGTCCATGACCTCATCTTCGTTTTGCTTGGTATTGTGTTATACATTGATTTTAATCTTTGTTCAGGTGTTGTTGTAATTATTGGTGATGTTTTCTCTTTGGTAGCTTATTAAGGTCATTTGTTAAAAATGAATTAATTAGTTGTATGTATGTGTTAAATTAATTATTAAAATTAGATTTATAAAGTTTTAAAAATGTTAAATTAAATGTTGTTTATTTAATTAAAAGGATAAATTAGTAAATTAAATAAGTAATATTGATTATAATAATAAATTGTTATTTGTAAAATGAAATAAAATAAATTAACTATTTTATGATTTGTTATTAAATATTAAGTTGTGGATAAATATTAAATTAAGAGATTTTAATATTGAGAGATAATTATGATCTTTAAAATCAATTAAAAAAAAAAGGAGAAAAATTAGAAAAAGATAAAAAAGGAGAAAAATTAGAAAAAGATAAAAAGATGAATGCATGTTTAGTTTATTTTCGAAAATGAGAAAAGTTGTGGAAAAATGGATTTTTGGTTTTCGAAAAAAAAAAAGTTCCTTTTAATTAATTGAAAAGATGAGAAGTTTTCTTAACTTGAAAATAAAATTTTGGGTTCTTGAAAAAAGAAAAGAGTTTCCTTTTAATTAATTAAAAAAGAGGAAAAATTTTAAAAATTATTGTGGTTTTACGTCTTTCTTTGTAAGAAAATTGATACTGAATTGGGTTTTAAAGAAGAAATTGAAAAGTTCGGAGGAAAGGAGGAGAATTCGTGAAGAGTTGTTTCGAAAGTTCGAAGAGGAAGTTTGTCTCTCATGTCCCTCCGTTTGCAGAGTGTAGGACTCAAGGTTCTTTGATTATTATTTATTTAACATGTGTTTGAAAGTAGTGTTTAGATTTGTGTTTGTTTGAGTGATTTCTTGGAAAAACTATATTGTTAAAAAAAAAAAAAAAAGTGTTTGAAATGTTCTAATTTCATGTTTGGCTGAATGCAAATCTTGTTTTTTTTTTAATTTGTTCTCTCCAATCCTTTTGCTAATTATATAGTTTTTTGTTGGAGAAATTTGTATATCTTTCTGGAGAAAATTTGTGTTGTGAAGTTGGATTCTTGCCACAAAATGGAGATTATCCATAAAATGATATTTTGTGTTAAAAGAAAATATGTACATATTTATACATATGTGTGTCTGTATTTTTCTTAGAGTGGGATTGTTATTTATTAGAAAATATATATATATATACATATATATATATATACATATACATATACATATATATACATATATGTACATATATGTACATATATGTATATATGTGTATATATGTATATATGTATATGTATATATATATATATATATGTATATATATATGTATATATATATGTATATATATATATATATATGTATATGTACATATATGTATATATATGTATGTATATATATATGTATATATATGTATGTATATATGTATATGTATATATATGTATATATGTATATATATATATATATGTATATATATGTAAAAGATTATGTTCTGGTCTATAAAATATATATAAATACCTGTAAAATGTATGTATATACTTGTTAAATATATATATATTGGTTTTAAAAGAAAATATTAAATAAACCTATTTTTTTTATTTTAAAAAATATATATATATATATATGGTGGGGGGGCGGGGGGTCAACTAATGTCGTACCCCCTGTCCCCCATAGTAATTCCATGTGCGTGTAGTGCCCCTCCATTGCGACTTTTTCGGGTTTCGTGTAAGTGTCTGTTTGTGTTATTGTTGATTAGTGTGTTATTGGTTTAGGCGGTAAACATAATATTTTAATGGCATTGTTTACTAAATTAATTAAATTAACATTGATTATATAAATCAGGAAATTAAAATAATAACTAAATGAATTAATATTATATATATATATCACTAAGTCAATATTGTAAATATTATGTGTACGGGTTTTATTAAATCAAATTCTGTGAAACAGAAAACGAATGGTTTAAGTATTAGATAATTACATTAATTGGTTTTATAAAAAGTATTGTTTTAAATCATAATTGACAATTTATCTTGTGAGTAGATAACTATTTAATCATGGTAAAACAATGTTTCTCTAAAAGAACTCAATATGATAAAATCTCGAACTGATGTTTAAAGCGAGAAAAGATGGAAAAAATCGCATGCAAGCGCATGCACAATGATTTTTTTGGGGGGGGTTTTGATTGGGCAACTTACTAATTTTATTTTTGGTGTGTTCGAAATCTGATGGGGTCTGAAGTTTATTTGGGGCTGAATATATTGGGGAAAATTGGTTCATTTTGGGACGAGAACGGGAGTCGAGGGTTGCGAATGAGGTCGTATTCGCTCACCGTCTCCATCAACGAATGAAGGATTCCAGGTTGGTTTGGTGGTAATTCTGTAGTTTTGGTTTTTCGAATAATGTAAACAAATATTTTTCCCTTCGTCTGTTAGTCTGTAGATTTTGAATTTCGGAGTTTCATTGTTTGCTCTTAGTGGTTATGCTTTCACTTATGGTATAAGGGCTTCCTTCACTCTTAAAAGAAACTATTGGTTCGAAGTCTGCCTTACTTATGTGAGATCGCTGTTCTTTCTCCCTCGATTTTGTTGGTGTTGCTTCCCTGTCTTTTTCTTTTTCTGAGAGATTTGATGGAAGCTGTTACCCTATTGCATCTTAACATTGCATGCTTTCTTGGCCGCTTGAAAGGCATACTCAATGGGTTATTTCTGGCGTTAGCTACCTCCAACCTTATGCTGTTCTGAGCTTTGATTAGACAGATCCGGTTGAACATTCTAACTTGGTATTGGATCATTGAATCTAGACAAATATTTACTCATGTGTGTTCGTTGTTTTCATGCATATTTACTTCTGCTTACAGCCGCTGGTCTGGAATGGTCAATACTCATATAGAATTATTGTCCTACTCCAATAATATGGGCGCTGTCTTGTATTAGTCGGAGGTTCATTTCCTTTGCTTGTTTTAGTCCTTGCTTCAGAAATGGGACTGCCTTCCCTTCCCCGCGTGGCTTTATTTCTGCCGAGCTTTGTTTAGGCTTCGTGCGTCTTACATAGATCTTATAGTGGTTAAAATAGAAGAGTGTGGCGTTATATTCCCTTGTTAAAATGTGCCCTCTTTCTCTTCCTCTGTCTATGGTTCTTCCTTGTGGGCATTCGATTTGGTTGTATCAAGCTCTCTTTGCTAATTGGTATTTATCTCCTCATCCGATGTTCTACCATAGGTTGGCCATCCCCGGGTCTGCACGACAACCGTTGTAATCTCCTTGAGAATTCGGTATTTTTGTGTAGTGTTCATTACTTATGGATTTCCTATAAACTCTTTAGTAAGCCTTATTCGGATCTATTTATTGTTTTATCAATGCTTCTCTTACTATCCGCTGTAGTATCGACCCATGCTTTTGTACTTTGAGTTGATTTACCCGGTCAGTAGCTTGGATATATACCTGTGAATGTTTTTTTCTTTCTTTTTAACATCGAATACCTCCATTCATTCGATGGTTAACCCTTCTCCTGATCTGCGAGCCTATTAGGATCTCCCACTGCGGGGAAGTTCAACTGGAATGGTTGACAAGTTAGCATTCGTACGACACTCGATAATATGTTGGGCATTCGCTAGATGTGTGCTTTTGACTGTGAGGTAGAGTAAATCTGTAGGGTGATGTTTTCATCACTGTCCTCCCATTCCTCCAACCCTACCCGCTCCATCTCCCCCGTGAGTCGCTGCATGGTAGCCTTAATGCTTGGTGGAGTGTCCGAACTCTTTTTTTTTTGTTGAAGAACTAAACTATCCGCTAGAAAATATTGTCAATTCTGTAGAATTTGATTTCTTTCTTGATGACCCTCTCTACCTTTAAAATTCGATGCCTAGTTTATGTGTAAGTTGCCTGGGCTTACAACTGTGTTCGATGGTTGAGAAATTTAGTAGTCTATTTTCTGGTTCAGAACATTTCACTCCATTAGAGGCCAATCTGTGTAAGCTATGTTTCCTTCGTTGGAGTGTTTTGCTTATGGGTAGGTTCGGGGGCGCAAACAACAGAGTGTTGAAAGATTTGAAAATATTAATAATAAGTATGTAGGGACGTCTTTAGAATCTGCACTTAATTTGGCAATCGTGATAGCTTTTTGTGGATTTTGATGCGCAATTACCATTTGGAGAGTTGTCGCTTGGTGGTTACAATCCGCTATATAGAGATAGACTAGCACTTGCACCCCAATGAGGTGCAATGGTTACGCCGATAGGCTGATACACTTTGGTATTATATTCTGAATATGTAGGAGCGGTGCAATTTTTTTTTGGGGATGAGCTTATGTGGTCTATGCGATTTGTCTTGAAGACCTATACAACAAAAGGAATGGGGTGGTTAGGTGCGTAGAATAGGCGTTGATGAAGTCAAGTTGTAGAAGCAATTTTAAGCACCATGGGAATTGGGGAGAGATATCGAATGGATAGGGAGGAGAGTTGCATACCTTGATTTAGGAGAGACATAGTTGTTGTAAGCGTGCCTCCTCTCGCTTCCTTATGATTGCAAATGGATTGGTTTGCATTTTGGAGTATCTTTCAAAAGAGAATGGTGGTTGAATGCGAAGATCATTTAATGATTTAACTCTAGATATGGCTGTAAATGTTAGTCCCTGCCTATCTATTTTACCAATATCAATTGTTTCCTTTTGCAATGTTAGTCCTTGAGCTTTGTGTATGGTAATAGCCCACGCCATCGTAAGCGGTATCTGCCTTCTATTTCCCAAGGAAACAGGTATGATTGGTATGCTCTTAGGGTCATGGTCATTCCATGGGGGTCCACTGTAGCTATTGAACCTTGTAACAACATACATGGGAACATCTGGTGGTTTGGAACCAGGGCTGTAAATGATTTCAACAACTTCGCCAAGAGCTCCATTCACCAGGCCTGCTTGTGTCCATATGTTGGATGTGAGCATGATGTGTTGCCCTTTACAAAGCAATACTTCTTTTTCAAGCTGTTCATCATCAGTTGCACTATCTATTCCATGCCTGGTACTTGTCGCAGCACTGATTGCAATTGGACGGTTCAATGATTTTAACATTCTTCTGTTGTGTAGTCTAACTAAATCGTTGGTAGCAAACAAGTGCATTGAGCTATCGAACTCTTCTTTTTCTCTTGATGTGAGTTGATTGTCTGTGCGCATCATTAAGAGTTGCCAATCTACTTTTGTTGCTTCTGCATTCTGTATGTTTTGCAATACTTGACGAAATCTCTGTTGTGATGGAGTCTCACCTTGATGACGAAAGACTGTTTGTAAGGTGACAACAGTTGTAAATTGGTTCCACAATGTTTTTGCAGTTGAGTGTGTTGTGTACATAGGTTTGTCCATCACAGGTGGAAGTTGGGCGAGGTCACCAATTAATATTATAGACACTCCACCAAAGTGTAGATGCTGTCGGTGTGGGAAAGCCTCACGTAGCCTTTTGTCTATTTTTAGTAGCAACTTTGGACCTATGAAGCTCATCTCATCAATCAAAATATATCTTATATATTTCATATCTTCTTGAAATGTTGTTAATGCCTGTCCTTGTAGTGGGTGCATGTCTTTAATAGGGATCTGAAGCATTGAATGTATAGTTGATGCATGTATATTAAATGCAGCCACCCCTGTAGGAGCTAATGTGAGTAGTTCACTTTTTTGTTGTGGGCTCTTACTTGTGAGAGCTTTTCTTATGCAAGCAATTAGGTACGATTTTCCTGTGCCTGCTGTTCCTTGAACAATCATGTGCAACGGTTTTTCTAAGGAGCATTTACTATGGTCAATGATAATTGTGAGTGCTAGTTTTTGTTACGATGATAGTGTATACTCTGGCACATCCAAGTTTCTTACCATAGTGTCTTCTTGGCTACATGCCTTTTTCATTGGGATGAAGTGGATGGCAATTTCATGAAGATCTTGGGGTACTGGTAGTTGATCCCATCTATTGTTGTTGTCAAACTCACGCCTACCAAGCATCTCAAGTTCATCTAGGCCGACATTGTTTAAGGGACCCATCTGTGAAAACAATTCCCATTCATTAAGTTTTGTTGTGTCCCTTGTGGCAATCTCTGTATCGCTCTCATCTTCTTCTTCAGTGGGTGCTTCTATTTTGATTGTGTGATTAAGATGCCATAAAACATATTTGGTTGCGTTCATTTGCTTCCAATTGGCAATTATTGTATCCTTAGCAAGTCCTACTTCGCCTTCTATGCTTTGAAAATGTTTGTATAATAGTAGCTCACTCCAGCAAAAAGTTTCAAAGTTGTCTGAGTCCTCATTTGGGATGGCATAGAACTTTGGGAAAACATTAACTATCGCTTTTACCTCTCTCTCTTTCCATTTGCATCCTTTGCGCCTTGCAAAATAGGAGAAAGATCTTGCAGATTCGAGTAGCGTTATTGTTTCCATTTCTTGAGGCCGATTAATGTAGGAATGCAGGTAGCTCGTGTGGAGGTGTATTTCATCTGGTTGTCTTGTTATTCGTTGGAACACTTTTCGGCCAACATTCAAAGATGTGAATGGCCTATTACAAACAACAAGCGGCAATTTTTGAAGCATATGAGATGTTTCTTGTGCTCCTATATCACGCTCTGCAACAAGCTCTGTCATAAATTTTTGATATGCTGTGATAGCTGGGTCATTTGTTCTCTGGCATGCAGATATTCTTGATAACATATCAATACAAGACTCAAATTTTCTTTCTGCTTTTGATGCATACTTTGCAATGTATTTTAGTACAAGTGCTCGTGAGATAACTGGTTGGCAATCTATGTTGGCTCTCCATATCAAAAGCAGTTTTGGACTGTGTATGTTTAGCGTATCATCATTCCTTGCAGATCCATATTCTTTTTTGCCATTATCGTCACATGACAAGGTAGATATAGCTTGTTCTTTCCATGGAGCTTTGTATTGACATTGTAGTTGTTTCCCCTTTTTGCGTAAGCATGTCCCCTCTCTGCATTTTGTGTGCCTCTGTACACGGTTGATTATCTCCTCATAGCCATGAGAGGGATCTATAGCTAATATATGAGCTGTGTCTAGCAAGCATGGGTCATCATGTTGGGGACGATAGACAAGGTTGTTTCTATGTGAAGTAGGACGAGGGTTCCAAGCACTTACATACCTGTCGAAGAATTTCCTTGCCTGTTCAACTTTTGTGTTGTTCTCCCAATCAAGTTTATCCATGTCTGGTGCATTTTCAAGCCAAAGGAATCCATGCACATGTGCAGTTCCTTGATGCTGCCATTCATATCTATACCAATAATCTTTTATACCAAAAATCTTTTGGATGATGTCTTCACGGAAGATTGTAAATCATTGGTGGAGATATAATGATGTGGTGTGGGGGTTATTGATTACATTGTCAAGACGTTTATTTGTCTGCATCTCCATTGCTATGTCATTTGAAAGCAATCATTGTAGGTCCGGCCACTTTGTGTCTGCTGCACTCAATGTGAAAAATAGAGTGGGAGACCCTATTTGGTTAATCATATTGGTTAGCTCATAACAACTCTTGTTCCAATATGGTCTTGTGCCTCGCATTGAAGAGCCAAAGTGCATGAGTTCTTCAGCAAATTGTGTGTCAGGGAGGCTTTTCAAGTGTGCACGAAGGCTTTCAATAGTTGTCGGGATGTTTTCTTCTGCATTTTTTTTAATGAAAATTGCTGCAAGCCCTTGGCTACGATGTCGCAACATAAGATTGAACATAAAATATCAAAACCTTGGATGCCTTCCAAACCTCTGGTCATGGAACCTTATCAAGTGTAGTGCATACTCGTGCATTCAGACTTCCCTACTCCGCGGTTGCATTTTTAGTGCAACCCCATTGGGGAAGAGGGTTGGGAATGCCATATCAAGCAAGCCTTCAGTATTGTATTCATTTATTGGTGATGAGTTCATTTCAGGCCAATCTATAGTGCTATTTGTATTGTCCTCAAGGTCTAGTGCTTGCTTAATAATTTCTAGTTCACGACGTCTATTTGGAAACTTAGCCATGAATGATGATGTGTGTACTATGTTATCCTCAATTTCATCTTCATCAATGCTGTTCCAACTATTTGGCACCCCTGCACACTCGTTAGTTTCAATGGTGTGCAACATGCTTGAAATATCCATGCTAACTTCAGGAATTTGAGCCAAACCATCAACACTTATGGAAACATCATTATAGTATGGGTCATATTTCACTTTGTATTGCAATGCATCTATGATGTGAAGTCTACTTACATAAAAATCATAGAAATGGCCTTCTGTATGCAGTCTTCGAACTATGAGCACATCCAAGTCTTCTATCGTTCGAGGGAGAACTTTTGCAATGTTTTTGATATCTTGTGGGAAGCTAATTGTGTGACCGCTATATTTATATTGCCCTCCAGGTGCATGGGCTACTTGTAGTACTGGGTTAACTCTAGCAATGAGCATTTCCTCCACTTGGGTCAGTCTTCTGAGCACATTAGGTTGTTCTCCTGGGTCCATGTTGTTGAGTGAGGAGAATTGATGTATACCTCTCTCATTGAAACATCTTTTGCAAGTAGCATGGGGGTCGGATGAATAAAGAAGCATCCTTGGGTAGTTTTCCTTGCATATAATGCATGTTTTCCTATTGGAAAGCACATCTATCTTTTGTCGAAATCCTTTCATTATTTTAATGAAGCTAGTAGTTGTGTTGAATGATGTTCGACCTTCTAGGTCCTGTTCTATTTGCAATAGTGGAGCTTGCCATGCTTGTTTCTCCAAACGTTTAATGCATTTCTTTGTAGTTATTTCCTCTCTATGATGAGCATAGTAATCACGGTTTCTCTCACAATTTTGTAGTCTTTGTGCTTCTGTTTGGCGGGGGTCGATATGGATGGTGTGCAACTTTTTAATCTGTCTTTGGGTGGCAATTGCTTCTTTATGCCTAGCATAGTAATCTTGATTTCTTTTTCGGGTCTGCTGTCTTCTAATCTCTACTTGTTTCAAGCTAGCTTGACTTGTCTCGGGGGAGGGGCCGTCCATCTGTACAGTGGGAGTGCAATGCTGAATTAGTAATAAGAGAAGCACAAACATACTCAAACAACTATATGTGAGATGAACACAACATATCTAAAGCTTACAATGCTGAAAGAAGAATGTTTAAAATTCATGTATCTACATATGTTAAAACAGAAAATAAAAAATAAAAAAATGACATATTCAAGTCATAATTTATAGAACTAATCTCTATTAAAGTGTAGTTTTAAGATAGTTGTAAATTCCACATATATATAGACATGAGCAAATAGATATAAGCAAGTAGATTCATGAGTGTCGCAATGCTAGGAGTAGACTCCACATATATATAGACATAAGCAAATAGATACAGATTGTTACATTTGTTTTATTGAGATATTATTGTTACAGTTATAGTTGAAGCACATAGTATTGAAGCTTGGAGTGGAAATATAATTTTATAAGAGTCATATACATGACATGAATTGGGAAATGTAAACCTAGCAACTTATATATTTCTATCTGTAGGTAGACGTGGCACATGTGGTTAGATATTTGAATACATTCTTTTGCCTGAACAAAACTATCAACTATAATTTTATAAGAGTCATATACAAGACATGTTGGGAAATGTAAACTTAGCACCTTAGATCAACTATAATTTTATAAGAGTCACTACACATTTCTTTGATCTTGGAAAGTCAGATGTTGCTCTCTGCAATGAAGTCAACTTGCTCAACCTTTGTGATAGTTGCCTTCAAGCGTTCTTCATTATTGTATGTTTCATTTCTACATGTCAAAGTGAACAAGTATTTTTTGTTCAACACGTCTCTAATTACCTGTTGAGTATCCCTTTCTATGTCATCCTCAAACTGTAGAGAGTATAGCTTTTCCGCAAACATTCCCATGAGTTTTGTTGCTACTTCGTCGAATGCAACTGCCCATAGCATATCTGTGTGGTCCTATAACCTTATTTGTAGTATGTACCTATAATTACAAGAGGTACATGCTATGTGACACTTTGAGCAAAACCACTTTCCATCTTCAGTCTGCACCAATCTTTTCTTGCACTGTTTTCCTGATAATTCATTAGGGCATGCCGGATAGTAGAATGATTCAGATTTGATGGACAACAATGTTGCATTTATTGTACATTGGAGATGGTGCACTCTATGAGGAATTTGTTCTCGAACATCCCTAATTGTTATTGTAGTGGCAGGCATAGATGGGGTGCTAAACTTTGTTGAAGGTGATAGAATATTAGCCCCACTTTGTTTGAACCAAGTTTGTAGTTGTTGTGTCTCTTGTATGTCAAGGTCTATAAATAAATTTGTATTACTTGATGTACTCAACACCTTTCCATTGTACTCGCAAACTTGTCCATTTTTAATAGCAAGAATAGTTGTTTCTTGTAGGTGATACTTGTCTTGAAGATGACCACCTTCCTTCTCTGCCATCGTGCCCCATAGAGTGATATCTATAGTTGCCCCAGTCATTTCCAACAAGGATATTATGTGCCTTAGGACCTCTGTTGATCTATTTAGGATCTAGGACAATTGCTTTTAGAATGCATAATGTAAAAGATCACTTAATACAATGCTCAAATGAATAAATGAACATAATATAATTGCCAAGATAATGAACTGAAAAGAAAGAGAGAAGAATAAGAGGAGACAAACGCAATTGATAACGGAGTTCGTCCCTAAGGACTACGTCTTCGGGCCCCTCTCCAACAAGTGACCGATCCGATTATACTCCAAAATCAGTTACAATTGCTACAATGACTATCTCCTTCAAGCACAGCAGCATAACGTTCCTCTGATGTGCGGAAATGTCTGCAAAATCTCTCGAGCATTCTCTCGTTCTCACCACCTGGACTTGGAAAAACAAGGCCTACACCCCTCTTTTTATACATAAAATATGCCTTATATGGCTTAACCAACAAAATAAATGCATAACTCCCTCTAACAGTTCGTACAACCCTCTGATATCTCCATTTAGTTTGTTGGTTTTGATTGTTAGAGGTAGTTTTTGTTTGTTTTGGCTTATTTAGCCATTTTGTTATGGCTCGGCTAACAAAAAATCAACAAAACAAACTGCGGCCACTAGATAATTAGCAACTATTTCGTGGCCTACCGGTGGGTTATTATTTTGTTACCACAGTGGTCGACGGTTCCAACCCCGCCGACCACATTTTACCATTCACCACCGACAAATCCAAACAATAAAAAAAATCATTGCTATTCAAGTTTTGAGCAGGAGCTCGCTGGTGTAACAGTGAAAATGGCCTGCTTTTTCCGCGGAGATCCCGAGTTCAAACCCGTCCACACCAATTTTGACATTCTGTTTTAACAAGCCCGTCCACCGACTCAGAGGACACGTGTCATCCTTTCATTCGCCGATGGATCTGACGTGTCTGTCGACTAGGTACTGACTGAGTTGCTGACGTGCTGCCACATGTCAAACTCTTATTCGCGGACAATGCTGACGCAGAAGCTGACTGGACCGCTGACAACACTGCCACGCGTATGCTGACTGTGATGCCGTACTGTACGGCTAGACACGTGTCGCCTGCTAATTGGTCCATACAATCTGACTCAGATGCCACGTGTTGTGCTCAAATTCATCCATGTAGATTCCGTACAGTACGGACTGACATGCCAGCATGATGACGTCATCATCTGTACCCTCAAGTTGACTGAAGTTTGACTGCTTCTAACTCGAGCATATGATGTCGGATTTCGATGTAATGAACGCCGTCAGAATCATCTCGACGAGCTCTTCGCGATGACACTAGTTCTGTCGATTTCTGAGATGGTTATTTTTTTCGCCTTCTGGACACCCCTGAAGCCAGTTTGACTGGAAGTTTGACCGGCCGTAACTTGCACAAACGGAGTCCTTTTCGCCCCGTTCAAGTTGTGTTGGAATCAGGACGTCATTTTCTTTCTGATGATGCTGAATTCTAGAGTATTGGGAACACTTCAATTTTCACTAAAAAATTGTCCCCCGGATCATCTGTCCCATCTCTTCTCCTTACTATGGAGCTTGGGCTAACACAAGTGACAACTCCAATAACATCAGTAGTTGAGTTGCTACTCTTCTTTGCAAGTTCATTGATAGGTGTAAATGAGAATATGTGTTTTGGAATAGAGTTGTCATCTTCACAAGGAGTGACCTTTGACTCTACCGATAAGGAAATTTCTAGCCCACTATTTAACCTATTGTAAAGCTTATTAGCAACCTTTACTGCACCACCAGAAAATGTATAGGTTTTCCCAACAGTAATATTTTGATAATGAAGGTCAACAACTTCATTGAAACAAGTCACACGTGTTTCAGTCCCTTCTCTGTCAATGGTGTCAAAGGTGAAAACTTGACCAGTACCTTTTTGGGTATTGTACCTCTGGATATCCTTTTTTGTAGTCACGCGACCTTTAACGGTCCATCTTGGTTGAAAAGGATTCAAAATTTTAATAGGCGTAATTGTGGCTGGTGCTTCCATTCTACTCCTAGAAGGATTCACACCAAATAATCTTCTCACATGAGTTGATACTCTAGCAGCGCTAATTGTATCAGGCTCTGCATGTGGCTCTGTAGATTTTCCCATTTCCTTTTCTATATGGTGCTCTGGTTCCATATAAAATGAAGTAGGATGACCGATTATAGCCTGGTTTGTACAAACAATCTCAAGGTTCACAATGACAATCCACCTATACATTTGGAAGACAAGAGTAAGAATTACTAATACAAGGAAGAAGCTAAAAAGTTAATAATGATTTTGTTATGGGAAATTTTGGATTCCTTTACTCACCGAGACCTGCTTGGTCTGGGGCAATTATATTTTGTCATTCGTATTATGGAGCCAACCATAATTTCACCAGATTCTATGCAATGATTGTACTTCTGAGGCAAAGATGCTTTTTGTTTATAGGCCCCATTAGATATTTCTACCTTGTAGCGGTTGTTACATTCATGGCCATGGCCGAAGTTTGAAATAGACAAAATTTGCACATTAGGTTTGAACCCTTCATTCCCATCATGGATAAGTTTAATTGCATCTGTGGTTAATATTGTAGCCATGGTCTATGGAAGTTGACTAACCCTGCAAAATTACATTACATGTAAGATAGTGTTTGCATACAATTGGCGGAGGTTCTTGTTTTAGAAAGCATAGACCTCAACATAATGTTGAGCATAAGAATACACAAGTGGAGCACATCATTTGCAAAAAAAAAAGGAAAAATGAGAGGAGGAATATTTTTCCTCAATATGTACTATAAGATATATTCAATAAAATTAGTGCTATGAAGATCAATATGCACAAGGGTGCTACAATGTAAACATAATATATAACTATATTCAACATTGAATATTTCAAAGGGTTTGAAAGAAGCATATATATGACTATGGTACTTCACATAGCTAAGTGTTGCAAGAGTGAATATTTACAATAATGATCAAATATATCATCATTTTGAGTAGCATTCCAATATATATTTGGTAGACTCAAGGTTATAGTTCAAGATAATATTCAAAATAAGGGGACACAAATATTAGAATAAGTTATATTCATTAAAATTAGAACTATAAAGATCAATATGTACAATGGAATTACAATGTAAACTTAATATATAACAACTAAGGGTTCAAATATAAGGTCGACCACTAAATCCATTTCGCTCCACATATAGCTATTTTGAGATCCTCATTTAGTTTCACAAAAAAACATGTAATATGTATCATACTAGTAATCTTGATCGGCATATTGAAAAAGTAACTACCTTCCAAGAAGTTAGTTGAACTTCTTAGACCATATATCACTCAATAAATCTTGGAATTCACGCTTTAGTTCAAATGCATTGGCCACTCCATAATATTGACAATACTTCAATTCACGCAGGAAACCATAAAATAGCTCAAGAGCTTCGTAGATCGCATGGAATTTTCGGATAATTTCTTGCACCAATTCAACTTCATGATCCTCCACATTGCTTAAATCTTGGCTTGTCTGCATAGCGTCTTCAAAAATTTCACGACAACTTGTCAAGACATTGTTTGAAAGAGCATCAACATTATGGTGGGGGAAGCCCAACCAATCCACAGATGTTGAGTCAGTTGCTGATAGAGGTAACTCATGGGTTTGTGGTGAGGGTGCATTGGAAGTAGAACCACTGCTTGAAATAGTAATAACATCTTCAAGTGCTCGTGCATTAGCCATATCCTGAAACTATAATTCAAAATAGAGATGCTAATATTAAAAACAATTGTTATTAACAAGGGCATAGGTATTGACTAAGACCCAAACTACAAGCATAAATAAGTATAAAATGTTGTATGAATTTTCTTTTTTGATGGACTATTTTAAAATGAGTAAAAACTTTAACGTATTCATACAAATGGAGAGTGAAGGTGTAATTTCCTTTAATATTATATAATAAATTAATGTAATATTATTCTGTAATTATAATACATTATTATGAATAGCGATACTAATATTAAAAAACAATTGTCATTAACAAGGGCACAGGTATTGACTAAGACCCAAACTACAAGCATAAATAAGTCTAAAATGTTCTATGATTTTTATTTTTTGATGGGCTATTTTTAAATGAATAAAAACTTTAACATATTCAAACAACTGGAGACTGAAAGTCTAATTTTCCTTAATATTATATGATTAATTAATATAATATTATTTTTGCAATCATAATAAAGTAATATGAATAGTTTTTTGTAATTACAATATTATATATCAATTAACATTATATTATTTTGTAATTATCATTAAAAAAGCCTATTGACTAAATATATTTATTGATTTGACAATTTGAAATAAACAGAATAGTTATATTTACATAAATAAAATATTATAAATACTATATAGTAAATTAATATAATATTATAAATATTTAAATTGTATGAAATACTATATAGTAAATTAATATAATATTATGTTGTAACTATTAAAAAATATACATTCTAGTTAATAAATATAATTAAATTTGTAAATAATAATATAATATTATTTTGTAATTATAATAAATTATTATGAAAGATGGGAAAACTTAAATTTCTCACAACTTTTGGTTTTTAATTTTTACGAATTTTTAAAATTTCCTATCAAATTTTTAAATATTTCTAAGATGCTCTATGAATTTTTGTTTTGATGGACTATTTTTAAATGAAATAAAAACTTTAACGGTATCCATACAACTACAGAGTGAAAGTGTAAGACTTTTAAATTATTAATTAATATAAGAAATTATTTAAATTGTATTAAATAATATATAGTAAATTAATTTAATATTATTTTGTAATATTTTAAAAATATACATTCTAGTTAATAAATATAATTATATTTGTAAATAATGTATGGATGGAATCAAACAATTTAGATTAAATTAAACATAATATGGTTGTTGAATAGAAATTCAAATCTATTCTTAATTCACTTAAGAATCTGATTAATCATTAGATGGCTGTGAGGTTATATGAGTCTTATGAGGACTTGACTTCATAATATATGAATATTTAGGAATAAATAATCAAAGTAGTATCTTCATAATCATAAGATTTAGTGTGAAATTAAACCAAAAAATGACTATGTACAATAGTAAAATGAAAATGTTCATTAACAAAATGAAATAATGATAAAGACAAAACATGTTTCTTAAATTTGATATCAATTTCTACTATTATTCAAATTTTTAAAAATATCAAAAGTAAATTAATAATAAATATATGTATTTTTTTTGGAAAAATATCAAAAGTAAATTAATAATAAATATATGTGTATATAAATTTAATCATTTTATTTCGATTAACATTGAACCTAGGGCTTAAATTTGATGGTCCACCTTACCTGTCTACAATTTTTTTAATGACGGTTATCTATTCAAAGGTGCCTTTAAAACATTATTATATACCTTAGTGTAAGTAAAATTATATACAAATCAAATATATATATCATTACAATTCTATAAAAAAATTAACAGTCTATCCAAAATCTCTCCTTTCATTTGATACAATCTTCTTAAAATTTTGATTGTATTTTACGACAAAAATCTCTAAATACAGTCACACAGCCATCAAATATAAGCCCTAAAATTTGAAATTGAAAATATAGATGAGCTTCATAAATTTAAAATAATGTCATGTATTTTAAAAAATTGAAAAAAAAAATAAAAAAGAAGTTAGTTGTTTGATTAACTACTAGTGGTGATCGATTTTAACTACTAAAGAGAGATTGGCAACTGATTGGGAAGACTATCTAATATTTTTCATCTTAAACTCCAAACTCAAAACCAAATAATTTGAATTTGAGTCTCAACCAGAAATAAAACAAACTTTTTGTATGGAACTTATTTTTTAGGACCTTATAATGTAAGTAAAGCGTGTAAAATGCACACAAACACCAGACTGCGGAAAATGCAAAAACTTACCAGAATAAATTCTTCCTCAATAATTATTCAGTGTTATATTGTAATCATTATTTAATGTCTACTTATATTGAAAATATTATATGTCTTGCATACTTTTGAATAAACTATAATTTATTTTCAGAAAAATAGTAGGTATATGAACACTATTTCCATTTAAATTTAGTGCAAATTAAGAAAGGAGTGCGCACAAAAATTGAGCATCTGATTCATTTAGACATAACATTTAACACAATTTTTCCGTTTAGAGGTCTTTCCTCCCTAACCCTGTACGGAAATTCTAACCCTTGAAATGAGGAAACTTACCGCAATCCATTATCATCATTATTCATCTTGCTGCTATCACTCAAGTGTACATAAAAGCATTGTGTTCAAATATTGCACAGAACTGTTTAAGGGTTCAGTAAAGTTGCGCAAATTTCCAAACGTTGAGGGTGCAGATTCAATCCAGCGTGCTAGGAGTGCAAGCAAACAGTAACTTTTAATATTTTTGAGAGGAAATTTGCGCAGCTTTAAAGAGTTTCCTTTGGCGACAGTTGGAATGTTTCCTCCACCTAAATCTAAAGAAAGAAATTCAGTGGGAAAATAGGAAAACAATTAAGCCAAATATGCATATTTCAAATTACCAGTGAAACAATAGTGGCCTAGAAGAATCCGTAGTATATTAGTGGCGCCTTAAACACAGGCTATATCTGAGAGGACAATACCTATGGATATCCGTAAATCGATATCATTTGTCATGCAAAATTAAAACCCTAGAATCTCATAACCTGACTAACATATACCTGGCATTGAAAAAGATGGACACTGTGAAAGTAGGCAGATATCCTGAAGGAGCTTGGCAAAGCCAAAATTGATCAATCGATCAACAGGCTTTTCCATGAACCCCAACGATATCGAGGGGTGAAAGAAATGTACCAACACTGACCATCAATGGAATCCCTGATCTCTTATCTTACCGTGGTTGAATAGATTGCAAGGAAACAATCTGGAGATCTACGACATGTGGCTTACCACATATATGAATAAATGGTGCAATCACAAGAAATTTGAATCCCGCTTTGCAGGCTTCAAAGAAGAATAAAAGATAATTAGTGCGCATTGCATAGAAAAGGGTCAGAAGATTGACAGGGAGTTACCTTGCGGTGGCAAATATGCTTTGGTTCCGCCCGTTCCTTCGCTACACAAACTGCTCAAACACAAATGATGTCATCCCCCTAAGAGCCATTTAACATTGCTCAACGTTGGTTCACATTTATTCCATCGAGCGAGCTTTGGTGGCCTAGTAAATCGCAAGGCAAGCATGGAAACAACAAGGCAAGCACGGAAACAGCGCAGCTGCTGGGAGCCATACCTGATGGAGGCGGATGATGATGTGATATTTAATGCATGGCACTCAAGGCCAGAGGAAATTTAATACAAATTTGACTATAAATAAATTTAACACTATTCTCGGGCGTTCATGGGGTTCCTGCCGGCATCAGACTGGGGGAAATTCCGGTGGGGTTCCCCCACATATAAATCCTATCGGCTAATAAATAGCTAAGGTTGGTATCCAATTTTATGTATAGGTGAGTAAATGTGTTTTTTTTTTCCCTTATAGGTAGAAATCAAGCATTGAAAGTTGTATTTGTTATATAGAAATATATATACATATTTTTTAGATGGGTGCTTTTGTTTCTTTATTTAAAAGTTAATAATATAAATAGGCTTAGGTTGAAGTTGGGAAATGTTATTGATTATTATAGTTAAAATTGATCTAGTAGAGTTTGATATTGGAAAAAAGGTTTATTTAAATTATGTAGATTAGTAAATGGAAAAGTTACTTAGATGAGAAAATAAATGGAATATCTATTCAACATATTCATATGAATATTTCCACATAATACAAAGATGAGTAATTTTAATAAGAAACATATATATTTATAGGATTAAGTAAGAGAAAAGAAATGATTATGTGATTAACTATGTTTCTTTCATAGAATGAGAATATAAGGAATTGGTTTAGGATATTAATTGGGATAATTGTGTATGTAGTTATAGGGAAGTTTAATGATTTTATTGTTTGTATGTCCTTTACAAGGATCGTTACATAGAACATTGGTGTTTGATTGATTCCTTTATTGATTCAATTAATTGTCATCTTAAGATTGTCTATTGGTTGATTGTTATGTTGGTCAATGATTCTGTTGATTTTGTTTTGAGTCAATTTGCAAGATCATTGAGTAATGTGTGGTTGGGTAACCTATTCGGAGAAAATAGAGGGTTCCCTTGGAAGCAATGTTGGTATTATGGTTGTTTAGATTTGCGGATGGTTTTTGATGGATCTCCCATGGTGTGACTTTTCTTGAGTTAATCCTGATATGGAGGGGAATTTTATTCTTGTGTTGGAATTTATTTGGAAAACTCATGTTGCTTTGTTTTACCCTCCTTTGTGGATAGTTGTTCTTTTCCTTGGGCTTCCAAAAGAAAAATTAATCCAATTTCATATTGAGATTTGGAGTTTACATATGGATTGTATCGTTTGCTATGGGTGTTGATTTTTATGATTTTGGCGAGATGGTTTTGCCTCATGGATGTTCCATTTGTGGTTCAGTGTTCTTGTTGGTACAACCCCTTGGTATTGGATTTTATGTTTTGGGTTTCTAGGGAGAGTGGCTCTACATGGCCGCCGACGCACAAAGGGGTTGTCAAGATAACCCACGTTAGAGTTAGAGTAATAAGTGATAACCTAATTAATTAATTAGGGGGTGGGTATTAAAACATTAATAAGATAATTATGGATGCCTCGTCTGCCTATTAGGGCTTTCATAGACTAAAGGTGGGCCAAGAAGGTCGTGGTTGGAAAGATCGTTTCCTCGTCTTCACGAGAGGTTAACGGTTCCACATGAGTCACCCTATCGAGTGGAGCCTTGAGATAGGTAGTCAGGATAACCATAGATGGAGGTGGCACCTTGTGATAGGTTGTCTAGATAATCCATGTAAGACCATGCGATGCCACTCTCCTCTAGCATTCCCCTTGAGTTTTTTTTATTGCTAACCTCTGGAAGTAGTCTATTGATTTTATGACTGGAGATTGTTGATGATAAGTTTTGAGATTTATTGTTGTTGTTATGAAGCATTTTATTGATGTTATATTACGTGATTTATTGTTGCTAGTTTTAGAAGTGGTTTATTGATATTATGTTTCGTGGTCTATTGATGTCATGTTTTGGTTGAGGTTTATTGGTGTTGTGGTTATCCTTATGATTTTTGTCACTCTTGTATGACATTGGGTCGTGTTGTTCTCTGTTGGATGATCTTGGCTGAGGATTCTTTCTTGTTAGCTCCTTAGCATGGGGGATGGGTCTTCAGACCCACGTGGTTGGGTGGAACATGCTAAGCATCCCATTGGGTCCCTAGTCGAGGATCGAGAGGTGCGGATTGGTGTCATTTACGGTGACTCCAGAGTTGTATCTATCTTGGAGCCAATTGTGATACTTTATACCATTCTCTTTAGTCGTATCCTGCTAACTTGTCTTATGATTTCCGTTCATGTGGAGAACACTGTGTATCATTGTAACCCTTGAACATTGTAATAAAATGTAATGGATGTATTGTATTATTTTATCCTTGATAAACCTTGTGCGGCTTTTTGATCCATGGAAGTTGTTATTTGATTTGTTGTATCTGTGGAAATATGTCCCTTGAGTTTATATGATGATAGAGAGTTTATCATTATGAGTTTTGAGTTAATCATGTATATGTTGTATATGCGTACGTGGATGGTTTCTTATTAATGATTTGTCATGTATGTGCTACATTTGTAAATGCTTACTTTGTTATGGATTATATCTTTGGCTTTCATTCTTTATCGTCATTTTATGGATTTAAGTTTCATAATGTCACATCGTGTACCCCAAGGGATGTAAGTGTTAGTGAATTTGTTTAAATGAATTTCATGTGATAACTTAATGTGTATTTCATGTATGTTTAGTTTACTTTAAAGCGGTAATTGTCGCTTTAGTTTTCCTTTGGGGTTCGCACGACGGGGCGTTACAGTGCACATGAGCGTGGGGGGGGGTACCATATGTAGCCCACCCACAATTTTGCACAGTAGCCTTTGGGCTATTGGGCACAACCCTGGGTGGGGGTTGCGGCCTCCCCATATGGGGAGGTTCACAACCTTCCCCTGGGCCGATCATAAACTTTAAATTTATAAATTTTTAATTTTATATATTTTATTTTATAATTTTTATATGTTATAAATTTTATTATATTCAATTTAAATTTTTATTAATATTTTATTATTATTATTATTACTATTATTATTATTATTATTATTATATCATATATATATATCTATAAATATATATATGTATATGCATATATATATATATATATTGATATTTGTGTGAATAAGATAACTATATTGATTTTAAATGCTATATATATATATATATATATATATATATATATGTACATAGCAATATGTATATATATGCATGTGTATGTATTGGATGAAAAGACATAACATATTTAGGATGTTGTTTTCAATGCTTGATTTTATGTGGTGATTGGATTAATTGAAAACAAATATTTTATTAAATCAAATTGAGTAATTTTATCGAATTCATAGATTGGGTAAACTGATTTTTTATGTTTCATGGCTGAAATCGTGCAATATGTGATTTTTAAAATGTGTTGTTGAGTTATAGCAAAATTGTGTTTTTAACTCAATCTTGAGGTTGTGTAGTTGTTTAATCCTTTAATTTACCTTGACTCAATTTTTGTTTTGCTTGAGTTGGTTTATGGACATGTGGGGATCCTCAAGATAGTTTAATCCTCTATAGGAGTTAAGGTTATTGGTTTAGGCTTCCAGAGGCTTGGGAAAGTTGATTGTTTATTATGATGTCTTTTAATTTGATAGTTGTCTATACTTTGGTTGCAATTACAATTTTGGAATTTAGTCTTATTGGTATTGTTTATACTTTGGCTATGATTGTGACTTTGAGTATATATGCTTGGGTTGTACCTATTTCATGAGTAATTATGCATATGGTTATTGGTGATATGTTTGTGCCTCACGTATGTTTCCGTTTGAGATTCAGTACTTACTTATGTTGGTACAAGCCCTTGATGCTTTGGTTTTGTGGTTTGGGTTTCTAGGGAGGGTGGCTCTTCATGGGAACCGGTGCACAAAGGGGTTGTCACGATAACCCACATTAGAGTTAGTGTAACAAGTGATAACTTAATTAAATAAATTAGGGGGTATGGGTAGAAATAACATTAACAAGATAAGTAATGGTGCCTCATTCACCCGTTAGAGCTTCTGTAGACTAAGGGTGGACAGAGAAGGTCGTGGTTGGAAAGATCGTTGTCTCATCTCCATGAGAGGTTAACGGTTCCACACGAGTCACCCTATGGGATCAGAACCTAGAGAGGTTGTCAAGATAACCATAGATAGGGGCCGGTGCCTAGAGAAAGAAAGTTAGGATAACCCATGTAGGACTGTATGATGACACTCTCCTCTAGCTAGCACTCACTTGATTTGTTATTTTTACTAGCATCTGGAAGCGGTTGGGTCTTATATTGTTAAGGCAATTGTTTCTTGATGTTGTCTTTGTAGCCTCATTTTAGTTATTCAATGTTGCATATATGCCTAATGGTAAATTGATTGGTGTTGGTGAAAGGTGCCCTTGGATATTTATTGTTGATTGATTTTGTGATCTCATTT